>OFHU01001341.1:0-600000 GCA_900245905.1 Lacerta viridis
AGGCCGGGGGAGGCCTGCCACCACCATGGGTAGACCTGATGAGGCCCTCTGTCCCTGTGGAGAGGCCCGGTGGTTCCCTCAAGATTGGGGGGCTCAGCCCCATCCGTGCATACTTTGGGAGGGGGCTGAGCTGTCTTCAGCCTCATAGGGTTGGCATCTATGCTCCCACATTACAGAAGGTGAACCGAGACTGACAGAAGGCTCCTTGCCAGGCCAAGCTGGAGTTGTCCTTCGCTGTATGATGAGTTCAAAACTAGGCACTTCCCACACACATCTCAAACATTTAAGAGTTAATTTTTTAACTAGCTTCAAGAATGAATAATGAATGATAAAAAAATGTTTCAAAATAGTGTTGACTGGCTGATGAGAAAGTTGACTACATTCGCTTTTATGATTCGGCCATGCCACCTTTGACTCGCAGACCTCGGAAGGTTGACCATGGGTCATTATTGCCCTTGGCCTGAAAATGTTTAGCCAATCCTGTCTTAGAAACTGCACTGCAGCTAAATATGTGTGCGCTTACTGAGAAGAGGCTGGAAAGTTATTTCCCAGCCACCGCTTCCAAGGATTTAAAAGGGGTATACATCTATCAGCGTGCAAATCTGCCCCTCACAAATGCCTTTCGCATTTGTAAAGCCATATCACTCATGTAAAGACCGATCAGCATGGTGAGATGAAACCCAGTGCAGCAAGCACACAAGACAACTTGAGGCAACTGCCACATGCTGGCTGTGGCACATAAAGAGGTTGATGCTGGGAATTTTGCAGCATAGGTAGCAATGAGGCAAACTCAAAGGCTTTCACAGAACCAGTGAACTGGGCGGTGTACTATTCTGTGCTCTCAAGAAGTTACGACAATCTGCAGAATCATACCCAAAATCCTGTGCCAAGAAAAGTGGAATTCTGTGACCTATATAAAGTATGAAAATTAAGCAGAGTTTCACGTCTTTTCCTTAACGGGATTCATTGATTCTGCTTTTGCCAGCTGTAACGGATCTGCCCTTAGGCAGGGTATGTTCAGGAGCCCAGCGTGCTAGGAGTTAACATACACTATATGTGACTGGCGGCTCGCTCTCAGGAGGCGGGACTTTTCACCCTTTAAAAGGTGGGAGCGGCAGTTGGTCAGGAGGGAGAAAGAGGGAGTGAGTGGTGACTGAGGGAGAGAAGGTTAGAGACCAGGATAGTGGTGGGTAGGTTAGGCTAGGTGGAAAGTTTAATATGTTATTCTGAAGAGAAAACCTCATGCGTTTATGAAACTACGTTTAAACATTTGATGCTCTGAAACCGTTATGCTCTATAAAGAAAAATAAAGACTAGTTTTGTTGCTATAAGTCAGTCGTCGTCAATTTGTGGGTCCAGCGGGTTATAAACTGCTCATGAAGAGGTGAACCCAGGGAAGAGGCCAAACTGTCCTGCGGGGTGTTAGTTTGTGTCTTAGGGGTTTCACTCAGGAGGGGCTGGCGGGCTGAAACATTGTGTATGCCACTGAGTTGCTAAAAGGGTTTAGCAGACTGATACAGTGAGGGATCTAGAGAGAGAGACCCTGAGGCTGTAGGCAAAAAGGTGTTTAACCCCTGAAGCCCTGAGCAAGGATTATAAACGGCCGCGGCAGCTGGACAAATACACTCCGATTACTAAGATACTCCTGTTTTGTATCTACCGGGGAGTTTACTTCTTTGACGGACCTCCGAGGGACAGGTGGGGGGGCTATTTAGTCTGACCCGGAACACCTGAGCAATAAAAAAATTAAAAATATATAAACTTAGTAACAGGGGAGGGGAGTGTGAAAGGGAGGTTCGTTGCACCAGCCATAGCGCAATAAGCTGTGCAAAGGGATCTAGTGGCATAGCGTGAGAGGGGGCCACGGGGACAGTTGCCCCGGGCACAAAATCGTTAGGGGCACAAAATTTCAACACCTGGTGCTGCCTCAGTACAACTGCATGCTTCCGTTGCTGGGCTCTGTTGAAACCGGCTTCTCCATGCAAACCAGGAAGTGACCTACATTGCAGGGGGTTGGACTAGATGACCCTTGGGTTCCCTTCCAACTCTACAATCCTATGATTTTATGACCTCACCAGACAACAGAACAACACTTCTTTTCTTTGCATCTGTGATCTCCTGGGTGACGTGGATGCAGTTAGGCAGTTGAAGGCGCATGTGTTCTCCGCCCTTTTCCCTCCCATCCACTCCATTCTGCATGGCCCCGGGCACTGGCAACTCACGATACACCACTGAAGGGACCTGAAATCCCACTCTCCTGACCAAAGAAGGCGATATTGTGCCATCTTCAAAGATTCTCCCTGGCATTGCTCACCAATTTTATAGAGAGAGTTCCCCTCAGCCACAAGTGCTTTAAAGGTGAATGAAAACCGAGTCAATCAAAATTTGGCAGCTTGTGTAGAATCACAGGATCCATACTCCACATACTACTGCTGACTCATCCTGAACTTCGTGGGAATTTGGACAATCCATAGCATAGAAAGAAATTGATTAACTTCACAGTATAGTACTGGTTCCTCGGGGGCTGCTTTCAACATCCAGCTCTCCTAGAAAGTAAAAGGGAGAGCTTAAAGGCGATGTTGTTGGCCTTGCAGGGATCTTTCAAAAAGTGCGCTGCATTTAGTGATGCCAAAATTTGCTGACACATAGAAATGGCGAGCAGAAGGTAGGCAGGACAGTGAGCTAAGACAATGGCTCAGTGGTAGGGATGGTTGGAGAAATATGTCCATGAATTCCATGCAGAACTGACCTGGTCTGTACCTCTGGGGCTGCCACTTCCCATATGACCCTGCGCTCATCATCTGAGGCCTCCTCCACAAGAGGTCTGGAGGGTGGCAGCACAAGAACAGGCCTTTTCTGTGGTGGCTCCCTGTTTGTGGAATGTTCTCCCCATAAAGGTTTGCCTGGTGCCTTCATTACATATATTTAGGTGCTCAGCAAAAATATTCCTATTCTCCCAGGCCTGTGGCTAATTAAACAATCTATGGTCTTTTAAACTGTTGGCAGGGAATTGTTTTTGTTTGTTATTATGGTATGCATTTTTGTATTTTCATATCGTAAACCGCCCTGTGATCTTTGTATGAAGGACGGTATAGGAATTTAATAAATACTGTAATGAATAATAACATTAATACCTCCCATATTAATTACCCACCCTTTGGGATACAATCTTTTAAAATGCTATGTTAAAAAACAATTTAAAACAAATCAAAATCACAAGAATAGGGTGCGTCTTAAAAAAATATACATCTCAAAAGCCAGGGTCACCTTTAGCGTATGGTGAAAATGGTATCGGGAAAGTGCCAAACAGACCTCTGAGGGGAGAGATCATTATGTAAGCATTATCTTTAAGATTTTGCAGTTCTCCAAATTTTGTGATATTCTGTTCTCAGCTCAAACGACATTCCAAAAAGCATTAGAGTTCACATTTAATGTTAAAATACATTTAGAAATACATACACTGAGAAAGAAATGTTTATTTGAAATGCATTTTGTGATAAAGTGTATAATTAAATAATATTTAAATGCAAATTTTGTGCAGATTTTTTTTTATTTTATAAAAACAGCAACTAAAAATGCAGAAACTGGATAGAATGGATTTACAAATGAACCCATGCAAAACTGGCACGGATATTGATTGATTTATTGATCCATCCATCCCTACTCGAGAGCAAGTTCAACACAAATGAGAACCATTGCACATGATCTATGCAAACTAACTCTCAAACTCTTCACCAATTGCAGTTTTGGGTTATATCCAATTTTAAGTGACAGTGAAATGCAAACTTTGAAAAAATAATAATCATCATAGTACAGATTTATACTTTACCCAATTTTAAGTGGCAGAGACCTGCAAACTTTAAAAACACACACACACCACGTTATGCAGATCTATATTTTAAATTCACAACTGCAGAATTTATGGAAATGAATAATCAGTTCACATCAAATATTCATTTTAGCCTTCCAAGTCACTAATCATATCAAACACTAATAAAATTAGTTTAGTTTAGCCTCAGTAGAGCATGCTTTGGGGGGATATGAGGTGAACTCCCTTTGGAGTGCTAATTTCATTGGGGTTTGCAAAAATGACAATTTAAAGGAGGAAGGATATATCCTACCGTAACCACCCTCCCCTCCTCCCACCAAAAAAAAATCTCAGATTTTGAAGGGTGGCAAAAATCTTGTTATTCAAATAAGCAGATTCCCCTAATGTTAAAATACGAGATCTTCCTGAAGCAAAAATGTTTTGCTACACTAATCTCCAACAGTTTCAAATTCTTCAGAGGCTTAATGCCTAACTGCAGATATTTGTTAATGTGTTATTTTTTCCCCCTGACCTGAACATTTCCCTGTGATTCTCATCCCTCCAGCATGGCGTGCTACAGCTAAGTTAAAAAGACTGTGGGGATATACAAAGAAATTATTGCAATGGAGTCTGGAGTCAAATCCCAACATTTACAAAGAACTAGATGAAAAGGGAGGCCTTAAATGTCTCCGTTCATAAAGACGCCCCGTTTTTTTCTGAAGCAAGTTGGCAAAGATCATTTCAGTGCCTATACGGTGACAGCAACAAAAGGAGCGAAAAATCTGATCCCTTTTTAATCTCTAAATGCCCCCCCTTCCGCTTTATAGAGATCCGATGCCCGCAAGCTACCATATAGCACATGCTTTAATTTGTCTTTAATATCAGATGTGCCCTATTGATTTTCTTCTGTGTATGTTTTTGTTCTGAATAATTCAGAGGCAGATTTTGCCCCCCCCCCCGTTATGGTCAACGGCAAGAGCAAAATTTTTAAGATAATCAATTGAGCTTGGCCTGACAACTACTACTGTAGATATTCCCCCGAAGTGAGGGAACAGGAAATGCAAGAGGATAAAATGACACAACAGTCAATCATAGCAATCCGAAGTTGTATCAACAGTGGTTTTATGATGGGCGCTCAGATTCATAGGGAAGGTCTATAATGCCAACTAATAGCTCATCCTTTTCCCCCAGTGCATATTTTTGTTTGATGTCTTCGTAGTTTCTTTCAGCCACACCCTCAAAACCCTGTGCAACCCTCCTGCTACCCTTTCCCTTACATTATTTAATATCTATTTTCCCCTAAGACGGCATGCTAGAAATTGTTGATTTTTTTTTGCAAGTTCATTCTGCTCAGAAATACCAGGGGTCATCAACCAATTTCTCCCCTCCCATACTATATCCCCCCACCCCACAGTTCTTTTCCAAAAATTCATTAATTCGAAGTAATTGGATTAAAGAAAATTTCATGGGAAAGCAATCTTCGCTGTATTTTTTTTTAAAAGTATTTCAGATTTCAAAAATTTGGTGTACTTCCTTAGGGTTAATCGTGCAATCTTAAATATCTCTCCCCAGAAACCATTAAACCAAATGGGGTTTGTTCTCAAGTTAGAAAGATGTGGACTGCAGTCTAAGCTACCTTGAACTCAGTGAACTATATAGAAGACTGCAGTCTATATTTCTGATAGGTTTTTTTTTTTAAGGGTAAATTAAATATTCAACCCAAAGGGGCTACCTTAGCTGGTTTACTAATAATCCTGTTACAGGTAAGTAGCCATGTTGGTCTGCCATAGTCGAAACAAACAATCAAAAATTCCTTCCAGTAGCACCTTAGAGACCAACTAAGTTTGTTATTGGTATGAGCTTTTGTGTGCATGCACAGGTATCTGAAGAAGTGTGCATGCACACGAAAGCTCATACCAAGAACAAACTTAGTTGGTCTCTAAGGTGCTACTGGAAGGAATTTTTGGTTTACCCTGCCATTGATACATCTTCCCTTTGTTGGGACTATATTTAGTAACTCGTTGGTAAGGGAAATGTGCTCATGCAACAGTCAGTGACACTTCTTTGTTATGCCTTCTTACACTGCACAATTTATTTATTTTTGGAACTGAAGTTGAGGACTAAGCCATGATGAGTGCTGGCTCACTTCGAGGGCCGGTTGAATATTGCATACTTCATCTATATTGAGGCGAGTACAATTTGTTCTCACAAGGAATGCATTCCCTCAAGAGAGATCAGTCGGAGGCTGTGTTCTGGCGGTGGGTGGAGCCCCAACCCAAAGTATGTTGGGCCAGGGCTTTTTTTTCACTCGGAACTCGCCGGAACTCAGTTCCAGCACCTCTCAGGCACTGGTGGAGGAAGGGCGGTGTGGTGGGTGCGGCCCGACCCAGGTGGCATCCCTGAGGGGAGTTGACATCACCACCCCATCCCCCTGGGATGCTCGCTGTGGGTGGCGCCCCCCCGGGACACTTGCCCCGCCACTGCGGCTGGCTAGCCCCACCCCTGGGTGCACAGCATGTGTGCCGCTCCAGGTGCTGGAGCAGCTAGCTCCGCCTCTGTTTTCAGGTGGATACCATTGACATTATAAGAGAATAAGGGAAGTGCTGATGATGAGTTCTGGTACCTCTTTTTCTGGAAAAATAACACTGGGTGGGGCCAAAGCCAACAGTGAAGAAGAAGAAGAGTTTGGATTTGATATCCTGCTTTATCACTACCCGAAGGAGTCTCAAAGCGGCTAACATTCTCCTTTCCCTTCCTCCCCACAACAAACACTCTGTGAGGTGAGTGGGGCTGAGAGACTTCAAAGAAGTGTGACTAGCCCAAGGTCACCCAGCAGCTGCATGTGGAGGAGTGGGGAAGCGAACCCGGTTCCCCAGATTACGAGTCTACCGCTCTTAACCACTACACCACACTGCCTGCCACTTTTTTCTCTCTCCTTCACTTTACTTCTCCTCCCTCCTTCTTTCTGTCTGCCACCCCCTTCCCCTCCCCCCCCCCACTCCTTTTCACCCAGATGAAATCTGACCTGAGACGGCTTCTGTAAATTCAGGACCGACCCTGGAAAACAGGGGTACTTGGAGGGTCTGCAAACAGCAAAAGAGGTGCTAATAATCACCATCACCATTTCAGACTGCAGGTGGCACCGAACGTGATCAAATGTTTGAATATCACCCCCATCCACACATCAAACAAAAATGCTTCGAAAACAAGCATTTGAGGAACACAACTAAGGGAAACCCCTCCCTCACATCTAATTCTTTATGCACAATGAATTTCTTTTATGAGGGACCGTCCGGTCACTTGATACCTCTCACCTGTTTTCCTAGAAAGGAGCGGTTTTGGAAACTCACCCACTGTTTGGGTAGGCCAGGCTGGTGTCCAAATTTGGAACGGATCACCACCTCCAAATAGCAGCAGACGGAACCCACTGTTAAATAGATTATAGCTAAATAGTTTAACGAGAAATCCAATGAGCACAGAGTAAAAGAGTAAATTGGCAGCACCAGCTCACATTCCCATGGATAACTTATTTATAAATCTCTCTGTGATTTATTATTAATCTCCTTATGCAATAATCACTCATGCATATAAACGTGGATTAGCTTAAAAAAATTAGATTCTGATTCATGTTTCTTTACAAAAGAGATGTTTTGACTCTAAAACTCAGTTGATCACTGGTTTGAAGGCTTTAAAGACATTAAAGTCAGGAATTATGGGTGGAAATGTAATTTTCATTAGTTTCAGGTTCGTTTATTATTCCGTTTCCCACCCCCAACCCAATATTACATTGCCATAAATGCAATTGCAAAACCATGGCCCTTGATCACTTTAAGCGTTTCACTGCACCCCAGCTCTACTTGTTTTTAATTAGGATTAGTTCATAGGAATTTAAGCAATTTCGTTTTAAATTAGGAAGGCGATACTCAAACAAATAAAGTGTGTGTGTGTATGTGTATGAAAGGTTTCCTCCCCCACCTTCATCAATATTAATCACCCTCTTATATAGCAAACATATGTGCGATATGCTCCAATTATTTTCCAAAAAGTAGGTCAGTGCAATTTACTTCTGTTTTCTATATTCACTGGATCGCAGAACATGATACAATGCATGTTTAACAGTCATGGCAAATGCACCAAGTTTGGTAAACAGAGTAGATCTAAAGTTTTCTTCCTTTCTTGACTTTTCAGTTACCATCACTAACCCAATAGCATACAAAATGAAATAAAAAATTCCTTCCAGTATCACCTTAGAGACCAACTAAGTTTGTTCTTGGTATGAGCTTTCGTGTGCATGCACACTTCAGTGTATCTGAAGAAGTGTGCATGCACACGAAAGCTCATACCAAGAACAAACTTAGTTGGTCTCTAAGGTGCTACTGGAAGGATTTTTTATTTTATTTTGTTTTGACTATGGCAGACCAACACGGCTACCTACCTGTAACTGAACCAATAGCATACAGTACAATAATACAGCCTGTTTCATCAGAATGGGCTGGTGTTGTGTTATGTTGTAAAGTCTAACTGACTTATCAGCAGTAAACTTGACACTGAAATTTGTTAGACTACCATTTACTAGACTATTTTCGGGTGTTCTTAGACTACCATTCCCATAATCCCTGACCATGGCCATGCTGGTTGGGGCTGATGGGAATTGGAGTCCAACATCTGGAGAGCTGCAGGCTTCCCACCTCTGCTGTACAGGTCAAGAAACCTTTCGTAATTGCACTATCAAGCCAAGAAGACCATGGGATTGATGGCTGCTCGTGGACCCATTCCCATACACTTTCACACACACCCCAACTTCTGAAATCATAACTTTATAATTTTTCAACAAATTCAACAACATTTCAAATTTAGCAATCAATCATTCCACCTATGATTCCCCTCCCCACTCCCTCCACAGGTCCCTCAAAATTTCAATTTATGGTGTGTATTATAGTTTCTCTGTATTTTCACCATATCTCACAATAAAAACAAAAAGCTCACACTCACTGCTGCTCTTACTCAAATCCTATTTGTGTTCTGAAATTTTTACACTGGGTTTTTAAGTGTTCTGCAAACATTTCCCAATCTTCTTTGAAACGAGTCTCTTTCTGTTCTCTAATTTTACACGTCAGACTTGCCAATTCTACCTATTCTATCTGTTTTAGCTGCCATTTTTCTTTGGTAAGTACCACCGATCCCTGACACTTTTGTGTAGTGTTGCCCCATAAAGCTAAAGCATGTACGTGTGTCACTTTTCTGAGGAACCCAAAGGATGGAAGGCAGCAAACCAAGGATAAACAAGAGGAGATGAAATGTCAAGGGTGCATAATATTAGGATTTCATTCATTACAGCAGGGGTAGGGAACTTTTGGCCCTCTACCCCTGGAGCCACTGTAAGTGAATATGGCACAAAGCTGGCAAGCACACCTGCCATATTTTTTCTGACCTGTCCCTGTCTGACATATCTCCCCCTCTGCTATTTTTGATCTGTTTACCTTAGTGTGTCTGGAAAGAATACATCTCTCCTTTCACACTCACTTCTTTTCTGAACTTGCACCCACTCCTCGTGTTCTTATCAAAAGTAGGCCTCCTCAGTTCAGTAAGATGTTTCGTAATGACAAGCCAGAATGGGAAGAGTGTGAATGGTTTTCTAGCTGTCAGAATTGTGCATGATTTGCAGGTTACACATTAGGTTTGATCAGAAGTAGGTCAATCTCCAGGAATGAGATCTCCTGCCTTTCTTTCCCTACTGCTCAGGTTTTTATATCTCACTCATCATTATGGTGTCAGAGTGTGTAGTGTAGCCCCAGGCCTTTGAATGAGGCAGCCAGATGTAGCCGGTAGTTTTCTGCTACTCCCTCTCCAACGTCTGTCAGGAACACTGGAATCAGAATACAGAATTGTTCTGAACTCGGAGGCATACCTGTAATCCTACATGGCAGAATATCTTTTTGGGGACGAGTTGAAGGTGTAGGGCCACAAGGATGAGGAAATGCAATGTTAGAAGCATCAATTTGGCATCAGTTTGGGGGCCAATTGCCATGGCTTCTCCCTAGATGTGCCCCAACGCAGAGGACACTAGCTACATGGGAGCCCCACTGGCATCAATGGGACAAGCTAATCATGGCTTTGGTTGCAATCCTCTATACCTACTTTTCTAGAATTAGGTAGGGATGAGGGAGTAATTCGATTTAGTTAGCATTTCAAGGCAAACTTACCTTGAAGTTACACACAGAAGCAGAGGCACCCTTCAAAATTTACATTTTTTGCAGTGCAGTTCCCCAGCCAAATGATATAACAAAAAGTGCATATACTGGGGTGAAGGGTGCGTGGAAATGCACACGTTGCTGAAAGTAAGCTACAAAAATGCACCCTGTTAGGGAAAACTCACTTTGCAAAAAATGTGTAGATTAGGCAAAATTGCATACACGAATGTGTCTATCAGGAGAAATTCCCGCTAAAAGGATGGTGAATTTTCACGGAGACTTTCCCCCAAAAATGCAAAGGGATGTGGAATTTTGGAGAACTGCAGAGAAGACTGGAAACATGAGAAACTGAGAGGAAAAGATTGGCCCATCCCTAGCAAGTAAGCCCCATTGAACTCAGTGGGACTAACTTCTGAGTAGGCATCAATAGGATTTTACAATGCAGTCCTAAAGCACAGCTACTGAGAAGTACTGTAAGTCCCATTGAATTAAGTGAGACTTTCTTCCAAACAAGCACCTACATAACTGCATGCTCAAACTCATTTGATTTCCACTGCTGTATGGGACTATATTTCTCTGGATCAGACCCTTACACTCTTTTTGCATGCTTCTCTGAGCAAGCTTGATTTTTGTTTTTTTTGTTTTTTTGGCGGAGCGAGCTCTTTCATTACAGCACACACTCACACAAATGTATAAAGAGTTCTGGCTGCCTCCACACATAGTGCCTGTGGCTAGACTTTATATGAGCATCAGCTACAATCCCGAGATGGTAGGAAGGATCAGCCCCTGGAGGGTTTCTTGTGCGTGAACAAAGGCATGAGTTGTTTCATCGCAAGTTGTTCTAGGGTTGCCAATGCCATCTGGTTAGGTCTCCAATGCCTTAGAGCTGCATGATAACGCTGAATATGGAAGCATGGGTGAAATTAAACTAGAAAATAATAATGTCCTTATGCTTATGACTTGTCCAAAGGCTGTATAGCCAGTGCAGAATGCTGTAACCAGGTTAGGGAGCAGTGCACCATATTGGCATGTATCAAAGCAATACTGAAGGACCTGCACTGACTGTCAGTTAGGCACCAAAGCAGTTCTAAAGTCTTGTTGCTTAGTTGGAAAGTCCTAACCAACTCTGGACCAGGAGACCTAAAAGACCAGCTACTTCCTCTGCTGTCTGACAAGGACACTAAGATCAACAAAGGGGGCCTGGTTAGCCTTGACAAGACCTGATGGTGACCACCCTGCTGCAAATTGTAGGTTTGCAAAGAAAGGGGCACAAGCCTCATCCACATGCAAACCACTGGTAACATTTTGAGGTCTAAACCAAAAGGGGCACGACTTTATGCAACTGAATTAAAATATCACAACAGAAACGCAAATCCCCTTAGTTTCTGAGCTGCCATTCATTTCAGTTTCTTTGCCAATTATTTGTATCGATTTCAACCAAATTATACAAATTATTTCCAAATTAATACAATTTTGTTTAAGTGATTTCCGACGGGCTGTTCTTAAGGCATCCTTGGTTTCTGTTGTTCCTGCATTTACAGGTTCTTGTTTACTTCTAATTAATTTTACAAAATTATCACTTAGTTAACGGCTGCACTCTTAACGATTTCTATTCGCGTTATTGCGTTATTTAACCTTCCCACAAAACATCAAGTGAGGATACAATAGTTCTGTTCTTTTCAATCTGCGTGCGTCAAATCTACTAATTCCAGTTGTTGACTTCATGGGCCTTGTGGGTCTGCCACTGATATCTTCCTGCTATTTCTGATGACTTTGGGCTGACTTCCTTGCAGAGTGCTCACACTATTGTTGTTCCGTTGTAGTTCAAAGCAGAGCTGAAAACTCAAGGTTAATTCCATTCCACCTCTTGAACTGCCATTCATTTCAATTGGGGCTTACACAATAACACTTCCTGAGAGGGGAGGTCGCCACAGCATGCCTAATGCAGTATAACACTTGAATATGTTTTGTGTTCTGTTTCCCTAAATTACCAGTGTGGAAACCGTTACAGAAAACGATAGCATGTGATGATCCCTTGTTTGTTTGTAGAAGCGAATACAGTATAGCACTTAAAATATATATATTAAAGCTAAGATACCATCCTGATGCCAGTTTGGTGTAGTGGTTAAGAGCGGTAGACCCGTAATCTGGGGAACCGGGTTCCCGTCTCCGCTCCTCCACATGCAGCTGCTGGGTGACCTTGGGCTAGTCACACTTCTTTGAAGTCTCTCAGCCCCACTCACCTCACAGAGTGTTTGTTGTGGGGGAGGAAGGGAAAGGAGAATGTTAGCCGCTTTGAGACTCCTTCGGGTAGTGATAAAGCGGGATATCAAATCCAAACTCTTCTTCTTCTTCTTCTGATGCAACAGGGATATGTCAAGATGGCACCCTTCCTGTTGTGCCATCGGAGCTGCGTTAGAAGAATGGTGGCAATGAAAATGCTAAAGGGGGGGGGTGCTGACTGAGAATATGACAATGTGCAAGGGAGCTCAGGGTGCACAGGCTCCTTCCATTCTGCATTGCCGTGTATATGTTCAGAGGCAATACAGATGTCGCAGTTAAAAGCCTGCACTAAAAAGTTAGACATTCGCAAGTCCAGAACAGGGAGGTATGATGTGTATTAGTAGCAGGAGAATAGAAATAAGCAAGCATCACTATATGCAGTTTCAGTCAAAGGTTAGCAGAAGATTCATACTGCTTTACATGTGGAAGCTAATGTTAATGGGAGACCCATCTTGAAAATGAAAATTGCTTAATATTGTCGTCCAGCGCTGGTCCATGACATCTTTGCTGCCTGAGGCTCTCTTCCCTATTATACATAAAGAAGCCAGCTGGATTGGCAACTGAATCTTACTTTAACCCTAGTGATAGGATAACACCCTGTACCTTACCTGGGGCAGCTGGCTAGTTTACTGTTGTGCAGGCCAGGTAGCACACAGTTCTGTCCTCCAACACAGGGAAATAGCCAGGGGACTTAGGAGGATGCCTCTCAGCAATGGCCCCCCAAGGCAGTCACCTCACTTTGCCTGGTAGCAGGGGCAGCCTGTTAGTTGTTATTATTATTGTTGTGAGTTTCATGCCAGGGCCACAAACATTCTGGGAAAAAATCAGATGGGGCATAGCACAGAATTCGTTCATTCTGTGGATACATATACAGACAAGGAATTAAAATACGATGCAGAAACGTGGATCTTTTAAGAGTGCCAAGCAGTGCCTTCAAACAGCGTGCAACGGAAATGAAGAAAGATAGTTGCCAAGGAAGAGACTCCAGTAGATATTTCAATGATATGAAGGATGGTGGAAGATGCAGCTGTCACACTCATGTGGAGTGGAAGGCTGGTCTTCCACTTAGCAGGTGCTCTGGGGCTGAATTCACATTTTTTCATCAAAAATGCAATTTTCACCTACATAGCAATACCATCCATTGGTGATCTAGACCTTTGGCCGACTGAAGGCTTTAGCTCCCTGGTCTTGAAGGTACTTCAGTGATTTATGTTGACTGGATTTGCGGTAGTGTGGGCTTCATTCTCTAAAAAGGCCAAATCAGATCCTTAGACTTTATGCTTGATAGTCCTATTGCACGGGTAGGCACCATGGTACACTCCACGTGTTGTTTGACTACAACTCCCATCATCCCGACCAGGGATTGGGTGGGATTCAATTCAGCTTGCATTTAAAGGCGAACCAACCTGATTGGACCTTTTCAAAGCAACGCATGAACCAAAACACACCCATCCTTTGACACTTGCACTTCTCCAATTTTTGCAACGCAGTTCTCCAGCCAAGTAATATGTACGAAAATGGAGAAATGTGAACAGTAATTTGTACTAGGGCAAAATGTGAACATAAAATAACATACCAGTTAAAGTAGCATAGAGGCCGCATAGAAAAGTAGCATAGAAGAAAAATGTATTCTGTTAGGGGAGACTGCTTTGCCAAAATGTGTATATCAGGAGGAAGCCACACTACAGTATTGATGAATTTGCGCAAGGGTTTCGTTTTAAATATTAAAAGGAAGTCACAAATAGATATGGAAATGTGAAGAACTGGATTTAAGAGGGGGGAAAGGAGAAACCAAGAGCAACTGAAGTTGACGGGTTGTCCATCACTACCACTGACCATTGCCTTTGCTAGCTGATGAGAACTGGACCTTTAGCTGACGGGAAGTGGGGGCACCAAAACCACCAAATCCCACTATGACTATGTAAGAGATGAGACCATAGTTTCAAAATTATAGTGTATGACATAAAAAAGTTCTTCATTGCCAGACGACAGAGCAAGAAATGGATGCAGCCATTGGACTCCACCACTAGACAGGACCAGTGCCAGATTTACGTATAAGCTAGGAACCCACTCTCTTGGGGGCCCCCAAAAAAATTAAAGGAAAAAGAACTGAATGTACATTTCCAAAATATAAGATAAAACATAAAATAAAATAAAATCTACATACAGCAATAGTGTTTTGTGTTGTGTAGGCTCCTATGATGGGCCCCGCCTGCTAGCCTCCTCCCTACAATATCACTGGTTTGTTCATTTCTATATACAGGTGAAACTCGAAAAATTAGAATATCGTGGGAAAGTCCATTTATGTAAGCAATTGTTTTCATTAGCTACTGGAGTTTAATATATGAGATAGACTCATGACATGCAAAGCGAGATATGTCAAGCCTTTGTTTGTTATAATTGTGATGATTATGGCGTACAGCTGATGAAAACCCCAAAGTTGAAATTGTTAATTTGGGGTTCTCATCAGCTGTACGCCATAATCATCACAATTATAACAAATAAAGGCTTGACATATCTCGCTTTGCATGTCATGAGTCTATCTCATATATTAGTTTCACCTTTTAAGTTGAATTACTGAAAGAAATGAACCTTTCCATGATATTCTAATTTTTCGAGTTTCACCTGTATAGGGTGCCTACATTCTGCATGTGCAAATGGCTTTAGATACCTATTAGGTCCATAAATTACCATATAGCATATATTCAACACAAAAAACAGCGACAATTTGTTGTTGACAAAGGACAGCTGGACATATAAAGGGCCCCATTACCTTCAGTAGCTTAGGGCCTCATCAAACCTAAATCTGGCCCTGGACAGGACAAAGCAGTCTGCCTCAGAGAACAATTTTTGAGGTACACACACAACACACAACACACAACACACAACACACAACACACAACACACAACACACACACACACACAGCAGCAGCAGCATGTCAACAATGGTGATTTTACTAAGATGGGATTGCCATTTCTATTTTATGTTTCAACCACCAAAATTTCTTGGGCCACCTCTGGACAGCTGGCTGAGGTATTCTATGGCTCCAAGCAGGTCGGGAAAACGTCCAGGGTCAACCAACAGCCAACCAGACAGATATGAGCATCACGTTGTTAAACACGCTTGCACTTCCCACTGCATGAGTGGCAGGATTGTCAAGCGGGTTGTTTAGAGACCAATGTTTTCTTGTTTTAAAGCACCGTTTCTGCCTCAACCAGTTTGTTGGCAAGTTGTCTGACAGCAAAGTCATAACAGATGGGGTTTAAATTGCTGCTAACCACTCTGTTGAAAATTGCCACAGGCTTTACAGTGGAATAGCAATGCTTAAAATAAAGATGGAATTAATCACATATTTCCCGGCTTTACAAAGTCCTGTCTGTTAACGTGAGATACGAAAATGCAGTTCGAACTTTGCAGGCAGCGCTGCAATCCTATGCTCACGTACTGTACTTTGATTTAAGTCTCGTTGAATTAGTGGAAATCACCTCTGATGTTTGGGATTGCTTCTGATGTTTCACCTGCGTGGAATTTATTGTTGTACCGATGGTTACAGCTTCAAAGTTCAATTAACAGATTTAAACGATTGCAGGACATCGGAAATTAGTAGGTGAGCTGGTGGAAATACCCGCAAAAATTAAGAGAGAGAGAAAGAAAGGCTTGACACATCTCTGCCAACAACTATTCCAGAACAACATCATGAAACATGATGTCATGTTGCCAATTGCAAGTCAGCTGTCATAGAGGAGGAAGTATTTTGGATTTGGGGGTGGTGCTGTCAACCAATGCTAAATATACAGGATGAATGAAGTGGAGGTTTTCTGGTAAGTCAGCATTTTGTGACTCACACCACCTGCATGTTCATTGCCTTAACAAATGCTGAAGAAGACACCAAGGATGAAAGAGGCAGCAGACATGGAGAGATTGCAAGGGAGGATGGCAGAGAATTTCTGAAAGCCCAAATCGATACATGGAAAACTTTCAGACATAATGGAGCCGTAAGGTTGTAGACATAACACAGTTAAGTAGCTATGGCAGTTTATTAGGGTTGTCCCGTTCTGTGCTCCTTTCTTCCTTAGTACAATTTATTTTAGTTCTTCGCTGTCTCTAAAACTGAGTTACAGGATGAATAACAATGCAAGAAGAGATCTGCTGGATGCAGCCAAGACCCATTTATTCCAGTTTTCGGGTCTTACAGATGTCCACAAAAGCCTGGGTACTGTTGTACTTCTCTCATGTAAGCTAGGAATGACCTACAGTGGAGAATTTGCAACAGTCCAGGGTCATCCCTGTCATGCTGAAGGTTCAAGGGATCTGTATCTGGTGGCACTATGAGTGGCAGGGAGATAGATGAAGACAGGGTCAGGCTTTTCTAGATCAGTAAGGACTACACTGGCCGGCAGAAGCCCTCCAGAGTTTCAGGTAGGGTGCCTTTCCCAGCCCTTCCTGGAGATGCCGGAAAATGGAACTTGGGACTTTCTGCAGGTAAAACTGTTACTCTACTGCTGAGTTATGACAGCATCACATTCTCTGCAGGGGCCCACATTAGCAGCGAAGGAGAAATATGTTACTTTAACAGGAAAACTGCATTTTTTTTGGTGCCCTCCAAAAAGATCTCAAGTGAAATCGGTTGAACATTTTAAAAGAACATTTTTTTTTAACGATTCCAAGACTTTCTTAATGTTTCCTTCATTTCCTATTGTTGCCTTGTGTCATCTGGCTGGCCAGCATTGCTTTTCATTCCTCCACTATGAGGACCATGTATCCACCCACAAATTCATAGGTGATACACCTGATTTTAATCTCCATGCTTCTCCATCATCTGAAATAACTGGTCCTTCTGTAACTGAAGCCATAGCAGCTGCCTTTGGATGCAGAAACAATTTCTTTCCACAGCTGCTCTTGCTAAAGCTGCTCCGGTTCGGGTTTGCTCTTAGGAAATAAATGGGCTTGTTTACAATTTAGTATACTGTTGTTGTTTTTTAAAAAATAAAAATAAAAAGCTGAGCATGGAAGTACAACATAATAGAAAAATTCCAGTCTCAGCCCATCTCCTAGGGAAGCCTATGGCAAAACTACCACTGATTATAATGACTCTGGCTTGTTGTCCTAGATTAAGATGAGAGTGTACATTGGGGAATTCTTGGTTCAAATCTTGCCTCAGGCCTGAACTCACTGGATGGTCTTTGGCAAGGAGTCAAGCATACATTCACTAGGCAGGTAAGGTTGCCAACTCACCGTTCTAGCTCTGCCTATCAATCAACGTGTCCTTCTCTTTCCTATGGAAGCAACACCTACTGATTTCTGCAGATCAAACACTTGTTAAAGGCGCAAAAGGAGGCCAGGTTGTTTTTTTTCAAGTCAGTTATAAACTTTACCATAACTATGGGTTTGCTCCAGGGAAAGTTTAGCTGGACTTAGTTCCCATTGAAATTGATTGGATTTGTCCCATCAGTTCCAGTAGAATCTTAAATTCCAATGACTAAGATTGGATCCAACCCTATGTCTCAGCCTTAAGGCAAGGGTGAGGCTGCCTATTCAAAGCCCACCTACCAAGTTGATCTGCCACATCTGGAATACTGTGTCCAGTTCTGGGTGCCACAATTTAAGAAGGATGTTGACAAGCTGGAATGTGTGCAGAGCAAGGCAACCAAGATGAAACCAAGCCTTATGAGAAACGGTTGAAGGAGCTGGGTATGTTTAGCCTGGAAAAGAGGGGAGTGAGAGGAGATGTGATAGCCATCTCTCGAGGGCTGTCACATCGAAGGTGGAGCAAGCTTGTTTTCTCCTGCTCTGAAGGGTAGGACTTGACTCAAGTTACAAGAAAGGAGTTTCTGACTAAACATCAGGAAGAAATTTCTGACAGTAAGAGCTGTTCGGCAGTGGAATGGTCTCCCTCAAAAGGTTGTGGACTCTCCTTCCTTGGAGGTTTCTAAGCAGAGGTTGGATGGCCATCTGCCATGGATGCTTTAGATGAGATTCCTGCATTGCAGGAGGTTGGACAAGATGGCCCTTGGGGTCTGACTCTTCCAACGCTACAGTTCCATTATTCTATTAGTTAATGGTTGGGGTAAGCTTTGAACTAGGGACTTCCTGCTACGTCAGCTATATCCCCATGTCCCTACCTATTACATATTTAGAAATCTTTGTTATTAAATTCATATGTCTATCTAGCTACTCAGTAAGGAGCCCCAATTTCCCAAAATAAGAAGGGAGAGCTGTAGCTCAGGGGCGGAACATCTCCTCTGCATGTAGGAGGTTTCAGGTTCAATCCCCAGCATCTTCAGGGAAGAACCCTGTCTGAACCACCAGAGAGCTGCTGCCAGTCAGTGTAGGCAATACTGAGGTGGATGGACCACTGCTCTGACTGTCCTATGTTCCTATCTGCTGGTGAGCTGTAACCCGGTGTAAATGTGGGTAGCTGCTTATAATACACTAGAGTTTGTGTGGAGACCACTAAACTCATTTCACTTAAGATGACAAGCTGGACCAAGCTGGAGGGCCCAGAGGTGAAAGGCTAGTTCTTTATCCACTAAGCTAAGGAAGTAATTTCATTTTTTCTATTAAACTGCAGCGATGGGAAAGATTGTTCAATGACTGAAAGTGCACCGCAAATATCAGGGTTACCAAAAGTCACAGAGAAACCTTTAAAATAATTTAAAGTGGTGATAGGACAAGTAATACATTGCATTTGTACTGATGCAGCAGTCATTAGCCCTTACACCTTCACTCTTACTTGTATTAAGAAAAGCAAGAGCCTGGGGAGGTAGCAGGCAGAGAGGGGTTGATGCTGCTGCAAAACAAGGCAGAAAGTTGAAGAAATGCATTGCTTTGGAGTGCACGTGTGGCACAAGCAAGTGCTTGGCAATGCGTTTGTTGTGCATTGGAAAGCAAGGATTGCCTTCCCGACTCATCCCAATGGTTCACTTCTCCCAATATACAGCATGCATGAACATCCCATGATTTATCAGCCGCTGGTTCCTCTGCACTCGATGTATGGCAGTCGCATGAATGAGCGGACTTCACTGAGGAGCATTGACCAAAATTCAGCACCGAGTTAGATGTACTAAAGCCCACAAATAGAAAATGGCAGTCATGAGAGTCCATAGAGCAGCCACTGCGGCTTTCTCAGTTGTAGGCCCCACTTGAAGTTTGGTGTGACCAAGAGACAAAAGTGCTACACTGTCATAGATAGGTGATTGATGGTTACCATACTTTTTTGTGTATTAGACAAGGTTTCCCCCCAAAAAATAAACGTTAAAAATGGGGGGAAATCTTATACATGGTCAATGCATATTGGTGATGTGGGATTGGTTGGTTCTGCTAGCCAGAGATTGTCAGTGGTGTTATTGGTGGCTGCGACAAGGGCTGGTGTCTATTTGCTTTGGCTGCGGCAATAGGGCATGCGATTTGCGGCTTCTGGCGGCGAGGGAACAGCTGATAGGCAGCTTTTGTGGTGTGTGTGCATCAACAACTCTGGCCATGGGGGCGTGTTATGCATGAAAAAATATGGTAGTTTGTTAGTTAGATACGTGTGTGTGTGTGTGTGTGTGTGTGTGTGTGTGTGTTACTAATTATTATTAAATATGATGCTGGGCTTGATATTGCATGACCACATAATCATCCGCATGATCAATTATTAGTATTAGTATTGTTTTATTTCTTATATGCAACTCCTCTTCGCTTGCCTAAGTGCATATAAAATGCAACAAATAGTTCTTTAAAATACAGCATTAAACCCAAATAAAATGATAACTATTTAAATATTGTTAAGCAATGTATCACAGCCAGTAGTGCAATACAACTGAATGGAAAAGGTCAAGCAGAACTACGTTCCAGAGGCTTGGAAGAATAGATATGTTTTAAACTGCCGCCTAGCTGAATGTAAAGTGGAGGGATAGCCAGACCTGCGCTGGGATTGTCCCAATGTGTGGTGTCCTTCCTGGATGTCCCACTCCCTGCACCAGTGTGGTTCAAATACCCTATGATGAGCCCAAAGCATTCTGCCTAGACCAAAAGAGAACAACTTTGTGGATAAGAAATGGGTGTGTACTGGGTTGCTTTCAATTTGTAGAGTATAAATATATACACCACTTCTGTGGCCTGGTTGCCAGCCATATCCGCCGTGCCTGGATTCCCAGTGCTTGGTGGGACATTCCTGGGCTAGTCCCTCCACTTGCCAGAACTGACCTAGGATGATATGGTAATATCTAGATTCTCCACCCCTTCTCATGTGATAACTAGATTCAGCTGTTCATGCTATAGTGTATGACTAGGATCCATACACAAGGAACTGGAAACCATTATTATTATTATTATTATTATTATTATTATTATTATTATTATTCAAACAGTCTTTGCAGTTTAATCATAATTGTCCTCCATGTCATTTTACATTGCTGTGGGGGTTTTCTTTGGTAAGCTGTTCTTTCATTCATGTCACTGTGCGGATGCTTTCTCTACCTTGTGCAAGTCACACATAGAAAATTCAGTAAAGAAACCATCCCACCAAGCAACTTTCAGTCAGTGGAACTACTGGACGAGTACCCAGTGCATGGAAATTCTGCCCAAGAATATGGAAGCCTCCTTCCTCTGAGCCCGAATATTTTTCACTCCCCTTCTTGAAACTCAAAGCTGGGCCAAGATGCGCATAGATGTTTGGGAGGTGAAGATGAAGGCTGTTGCTCATCTCCCAGGTTTCCCCAAGGTGACCTGCCTCGTTCTTTGAGTTTCAGATTTAGACTCCAGCTCTGAAGAGAAGAGAGGAAGAACATAAGACTGGCTTTGCTCAATAGAACATTAGTCTCCTTGACAGATGGAGAAGGGCTTTTGGCTCTCCAGGTGTTGTTGGACTTCAACTCCCTTCATCCCCAGCCAAGCATGAGCAATGGTCAGGGATGATGGGAGCTGTGGTTCAGCCAAATCTAGAGGACCACAGGTTCCCAACTCTTGCTCCATCTAGAATTCTGTTTCCAACAGTAGTCAGCTAAGTGCCTTTAGCTAATAGGTAGGGCGTGGAGGCAACAGCAGCTCCCTGTTGACTATGTCCTGCATCTGAGCTAGAGACACTCTGCATCTGAAAATAGAAACTCAATTTGGCTAGCACAGGTTATAGATGCTGATAGACCAGGAATAAATTTGTTTGTTTTAAATCTAACTCAGAGGCCATCAACACCTCTTGTCGTAAAAGCAGCCTGTCAGAAGTAGCGTACTGATGTCGATCCCTTGACATCAGAACACATGTTTATGCTACTTATGTAGTCTTAAGTTATGGGAGTGTGGTCTTAAGTCAGCCAAGGAACTGATTTCTAGACAAAGAATGACCTGGGCTGAAAAATGAAGCTGTAAAGGAAGTCACTAGGAATTCATTAGGACTGTGCTAATGAAAATAAACAGAAAACAAGTCCCGAGAAAAAAAGAAAGCAAGGCTAAAATTAAACAGGAGGGGTGATTTATAATAAGAGGCTCAAAGACATGACAGGAAGTCTCAGTACACCAAAAGAAAAATCTTGTTTGCTCAAATTATTTGTTTCTTCTGTCTAATGAACGTAATTCTAATATACAAGTGATAACACTGGCATTTCTTTGAAATGTTGATTCAGTTTAATTATGAAAATCACCAAGGTATTTTCTGGCTGCTGCATTACTCCCTGTACTAAGATTAATCACATCAACATCATTCATTTAATCTTCAAAGAGGAAGCAGTTGTCCACAAAAGCCTTCAAATAGCTTCATTAGTGCAATTTTTCAGACTCAAACACTTAGCTGGCAGCATATGATTGAGAGTGAGGAAGGTCATTTGATTCATCTAGTTCCTAATCCAATTTACTTGTTTAATGTTTCCACGTTTTCCTATAAATCCATCGGAAGTCTGAACTCTGCATTCTTTGCTTCCTTTTGTCTATTCTCCTCCCAAGCCATCCCACATGTCATTCATTCGGAACCTGGCAAAGTTGGAGCCATGATCTGAAAGCGATCAGGAAGAACCAGCGTTATACGAGTAAACATGTGGCACAGATCTACAGCCAAGCTAGCACGGAGGAATGCTACCAAATCTCTCCTGCCAGAAACAGCCACATGTTTTGACTGGGATGGACCCAGATATATGGCAGTGGAAGAAATACTGGTGGTGGCCCCATTCTGAAAGCTGTTGTGTGAGAGCTGGCAGCGCGGCATGGATCCTGAGAGACTGTGTACGAGAACCCGCTAGATTTCAGTTCTTTTCTCATGCAAGAATCTTGCTCTAAGTTGAGTGAAAGCCTTTCCCCTCATGGAAGGAGACCCTCTGGATCCAACCAGTGTTAATTAGGCAAGATCTACAGTACTAAAGATTGCACCCAGTGCTATTTCTTTAGAAGAAGAGGTGCCGGAACTCACCGTGAACACCTCCCTTGTTCTCTTAGAATGGCAATGGTGTCGGAACTGAGTTCCAGTGAGTTCCAGCTGGGGGAAAAAGCTCTGATTGTGCCCTCTGTGGATGAAAATCAGTGTTCCGTAGTTCTGAACACAATAATGGAGTTGTAAGAGAGATGAGAAGAAAAGACACTGTCATTGCCTATTTCTCCTTTCTTACTTGGTACTCAGCAATGGTGATCTCAATATAAGTGTGTTACTATCCACACATATTGCTATTGCTAAGTAGCAAGCATGGGTATGTGTAAGGCCAGCATATTTCCTCCTCTTGACTCCCACCCTGCTTAGAATTGTGAGCCTTCTTGCACACTGCACTTACCACTTCTCCAGGCAGGAATCACCTGTGAATGTGGGATCCAAGTCATTTGGTGACCCAGTAAAAAGAGTGGAGATCTCCGTTTGCTGTGCCGTAGCCTAGCATGTTTTCTGATCCCTGCATGAATGGCAGAATAGCACTCAAAAGAGACTATGGCCCAGTGACATAGTATGGCTTGCCACTGCCCGGAGCCATGCAGAAATGGACGGAGTACGCATGTGCATTCAACTGCCCAATGGCATTCATGTCCCCCAGGAGATTGCAACTGCAGAGGTAAGAAAAGAACGGTCTTCTGTTTGGAGAGGTCACTTCCTGGTTCACACAGAGAAGCTGTTTTCAACTGTGCCCAGCAACAGAAGCACACAGCTGTATTGAGGCAGCACCAGGTGTTGATATTTTGTGCCCCCTAACAATTTTTGCACTGGGGCAGTGGGCCCCCTATCCTATACCACTGCTATGTCTTCTTACAATTGAGGATACATCTTTTGGTGTGAGCTTTTATAGGCAACAGCTGCCTTTCTCAAACATATGGAGCGGAGAGGGAAAGTACTGGAATCTAAGATCAGTGAAGACTAACAATGCCAAAGATGCCAATAACAAGTGTGCAGGCTCACATTTGCCAGATAGTGTAGTGGTTAGAGTGTTGGACTAGGACCTGGGAGACCAGGGTTTGAATCCCCACTCAGCCATGACGCTCGCTAGTCACTTCTTTGGGCTAGTCATTTCCTCTTGGCATAAACTACGTCACAGCATTGTTGCGGAAATTAAATGAGGAGAGGAAGAACCTTGTGTGCCTCCTTGACCTGCTTGGAAAAGAAGGTGGGATATAAATGAAATTTTAAAATGCAATAATTTTTTTTTAAAAAAATACCCTTGTGCCCTGGAAACCCTCCTAGATAAGAATGAGTTACAGGTAAGTAGCCGTGTTGGTCTGCCATAGTCAAAACAAAACAAAAAATAAAAAATGAATTCCTTCCAGTAGCACCTTAGAGACCAACTAAGTTTGTTCTTGGTATGAGCTTTCGTGTGCATGCACACTTCTTCAGATACCTTCAGATACTTCTTCAGTGTGCATGCACACGAAAGCTCATACCAAGAACAAACTTAGTTGGTCTCTAAGGTGCTACTGGAAGGATTTTTTTTTTAATAGATAAGAATGAGTTCTAGTTACTCAGGGGGAGGGAGCGACTCTCCACCTTCCCAGAGATTATCTATTTTAATTATATGTGTTTCTTAGCTGAATCTCCAAAGCACTTGCTGGATCTGAGCCTCTTGAGTCCTTGCTCAAAATAAGCCCAGTGCGGAATTCATCACAACGGTGGAGGTCCAAAGAAGTCCTTTGGCTCACAGAATGAGTCATCTGCTCAAAGAATGAGTCCTCCTACTCATGGAAGGCCGACTTAGGATCTAAAACTCTTTCGGGGATCAAACTCAGGTTTCCCCATATAGATGTGAAATCAAAGTCTGTTACCAATGTTGCAAAAGATTCTTGAAAAATAAGTGCAGTCCTACTTGCATATTAATTTTTAAAGAGATGTTAAAAGCACCCCCACTTCTCCAGGTTCCCAAAGCTTTTAAAGTGCCCTTCTCAGATGGAAGTGAAGCTTTTTCATTTTGGGGGGGGGGGAGGGGGAGACATACTGCCACCTATTTATGAATACTAAACTGGTACTCAGTTATGAGAAATGACATTCAGTTCACATAGGACAAATACTCTGCCAGAGCTCTCTGTCGCCTGCCCACTCTGCTAGCTAAGGCATGATGGTCACCCCCAATTATTTTCTCTGAACGGTGCTAAAACATGCCACTGATCAAAATTTACTTAGCCTTATTATCGAGAAGCAAAACTGCCACTATGATTTTTACACACCATAAAAAAGACTTCATTAAAGTTTCTGCTAACGTACTTGCCGAAATTCATTACCCTGCAATGCTCAGCGACTCTCCGCACAAGCAGAAGAATCAGTCAGCCAACGAGAGGTGCAGGAGAGAGAATGTGACCGAAAGCTAAATCTGCCATTTCAGTGCCTTCTATATCCTTACAGACCAGTTGACCACAAAGTCAAAAGCACATTAACTTCGTTCTCATGTCCAATGAATTGCTTTGAGTTATCCTTTTGGGGGAAGAGATAAACCAAGTGGTAGTTGGGTGTACAGAGGGTTTTTTGTGGGTCCTCTCATAAGTTAGCTTAGGTTTTACTCATTTTCATAGAATCATACAATTGTCGAGCTGCAAGGGACCATGACGGTCATCTAGTCCAACCCCCCTGCAATGCTGGAATCTTTTGCCCAATGTGGGGTTCGAACGCATGCTTACCTGCTGGTACATGTTAGGGAAAAGTTGGTGCTTTTCCTTTAAAAAAAACAAATACATCTTTATTTACTACATTTTTATTTGTATTTTAATGAATTGTTGTGAGCCATTTTAGACACTGCAAGAAATGAAAGGCCAGTTATAGACAGGTATAGATATAATGAACAAATGAATCAAGCGTAATTGTCCACCATCTTGTGCATTTTATGGAAAATCAGAAGAGCAGCTTTTAAAACAAAATGTTTGAGGGGAAAATAACAGTAGCAAGTATAGATAGCGTGGGCATCATCTAGCCACAGGGAAACATTTCCCCCATTGATTTCAATGGGAAAGGTAAGGGTATGCTTAGATTTCTCAGGTTTACATTGGTAAGACTTGAAAGAGCTCCACTTGTGCCCTGCATGTGGGGTATGCTGCTAAACATATTCCTTTCACAATTTTTATGTTGCTCATTGAAAGCTGAAACCTAGCAAGATATATGGTGTAACCAAAATGTCCATCCTCGATCCAGCGGTGGAAAAATGAAACAAAACAGAGAAGTGTATCGGTGGAGTTATTTGTTTCTTATTATATATTATATATTAAATTTATATATCACCCATCATCTGAGGATTGCAGTGCAGTTTGCAACACCTCACCATCTTGCAGAGCTGTCAACATTCCCTTTTTTTGCAATGGGAAACGGCACTGGAATAAGGGAATTTCCCGCAAAAAAAGGGGAAAGTTGACAGCTATGCCATTTTGTTGCTTTTCTGGGAAGTGGAGGAGGGGCAGCAATCCCTTCAATTTACTTTTTGCCCTGTCAGTCTGCATGCAAATGAACTTCACCTGTAGTTGAACTGGGAATATACTGAGACTAGCCATTCACAATGGGAAGATGGAGGGTGAACGTGATGCAGTCATTTCACTTGTAAATATAAGACGAATGATTTGGGATAGGGGCAAAAATTAATCACCTTTGCAGTGGTGGTGAATACACAACATAGGCTGCAGAGAACTTCAAGGGGGGGGGGGACAACACAAACCCAAGTTGGCATTTAGCAATTCTAGGGGTCAGTCTCTGCCTTTTCTTCCCTATTAACAAATATTAAGTATATGCAGAGTCTCCATCACTCTGGGTACCAAGAGGAAATGCCTCTTCACAGAGCTGGGCAACAGTGCTTCACCTTTCTGACCACCCTCTTTTCTGCCTCCTATCTATCCTCATAAAATATTTACCGTTTTCCTGAATGACCAGTCTGATTATCCTTACACTCCTTTTCAGATTCTCTGATGATGTCACGGAAATGTTAAACCCATTATGCTAAGTTAGCACCTCCATCCTGCCTGACCCGCTGACATGGACTCCTTTAGGACAGCATGGCATTTTTGCATAAGAACCACAGCAAAGATCCTAGACCACACTTTTTTAAAAAGCCACACACTGGTAAACACTGAACAAAGTGGAAATCAAAAATAATAACACAAATCCATCAGGCATTGATTCAAAAGTCAGAGAATTAAAGAGTCTGTTAAAAGGGAAAGGCTTGCTCTCTCGCTTTCTGATCTATCCGCATGTGTGAACGTATGTACAGTATACGCATAATTAGGTAATTAAGGCTGCAATTTCTAATCAATAGAATAATCAACTAAAGCTTTAGTTAATTTATGAGTGGAGCTAAAAGATAAGGACAGATACAGTAAATCGCTTTTTGTGGTATTTTGGCTCTGGGATTCTTGTAATAAAGAATGAGAAAGCAAACATTTACAGTTGCAGTCCTATACCCACTTACCCAGGAGTAAGCACCAATGAATTCAGTGGGATTTACTTCTGTGTAGACATCTATCAGATTGCACTGTAAGTTACATTTCCTCCAAATGGCTTGGTCACTTTAAAAATTAAGTTGCGAGCTTCATATACTTTTCTTCACTTAATCCAAAGGCTGTGTTTTCTGCTGGGAAATGATCCCTGAAGTGATATACAAAGGTTGTCCCCTACCCAACTCTCCAATTTTTTGTAATGTTTGCATTTAATATTATCAATTAAGTAATTAATCAACCAACGTATTAAAATTCAGGTGATTAATCAACTAAAAATATTCAATATGTTGACAGCCCTTTTACCCACACAGATAGAGGTGCACAGACCCCCTGCCTCCCCTCCCCACCCACCCACCCACCCTCAATTTACTATTAAGGGATTAGAAAAACTATTAGTGACTGGCACCTCGCTCTAATTATCTTTAATGTAACATTTCCAGTTGATCATGCATAATGCAATTAGAAATCATAGTTAGATTAATTTATATTGATTTAGGCCTTTCTAACTTTAGGCCAACATTAATGCTGGAACCTATTCACTTCTCCCTAGTTTTCCTGCACCTGTGTTTGAATGGATCCTTGTTAAGTGGATCTTGAAATAATAATTGGAAGTTGGAGTGGAATGTCAAGATACTACAACACCACTTAATGTCAGCTGGCTCTATTAAATGTCACTGTATGAATCAATCATTTGCGGGAGGTTGGGGTATGAGCTGGCTTTCAAGTGCTTCAACAACAACAAAAACAAGAGAATAACTTCACTGGGCATAGAAAGGCAAATAAAAGCGACAGTGCTGCCATGTTGAGGGAATGTTCACAGCTTGAGAGTAGGTTCACTAAGCCAGAGATTCTGCACTGTTGTGTAAAAGAGGAAACGGTTGCAGCGGCAGCTTTTATTTGTTCATTTGTATGCCGCTTAATTCCAAAATAGACTTCTGGGCGTTTTCTCACGTTTAAAGGTAATAGAGCCCAGGACTCCTTTCCACCTCGTCACCCTAACTGCAAGTTCCTTCTTTGCTAATTTGGAAGCCAGTAAGAAGTCCACCAGCAGCGAATTCATTCTGGCTCTTTGGCGACGCCGTTTAATCGTGCCCTGTCCACGGTGCTGAAATTTCCAGAGACGCGTTCTCTCCCCCGAAGCCACTCCCATTATTTGGAAACAAGCTTCCTAGATTCCCGCGGGACTTCCCAGTACGCAACACCTATAATAGCGGAGTAATTCGAGAATCTGGAAGGGCTTGCCTCTCAATTCCTGGCCAAGGAGGAATCTAACTCGAACTAAGAGTCGCTTAGCCCAGCGGGCGGCGCGGACCTCATTCCATGAGGCCGCGCACGGATTGAAGTGGCTTACGCTAAAGAGCTGCGATCCGCAAGCATTGCAAGCCGAAATGTTTGCCCTTCATTTTATTTCAAAGAAAGGAAAGAGTCAGTAAAGAAGGCAGGGCGCGTGGAGAGAGTAAAAGCAATCTCCATGGTAATGCATGAGGGATTGCACAGCAAACACTTTCCGTCCCGGGCAAAAGTAAGATTGCAATCAGTAATAACTTTCCGTTTCCAGGACCTGTGCATTGTCCCCAGATCCTCGCTATCCTACTGACACGAAATGTTTGAAGAAGAACAGCCTCCCAGAGTGTACCTCCCCAGTGTGAGAGAGGTCAGATTGCTAGAAAGCAGGGGCAATAAAGTTTTTGACAAGTCAACTGTCCCTACCACCTTTTCGTAAGCGGAACCTTAACCAAGCTCTGGAAAAGGCTACAGATTCTTTTGCCAAGGCAAAATCTTCTCCAGACAAGCAATTTGGTTCAGTGGCATTGCTGGGAGAGAGCGCTCCTCAAATAATATCACCACAGGGTCGCGAAAATCAAGGAGATGCCCATTCTCCCCGTTGCTTTGAGAACAACCTTTCTTTGTTTTGGGTGAAATTTACAAAGGTAAAAAAAGGACACGGCTTGAGATCAGGCTCTGCAATTTGTTTGAGGAGCACGAAGGGAACCAGTACTAGCACTTCAAACTGGATCCAAGTTTGACGCCACCGCATCCTAAATTGTAGTTCTTTGGGGGGAGTGCTCTATGTGCGTTCTGTCCTTTGTTTCGTTTCCAAAACAATGCCCAGAAATTCTCTCGGTCCTCTTCGGCCAAGAGAATTTGGCAAGGGAGACTGGCATCCAATGCAATTGCAGAGGTAGCTCACTGGCGCCCCACAGAGGCAGGCCTTTGGAAGGACAACAAAGGACAAAACTGTGTTTAAAAGTGACACGCCCTAGTCCCCCCCCCCTTTTCCTCCTTCTTTTTTGGAAAGAGGACATTAGGGGGGCAGGCTTTCGCTGGGGGGGGGCAGAATCTCAGATAATTGAGTACTTTAAATGCTTTTCAATAATATCTGTGGATCTGCCCCCCACCTTGGCTATGCCCCCCCACTTGATTTGCCCTGTTATCTCTTTCACTTTCTGATAACTTCCAAAACCGACTCACTCTAAGACTTTGTAAGCTTCTATTCCCCAGTGCTTAATATTTATCACTTTTAAATATATGTCGCTGTTGCTCTTGAATTGCTTGGGCTGGAAGTGTCTGGTCAGATCATCAAAGGATCAAATGAATTAGTTCTAATTTCCTAAGTATAAGGTTGGGATTAGCAGGGGTAAAATGAGGCCCTCCCACCCTCCATTGCACAGAGCCGTTTGATCAACCGGAAGGAAATCCTCAATAGGAAAAGAACATAGTGTGGCTCGTTGCAGGGGATGACTCCTCGGGCGCAAGGGGTGATTTGGGGAGCGGGGGGAGGCTCTACTTAAGACCTCAACCAGAACTTACCTGCGGCCTCTATTGAAAAAAAATTACAGGGCATGTGATGAGAAATATTCTGGATTTTCAAGAACTGATTTAAAATATATGTATATGAAAAAGTCCAGTTAACATATGCAAAGGAGCGCTTTGTCTCCACTCCTCCATCAGATCAGAGCCAGCGAGCCAACTCCACATTTTTAGATGGAATGTGCCAGCCTGTGGGACGAAGATTAAGATATGCCGGTTTCTCGCTCTGTCCTCGGGATATAAAAATCATACTCAGCCTAGTCTGCCCTTCTCCATTCATGTTTGCATGTGGAAGAAGGTGACTAGAGTGACATCATCAGTCCTTCCGAAGACCTCAAAACAGCTCCCGCCTCCCCCCCCCTTATTCACAACAATCCTGTAAGGTAGGCTTAGAAGGAGAACTGGTAACTTGCCCAAGGTCGAGTTCACCCAGTCAGCTTCATGACTGAGCGGAGACTAACTCGCTTAGATGGTATATAACGAGTGGTGGCACCGCAAACCTGCAACTTTTAAGGGATTTTAAAAACAAAAGTGAGCTCTAACTCAGAGAATTGGCAGTTCTCAAGTTTTTTACTCCAGCGTAAGGTCGTGGCTTGCAATAAGGCGGCTCGCAGAGGGGTTAGGAGCCGAAGACAACTTCTGCAACAGCAAGCTCATTGGCCTCTTTAGGGTTTTGCCCTTCAACTGGGCCGACCTAATTAGATTGGTTTAGCACTTCAAATGAGAGGTGCCCTGACCAAAATAAATTTGTTTTCCCCATGGAAGCAGCCCCAGCACAACCCATGACGCCAGATCTGAGCGCAGATCCATTCAGAAAAGGGAAATCGCTCGCTATGGGTTCCGTTCTCCACCCATCTGAACCCCATGACAAAGCTCCCGTTTATTTTAATAGAGCTGAATTGCACCCAGGAGAAATTCGCCTTTGCTTAGGGAGACCGGGCTCCTTCCTCACCGCTGATAATAGATTCTTTGCAAAGTCGGTGGACTTTGATGAGAGCCTTCCTAAGCATTTTATTGGAGCATAGTCTGGGTTACTGCTTAAGCATCTAAAAGTAACCTCCCTGTCCTTTTCCCTACCAATAATTTGGGCATAGCTGTCAACTTTTCCCTTGCGAGGAATCCAATTCAGAATAAGGGGATTTCCCTTAAAAAAGGGAAAAAGTTGACAGCTATGAATTTGGGTCCTGTACAATAGACCCCATTCTCATTTTTGTAAAATTTATTTTGCTTTTTAGTTTCTGTTTGGGGCATTCCATTTGGATCCTTGTTTTAAGGGGGGGGGAGTTTTGGGTTATTGGTGTGTGCGTGGGCGTGTGTGTTAGTTAAACGCCCTGTTAGTTAAACGCCCAAGTTGCAGGCTGGATTCCGTGTGCAAAGCATGGCTTTCCTATTCTATGTACATTTTAATCACCCGATATTTAAAATAGACATTTCCATCTAAAATCCAATCAGAAACCAACACCCTACCTCGAGGCATTAGATGTTCATCTCCATTTTGCATTTGTAAACTGGGAGGAATAAATGTGACTTGTGGATACCAAGAGGTCAAGTGCGGCTGCTCAAATATTTTTCTTACAAAATGACGGATTTATTAGACAAATAAGTAGCCCGGCTGATGCAAAACCCCCAGTGATTGAATTTTGACGTTGAGTCAACAACAACTCGAACTACATCAGTGCTCCAAGATTTAGTTATGATGGTAGAGATTACTGAACAAATAGGAGGCAGAAATGAATACAGATTTCCTAGGATGCGCCCCTGGCAGCTTCCCCTTGACATTCTCCTCCATATGCTACCCCTATCCATACTGTATTCTAATTAAAGGACTAGGCGAGGACTTAGAATTTTACAAGAACTTTTAAATAATTAGTCTTGTGTGTGTGATGGTGCTTGTGGTGGGGAACTAGTCTTCCATCAACAAATCTTCCCTCATCTTTCCAGTTATGCAAATTAAGAAATGCGAGTTTGCATTGATTAGAACAATACCGCGCAGAGAGATCAGTCCCTAATTCAGTTCTATCTTCTGCCTCTCCCCTGTTTGAAAATATTTCACATCCACCCTTTATTCCCCTTATCCTCCCCGCCTTTTCTTCTTAAAAAACAAACAAGCAAATGGGGATGGGGATGGGGGCGTATTTCCCCCAAATTCGATTTCCCAAGTCACATTTAAGATTTTTTTTCCCCACCCGTGACGCTCTCCCTCCTCCCTTCAATTATACGCTCCGCCCCCCCTCCCCCCGCGCCCCTTATAGGCAGGTGTATGTTATGTTACGAAGAGAGTTCCCTCGGTTGGAAGAGTTGTTAGCTGGCGGGGAGCTGACCAGCGTGCTGAAGGTCGGCGCCAGTTTCGAGGGGAACGCTGTTATTCTTGCTTCGTTTTCTTGGAGAGCGTTACTTTTACTTGCTAATCACGGAGGGGCGCTTAAATAATTGAGAGTACGTTTAAGCATAAAGCAGCCCGTTTCTAATCTTTTCAGGGGTAAAGGGACTAATGTGCACCTGCTGCGAGAGTCCCTCTTTTATATAGATTTATTCTATGCATTACTTCAATCCCAAATTGGACCTCATATCTCCAATTACATCTGAACCATGTTGAAACCGGATAAACACCTTAGCCTTATTTTCTGCGGGTATAAATTTAGCATTTCCTTTCTCATATGCTGGGCGATAGCTTTTGTTTTGCTACTCTCATCATAACCAGTGATAGGAAAAGGTAAATTCTAAAAAATTATCCTCCGGCTGTCTTAGCTTTGGTGATGATATGGGGGCGGCTCATTCCACTTCCTATCATATTAGGATGCTGCTGTGGACACGTGTAGGCTACTTCCTGAAGATTTTAACCCCGCATTTCTGCAAATTCCCTGGCTCTCTAGTGAATGCAATGCATTTGTAAAGGCCCTCAAGTACTTTGCACCAATGACAAACATAGTTTGATTAGCTGCTTCTAAATTAGCTGGTTCTTTAGGGCTGCGGCGGCTCACTTTAACCAGGACTCACCCAATTCATCCAGAGCATTAGGATTTGCTTTGGTGCAAACCTCCATCTAAAGCAGTGGTGTTTACTGCCAAAGAAAATACGTTTAGGATCAGGTGCATGTTCTCTCTTTTTTTTTCAATCTAAACACTTCGACTAAACTGCTGTGGGGATCTGAGAGCAGATCCTGCCTTAAAGATTTGCTTATGTTAATTTTAAGATTTCTCTGCCCGCAGCCTGTTTAGGATGCAAAGGTTGGATTCGACGGGAGAGGGCGGGGGGAGTCCTCCTGTCAAATTAAAGTGAGCCTTCCTGTCTTGCCTGCTTCCAGCAAATAACTTGCAGAACCTAATAAATCCAGATGGAGTCCCTCATATAGCCTGGTGCCGAAATAATAATTGTCCTGCTTTGTTTCATGTCAGAGGCCTCTTTGGCTCATCTGTCATGAAACCAATTTCACTTTATTTACATCCATTTGCTAGTTTAATTACTGGGCTGATGAATAGCCTGGAGGAATTAAGTTACGAGTCTTTGGAAACCTAAAGCGACAGATATATGGGGTTACCTTTTAACTGTGTGTGGGGAGGAGGAACACGGTGGTTGGAGTTGGGCATCCAAATTTGACAAGGGGTAGGGGAAGGGGGGGGAGGGAGTGATAAGTACCTTCCTAGAGAGTGGGGGGCGGTTGGAAGGAGCAAATTGCTACATCTCTCCCCGTCTTTTATTGGATCTTGTCGTATATTTATCTCCATCTTGATCGGAGCCATTGCTTAAGGATACTCGGATAGCCCCGCAGACTTGCCTGGGTTGAATAAAATGTTTATTAAAGGAAACATACGCTTAAAGATGGGCACCGCAGACCTGAGCACTCATCATGCGACAGACCAGAAATAATCTATCATCAGAGAAACGGAAACGGGAGGGGTGGGACGGGTAGCATTAGCTGCCCATTCCACATGGCGGTTTTCCGCAGGAACATTTCTAGATGTGTTTTCCTGCCTTCTTTCCCAAGCCCAAGGATGTCCACTGTCACATGCACAAGTAATTGAGAACAAATCCAAGTTGTAGGTGGGATATATATATATTGCCAGGGCTCAGGTGCTTGCCAAGACGAAACCCAGCTGCTTACATGGCATACAATTAAAGCACATGGTTTCCCTTGAGAATCCTGGGAACTGTAGCTCACCGCTACATTCCCAGCACCCATAAGAAACTACAGTTCCCAAGAGTTTTTGCATGGGGGTTCATGTGCTTTAATGCATGGTGTGTACGCAGCCATGGTCTTTACAAGGTGTGCTCAAGCGATGGAATGGCTTCACTGGCTTGCTCTGAATCGAGGCATGAAATATTGTGAGATAATGATCCAGCGAGATTAAGCATCGTATACGCTCCACTGTTTTCAACGGATGAGATGAGGGGGGGCTTTTACAGAACAATCCTAAGCATGTCGATTAGCTCCCAGCGATGCCAGTGAAACAACTTCCCTAGTAAATGCTTATGGGATTGCAGCCCTTTACACCCTGTAAACTGGACTGTGCCCTAAGTTATGCACAGGTTGCAGTGTTGTATATTTTTCCTGCCTAGACCCTGATTTCAAATTCTCACCAAGGTTTTGTCATCATTCTGGTACTCCCAAATCCCTTGCTGCTTGCCTAGAACCAAGTGTCCGATCCAAGCCCCATTAGTACCCACTAAAAAGAGAAGAGTTCACATGCTTAACTTTGGCGGGATCACGTCAAAAGGATTTTCTTTTCCTACCCTTACATAGAGGAGATGCTTTCTCTATATATATAACACGCATAGTTTTGGAGATCTAAGGAGAGCTATCTTTGCGCTCCTCAATAAGTACTTTTTCCTTTCAATAATCTCGCTATACCTGCTAAGCTTGGATCCTAACTTTGGGTGCAATCAACAACCCTGAAAATCGATAGGAGATGTACCATTGACCTCCCTGGGATGTGAATTGCATCCTTATAGAATTCCTCCTCTCCCCTCACCCCCACCTTCCCGGAATAATCTAGGGACAATACTATGGATTCAGCCCTTTGATATAGTTTGAAGGGAAAGTTCGGCCGGCTGCTTCAACAGAATAGTTTTCACAGCCAGATATCAAAGAGCTAGCAGCAACAACAAAGTAAAACGAGAGTTCCTATTGTCGATGCAGATTTAAAATAAATAAATAAATCTTCCTTTCTGGATACATATACATATACATATTCCCTCCACCCCACCCCATGGGCAGGTGCAGATTTCCCTCCCTCCAATCAGATCTGCAGCAGCCCTACAGAAGGAAACTGATCTTTTCTCTCTAGATATAAACGCTCTATTTGGGTTACATGGAAACATCAAGGTTTCTTTGTCTTTCTGCTAGTGGTAGGGTTTTTTTTGTACTTTTCTTATTTGAAAGGTGAGGAGGGAAAGGATAAGGGAAAATATGTAGTCAAATAGGGTTGGGGGTATGAAACTCCTCTTCTCCCTCCCTCCCTCCCCCCCCCTTTTCTCCCTCTCCCTTTGATTAATAGATCCATGTGGCTAACGGCCTGACATATGGTGTGCGCGGCAGCTTGAGACGCTACCTTAGGCATCCCCTACGGCCATTAACATATTAGAGGCTTCTGTGCAGTCAGACAGTCAGACTTCATCTCCAGCCCAGCGCAGAAAGGCTGCACCCCAGAGCTGTTGGATACAGGCTTTCAATAATGCATCACGCTCCCGTTCTGAGGGAGCTTGTTCTTGGTGCTGAAGCTCAAGTGCAACCAACTAATCAGCTCAGGCAACAAAGAGCCACCAAGGTTTCACAAACGGGGGGTGGGGGGGGGGAAGGTGCGCGCGCGCGTGTGCTTGTGTGCCCGTGTGTAAATATAGGCATAAGGACTGGCCTCTCCTATATGTGCATATGTATATATCCAAGGTGCATCTTGGAAGACGATTTCGTATATACGCGCTAAATAAACGTCCATCATTGGGTAGTTGCATTGATATCTAAAGAGGCGAGGTGGTGGGGGGGGGGAGGAGACTGTGCCAGGGGGGCGGGAGGGGGGAGGCAGGAGAAGACTATCAAGTGATTCTACCTGAAACGTTTGATCTGAGAAAGAAACACACAACAGAAGGGGCTGCTTTTAGCCCCTCCTGAAATCGAGATAAATAAAACCGGAGATAGACAGGTATATAGGCAGAGAGACAGCTAGTTGTGTGTACATGATGACTGAATGTGTGTGTGTGTGTGTGTGCGTGCGTGTGTGTATGTGATGATATATATGATGCTTGGTAAATATATAGTCAGGAAACTGCTAAAACGATTGCATGCATGGATAAAGAGAAAGACAGTCGTGCACCCTTGCCTATAAGTCCCATATAAGTCATTTTCCTTAAGGCCAAGTAGACGTGCTTCAAGCCAGTAGAGGAAGCCACTGACGCCAGCCTGACTCAGATTAAGTCATGCCACTTCATGTACAGATGTTGCACTGCATTTCTAAATAGCCGAACAAGACATGCATCCTTACAGGCGACTTTTCTGCAGGCAAACGTGCTAAACTCGAGATCAAAAGTTTCAGATACTGTACATTGGCCTGCTCTTTCCTCACGGACTTCCTAGAGATCCATTCACAACTGCCTATCAGTTCATATTTCTGTTTCATTAAGTAGGCCGACAAATCAAAATATGTTCTTAATCCATACCCAAAAAAACCCCCCACCATGTATATAAAACGCCTGACAAATACACCCTCGCGGCAGAAAACTGTCCTGGGTTTGCTTTATACCATATAATATAGCTAGTATGTTTGAGTAAGATGTTCTTTTCCACATTGGCTGACGTCCCTTTGACGGGCATGTATGCACATGTTGACAGCTTCACAGGCACTGCTAATCGTTCTAGGAGTTTGCTGACATCTTAATGCACCCACACACTTTCCCCAAGACATACACTTCTGAATCTTCCTAAAGCCTCTTTCGGTCAAGCTTATCCCATTGACTTTCATCGCCCCAAGGCTGTTGTGAAAGTTTCACTGTGTTTCTGGACCAGAAGCTATAAGGGAGCAGGGGTCAAATTCTATGTCCTGCTTCCAAGAGTATCCGGGACCATCCTGACTTTTTCCAATAGGTATTTATTTATTTATTTATTTATTTATTTGGGAATCTGTGGATTCTGTTCTCTTAAAAAATGCGCAGGGAAGCATCCCAGAGACGTTATCCTAATGCAGGAATCACAACTAAAGAATCGCTGGCAGATGGCGTTAGTAGGATTGTTCTGTTAAAGTTAACCGGGGGGGGGGGGGGGGGGTGAGAAACCTCTGAGCTGGGCGTAAGCCTCGTGGTCCCATCAATTGGCGATAAGAAACAATAAACAGGCCGAATTCCCAAGGCCGAGGCAGCCTCTGTTACAAGGTTTATTTTTAAATACCCATTTCGGCGTTTGACAGCACCGATGGGATTTATCGCGTCTCCGAGCTGTAACTGTTCCCAGCAATGCTGAACTTTGTTCTGGTTGTTTGGTTGGGGGGCGGGGGGAGGAGGAAGAGGAAGGGTTGACACGCTAGCCTTTCCACGTGACTTCGTCTTCTCATTTCCGGGAACTCATGTTAATAAGCAGCTTTTTGATGTTGGTTTATTTTGGTACGGTTCTGCCTTAAGGGGCTGGGGGTGCGGGGAGGCTTCCTGCCTACAGGTGAAGAGAATAAAGTCAATTGCCGGGAGCCTGGGAGACCTTTCCCTTTCAAAACAGAGAAGCCACTTCCTTCCTTCTGGGAGCATCGGGCTTTCCGAAGGCTTAATTAACGTCAGGCACTCTCTTGTACTTTCTCCCCCAATATTATTCTAAAATCCACTTCTGCTTATTCACACAAGAACAGGAATTTGCTATTTCTCTTGTTATCACCACCACCACGTCAGAAGGGTTCCTGCGACTTTAAAACTTGCATAACAGGCAATATATATATTTTTTTTAAAAAAAACAACAACCAGAAAGTGAAATTCCCTCCGCACCCACCCAAATCCTGCATCTTCATGGCTGAAAAATGTTCGGCTGTAGAATTTCTGCCTGCCATGCTGTCATTCATTACATGTAAGAGGAAAAAGTTTCTATCAGCCAGAAAGTTTCTGCTACTGAACACGATCAAAACTCTAAGGGCCTTTTCAGGCAGAAAGTAACCACGTCTTCGGGTTGTTTATGGAGCGAAGGACAAAGAATGGCGATTTATTAATTTCCCTCCCAAGCTCCGTTTGCACTGGGTTGCAACCAGAGGGGGATCCGAAATCTTGGAGGATCAGAAGTGGGGCAGATGAAAAGTGTGTGTGTGTGTGTGTGTGTGTGTGTGTGTGTGTGTGTGTAGCACAGCAGAGCTCGTGTTTTCACGCTCTTAGATTGGAAGATTAAAAAAAAACCGCCTTGCAACGGAGTCAGACCCACTTTCTCCATTTACCGGTAACTCAGTTCTGTCTACTCTGACTGGCAGCACGGTTTCAGGGTCTCCAGGACTGGGGACATTTCTAGCTCTGCCTGAAACCTAGGAAATCTTGCCTGCCAAGCAAATACTCCACCAGTGATGCAGGCCCTCCCTCCCTCTGCTCAACAGCTTTCCACAGGTACCTGATTTCACATGTTGGAAAGACTACGGCGATGCATCAGCCGCCTCTCTGACCTGTAGGGTTGTTATTGTTGTTTACCTCGACGAAATTATTTGCTTCTACTTATGAATGGGGTACTTTGTAATGGTTTATTTAAAGCCCAGGTCACCCCAACCAACGAACCCTACGAATGTCTACTCCGAAGTAAGTCCCGGTGGGACTTGCTAGCAGAGAAGCGTGTGTAGAATGTCAGCCTTAAGCCCCACTGGCAGACATAAGCCCCAGGGGGAAAGCACTGGAATCAAGTTTCTATAGTTAGAAGGGACCACGAGGGTCCTCTTGTCCAGCCCCCCTACCCCGCAATGCATGAATAATCTGTTTGCCCAACGTGGGTTCGAACCCACGACCCTGAGATCAGGAGTCTGGGCTATTTGGTTTCCTAAATGAGTTTGCAGGAGAACGTCTTGTAACGCTGGGATGCCGCTTCTTTCGGCATCAAGGGCGCCTCAAACCGGATTGGGATTTCGGCTGGGATCTCCCCAATGACGTTGCTCGCACAAGCTGTGCCCCGCCCCCCATACTTCCATGCAATCCTTCTCTTGATTCCAGAGGATCTTACTTCCAATCCAATCCATTTTTTTATTTGTTTATTTGTTTATTTTATTTTTTGCTTCCTTGGAGAGGAATGCTCAGTCAAACCTATAGGTCTGCTGGTGTCCAGACAGCTTCGATTTATCTCCCAGCAATCTGGGATCCGAGCTGCCTACCCTTTCAGCAAAATTCCCTGGAAGGCATACCGACAGAACTTCCTTCAAGAGGAATTTGCTGGGAATCGGTTGGTGGTTATTTTTTTTTTAACAAACCTGGTTTTTAGAGGGGGGGAATAAGCAATAAAAAAACCGTTGTTGATCGTGTGCAATTTTTCTCAAAGCAGGCTAAAAAAACAAACAAACGAACACCGTCCCTGAAATGCTGGCCCAAATCTTCCACCTCCAGCCAATCTGCCCACCGAAGTCCGTAAGCCTCCTTGATTCCTTGGAGAGGGCATCATTTTTAGGGAACCAGCAAGCGGAGTGAAACAGGCGCCCCGCCAACTCGCCCCGGATTCACTCCGCATTCTCTTGGAAGCAACCGCTGGCTTGTCCTGACCGAGCTAGTTCCCAAGCCTTGGCTTCACCACCCCCTACCCCAACCAACCCGCTCCCCTCTTTCTCCAGCCGCTGCCCGCGTGGAATTAACATAAATCATTATTAGTTATTCGGATTTGCTCCAAAGGACGGGCTGCTGCCGAGCCCCACCGAAAGCCGCCCCAGCTGCTGCTCCCAGCCGTACATCTCCGAGCCACTCGCTGAACGTGCCTCTCCCGCTTCACCTCCCCCCCACCCACAAACGCCCTCCCACCTCCCCTTTGGGGGTCCTCCCTGCTTTCTTCGGAAGCCAAAAAAGCAAACAAAAGCCATAAATACCGACCTCTTTGCTTCTCTCCCTCTCTGCCCTCTTCCACTGCTGCGCGACTGTTTTCCCCGGCTCTCGCCTCTCGGAAAAGCTCAATAGCCGCCTGAAAATATTGCTTTTTATATCACCAAAGGGCGATTAATATTGCATTAACTGTATTTAACATTTTTCCCTTCCTCCCTCTCTCTCCCTCTCTCCGTTAACCACGAGTAATCTGAAATGAGTTAAGTTTCTGTTGCTAAATACAGCAGGAAGGATTGGATCGGGGGCGGCGGGTGGGGGTCGCCAGGAGGATGTCAGGAGCGGCGCAAACAGCTGCAACTATCTGTATAAACAGGTTATTTGTTTCATACTTCGTATTTTTATAATGTTAGGGTCTGGCGCGCGCCGTGTTTGAAGTCAGGAAACTCCATGCTAATGGTCTGTTTAAAGTATTCTGACACTGTCTGGAGACATCCGCGTCTCTGCCTTCATTAAATGTTTATTGTCAACACACTTCGGCGAGGAGAACGAAAGAAGAAGAAGAGAAGAAGAGAGAAGGCGGGGGGGGGGGGGGAGAGAGAGAGACGCAGGAAGGGTCTTGTGCAAGGAAAGAAGTTCACAGCGACTGGATGCTGTCGACGCTTTGGCTGTGTTATGTTCTGCTGGGGGGGCGTGTACACAAGTTTACAGATGTTAGGCTGGAATGAATCGATGGATATGGGGGGGCTAATTAGCTTCCCCATAAAATTTGCCATGCTAAATTCGGAGTAGTGTTTGATTTCGGAGCAGACTTCCAGTTCTGCCACACCATTGCCTAATTAAGGGGTGGGGGGACACAACACGCTAGGGAACCTTGCATGGGACAGTTTCTGAAATCTCACTCTCTCCCTGCCCCTTTTCAATGTCTTGCAAATGCATCCATCATCATCATCTTTTGTCACCACAACACCAGAGCCCCCACCCCATAAATAGCGTATCCAATCTTCTCTCTCTCTCTCTCTCTCTCTCTCTCTCTCTCTCTCTCTCTTGAAACCTAAAAGAAAAACACACTCAAAACAGGAAGCATCCATGAATGAAGTGCAAAAACAATGTGTCACAGGTAAAGGACTGGGTTATTTTTGACACCTAACATTGGGGATAAAGCCCCACCTCTCCCTAGAAATGCATTGCTCTCCATTGTTTTGTGGTATATTCAGGGGCAGGATGTGGTGTACTGTATTAGGCTGGTTTGTGGCCTGCTGCCCTAACTAAGCCTCGGAGCAACATGCCCTGTTCTCCCTCTGCTTTCAATTAGGAATCCCTCACCCAGTTACACCACTGATTTGGAGTCCCTTAAGAACAGGATCCTAGTGGAACCTCAATTGCTTTTGCTCAGATATATTTTCCTGACTACTGTACATGAGGTCAATATGAAAGAACATACCAAAACACAAAGCCGAGCTTGAACTTCTTTTTAAATCTCCCATCATTCAAGTGCTCACTTTTACAACAAGCAATTTCTCTCCCTTATCCTCTATTACAAGATGATTATTCTGGGTTTGTTTGTTTGTTTTGCTGGCATTTTCATCCACCCTCTCTATTCACTCATCTTCATTGCTCAAAATCTGAGGAACAACAACAACAACAATAACACTAATATGACTATGCCGCCCATCAGAGTGGGTTTCCCCAGCCATTCTGGTTGGCTCCTAACAGAATATTAAAAACACGATAAAACATCAAACACTAAAAACTCCCCTAAACAGGACTGCCTTCAGATGTCTTCTAAAAGTCAGATAGTTGTTTATCTCCTTGACATCTGATGGGAGGGTGTTCCACAGGGCGGGTGCCACTACTGAGAAGGCCCTCTGCCTGGTTCCCTGTAACCTCACTTCTCGCAGTGAGGGAACCACCAGAAGGCCCTCAGAGCTGGACCTCAGTGTCTGGGCTGAACGATGGGGGTGGAGATGCTCCTTCATGTATACAGGGCCAAAGCCTGAATGTCTGGATGCTGCTTACTTGCAAAACATTGCACCTGGCATGACATGAAAGCTTTATCTGTGGGCATCTTCACATGTGATGGCTCATCAACATCTGGAAAACTTCACTTGCTACTGTCTTTATATTAGAGGTGGTGGAAGCTATGGCTCTCCAGCTGATAGAGTCTAATTCCCATCATCTTTAACCATTGGCCATGCTGGCTGTGGGTGACAAGAGTCTTATCACCTATGGAAGACCACAGGTTCCTCATAAAGCCATGAGCATGAATGTGTGGTTCAGCCCTTAAAGGTCCTCAAATTGCATGCTGGTACACAAATGATTTCACTCAATCCCTCATCACTTGATTGATGGACCTCTATGGCTAACTCATGGCTGGGTATCGGATCTAGCTTCAATGAAAAGTGCTGCATTTGTTCATTTGTTTACCCATCCTTGCATACCCTATACTGGCTTCCCACCACAAACCCTACATACATAATCTGTGGGGTGCTTACAATGCAGCCAACCCGACAATACTGTGTTTGCTAGAAAGGCACACAGAGAGGAAGTTGAATCTCACAGGGTCTACAGGAAATCCTCCCTGTGAGAGCCACGCCCACTGTGTTCAGACAGGTAAACAGGGCCTGTCTATATTAGCTGCTCCCTGCCCTCTTTTGCCCTTTTTTCTCTGTTTCCTGATGTTCGAGCTCTCTCATGGCTCAGCTACAAGTAGCCACAGTTCAGACTCCATTTTAATATAAACTACAATAGACGTCTGCAACTACATTGTAAGCCTGCCTCAAGACTGCTACTGTGAAACTGATTGCATAAATAAGTATACAGTATTTACTTATAAGAAGACTGTTTTGCGTCTTCTTATAAGGATTGGCTCAGATGGTTGTAGGACTGGATTATGTCAGGATGTGTATAGAAATCAGGAGAGGATCTATTTATCAGATATTATCCTTCCTTCCTCATGTTTGTGAGTTCAGCAGAGTACATCCCTTTGCAGCTTAAAATAAGGAAGCTTTGATAGGCTAGTTTTAGCCTTTTCGTTTAAGTAATCTAGGATGCTTTAATGCAGACTGAATTCTCCTGGTATTTCCCCCTTTCTCGCATTAAAATGATAATCACACAAACAGTCATGTAAAAAGCAAAAATAGCCTTTACTCACTCAGAGTACTTGTTGAAGAGTAACAGAGAAAGCAGCTTTATTTATGCAGGCTTAAAGTGGTAATCAGGCTACAAAGACATTTTTTAGTCTAGTTTCAAATGGAGCCTGAGCAATGGAGCTCATACATGTGAATTCTGCAATGCTGAAATGAAGTTCAAAGAGCAAAGAGAGGAAGTGCTCAGCCTGGTGAGGAGATTTTATGTATGCGTAGTTCCTCCCCCTAACAGTGCACTGTGGGAGTGTCTCTCAGAGTCCTCTCTAGGAAACTTAACAGGACTCTGAGCTTCAGCTCCTATCATGTGCCTATCTAGCAAACATGCATTGTTGGTTTGACTGCATTGTAAACATCACCACACATTCATGATGACTAAACATAGTGAATGAGGCAGATAGGGAGTTGGGAGTCCAAGAACATCTGGAGGACCACAGATTGGCCTTCCCTGCCTTGGAGATTATGAATCAGATTCTTCCATTCTAAATCTATTTCTTGGGTCGTATAAGCCACGCTGTCTGGGACTGACAGGAGTCGTGGTCGAAAAAATATGGATGGCACCAAGCTGGGAAAGTGCGGCCTACTGTGCATTTGATTTATGCAACAGAATCAGAACAAGCTGGCTTGTTTGCAAACCTGCCTTCAGTGGTAGTTTATGATTATTGGGCCCCAATCTGATCAAAGTGAAGCACTTTTATGTCTCATTGGCTTAAATTGGAAAACAGCACTAGGCTCTGTGGTTTAGACCACAGCACCACCAGTGTCCCGCAAGCACATTCATTATCCCATTGAACTAGAAGGAGAGGGAAGTGTTTAACAGAGAAACTTAAGCTGTGATCCATCCTATACACATTGACTTGAACTCCAATGGGGTATAAATTTTTAGTAGACCTGTATAGGAGTGAACTGTTTTCCCCATGTCCATTTTGTGATCAATAAACTACTTCTGCTTGATTGAGCCCATTATGGAAGAAAGGGTTGGGGGGAACCTTTGGACCAGCAAGCTTAAGCCTAAATATAGAGATGTGTAGATGGATTCATTTGGGATGTTTCACTCCCCAGAGTAACAAACTCATACTGGCTCAATTTGTGCCAGGGCTCATGATAACCTATTTTGGATTCAAAGGTAGTACCTGGGATATGCGACTCAGTGCTAGCGTTCACTGGGGCATGTGCAGAGTGCAATTCCTTTGGCCACCAAATAATAAGCCCAAGTCGTGGGCACATGTTGTGGGGTTCAGAAAGGAGAGCTCTCTCCTGTCAGAGGGTGTCATTCCCACCCCACATCCCCTCCCCTTTTAGAACAGGGGCATTCATAGGTTGAAACCCAGGGCATTATAACTAATAGTGGGTTGTAATCTTAAGTAACACTTACCAGGGAGTAAGGTCCACTGAAAACACTGGGGCTTACATCTGAGTACACAGGAATAGGGCTATTTTCTCAGCTCCTTATGGATTGGTCCCAAGGAAACATTTCTTTCTGAATCAGGGGTCGGGAATCTGTGCCCTCTCCATATTATTAGACTACAACTCCCATCATCCCTGGCGATTAGCCATGATGGCTGGTGGGCTGATGGGAGTTGGAGTCCTTGTCCCTGTTTTGAACCATCACACTCACAAGTTGCTTCTCTATTCCCTCCCCCTTACTTTGGCACGCAGCTCCCCTAGATAAACACGCATCACAATGGATCGTCCTTATTTTGCTTATGTAGATTTCATTTCGGACAAGCTCGGTCCTTCGGAGATCTCCGGCAGAGTGGAACACCCCCCCCCCCCAAGCCCTGTAAATGTCAATAAAAGCATATTGACACAATGGACAGCAGGAGGCTATTAAGTCCCGGGGTGCCAGGAAATGCATGGATTATGGCTCCCTCCCTCTCTTCCACCACCCCCGTGAGAAAATCTGCTTCAGTGGGCCTGTTCCCCACTGGCGGAAGCCTGGCGAGTGACTTTGGCAGGCTTCAAGGGAAAGAGGCAGCGAGATGCTTTCTAGGTCGCCTGACCTGCCCGTCTACAAAACAACAACAAACAACAACAAGCGGAACGGAAACTCAGTGGAGTATTAGATCAAGGCTGAAGTCTAGGTCGTTGCTGGATTTTTTTTGGTCGGTTGGTTTTTCATGCTTATCTCGACAAACGCAAAAGAGGGGTCGTAGGCTTGTTGTGTTTATCAGAGCCGCTTTCAAGCAACCCGAGAAGCTCGCGCCCGTGTGTGTGTGTGGGTGGGTGTGGGTAGGTAGGTAGGTAGGTAGGTAGGAAGGAAGGTAGATCTGTCTCCGTTAACTGTTTCTCTGTTTGGATTCCAAAGCCTGAACTGTGCTTGGAGAGGGCAACTCTCTGTGTTTGTATGCAGAGTGAAGGAGCAGGAAAGAGAATGAAATTAAGGCTGCCTGCTGATGGGGGGTGGGTGGGTGGGAATTCAAGGCATCTGGTTGGCGTAGAGCCGTAGACCTACTAGATCTCCTTTGATGAAAACTCATTAACCTCATTAACCTCACCGGGGTTTTGTTTTGTTTTGTTTTAAGATGAGTCTCGTTTTCCACCCGCTGTCCAAATGTCAAGGGTGCTGATCTCTGCGTTGATCCAACTGATCTACGTCGGAGTGCTTTGCGCAGCGTCGGCTGTGCGGGCGCCAGAGCCTTTCCTTGACGTCCTTTGCGCCTCTTCCAAAGAGGAAGCCTCCTTAGCCTACGGCTTGGCGATCACCCAGGGAGGAAGAGGCAACAGCCTACTTCAGGTCATGCAGAATGGTCGATAGGGGCGTGGATGTAGCATAAGAAAAGAGGAGAGAGGAAGAAAGGCCACGTTGGAAGACCGAGAAAGTGAGCAAACCGGGAGCTTCTAGATTCTGCTTAGGCTTTATCAGAAACTCGAATACAGCCCTTTATTCCAGAAGGAGCCAAATCTGTACATTCATCACGACCACGGATAGTCTCGTGTCAGCCTCGAAACACGGTTCGCTAACCAAGGCTGCTTCCTCCAGTTTAGTCCTTTCCAAGAAGAAGGAGGAGATTTTTGTTGAGAGGCAAAGGGCCTTGTGCAACACGCCTCCCATCAAGCCGCCTCGACAACAATTACTAAAGTTTTTAATTAGCCTCTTGTTATAATTCATTTTATTAATTTTCCAAATCTCAGCCCATGAATTATGCAGAGGGCGGCTGTGTAATTGTGTTTGCAGCAATTCTGGAGGAGGGCGCACGGGCGCGCGCTGGGCTCCGCGGAGCCGCTCCGGCCTCTCCCTTCTGGCTGAGCGCCCAAAACTCGCCCGCGTCCGGGCCTAGGCGGTGGCAAAGCGCTAATATTTTATCAACCTTTAAATCACACATCAATTAACGCTCAGCAGAGGCTTGTCTCGCAGGTGGGAGCAGGTTCCCAGACGTCGCGGGATGTTTGTTGATGGGGGGGGTTAATATTAATCAATTACCGTAGGATTTCCCACGGAAGGAAGGAAGGAAAGAGCAGGTCTAACCAAAACAAAAACCAATAATGGATTGGGAGAAGGGAAAACTAGAAATTTAAATAACCAGAGGGACCAAAAATCGTCTGGGGGCGGTCAGAAGAACAGGAGCACCGGCAAGTCTCCTATTGCTGCGACCAGAGGAAATAATTATCTTTGGGGAAGAGCAGAGATGGGGGGAAATCCTCCGATGCAGGAAACTTTCCTGCTCCTTGTGGGGGAATCTTCGACTTGTTGAGCTAGGCACTGGATTAGGTTTAATATCACAAGGGAAGGGGAGAGAGCAAGGGGTAGGAATGGATCAATACGAGCCCTTCGTTGCCTCTGTCTATTATTCATTGATGGCGGTCTAATTTAAGTTGAAAGCAATTTCAGAACAAGTGTTAAGTAGAAATTCCACACGTCTGTGTTAGACGAGGGAGAAACGGCAAGGTTGGAAGTGCGCGCGAATTAGTTTAAAAACCGAGAGATTGCTTCGGGGAGCAGGATAACTTTTGCCTTAAACAACATATTCAGGGCAACGGAACGCAACCAGCCTTGCAAATGCTCATTTCTGCCCTCCCTCCAACACATACATTTAAAAAAAAAATCATTTCCATGACGTGCTGAGCAATCCTGAACATGCCTCCTCAGAAGTAATTCCTATTTAATTCAATGGGGCTTGCTCCAAATAAGTGGGATCAAGCTTGCGGCTAAGCTTTGACATCAGTCCTAATCATATTTCCTCAAAAGGAAGTTCATTTCCTAGTCCTATATGATTTGTGTAGCCTTAGGGAGCGATCCGGTGCGTGTTTTTTCGGGAAGCAAGTTTCATTAAGTGAAATGGGATTTGCAGTGCGGTCCTATCCTTCTCTCCTCAGAAGCAAGTCCTGCTGCGTTCAATCTGGCTTACTCCCATTGAAGTGTGCATAGGACGGCAGCCTTAAAAATACTACCGGAAAATCTTAGGAGGCGTTTTTCGGGTGTAACTTCCACTGAAAACAACTTTGTGCTCAGAACATGCTTTGTTTTCAATCCCAGGGTCCGTTAAAAGAAATATCAAGAACACAACCCGTCCCAGGCGATGCACTTGGTGTCAATGGGATAAAATCCGGGAGCACGTGGTTTATTGGAAATAAAGGGAGCTATAAGGCGGCAGTAGGAAACATACTTATGAGTAAGCCCAATTGAAGACACTGGGGCTGACTTTCCAGTAACCATGATTGATCTGTAATCTGTTTAAATTTAGCTAGAAGATGTCCAATGAGTGGATCAACCCGCATGGCCACCTCCTGCCTCTAAGAAGGCTCTTTGCTTCCTTGAGGTCTACATATTAAAATCCCATAGTCCAACTGTACTGTTATTAAATGTTTTAAACTGTTACACATAAAACGATTCATTGCTGTGTTGTTCAGTTTCCCATCGATATTAAAGCTGAAAACTTTGCAAAGTACAAGTGTTTGCTGTTGTTATTATTTCTGTTGATATTACCATCATTCGCAATCGAAAGGTGTTGTGTTCAACATTCCTTTTTTAAAAAAGGGGGGGGGGAGAGAAAAGAAAAGCTATATATTGACCTTCAGTTGGTCTCTTTCAAGCAACACGTACCATGTTTCTGGTATTTTGAAAGGCCCAATGTGCTGGACCGCAACATTTCTCTTCGAGGGTAGATAATGAAAAATAAAACACGACTTGATATTCATTTTATTTGGTCATTCCTGATTCTCCAAAAATGATATCCGATAGAACTCATGTATAAAATATTTTTGCTTTTTTTGTTTTGTTTTTTTGTTTTTTTTTTACAAATGCATTTTAAAAAATCAGATGACATTTCGAGTTCATAACAAAAGAAACAAATCTGTTCTCGGTGGAAGGATTCTACTTTTTTGTGTGTGGGAGGGAACCCAAACCTTTATTTACCCTTTTGTACCCTTTCCCACCTTCTCCAAGAGTTGCTGGAAAAAAAGAAAGAAAAAGAAATCACAGCTTTTGGAAGTTGTATGTTTACCAGCCAGGCGTCTGGATTCACAGGTTTACGGCCCAAAAGACACGGGTTTGAGCCAGGCGTCTGGATTCACAGGTTTACGGCCCAAAAGACACGGGTTTGGATAAAAGAGAAATAATCACAGGCAGGGCAAGATCTCAGCTTTAAATAAACTATCCCACCCCCTCTTAGTCTGGCACACATGCAGTCAAATACCATGCTCACTGAACAGCGGGGTTGTGCCCTACTCAGAGAAGACCCAACGAAATTAATGAGCATAACTACATTTCAATTTCGATGGGTCTACCGTGAGCAGGATTTAGTTAACTACAACCAGCTGAAATTATTCGTGACACGCAGCACGAAACTACAGAAAGTTTTCTCAGAAGTAAATACCATTGACTTAAACGCCGCTCAGCCTTAGATGGCAGCCCTGCGTTTACTGACCTGCGAGTAAGTTCCAGTGAACTAAATGGGGCTTACTTCCGAGTCAAGATGCCTTAGGATCGGGCTGTCGTCACGAAGGACTTTAGGTGGATCGGGGTCAATTTGGTGACTTGGAAGAAGTCGGTGGCCAACGGTCAACTCCACTCAGAATACATGGAAGAGATCCGTGTTTGGTATTTATTAACCGAAAATAGAAAATAAACATTATTTTTCCTACATCATTAAGTACACATATATGTGCACATATAATACGGAAGCTACTCTGGCTAAGTTCGCTCACAAATATTTTTCAGAGGAGCAAACTGTTCCAAAAAATAACTTTTGAAGTCCCGTCCCACCCCCGTGCTCCGTTCAAACTTGGTCTTCAATTTTCTGCACTTATACCGAACAAAGGTCAAGAAACACACGCAGCTAATATATAGTTCATTTTATTCAGAGTATCCATTTCCACATAAGACCTATCTTATAGTAAGGATTTCTGAATTTAGCAGAAAAATACAACTCTCGATTTGTTAAAAATTTTTGGTAGACTCTCTTCTGTCTTGGTTTTTGTCTAAAGGCTTGATGCCTTGATTTTAGTTCAGTTTAGTTTAGTTTAGGGGTTTTTTTTAGCAGCCGTGTTTCAGGAAAAGAAAGGAAAAAAAGGGAGGGGGAGAAACCTCATTAAAAAAATAAGTAATAATTATTAATAATAATACTTTTCTGGTTTTTTTTCCAGGTTTGTTTTATTTGTAGGTGTGCTGGGACAGATCTCCCTGTTGAAGAGTTTGGCGTACAGAAATATTTCTGATGGAAATTAAAAGAATATATATATATATAATTTTTTTTTCTTAAGAAAACATCAAGAAGATCCAACCAAGGAGAATGCTCAGCAAACATACATGGACAGGTAGATAATCCAGTGACACGTGGTTGAAATTCGTAGCCATTTTGCCCCCCCTCCCCCTGTGTATTAAAGAAAATATTTACAAACATCTTCCTCATTTATTTTTTGTTGCTGCTGTTTGTTTGCTTACTTTTGCGTTGAGATCTAAATACAAGTAACGTGACAAGGACTCGGTGTGTTGGGGTGTGTGTTTGTGTGTGTGTTTTGTGTGTATCTCCCTGTGTGTGTGTGTGTTCGGTGAAAAAACAGGCAGTCGACTGTGCGAAAATCACATCCATCATTCACAAAATAAAAAGGGGGGGCGGGCGGGCGGGAAAGGAAATCAATCGCTAGAAACTACTGCTCTAAGTTTTCTCTCTTTTTTTTAGTGCTCAGTTTCGAATGCATAGGACGTTTGCTCTGCAAACAATGATACGAACAGAAAGAAAGAAGGGTTAAAAAATGCCTTCAACACGCGTTATATAAATTATTAAACCATAAATACTCGCATAAATAATTAAACAAACAAACAAACAAGCAACCCCCCCCCCGAAGACCTGATCATGGAATCTTTCTGCGCCTTCTCAGGACATGGCATGCATAATCTCATTCCCTCCCTCCCACCCAACCCTGAACCCCAAATTTCTTTTTATAGGTATTATATCCCCACCCCGAAGAAAACCTCTTTTTTACGTTAAATAAATTCTTTTGGAGATTAAAGCATTTCCTGTAAAAGATTCAGAACTCGCCGCTCCCTCTTTCTTCGTCTTGTCTCCCTCCCTCCCGCGCCTTTCCTTCATTGTATACCCGGCTACCATTTTACAGAAGTTAACAGCCCTCCGGTTACGGATGGTTGTTGTCCAAGAAAAAGGAGAAAAAAGAAGAAGCAAGAAGTCAAGATCCTTCAGAAACTAGAACTCTCCTGGTCCTACGTGGGAAATCGTATCAGTGCAAAATTCCTTGGTCCCCAACATTTTGTCTATCTAGCGTTTATTATCGAGAGGAAACCAAACACGCAAACGCCCCGCGCGCGCTTTCCTTCACCTCTTAAAATCGAAACACCCATCCGGATTCTTTGCGGTGGTGAGTTTCACAATAGGAGTTCGGTTCTCTTCCTGGGTTAAAAAGAAAAACCTCTTCCAGTGGAAACCTCTGCACCCCCTTAACTCGGAAGTAAATCTCACTGCACTTGCGAATGTGCAAGGAAGGGCGCAGAGGTTTGCAGGAAAAACAAACCAACCCAAGGCAGGACTTTCCGTACTTGCAGGAAGCTAAATTGACCGGTGGGTTAAGGTGATGCTAAAATGTCCGTTCAAACGAACCCGCTTCACAACACCAGGTACCGGAAATGTCGTGGGAACACAGTTTTTTTTGTGTGTGCTACATATCTACCCGGGAGCCTGGAAGGGATGGGGGAATAAATAAAAGCGAATGGGTCACGACTTCTCATTTGTACGCTGCTTGCTTCCAACAGAAAATACAACGAAATAAAACAACTTTATGATTCCCCCCCCCAAAAAAAAAACAAAAAACTTTTGAGGGAGGGGAGGTTGTAGTTTCTGAAACAGAGTCGCTCTTTGGGCAAAATTCCTCACGACAAACATCACCAATAATCCAGGAGGACTCTCCTTGCTAACCACTTCTTCTCCTCGCCTAACCGCAGGCCTCCCTCCCCCCCGCCGCTCAAGTCGCCCGCCATCCCAAGAACGTGGAGCGATCCACATCGGTCAACTTCGTTAAAAAGGAAAGAAAAATAGCTTGAAAGAAATAAACAATTTGTGGGAAGGAAGGAGGGACAACGAAAAGCAAAAATGCAGGACGAAAACAAAACACGCCATGAACAGCACATCTCCACCCACCCACCCCCCATCCCCCAGCTTGGGTTTCTGCACTCTCTGCCCTCCCGCATCCAAGCGGCGATTTTGTACAAATCCTTCTGGATGGGCTGGTGCGCGCGCGCGCGCGTGCCCGTCCGTCTGTCTGAAGAACATCTATGTGCATGGGCTTAGGCTGCAATTCGCCTTGTCTTTCCAAAGGGATCACACACTCTCTCCCCCACTCTCTCTCCCCACGCCCCCCCACGCCCCGGCCTTTTAGACCCACACACGTGTTTGAGCTTATTTTCGGAATGCTTCGTTTCTCTGAAGCGACTCGCTTTTCGTTTGATTTGTGCCCCCCTCTCCCCCTCCCGCCCCCCTCCATTGGTCCTCGGTCAGTCCCCAAGCGGTCGCCTCCTCCCAAGAGTCTCTAGTCCAAACGAGAAGTCCGTGGGGAGCCCCAACTCAGCCCCTTTCCACGCTCCCTTGCCTTTTGGGCCCCTTCTACAAAACAAACGAAGCCCCCCCAAAAGCGCGCTTCCTCCCTCTCCATTCTCTGGGGGAATTTTGACTGCGAGGGCCTTTTGTCTTAGGTCAAAGGTTGTTTTCTTTTTTAATTATTATTATTATTATTTTGCTTGGGTGGGATCGGAGAGGCGGCCAGTTATTATTTTGTCTGTCTTTCTCTCTCTGCGTGTGTGTCTGTGTCTGTCTGTGTGTCTTTTAGTCCGTCTGTGTTTTTTTAAATTATTATTATTTTCAGTAGGTGGCAGAGAATTTCATTCTCTTTTGCTTCTGTCTCTGGTTGCAAAACCAAACCCTCACCACGTTCTTTTTGAGGTCCAGTTTCTCGGCGATGGCCGCGATCTTCTCGGACGAAGGCCGCGGCTGCACAGCGAAGTAAGCCTCGAGGGAGCGCTTCTCGGGCGCCGCGATGGAAGTCCGCTTGCGCTTCTTCTCGCCCCCGTTGAAAAGCTCGGGCTTGTTCATTTTCTCGCGCTGCGCGCCCTCGGCCTCCTCCAGCCAGGCCTGCAGGATGGGCTTGAGCGCGATCATGTTGTTGTGAGACAGCGTGAGCGACTCGAAGCGGCAGATGGTGCTCTGGCTCAGAGAGCCCACGCCGGGGATCTTCAGGTTCGCGAGCGCAGAGCCCACGTCGGCTTGCGTGACGCCCAGCTTGATGCGCCGCTGCTTGAAGCGCTCGGCGAACGCCTCCAGCTCGCGAGGGTCCGTGTCCGAGTCGCAGATGGACGCCAGGCCAGCGGCACCCACCGCCGCAGCCGCAGCCGCAGCCGCCTGGCCGGCCGCGCTGCCGCCCGTGGTGCGCCGCCACCAGCCCCGGGTGCGGCAGCCCCGACGGCATGTTCATGGCGGCCGCCGGGTGCGCCAAGTGGCCCAGGCCGTGCATGTGCGCGTGCGGATGCGCCGATGTGGAGATGAGGCCCCCACCTCCTCCGCCGCCCCCTCCGCCTCCTCCTCCGCCGCCGCCTCCACCTCCGCCGCCGCCCGCCCCGTCGTGTCCCCCGCCGCCGGTCATGAGCGCCAGCGAGGGGGAAGTGATGTGCTCCAGCAGGTCGCCGGGCTCCAGCGCTTGGTGGTGGTGATGGTGGTGGTGGTGATGGTGGTGACCCAGCGGCACCGTCGACGTGGAGGTGCACGGCACGCTGTTCATGGTGTGGTAGGTGGCGTCGGGTTTGAACGGGTGGCTCTTGCCCTGCGACACGGCGATGTCGACCGCCGCCAAAGCCTCGGCCCTCGCCAGCAGCGTCTCGTCCAGGCTGGCGAAGATGTTGCTCTGCAGCTGTAAGCGACAGGGGAAGAAACGGGGCGGAGAGGGAGGAACGGGGCCGGGAAGGGGAGCCAGGGGGAGAAGGGAAGGGACGGAGGGGAAAAGCCATGGTGTGGGAAAGAGAGAGAAAAAATTAGCGCCAAAACAGAGAGCAGCAAAAGAAAAAGAAGAAGAAGAAGAAGAAGAAGAAGAAGAAGAAGAAGAAGAAGAAGAAGAAGAAGAAGAAGAAGGGGAAAGGGGGCCGAGGAGGGAAGCAAGGGTCAGGTTGGAATAAAGGAAGGTGAAAATTAAAAAATGGAATGGTGCAGAAGAAAGGAGGAATGGGATAAAAGGAAAAGTTGTCCGTAAATGTATTGGAGAGGGGTGAGCAGGTCGGAGAGAAAGGAGGGGAAGGGGGAACGGAAGAGGAAGGCAAGGAGAAAGAGGCGGTGCACAGAAGGAAGAAACAGGAGAGCACAGGAATGTAATTGGGGGCAGCGGAGAGAGAAGGGTGGTCATGTTGGGACAGCATTGAGGGGGAGGCGCGGTGGGGAGGGGGGAGATGAATGGGAAGATCAGAAGAAGGGAATTGGCGGTGGGGCAGGGGGGGGGAGAAGAAAGGTTAAGCAACAGGAACGCTGAGAAGTTTTTTTAATATATACATATATAAATGCAATTGCCCGAGGAGAAGGGTAGCGAGTGGGGGAATCCGAGGCCGTGCCAGGGGCGGCGGATGCAGGAGTGAGAGAAAGTGTGCGAGAGAGAAGGGACAGAAAGGAGCTCAGCCGATGTCGGCTGGGGCCGCCGGGTCTCTCCCTAACACACACTCTCTCTCACACACACTCACACACACACACGAGCACATTTCTTTCCTGAGGAGCGGGGAGATCGAGTTCCAGCTAGGACTCGGGAGCCAAAGTGATGCAGAGCTGGAGGGAAGCCACGCAGAGAAGGGGAGAGAGGGAGGGGACGCGGCTAGATCCATGCAAGACGGGGGGGGGGGGGAGCGGGAGGCAAGGCGCCGGGACGGCGAGCGGGGAAGCCCGGCTGGCGGCGGGTCCCTTACCGGCGGAGTTGGAAGACACGCTCTCCTTATTGCTTCGGAGCTGGAGTGCAGCGACGGGTACTTGTGCTCGGGGAGGGTGGGGTGCATGGCGAAGTGCGGCTGCTTGCTGTTCATGGACATCATCTTGAAGGCTTGCGGTGGAACAACAACCAAAAACGAAAAGAGGGAAGAAGAAGAAGAAAAAAAAGAGAGAGAGAGAGAGAGAGAGAGAAAGGAAAAACAACAACCCCGAAATCCACCCAAGGCGCCGCAAGCGTGCGGGGAGAAAAGAGCTCTCCTAGCGCCGGAGCTCAACGAGGCGGCGGCGGCGGCGCATTCGAGGCTGCTGGCGCTTGGAGCTCCCCGGGAGCGCGCACGCCAAGCCTCCCTGCAAGCCTCGCCGTCTGACTTATCTGCCTGCTCTATCCCAAGGCTGGCAGGAGATGCGCTCGCCTTACACCTGAGCCCCACATCCCGTGGCTCCCCGACCGGCTCTCCCTCTCGCGAGAACTGGCGACGCCAGTTTTGATAGACTGGCCCGCTCTCTCTCTCTCCTCCTCCTTCCTCTGCACGCTCCCTCCCTCCTTCCCTCCCTCCCTCCTTCCCTCCCTCCTTCTCTCCTCTTCCTCTTCCCCCCGCCCCCGCAGTCGCATCTTCCTGCTCACGTCTAACCAGAGAGCCGGAGTCTGCCGCTCGGGTGACAAAGGCCAAGGCAGCTGCTGTTACACCTGGAGCTCCGACACGTGTGCCGCTGGCACACGGACAGATGTGCTGATGTGTGCGGGGGAGGGGGGCCTAGGCGCCGCGCACGCCCGGTTGTGTGTGTGTGTGCGCGCGCCCGCGCGCCCATAGAATCCATTAGGACGAAGCATGTCTTTTTCTAGCGCCAGAAGAGATGCAAAGCAGCGGCTGAGAACAGGGTTAGCGCGTTTGGATACCTTTTCTCGCTCTCCTGGTTTAAAAGCAGCGGCGGGCTTCTCGCAGAACTGCGGTTTTTTTGTTTTTGGTTTGCGATTTGTCAGTTTCCTGGTCGCTGTTGGCCAAACCAGCCATTAACTGTGTCGTTGTAGCAATAGGTTGTGTGAATGTGGTCAAAGCATGGTTGTGGTTCTTTAAGTTCTCTTTTGCTGGAGGCGAGTCGTCCTGGTGGTCCTATTTCGCTGGGCCCGTCCTGCCTAGCCGATCCACAACTCCCCTCCCGGAAAGAAGCGCTTGAAGGGTAAGCCGAACTGGCTCCATCGCCTTCCACCTAACGATTGTCCCGTCGTCGTCCCCACCACCTCCCTTCCTAAAACAAGCAATTCTGGAAGTAAGTTCCGTTGAAATTAGTGGGGTCTGCTTCCCGGCGAACGTGTTTAGCTGGGCTAGACGGAGATCCCTCATTCTCCGATGGGGTCAGGGGGACTTCATGTAGGAATGTATGTATACAACCCACACTTCACAAAGAAGTCGGTAGGGTTTCCCTACTCCCACATCAACAAGCCGACAGGATCGGGTTAGCAAAATCAGCTGGAGTTCAGGAGTCTATGTTTAGCTGGGTTGTCGTTGCGCATTGGGAATTAGTATTTTTTGCTGCTGCTGCTTATTTCTTTAAAAGGGTTCCTTTAAAAAAGGAGACTCCGCAGCATTTCTGTAGATGTTAGTTGTCTCTTTGTGCTTCTTGCGGCGACATCTTTCGGGAGGGCACGAGACTCCTTCTCATCTGTAATAATGTCATTTGCTAGTCACCGAGACACTCAGCCCAAATGCAGGCTGCTTTAGGAAATCAATGGGTTCCTGTTTGGAACGATTCTCTAGAAGGTTTCACACACAAACACCCTCGCTTGTGTGTATGTGTGTGTCTCTGAAGGACCTCAACCTCATTGATCTCCATGTGCATTCAGACCCACGTGGCATCACCTGGGTGCGGAGCGTCCACTCCCGCACCTCAGATGGTGCTTGCTTGGTGCGGGGCAAAGACACGGCTCTGACAGTGCAGACGGCTCAATTGCACCCGGGAGTCCAGACAGATTCGGAAAAGACTGCGCTCTCCTGCACGTTTACAAAGGGAGTTGCTTACTCCAGGGAGCGTTAAGGAAGGAAGGAAGGAAGGAAGGAAGGAAGGAAGGAAGGAAGGAAGGGTGTTAATGGAGAACAGTACTGGACAGAGGGAGAGAAGGTCTGTTCCTCGGGATCTAGCAGGAGCACGCTTACTTGGAAGCAAATTTAACTGGAATCAATGGGGTGTGTACGTGTGTTTAGGATTTCTCTTGTTGTCAACTCACCCACCCCAATTCCCGGTTTCGCTTCCACTACTGTTGCCACGTGATTTATTCATGTAGAGTACTGCCCCTAGGGCATATAGATTGAAGGCCATTTTGCTTCATGCAACCTTACAACGTACCTGAGAGGCCAGCCCCTACAATATCCCCATTCCCGTGGAAGAGAAACTGAGGCTGAGCGGGCGGGAAGGCGGTCTTGGGTAAGCTAAGTCTGCAAACGGATCTGAACCTGTCGCCATCGCTTAGTCTCCCGAGCTATATTCTAAGCAAAGGACCTTAAAACAGTGGCGACGACTTTCCGGAATGACAGGAAGGCAGGCTGATACGAATTGTTCTTCTTGGTGGCTTGCTCAGACATTTGAACGGGGCCTCCGCCCCCACTACACCACAAGCACCCCAAGAAAGAACTGTACAAGCTGTGACACCCCCACCCTGCACTTTATCTCAGCAGAATTCCACCGCAGGCTGTAAAATCAGCCTTGCCTCTGAGTAATAACACAAGATAGATATGTAAAATAATTTGAAAAGGAGGCGTCGACGGCGGGTCTTCAGCAAGGAATCTGAGTCCTCCGCCTCGAGTCCTCCTCCAGGAGCAATGGGCGAGCCGCATGTTCCTGGCGCCGAGATTTGTGTACACACACACCCGCCCGCCGCGAAAACCCACATTTTCCATCATGCGCCTTCCCCCTGTTTTCTCCCGCAGCCAGAGAGGCTATAGCGCTCATTAATTTCTGTCTCCATCCTTGAATGTGTCCCGTGGGGTTCCTGGATTCAAATTTATCTCGGTGAAATATGTCCTGGGAACTCAAACATTCTGATCCGCTGTGCATGGAGGGCTGGCATTATTTATCTTGCTGATTCTCTAATATGATGGCTAATTATTGTTCTCTTATTAGAGACGTCTGCTTGGTACTGGCTCAGATGCCTCGTGCACAAATTATGCCTCAGTCGATACAGTAGTTTGGAACAGGCTGAGATGTAAGGGATCCATTCACGAGTAACGTTCCTGACCGCTTGGCGAGGGTCCTTGGAGAGATCTGGAAAGCCAGAGAGCTTGCTGGGCACACCACCGTGGCAGAATGGCTCAGTCAAACTGTTCGCCTTGCGGGATGTTAAGGGTGAAGACAAGTGTCTTAAGGGTGAAGACAGAAGTGTTAAAGGGGAAGACAGACGTGAAGTATTAACTGTGGTGGAAGTGCTTTAGACACACAACTACTGCCTTCCTGGGCATGTACTCTTTTCAAAAGAACCCCCACACACTTACAGTGCCAACCTGTGCATATCTAGGCAGGAGCAAGCCCCATTCAGTTCAGTTATGGGACTTGCTCCCAGCTAAGTGTGCAGAGGATGGCTGCCTTAGACTATCTTCCCCTCAGATCAAAAGCTTTTGTAGTAGACCTTGTGGATCTGAATCACTTCTGGGACATGTCTCTTGATCCTGAGTTGGGAAACGTTGGATGTAAAGCCTTTACTGTTCTAAAAAAAAGGAGGGGAGGGGAGCCCGTGTTCAGAGGATTCAGAGAATTTAGTCGTGGCACAGAGATTACAAAAAAGAACAGAGAAAGCTTTGGAAAACCTGCTAAGTTTGTGTGTGTGTGTGTGTGTGTGTGTGTGTAGACACAAAGCGGAAGCTGGCTCTGGGGGAGTATTTGCAAGATAAGAAGCATGTCCTTAGGTTCATTCATTAAATTTGTATTCTTTCCCTCGGTATAGATGAAGTTTTTAGTTTTGTCTTGGTTTGGATCATAGGATATCTCTGTCTTCTGAACCCTACCTTCAATCCTAGACATTGCTATTAGGTTTTCCAAGGAAATACCTAATACTACATAATGTATGTGAAACTTTTTAGTAAGAGCTGTACAAATGTTTCTTCTTCTTCTTCTTCTTCTTCTTCTTCTTCTTCTTCTTCTTCTTCTTCTTCTTCTTCTTCTTCTTCTTCTTCTTCTTCTTCTTCCCCTCACCAAGCATACTGCAAACTGAAGGCCAAAGACTATCTTGAGGCTTTTCAGGAATTCTCAGTGCTGGACAGCTCCCTGTCCCGTCCCGTCATCGCTTCTCCCCAAACCACTTTCCTATAAGGGACAGCTACCGGTATAACAACAACATAGTGGTTCCCTTCGATCAATTCGCCTCGGTGTAACTTTAGACAGCCTTCCCACTTACACAGAATTCTTCGCCAGGGACTTTTTCTACTCAACAGAAGCCGGAGATCGTGTGTGTGTGGCTTTTCTTCCTACAGCAAGGTCTTTCCACCATAATCAACCTCTTCTCTCGCCCCCCCCCCTTTCCTAGCTGATGTCAGATGAGATGGGGGAGGAATGGAACCCAAAGACGGTGGGCGTACGCTACAAATTATATGAAGACGGCTTATTTGTGTCTGTGTTTCTTGTCAGATAACACAGAAAGAATATCCAGGTTAGGAGAAGAGGGTGGCAAAGATCCCACCCTGGAGGTGCGAGGCCATAGAGGTATACGGCCCCCCCTTTTTATTTTATTTTATTTTGAGCATTTCTACCTCTCTGTGCAGCCGAAAAGACTCCCAGAGCCGCTTACACGAGATCAAAACAAGACACTCCCTACTCGCAGGTTTACATTGTAACAAACAAACAAACAAACAAACAAACAAACAAAAATACAACACAAGGGAAAAGAGACAAGACACTTAGTTCCTACACGCAACTTAGAATGCCTTCTTCATCTATCAGCCAGGCTTGGGCTGCACAGATTCGATCATGTGACCTGAGAGTAAGTCCTACTGAATTCAGTGGGGCATGCTGCTCTGTAGACACGAATATAGCCTTGCAGTGTGGAGGAGCCCAAAGTTTTCCTCTCGGAAGAGGTTCTGATTGCCAGTTGCGCGAGGTTACAGTAAAGGTTGGCTAATCCGTGACACACGGTCCTGAGAACGCTCCCCGAGGCCCATCATCACCCCTGTTTTTCCCGCTGTTTCTTGCGGCGCTCACCTGTTTCTTGACTGGGTAAGCAGCAGTGGCTTGGGTATAAGCGAGCCCAACCACGATCAGGATTCGCTGGCTGCGTTTCTGAGTATTTGATCTTTTTCCACTGAGATCAGGCCAGCCGTTTGTTTCCAAAGGGGGTTAAGGTGGGGAGGAAGAAACAGAACCTGTCCCCGCATTTCCAGAAACCAGCTGCTCTGCCTTTCTCTGCTGGAAAGGGACTGAGAGGCTGGATGGATGTTGGGTCGTTGCTGTCGTCTGGTCCAGAGACCCCTTTCTGCACAACTTACGCACAAAGCACTTTCTCCCCCTCCAGGAACTTGGCTGACCTGCAGACCGCCTCTCCCACGGGCCTCCTAATATATTTTAATACTCGCTCTTATTCCTAATAGGCGCTTTCTTCCATGCTCATGAATACTGATGGCTATAAGCACTCCAGCTTGGAGGACCTAAAGTCCACTGGAGACACGCGACTGAGCTGTACTCCTGATCTTTCTTCTTCTTCTTCTTCTTCTTCTTCTTCTTCTTCTTCTTCTTCTTCTTCTTCTTCTTCTTCTTCTTCTTCTTCTTCTTCTTCTTCTACCACTCAATAAAACCAGAGGGAGACAAGTGCATTTGGTTTAACAGTCGTGGCGCAGAAGCTCACCGCCAGCACTTTCTTTCTCTTGCACACACTTGAAAAAGTAGGAAGATTCCCTTTAAAACAAACAAACTGGAAAAAAAAGATCTTAAATTAGCCTCGTGTTGTCTCGCTTGTTCTGAGTAAAAAATAAAAGCCCTTGCTATGTGGAACCCAAGATAGTTCGATTTCCTGTTGGAAGGCCCCATGAAAGGCCTCGATCCCAAAAGGAAGGAAACCCCACCTTCCTTCCTATTATTATGGACTGCTATAGAGTCTGTCTGATAATCACAGAGGCAGGGGTGCCAAGTCGAATAAAATATTGGAGGGGGGACCCAAGTAAGCCCCGCCCCGCACAATCGATCACATGACGCGGCGCACGGACACTATTTGAATGACAATGCCCATCAACTTGGGGGGCCCTCAAATATTTTATTGGGGGGGACGGGGACGAAGACCCCATGGCCCCTATGTCTCGCCATGGGCTTCAGCCCATAGTGATTTCGTCTCAGCATTTATCCTGTATGAAAATACTGTACCCATATTTCACCCCGAGGTAATAGATCTTTACTTCGAGGTAAGTCCCGTGAATTTGAACGGTACGTGCTTTTCAGTTGATCTTGAGTCCCTCGTCCAAATACATCCGGTTTGCGCCACTCTCTTCGCCTCTTTGCATCTTCGCCAGGGAGTAAGACAGCCAGACTTATTTAGCAGTGCGACGTTACTCGTGTGTAGGCCACCCACAGCTCGGTTGTGCAAACGTTGCAGCTCAGGCCTAAACATGCCTAACTTTGAAATAAACCCCAAAGTCTTAAGGCAGTTTTTCGCGTCACTTTCCCCCCTAAACACCTCTACTCGGAAATCTCACTGATCCTCGAATTTGGATTGCGTCCTTTTTTGTCCTTTGGTTTGAGCCAAGTACTGATTTTGTAGATCGCTGTCTTCATTCTCCTTGCTTCCCCAACTGCCAACTCTTCACAGGTGCAAGTCCACCATTTGAGAACTGCAGCATCCTAGCGGCGACCTGCACGTGTGAATCTGCCACCACCAGGGTTCAAAAACAGCGCGAATGGGACGTTCTCAACTGGCTTAGGCTAGTTGGCTGTTTGAGTAGAGTCAGTTCACACATTCAGTGTCAGCCACCAGGTGCTGAGACATTGAAGGAACCTAGTAATACAGAGAGCGTATGAGAACCAGTCTTCTGCAACTCTTGGGATATGGGATGCAGCGTTTCTCAAACTTGGGTCTCCAGCTGGTTTTGGACTACAATTCCCATCATCCCTGACCACCGGTCCTGCTAGTTAAGGATGATGGGAGTTTTAGTCCAACAAAAGCTGGAGACCTAAGTTTGAGAAACGCTGCATTAGAGCAAACTTGTGTGGTCCTCTGGCTGTGGTTGGACTTAGATTCCCATAAACCCCAGAGAGCACGAGCAGTTGCCAGGGATGATGGGTGCTGGAGTCCAAGCACATGTGCCCTATCCTTGTCCTCAAGCGTGCTGGAGGATGGCAAGCGCTGCCACCAAAGAGCCGGCCTCCCTTTTTTCAGGATCGAGAGGTGCTGCCGTCGGGGAGGGAATTCGCCAATCGACCTTAAAAGAAATCCGCGTGGTTGAGTGCGCAAAAAGTCTTTCCATGTCCTAATGAGGACTTTCCCTGACAACAGCAAAGGCCCTGCTAATTAAGTGGCGCGCGAGCTGCAATGATTGCTTTTGCAGCCAAAGTGTAGAATGTTGTCATATTAAATATGGAAAAGCTCGATTGTGATTGCAGGTCCCAAGGCAGCCTCCCCTTGTCCCCTTAGGGGAGGAGAGGACGGCAGCGAGGCTGGCTGGGTGAAGGCGACTGGGGAGGGGCGTCGAAAGATCAGCCGCTTATTTGTCTCCCTGAGTAAGTGGATTCTAAACACACACACAAGCACTTTTTAGGCTGAAAACGCCTTCCTGTACATGTCCTCTTGCCCAGGGCTGTTGGATGGAGTTTACCCCGAAGTAAGCTGGTATATCGGGATGCGGGTGGCACTGTGGGTTAAACCACAGAGCCTGGGCTTGAGCCAACCACAGAGCTAGGACCTTGCTCCTGCCAACCTAGCAGCTCGAAAGCATGTCAAAGTGCAAGTAGATAAATAGGTACGCTCCAGCCAGGCAAACGGTGTTTCCCTGCGCTGCTCTGGTTCGCCAGAAGCGGCTTAGTCATGCTGGTCACATGACCCAGAAGCTGTACCCCGACTCCCACGGCCAGTAAAGCGAGATGAGCGCCGCAACCCCAGAGTCCTAGGTCAGGGGTCCCTTTACCTTTAAGCTGGTATGAGGATTTACTTCTCTGGCTGAGATTTACTTCTGAGTCAGTGCACAGGCATAGCACCGGCCTACACGTCCTACTGATTCCCGCACGGGGAGTCCTGCAGTTATTGGAGTCTTCATTTGCAGTTATTTCAGTCTTATTTCGGTGGAAATCAATTCGCACCTTGGGCTGGGTCCACACGTGCGTGTCTAATCATTCCCTGGCCACTGCAACGCCGAGAGAACGGGTTTGGAATTGGATGCGTGGATGGGGCATTGCGGATCTCACCGCGCAGAAAGAACTTCCACCGCAAGAAGCAAACTTTTAAATGGAGCCCATTCCCACGTTATACGAGGAACCTCCAAAACTTGAGTTTAAACAAAGAGTTAGTTCATGCAAGCAGATTCGCTGGATTTCTCTTCACCATTGCTGCGCCCTTGGCCAATTGCTGTTGGCTGTGTGAACAGATCCCTTGACGGCCCACTCACTAAGGCGTGGGAGCCATCTCTGAATGTTGCAGACACGTATGAAGCTTTTGCCTGCAGCCTTCTAGAATGCTGAATTTCAAAGATCCAATGATCGTGCCTTGCAAATGCAAACGCGCATGGCATTCTAAATTCAACCATCCTAGTTCAACTGGTCAGTTTCACTTTCTGGACTGACCTTTCCTTCCTTTCCTGGTAGAGACGACTTCTTCTTCGTTTTTAATCTCGACTTCTTCTTCGTTTTTAATCTCTTAGGAGCATCTAAATCACGCTGCTTCACATTCAAAGAAGGAGGGGGAAGGGCTGGAAGGGAAGAGATCGATTAGGAGTTAAAATGCAAACGCCATCCGAGAGGTTTGGGTTTGCCAAAAAAAAAAATCCAGACCGAATGAGCTGCTCTCCAGTCCCAACGCACCCCCGCCTCCTTCCTTTCGCCTATCTGTGCAAATCCGAGCACATTCAGAAAGGGGGGGGAGGGGAGAGAGAGAGAGAGAGAGAGGAGACTGGGAAATAGTTGCCTTGTCATGTAACACATTGCGCTGATTTATTATAAAATTTTAACGAAATCATGCATATTTTAACAGCCTTTAATCACTGCATGAAAATTTAATTCATGAACTGTAGCACGTTTAAATAAATGAAGTGTTAATTCATTAGGATTAATTAATTTGTTAAAGGATTGTGGGCAAGGTTAAGGTGGAAGGAAAACTCTTTGTTAGTTTCCTGGCTTAATCACCAGGTTTTGTTAGCAGGAATAATAATCTAAAAATAAAAATCACAGGAGTGGTTGCAGCTTGGGTTGCAAAAGGAAGTGTGAGATTCCAACTCTATCGGTAGGGTTTGGGAGGGCTACGGACAGGCAGCTGAGATATCAGTCACCCCAATAATTCTTCTGGACACAGATGGTGAAATGAAAGTCCACCCCGATTGTTCACACCTTACATACACCCCAGGATTGGTTCCACAGTCACCCCCTTTTTATCTGCTAAATTTGCATACCAGTCCTCTAGTAATTCATATTGACACTGGTTATTTAAAACCCCTTTCAGCTTTGCAGTGATTTCCAAAAGGGTAGTAGTCTGTTTTGCAACTGAAGCAAAGAATCTTCTGGCACTTGAAACGACTACATTAAAAAAACAAAAACAAAACAGCATTAGCTTTTATGGACTAGATCATCAGATGTATGAAATGTAATATTTATCTGTAGGTGTTGTGTGTGTGTGTGTGTGTGTGTGTGTGTGTAATTAGATACACGTGGTACTGTAAGCACTGCAGCCAGAGAGGGAAGGAAAATAAAATAAAATAAAATAATAAAATAAAACAAATACAGACAGTGGCAATTCTGTTAGAGCTACAGTGTCTGCAACATAAGCAAGTGACTCTAAAGGTGTAGAATGATTTTTTAAAGTGAGTATACCCAGAAAGTTTGTAGCTTGAGCATATTACAAGCAAAAGATAAGATACCACCTTGGAAAATGTTATTAAATCACCTGCTGAGGCACTGCAAGTTGACCACACTCTCAATCATTCTATGTACAGGTACAGGAAGCTAAATCGCACTGTTATGGATCTAATGCAAAATATATATTTTTTCTTCCATGGGTCTTCACCTGAAGAGTGACATGTAAATACTTTACATTCATTCATCCATCCATCACTGATGTGAGGACAGGAACACAAGAACACTTACATATTCTTGTTGGGGGGCACAATTTTGAGTCTAATCAGAGAGTGACTTCTTTTGGCTATCTGTATAATATCAAATAGTAAAATATTTAGCTGTTCACCAATCGCCAACCTCATTTTTACACGATGGTGGAGTTTCTAAATATTTATATAAATAAATGTGTAGTAAAATATGTCCTCTGAGTGGTCTGTCCTAGTCTGCCTTATCCCAGCTCACACTTTAAAAGTCTGGGCTTTTGAGTAACAATATTATCTTTCTGCCTATTTACATTGCATGCTAAACATATACCAGGCTGTTCAACTCTGCCAAGGAAATGGTTCATTGATTATATTTCATCTGAGACACATACTCAGCCCCCAAATGGCACATGAAGCAACATACACAGAGCAAAACGACAACTGCAAAACAACATCAAATACAGCAATAAAATGAAAGCTTAGTATAACCTTGCAGCCGGATCTGATGCATTGTTTACTTATGCATTGCATAGGTTCAATTAAAGAAGAAAAGGGACTTTTCTACTGTGGCACCACCATGGAAATGCTCTCCCTGCTGAGATTCAGCAGCCACCAACAGCGGGGCGTTCTCTCCCTCTCTGGCAAATGAAAACTTATCTTTTTACCCAAGCACTTCCTGATGGTTAATACTAATGTTGGATGTCCTGGTCACCGTGTGGTTGTTGCGGGATATCTAGAAAGAGCAGTCAAGTCCAACATTTCCTGTTTGCTAGAATGGGCAGTCAGCAGAATGTGGATCCAAGAGGGAGGACTTCCTGTCAACTTTGTGGGAGCCTAGAGATGGGCAGAACTTATAAAAAAGACTGGTCAGGTCTCCATCTCTCTCTTCTACTGCATCTTGCTCGCTTGCCTTCGTCATGCATCTTCTGCCATGACATCTCTACAGAGAGGTAGTGACTTGTTGAGTCTGAGGTCAAAAGACTCAGACTCCATTGTCCATACATATGGTAACTGCCAACCTAGCAGTTTGAAAGCATACCAGTGCAAGTAGATAAATAGATATCGCTGCAGTGGGGAGGTAAACAGTGTTTCCGTGCGCTCTGGCATTCATCATGGTGTCCTGTTGCACTAGAAGTGGTTTAGTAATGCTGGCCACATGACCTGGAAAGCTGTCTGTGGTCAAACACTGTCTCCCTCGGACTGAAAAGCGAGATGAGCACTGCAACCCAATAGTCAAATTCTACTGGACTTAACTGTCCAGGGTCCTTTACCTTTACTTGAAACTGTAACCTAAGCCTGCCTCCAGATTGCTATTGTATGTGAACTGTGAGTAAACTGTATTTTATTCCAAGAGACTGTTTTTGTGCTGTTATGGTTTTAAGGAGGACAAAAGGGGGGAAAGGCACCCTGGCTTGCTTCATCAAAAAGGCTGTAACCAGCTGAATCAACAGTGTTCTAATTTTGTTGCGAAAGGGGTGTACTCTACTAAACTCACAAATGTATATAAGGAAGGATAATATCTAGCTAATATATCCTCTCCTAGTTTCTATGCACATCCCTACAGCTGTCACATACATTTGTATGTACATGTTTGCACATACCCCCCACTCTAGCAAAAGAGGCTCTCAGAGTGGCTTATAAAATTCAGTACTAAGATGACCACTGGCCTCAGGTTCATAATCTGAAAAGTCACGATAGATGAAGAACAAGGAATTGTGGGGAGGGAAGAAAATGCAAGCTTGAGAAATTCAAGTTCTTCAAGTTCTAGTTCTTATAACAGTGTGTTATAGGTTCTGGCCATCTTGCCCTTGATAAACCTGTACCCGCTTCCCAGATCAGCTCCAGAAACAGAACAGGTGACAATATCTAGGCCAGGAACAGAAGGTAGCTTTTGCCACATAGATTTTCCTACAGACAGCTGGCTTGATAGCCATTAGCTTCCTCCCTTGCCATGGCTTTGGCTGTCTTACTCTCTGCAAAAGCACTTGTTCATATGGTTGTTGTTTTTGCTGTTCTCTTTCATCCATCAATTTAATGGATTTTGTGTTGTCCTAGTGTGTTGGGAACTAGTTTAGTACTTTCCTATAAACAAAAAGCTGTATATACATTTTTTTATAGTGAATAACTATTCTCTCCCACCTGCACAAAGCATTGTGGAGTGTAGTTGTGTTTTTAAATGCCTGCAAGCTTTCTATCAAGGAATTGATTTTGGAGGGTGCACTAGGTAGAGAGAGTCTGCTGAACCCAAATTGTATTGCATTACCTGGTGGTGCAGCCACTTTCATCCAAACTTAATTCCTAGCTTTGCTAAAATTAAAGACTGCCACGGTCCTCTTTACTTCTACTCTCTGCCAACCCAGTGTGCTACATTTAAGGGGTGTGTTAAAAGGCTTACAAGTCCAGTTTGAATTTTTCAGAAATGGGAAACAGCCACTGCTTCTTGATCCTGAATTCCTAGGTGCATAAACCGATATCTGTAGCTCCTGGGACAGTCATTTCCACCCTGCAATATTGACTGAGTACACACTATACTTTTTAAGCACATTGGCCTGCTGAATCCTGGGAACTGTAGTTTGCCTCCCAGAATTCGTTGTTGTTGGTGCTTTAAAGATGTGGTACTTATGCAGCCACAGTCTACAAGCTGACCTCATAGCTGCACAATGTAGCATAATTTTTGCAGGATGTTTATTTTGGAAACCTTTCCTTATCTTTTCACCCCAACCCCCTGAACGGTGCAGCAATATTTTTTATTTGGAACCTTCATTTTGCACCCCTAAGAGTGATTAGAGCATGACACTTCCGAATTCCATTGAACACTGGTTTTGGGCTGGAGCGGTGGTGGGCCGAGGGACGATGGAAACAGCAATTAAACAACCTGAGCCATGTTTTGGACTGCACATATTTTGTTGCACTGTCCATTTTCGACTGCGCGATAGTATCAGATGAACTACGGCACAGCCCTGTAGATATTCAGTAAGATAACGGAGACTTACACCCTAGTAGCAGGCTTAAGATCGCAGCCTTCAATGCATGGACACTGCACAGGAATGCCAGGCCAAATGAAAACAACAGCCAATAAATAATAATGATAATAATAATAATAATAATAATAATAATTTATTTATACCCTACCCACCTGGCTGTGTTTCCCTAGCCACTCTGGGCGGCTCCCAACAGAATTCAAAGCACGATAAAACCCATCTCTGGGTTGCCCCCATGAGACTGAAGGTCTCTGCCTCCCCACAGCTGCCTAAGCACTCTCCTCTCCAGGGTTTCCCACAAGCAATCTGAGACTATGCCCGTGTGAAGCTAACTTCTCCTTATGCCTCTTCTGGTTCTGGGAGACAAGGGGGGAGTGGAGCTTGTTGCAGCACGAGGGTGAGAAGCCTGTGCTTCTTCGCCAGCGGGACTCATCTGTACCTCTTGGCCTTCCTCCTCTCTTGCTTCAGCTTCTGCCCGATTCTGGACTCCTCTCTGCCACAGACACTTCCTGCTCACTAAGCCCTGTTACCTCTTCAGCTTCCAATACCTTCTCCTAGTCTTCTCCCCCTTCCCACTCTTTATGCTTCTACACAAGAAGGAATTGTTAACTGCGGTTATGAGAGCACCTATGGAGAACCTGTGGTCCTTCAGGTTTCTTGGACTCCAACTCCCATGATTCTTAACAGTTGGATGATGCTGGCTGGGGTTGATGGGAGTAGATTCCACATCCCTGTATTAAAACAGGTATTAGATGGGGAAAGACAGGGTTTAAACCACCTGCGGGAGACCTCTAGATGACGTTGGACTACAGCCCCCATCGTGCTTGGCCACGGATCATGCTTGCTGGGGTTGCTGGGAGTTGTAGTTCAGCAACATCTGTAAGGCAACTTCCATCAACCCAACAAGCATGGGGGCTGAAAGCCTACAACATCTGGAGAGGCAAATGTTCTTAAACTTTCCAGGCATTTAAAGTCGGCCAATCTGCTGGCTGTTGGGTCAGTTGGAGTGCTTTCTATGCAAGCAAGACTACTGGCAAAGGAAGACTGGCTAGCCCCCAGCTGGCTATAAATGCCTGTTTACAACTCACCAATTTGTTTTTGGCATTATCAAGCACATCTCTCTGCTTTTATGTGCTTCCTTTGTATGCTCTCCCCCCACCCACACTATGTCTTTGTATTTTATAAGCCTGAGGGCAGGGTCTATATGTCATTTTGGAAATTATTGATTTGAGCTGCTTTGAGAAGACAGTATTTGCCTGAAAAGCAGAATATAAGAAAGAACAAGCCGTGATTAAAGTAAAGATAACAACAAAAATGTAAGAGGAACACCCCAGGCTCAGGTCAAAGGCGCATCTAGTCTAGCACCCTGTTCTCTGAGTGGCCAACCAGATACTTAAGGGAAGCCTGCAAGCAAGACTTGAAAGGAACAGCACTTTCCCCACTTGTGAGTCTCAGTAACTGATATAAGACACAGGATGTGGAATGTATCCACCATGGTCAGCACCCATTGATAGCCTTCTCCTCTATGAATTTGTCTATGGGGGGTGGGGAATGGGTTTATGGCGATTCCATCGTTGGGCTCCATTGAAAGTGGCTTCTCCATGCAAATCAGGAAGCAACCTCTCCAGACAATGGAACAACTCTTCTTATCTGTGCGGCTGCAGTCTCCTGGGTTGAATGTGCATGTGCAATCTGTCCATTTCCCTCCAACCCATCCCCTCCACCTAGCCCCGGGCAGTGGCAATGGACGCTACGCCACTGCTCAAATAATAAAGAAATTGTGTGCAGCAGGTGACTTCTTTGATTCCCTAAAAACTTCTACTAGGATGCTAATGCCTGGCAAAGGGTTTCTTTTCTTTTCTTTTTTTTGACACAATGGTTTTTTAGGGTGGGTTTGCAGGTTCCCAGGTTTACTGCCCATCTCCAAGTAGGCTGCTATCAGAATGCTCAGAGAACCATTGCCAGTCAGTTTAGGAGATAATCTCTAGCTAGATGGAACAATGGTCTGACTCAGTTGAAGACAGCTTCCTATGAGTCATTGCAAAAGTTGCTTGCAGAATTGCGTGAGAAGGCTTCTGCCATTCATTGAGAAAAAGTACTGGTACACTCCAGTAAGTACACAAAGCCTTGGACATACCAAAAGTACTGTTTGTTTGTTTTTTTTTTTTTTGCTCCTGGGTAATCCTGCAGGAAACCTGAAACAGAGCTTAGTTTCCTGACACATGCCTACTTCTAATTCCCTGCTGGGAACGAGCAGGACCCAACAAGTCAACTGTATTTTACATGTGCGGCTTGCTAATGTTGAGGTGCAGCATTAGCAAAGACTTCTGCGAAATCCAGACAGATTAGGCTATTATACACTCTAGTAACCGCCCCTTGGTACCAGATGTGGCTGTTTGGAATAAAATCTCCAGCTGCAAAATAGGGCAATGCTGTTTTTAGATACGGACTAGTTTTTGTTTGTGTAGCCCCTTGCCTGTGTAGTAACTATTTTGATACACATCAGTTTGTGTGCAGGCTGCACCTCATTAAATATTTAAACAATGTGCACAGAGATGAACACGAAGCATTCGTTGTGCCCTTGAGTGGGTCATGCAAAGGAAAAGAAAGATCTGAATTTAAAGAGGTTATGTTAATGCGGCCATTTCCTTTTGTGTAACCCTTTGCACACCTGGGTTACAGGTTCAGAGATGCATTTGCTGCTATTGCCTTTGCTTGCAGAAGGGCTGTAGTGCAGGGGCAGGGCCTATGGTTTGGATGCAAGACTGCCCAGGCGCAGTCCTTAGCATTAAATAGGAGCCCTTCTTGACATCCTGAAGAGCCAATGACGGGCAGACTATACGGAACTTGGCTAATTGGACAAAACATTGCTTCATTTCGCCTGTGCTCCAAAAAACACGCTCCATTTAAAATTGCAGGGTCCAAGAAAAGCTCTCGCAACATTTCACTGGAGCTCTGATTTGGCGCAGTGGTTTGAGAACCTATATATCAGGGACGGCCAACTTCCAAGAGACTGCAATCTACTCACACAATTAAATACTGGCAAGTGATCTACCACTTTTTGGGGGTTCAGGTCAAAGTTGTTAAGTATTTTTCGGGAGGAAAAACCCGTCCCCCCCCGGAGGAATAAGTAAAAAAAAAATCACTCACCAAGAGATCGCTATTGAAACAGTCAGCCTCGCAGCAAGAGCTGTGTCCTCTGGTATAGCGATCTAGAGGGCGGGAGGAGGCAGCGATCGACCGCGGGGATTGATCAGTAGATCGCGATCGACCTGTTGGACATCCCTGCTATATATGATTGCCATTCTGCTGGGTCAGAAGAAGCAGCAGAAATTGCCCTCAAAAAGTAACTTTGACCTACAAAACTGGATCATGATCGTGCAACTGACCCCTGCTGTCCACAGCGCAGGATGGCCATGCTCTCAGCTTCTTTCCCTGTCCACAATGAGTCATTCATTTATATGCCACTGAGCACAAAAACATGTTTCTAAGCCGTGTTTGAAATTAGCCAGCTGCCCAGTGCATTTTGCACCTGGCTTTTGACCACGTGAAGATGCCTGGGTACCAGGATGGCGCCTGACATCTCCCCCATCTGGAAAGTGGATGCTACTTTTTATCTGCACAATCAGAATGAATTTTAGGAACCAAAATGCTTTTTCTGTGCAGCCTGAGCAGGAGCAGTCACCATTAAGAAAAAGAGGTCGGAATAGGCTAATATACATGTGGACTGTCTCTGGATGAAGTGACTTTTCTTCTTTAAGTCCTCAAAGCTCTTAACCTAGCTCAAGGTTGTCATCTGAACTAGTCAGAGGTTTAACTGAGAATCAATCACAGTCCATCACTTGAAGAACAAGTCTTTAGAGCTACCTTGCCCCCAAATCGCAATTAGACATTCCATTTTGGTGACTGTAAGCTTAGTTTAAGGAGCCGTTTGGCATCTAGCTTACATATCTGAATTTCTAACACTGCTTCCAAGCATTTTACAAGTATAAAAACCAAAAACATTAAACTACAATAAAAAACCCCCATTAAAATATGAACCTCCACAATGAAAAACACACAATAAAACATCCTTGGCCATTGGGTTTAGTTGACAGGGGATGATGGGAGTTGTAGTCCAACGACGTCGGGGAACACAAGGTTCAAGAACACTGGCTTATTTTTTCGTTACAGGTAGGTAGCCGTGTTGGTCTGCCATAGTCAAAACAAAATAAAAAAATCCTTCCAGTAGCACCTTAGAGACCAACTAAGTTTGTTCTTGGTATGAGCTTTCGTGTGCACGCACACTTCTTCAGATACTTATTTTTTGTTTCGCTCATAGGGCAAACGGCTTGCTGACAAGTAATACATTCCTGGTGGGAAGTTGGATTGTACATACGTTATTCCTGCCTGGCTTTTCATTGTTGAGGACTATTCTTCCATATGCTATCCATCATTTTTCTGTTTCCCTGATCTGTGCACTTAAAGCTGAAGACCAATGTTGAATGAGCTCTTACAGTACTTACTCTGACAGAGCTCTTGGAAGAAGCTCGTACCTTCTAAGCACAAGGAAAGGAAGAGTAGGGTAGAAGGGAGCAAAACACTACCGACCCCATCAAAGTGCCATTGATTGGTCCAGCCTTACTAGAAAAGAAGAGGGGAAGAGTTTGGATTTGATATCCCGCTTTTCACTACCCGAAGGAGTCTCAAAGCGGCTAACATTCTCCTTTCCCTTCCTCCCCCACAACAAACACTCTGTGAGGTGAGTGGGGCTGAGAGACTTCAGAGAAGTGTGACTAGCCCAAGGTCACCCAGCAGCTGCATGTGGAGGAGCGGAGACGCGAACCCGGTTCACCAGATTATGAGCCTACCGCTCTTAACCACTACAACACACTGGCTCTTTGATTGATGATGATAGCTGGGTTGAAACCCATTGATCAGCCTCAAAACTCAGCCCCAAATTACATGTTATAGGGGTATGGGTCAGCTGTAGCGATGTGGGAGAAACTCACCTTGGTCCAGCTTTTAAATGCAAGCCTGCACAATAATTATAGTTATCTACTGCATTGGTTAGTCGCTCTGCTTACAAGGTAACTCAAAGCAACCTGCCAGAAAACCCAATTCAGAACAATAAAAACCTAGAAACACAATTCAAATAAAAGACTAAAAACACAGTCGAACTAAAAGAAAGGAATATGAGTCCTGCCCCACTAAAATAGGCCATAACACCTTTCCTATTGAGGGTCAAAGCCCGGGGGGGGGGAAGGGAAAGTATTTGCGCTGCACCTAAAACTGGATCATGATGGCGCCAGGCGCAGCTCCTCCCAAAAAAGAAAATATTCCACAAGTTGTTCACTTCCTGGAACGGCATGGAAAGCAAAACACTATCTGTCAAAATTTGCAATTGTCTGAATTTTGGGAAGTTCTCCAACCAAATTACAAAAAAAGAAAAAATTGTATGTAATAGTGGGAAAAAATGCATTCTATCTGGAGAAATCTCTTGCAAAAAAATGTGCCTGGCAGGTATAAACATATCTTCTCAATTTGTATTGTATTATTTTATGTACTGTGGCTTGCCTTTGTTTTATTGATTAGTTTAGAAATTGTTTATTGTAAATGTTGAGTGGATTTCTGTTTAACTTTTATATGCTGATATTATTTTGTATTACTCTAATAATTGTTGAAACCACAGAGCCTAGGGCTTGCTGATCAGAAGGTTGGCGGTTCGAATCCCTGCCACGGGGTGAGCTCCCGTTGCTCGGTCCCAGCTCCTGCCCACCTAGCAGTTCGAAAGCACGTCAAAGTGCAAGTAGATAAATAGGGACCGCTCCAGCGGGAAGGTAAACGGCGTTTCCGTGCGCTGCTCTGGTTCGCCAGAAGCGGCTTTGTCATGCTGGCCACATGACCCGGAAGCTGTCTGCGGACAAACGCCGGCTCCCTAGGCCTATAGAGCGAGATGAGCACCGCAACCCCAGAGTCGGACACGACTGGACCTGATGGTCAGGGGTCCCTTTACCTTTACCTTTACTTTTTGATGTAGGTTGCTTATTTTAAAGTTTGTTTTATTATCCCACTTTTGTATTGCATTAGATGGTTATAAGATGTACATTTTTTGTTTCCTCTGCTTGTAAACCGCCTTGAGTATCGTAAGATAGAAAGGCGGTGTACAAATAAAAAACTATTATTATTATTATCTTTGGTAAAGGTTCATGCTAAGATGTTGATGAATTTTCACGATGATTTTTCCCATCAGTGGTAAACTGTTGCGGAAATGTGGAGAATTGAAAGCAAAAGGTTGGAGAATGCAAGAGGAAGCGAAATTGACAGATTCAGCTATTCTTGGTAGGTTGCTTCCCCTATTTCCCCCAGTGCCACAAGCCAGTAAAATAGACCACAGAATAAGGGGAAAAAAAACACCAATGTGATGCGTCACACATTCTCAGCTGTACTAATTACGAGGGGTTGATTTTGCGGTAATGTGTAGTTCAGGCCAGTTCCTCTTGCCTGACCCTAGTTGGCAGAGGTTGAGATGCAAAAACAAAACAAAACAAAACACCCATACACAAATGAACAGCGATAGCCCCTTGAACATTTTGCTACCCGGAGCTCTTTGAAGGGAAGAGTAGAATACATGTGAATTTGAAACCAAACATTAATGCATGATAGAAATCAAAAGATACCAGCTACATTATTCGATACCACATTGACAAAACTGGTACATGCTGCTATCACAGGGAACGACTTAATGAACATTCCGAGTAGGATTTCTAATTACAAAAGTCTCCCAATTCTTTGTATGCTAATTCAGTATCTGAAGCAGCATCAAGGAAAATGCGGCGCTTGTGACATTTTTTTTTATTCATTCCACATAGAAAAAAAAGCATGCAGTATTAATGTAAAACAGCACAGTATTCATGTAAAATGCTCAGTGCACATTTGGTAAACAAGGCATTAGCATACCAACCCATTTTTATGAACTACACAGTCACAAAACAACACGGTCTTGTACAACAGTGGCACTTTCTCATTTCGGAAAGTTGAAAGCAGTGTTTAATTAAAAAAAAAAGGAGGAAAAAAAAGGAGAGCAAAGAAGCAAAAAGGACCGGGTTCTGTGTCTTCAGCAAAACAACATTATTTTTCCAAATGAAAACAGCCAAAGAAAGAGACTAACAGCTACATATTCAAAGCTACAGATTCAGCAAAGACTCATGCAGGTGCGAGCAAGCAAATGTTTTACGGTGGAAGCCAGGTTCGGAGAGAAGCTGGGCTTTGTGTTGATAGCTCCTGTCACATTTTTTTGCAGAAGAAAATAAGAAGAAAAGCAGCCACCCCACTGGTGTCAAACCCATATCATGATTCGTCTCCACGAGAAACTGCTTTGAAGATCTGTCAAGGCTCAGTAACTGGGCATTTAACAGCTCCTCACAGGATAGAGACCTCCTATAACCCAACGCTAAAGAAGCAAAAACAAACACCCGAGGTGTCTAAACCTGAAGACATCTATCAAGAGATGAATGTTACGAAGATTTATTCTTCAAGAAAATGCACTCCAAAGCAGAGGGGGGAAAGAACCTGTGGGTCTACAGATGTTGCCAGACTCCCACCAGCCCAGCAGATTGTTCAGGAATGATGGGAATTGTAGTCTGGATGAATCTGGGGAAGGCCACAGGATCCTCACCCCTGCACCAAAGGATTTCCAAACTCCGTCGCTCAGTGTTAAAGTAGGATAGACTGAGGTCACTGGAGAACCCAAAAGGAATTTGCAGGTTATGGGTGAAGGAACGAACATTTTCACATTGGCACTAAAGTATTCTGTTTAGGAAAACAAAACAAAAAATCCCCCCACTGAAAGTCAAGAAGGGAATCAGTTCTTGGTCGTTTTTGATGGACTCGCGCTAGACAGGCTACTCTGGATTTTCCTTTTCGCCGACGCGTGGATACTTTTGGCTTTCCTGTCGGGTATGAAGGACGACGACCAAGGAGACTGGAGTTGGTTGTGGAGGTTCTGCAGCTCGGGCGCCACCTTATAGAGAGGGGACCCAAGTTTGTGCTCTTCAAATGACCCTCGAGAGTTGCTAAACAGAAAGCTTGGGGAAAGCTCTCTTTGGAATAGGAAACTCCGGGGTTTCGTTTCACTCGTTTCTGAAGTCCGGCCGGCAAATAACGGGAACGGCTCTGTCGTCTCTAACGCAGATGGGGAAAGGATGGAAAAAGTGGAAGACTTCCAGTCGTTTCCCTCTTCCGAATTATCACCTGCAAGAGGGCATTTCAGAGCGTTTTGCTCCTTTCTCTCCTTGACAGTCTTATCCTTTTCATTGAGGAGGTCGGGACACTGAGTCGACTTGCAAGAGTTATCCAGGTCAGAAGAGGACTTGGAAGTGTAATAGGGGCTCTTGCTATTGTCCGACTCGGACATCATGGAATCCAGCTCAGAGATTTTATCAAGGTAGGCGGCATCCATAGACGCCTCGCTGGACGTCCTGGTTCGATTCATTTCTGAAGAGCGGACAGGATGCAGCTTTTTCGGAACGCTCTGGTTGTGCGTTTTGTCGCTGGATTTCGCCGAAGGTTCGCCAGAGTCGCTCGGGGCCGCGCTGGGCTCCGCGCCCTCAAAGTTCTCATCATAACGTGGTTGGCACCTGTTCCAAAACACCGGCTTGTCCGAAGCAAAACAGGCCGCCTTGGTCTCGCCGCCCTCGCAACTGCTGGCGCTATGTTCCGGAGAGTCTTTGTTCCCGTCGTCCGACGCCTCGCCGAAATCCTCAAACTCCAGTTTCCTCAGAAAGGTGGGTGTCTCTCTGGGATCCTCCTCTTTTGTGGCGGGGTCGTCTTTGTTGCCGGGAGTGTTCAGCTGCAGGCAACTGAGAGACAGAGGCGTGCAGGGATCCGGGAGTTCATAAAGCTCTTCTTTATACGGCACACAGTCTTCTATTTTATCCCATGTTTGCTCCGAGCAGGTGTCCATTTCGGAGCTCCCTATATCCAAGAGGCCCTCCTGAGAGCCTACGAAAACGTCTGCGCCGGACGAGCACTGAGCAACGGGCTCATCCGGACAGCCCCGTCCGGCTGAATTGAGGCACACGTCGTTGCTGCTCCCCAACAGCCCGCTACCGGCCGGCTGCTCGAGGTCATCCGGGCTGTGGCTAGCGCACAAGCAGCTCGGGTCTATGCGTTCTTCCGGGCTCTCCAGCAGCGCTATCTCGTTGGCTGCGCTTCCGCCGCTCTCTTTGTCCTCCATGAGATCCGTGGCGTCACTTTCCGGGCTTGTGCTTTTCCGATGGCTGCCTTCCCTCTTCAGCCGAGCGACCTGAGCTTCCAGGTCTTCGATGTAGGCGTCGCTCCTCTCCAAGGCTTTCTTCAGGCGGTTGGTTTCGCGCTCGCACTGTTCCAGCTTGGACTGAAGCACGGCGACGGTAAACCTTCCGAATCTGCAGGAAACCAAAATGTTAGGCGTTAAAGAGGGTTAAAGGAACCACAGGGTCAACCAACACCCCAAATTCTTACCGTTTGGCTTATTTATACAAGAAGCAACCGTCAACAATCCCATTTACCCTGGCATAGTTTTATGACAGAGGCAAGATCAACAAAACATGGTTCCAGAGGCCTCCTAGAAGGAACCTGTGCCTTGAAAGTTAAAGGTAATTAAATAGACAATTTGTTATATGCAAACAACTCATAGCTCTGACGAAGGTGGCTCAGAAGACAGACACATTTATGGAGTTAGGAAAAGTAAGAGGGACCCTGAGAAGGAAGGGAGAATGGTAGACACAGAATGGGATGGGAGATGAGGAATCTGTGGTCTCTCCAGGCATCGCTGGGCTATTTATTTAACTATTATAAGTTGTGCTGAGTTTACATTTCATTTAAAAAAGGGGTTTCATTTAAAGAAGGGACTAGTAAGTCCCATAAATAATAACAATTACTTAAATGTATATCCTGTCCACCCTCCCAATAGACCCCTGGCCAACATACAACGAGCGATAAAACAATATCGTCATCAGAAGAATTCCAATACAGATTCTTGCCAGGGACTGGCTAGATGAGGAGGAATGGGGGGAGGAAACAGCCGAGGGAACCTCCCATGGAAATATCAGACTGGGAAGGCTCCAAGGCAGGAGAATGGTGCAGGAGAAAGCCCTCAATGGCCTGTATATCTGAAGTAGCATCTCCACTCCCGTCGTTCAGCCCGGATGCTGAGGTCCAGCTCTGAGGGCCTTCTGGCGGTTCCCTCACTGCGAGAAGTGAAGTTACAGGGAGCCAGGCAGAGGGCCTTCTCGGTAGTGGCACCAGACCTGTGGAATGCCCTCCCATTAGATGTCAAGGAGATAAATAGCCATACAACTTTTAGAAGACATCTGAAGGCAGCCCTGCTTAGGGAAAGTTTTAATGCCTGATGTTCTGATTATGTTTTTATATCTGTTGGAAGCCGCCCAAGAGTGGCTGGGAGAACCCAGTCAGATGGGTGGGGTACAACTAAAATGATGATAATACCAGCTCCTCCATACTTGGAAGCTGTGCCCACACTAGGATGGGTCATGCCCATGTCTTTTCAAGTCAAGCAAAGCACCACGTTGCGACAAAACCGAGAGCATGGCGATTATACCCTAGTTAAGCCCCAAAATTCTACATCTATGATAAAAGGGAGCAGAGAATACTTTAGGAAAAAAAATAGTCTACGGCTGAAAATTAAACCATTAGCAGCACTAAGGCAATAACAAGCAGAAGATTACCCTACCAGGGGCTGGACCTATCCATTCAACTCAAATATGCATGAAGAATTATCCCCTAAAACAATGGCAGAGATTTATGATAACATTTGAACAGCAGTCCACATCTTGAAATATTTACATTCAATCATTTTCTTACAGCTCAGCAGTGTTTTACAATATACATTTCATCCACAATGTCACCTTGTCAAATATAAAAATGCCAATATGAAATTCAGTAATTGTCACCATCCTTTAGAGATTTTTTTTTTTTTTTTTTAAAGACTCATTTGGAGCCTTGCGATTATTTTCCTCTCTGATGTACAGCTTTCTCCTGGCTTACGCAGCGCTGGAACTTAAAAAAATAATAAAAATAAAAAAATAAAAAGATCTTTTGCAAAGCTGCTTGTTTCCTTGGAACTCCGAACCCGCAAACTTCAAAAAAACCCCACAGCAGTCAGTTAAGCAGAGTGGCGCTTTTGATGAAGAGTTTGTGCTGACTCCCTAGATCGCTTTGCTTCACAAGTTTTAGTTAGTTTTCTGGGCGTAATTCGAAGTGCTGGTGCCTGCCGAAAATGGCTTGGTGCCTAGATATCTGAAGGATATGCCCTTCCTCTACCTGTAAAGTCAGGCTTATCGTCAGAGTTCCACCTCCGGCTGCCCCAAACCATCTGAAGCGAGGCACGTGGCAATTAGGAAGAGAGAATATTATTATTTTATTATTATTTATTGAATTTATATACTGCCCTACACATGGAGGTCTCAGGGAGGTTCACAGAATAAATCAAAATATAAAACCACAAAATACATCATCAAAATAATAACAACAACCCAGTAAACCAATAACCCCCCCCACTCGAAAAAGCCCCACATTTTAAAAGGGCATAGGATGGGGTGATAGCACCCCAGATGCAGAATATTCACCCTGCGGAGGTTTGACTGGTTCATGATGATGATGATGATGATGATGATGATAAATTATTTATACCCTGCCCATCTGGCTTCGCCAGCCACTCTGGGTGGCTCCTAACAGAATTAAAAGCACAATAAAACACCAGACATTAAAAACTTCCCTAAACAGGGCTGCCTTCAGATGTCTTCTAAAAGTCAGAATAGTTGTTTATTTCCTTGACATCTGATGGGAGAGCGTTCCACAGGGCGGGCGCCACTACCGAGAAGGCCCTCTGCCTGGTTCATACTGAGCTGCTGCTGCTCAAATTTCACCCGAAGCAAAACCGGGGGTAAGCCCATAGACAGAAGAGCTGATAAATTGTGAAGGATGTGGCTAGAGAAACTTAAAAGCGTTCTGCAATTGCTGAAGTGCACACCCGGCCAAGAGACTGAAGATGCAACATGAATCACGCCCACAGGTGCAAGAAATAAACAAAAACTGATCAAAAATTAACTGTGTCAGGTGAACAGACTACAAGCTGAACTCTTCTTGCACGGACTTATAAATATATTTAACATTTGTTTTGGTGCTGCAGTTAACAAACTCTACCTACTTTCAGTCACTGTATTCGCAGTTTTAATATTGCATATTGGATTTCTGTTTCTTTTCTAAGCCTTGTGGAGTATTCATTTGAACTGAAGAGCTGGGTAGAAGTATCACACCCACACATACGTATCGGTTTTAATTTTTGTGCTGGGCAAAGTTCTTCCTGGTTTCTCAAGATGTCTGAATTTAGGTGGCGGCGGCCACTTTTACTCGCCATTTAAATTTTCGCTATTTTCCCATTTATAAGCTGCTCTGAAAGTATTTGCCGTCAAGTGCCAGTGACTCGTGCGCTAAGCCAAACCTCACCTTAGATCAGCATGGCAGCAAAAAGGACCTTAAGGGAGAAAAAACTGGCTGTGGACTCTTCTCTGGGATCCTTCACCTTCACATGGTCTCAGTAAACCATAGTTTGGCTTACAGCAGCGGTTTTCAACCAGTGCGCTGTGGCACCCTGGGGTGCCTTGAATGGTGGTCAGGAGTGCCATGGGCAACACTGGCCTCTGTCCCTCTTTCTTTTCCTCTCTCCTCTGAGATGCGCCTCACGTCTCTGCCTCCCACAGGCTTGCACAGATGCACAGGGCTGCCTTCAGATGTCTTCTAAAAGTTTTATAGCTATTTATCTCCTTGACATCTGACGGGAGGGCATTCCACAGGTCAGGTCTTGTCGCAGCAGCCCTGGCTACAAGCTCCACAGGCAAATGGTGTTTCAGGGACTGGTCAGGGGGTGCTGGTTGCCAGGAGCTGAGGCAGCCATGGAGCAAGCAAGCCAGCGGGTGAGGGAGCTCAGCCAGCCAGTCCGCCAGGTCCTTGCTGTTGGGAACGGACAGACAAATGGGATGTTGGGTAGGCAGGCCCGGTGCTGGCCTTTCTTATGCTTCCTGTGTGCAAGGCCTGCCTAGGAGTTGAGTGTCCGGTGCTGAAATGGCGCCTTCCCGCTATGCAGGCCCGGTGATGCCTCGTCCTGCTGCTACTGCTGCCTCCCAAGGTGAGTAAGATGGCCTGACATTCACCTCTGGCCAGTCTCCATCAGGCTGCTAAGGCTGGGGGCATCCTCTTCCCAGGCCCCTGTGGGGCAGTGTGAGGAGGCACCTCTCTTGGGAATGTGGCTCAAAGACCATGGGCAGTGGCGGCTGCCGCCTGGAGGACTCTCAAGTTGAGGGGAGAGAAGAAGTGGCTGAGGGAACGCGCCACAAGGGAGAGTGTTTCAAAAGGGGTGAGGAGCTGCCATAACTGGGCTCCTGAGCCCCACAGGGGTGCCGCAGAAAGAACGCACAGTGGTACCTCTGGTTAAGAACTTAATTCGTTCTGGAGGTCTGTTCTTAACCTGAAAATGTTCTTAACCTGAGGTACTTTTGCTAATGGGGCCTCCCGCTGCCTCACGATTTCTGTTTTCATCCTGAGGTAAAGTTCTTAACCCAAGGTACTACTTCCGGGTTAGCGGAGCCTGTAACCTGAAGCGTTTGTAACCCGAAGCGTTTGTAACCTGAGGTACTACTGCAGTTGGTCAAGGGAGCCACGGACGCAAAAAGGTTGAAAAGCTTGGTATTATGCCAACCAGTTGCATGTTCAAAATGGCTGACGAGCTAAGTCTGTTTCCGTTTCAAGCAGAAGCCTTTGGGGGAAGTTGGAAATTCTCTTGGGGCCTTCTTGTCGTCCTCCTAAGCAGAGTGGATTGGGGAAGGGCACACAACGAAATGCAAGTTTCAGAGGGGGACACCCTCTCCCCGCTTTCCAATGCACAAAAAGTACTGTTGGACTCTGCCAGCGGAGGCCGAGGCAGCATTTGAACCCAGCCTCCGCTGTTCAAATTCCAACAACACTTGTCTCCCGCTGGAAAAGCAGGGAGCATGTCGCTTTCCCTTCAGACTGGTCACCATCTATCTTCAATGCATCAGTAGCAGCCCCCACCCCCCCTTGGAAGGATAGCTTAGCTCGTACTTGGCACATTCACAGTGCTGCAAGAAAGGATTCATGGTGAGAAGACACAGGGGCCTGTTAGCAAGCTGCCGTTTACTTCGAGAGCCAGCCGTAGTTGCCGTGGAAGAGAGAGACTTGTCTGTGCAAAATATGCAACAACTGAGCACAGTTCACTTATATGCAGATCTAGCAGAAAAGTCCAATGGAAGAAATGTGTAAGATGTTTATTTAATGCAACCTGCATTAGAGGGAACCTCTAATTAGCTTTCCAAGAGAAAGCATTGTACTCTCAAGTCCAGGTTCTCTTAAGAAGTGTCTCTGGACCTGAAAAAGACCAACATTCTAGCAGCCATAAGGGACACACTGAGAAGTACAGACTGAGCAGGGCTACATCAGCACATTAACTAACCCACCTGTCTATTTCTAGTGCATTTAACACAGGAATGAAGTTAGGTAGGAAGGTTATCTCATGTCCGACCCAACACTGTGGTTTGCACACATCAAACAGCCAAGATGAGATGATGAGATGACCGCCCTCTCTCAGAAAGGACTCTACAAGGCAGGAATCTTTTGTCCAATGTGGGGCTCAAACCCACAACCCCGAGGTTGAGAGTCTCCTGCTCTACCAACTGAGCTCTCCCTGTCTCATCCCGTTCTTTTAAGCGATGGGCCTTTTAGCATAGCAGATCAGGAGTGGGGAACACAAAGTTCTCCAGAAGTTGTTGGGACTCCAACTTTCATCACCTCCAACCACCATGGCCAATGGACAGTGATAGGAGCTGTTCACCACACTCTTTAAATTCAACAAAGGAAGAAGAACTAAACACTGGAAGAGGCTGGTGGGTCCCGACGGGAATTTCCAAGGGTGCCGCTGTGCCCACAGGTGCCATGTTGGGGACCCCGGGTTCCAAAACGTGTTGTATGAGTGCTGGGGGAAATGGACGATAGCCACAAAACTACTGGAGGAGTCGTTGTGGAAAAGGTGGACTTCTACCGCATGGCATTGCTATGATCTGTTTCAACCAATGTTTTGAGAAGAGGGGACAATATGGCTTTCCACCAAGTTCTCTAAGTAATCTTGAGAGCAACCAGGAATAGGCTAGACTTTCCCACCTCTGAGGCCGGCCTGAAAACACTACGGGTTGGTGGAGGAAGAACAGATGGTACCCTTCAGATGTTGTTGGACTATAGTTATCATCTCTGATCATCTTCCATGGCTGGGGCTGATGGGAGCTGAAGTCCATCAACATCTTGAGGGTACCATGTTGGCTACCCCTGCTCTACCCTTTCTTTGCCTGTCCGTTAATTTACTTCCATAGATCTCCTTGCCACCCATGGCACCCAAGCATCTGAATACAAGGCTGTAGCTAGCAGTACCGTTGTCGTGAAGGAATGGGCAATCATTTTTACCTGCTGTTGACTTGATTGTCCTGTTTTTGCATCTCTACCCTTGGACCTTCGGGTTGCAGGGTGGGCTACAAACGCTTTTAACAAAACCAATAAATTTCCACCTGAATACCTGTGGTGCAAGTTGTTTTGAGGACCCATGAATATTTTTTTTTAAAAAAAATTCTATAGAACAGCACAAGGGGTTGTGGTGGTGGTTGGGTGGGGAAGGGGAAGTAGGAAACAGGCAAATATCAAGCAGTTTTTGTAATATCGTTCTAGGTCGTTTTGAAACAAATCTAATATAAATCACCATGCATTCAGACAGAGACGGCATGTAGCATCTAAGTCTGAAGGAAGACAAGCCGTTCAGAATTCCTATTTAATCTCACACACACACACACACACACACACACACACAACAAAGACAAAGCTCTCCACCAGCCCAGTCTGCATTCTTGCAACGGTCCTCCAGTAGCTGCGTATGATCGAATGAATAATGCACGGCAGGTTTTAAAATATTTACATACTTCTGGGGCGATCGGCTTCCAACCTCAGCCTTTAGCCGCAAGTTCTCCCTCACAAGGCCACTGTTTTCGAGCCTCAGCTTCTTATTTACCTATATGGAAATAAATAGGATTATAAGCGCGCAGGGGGGGAAAAAAACAACAACCCCAAACAAACTCACTCGTAATGTTTATAAGACTTTAAAGGAGGGGGAGCATATTTAGACAGGAGCAACAGTTTAACTCCGCTCCCTCTTCTCCGAGACCCTCCCCGCCTACCCTCGACAGAGACACCACTTAAAAATTACCCTGGGAAATGGCTTGCAAAAACTGGAGAGAGAACAGGCATTTTTAATTTATATTCCCAAAATACACCGCAAGGCTTCTACCCAGGGAAATAAACAAGAGCCATGTTAGTTCAGCCTGACAGTCATTAAGGGGTGGTGGTGGGTAGGTACTAATGGCAATTCCATGTTCCCCCCTCCCTCCTTCTCCTCCACATGACTAAATACTTTAAATGCATTAACATTACAATGTGCAGGTATCAGCAAAACGAGTGTCGAACAGCTTCCTGACTCTCCCAAATCGGGTTAAGGTTGTCAAGCGGCCTTTTCCTTTTAGATATATATATAAATAAAAGAGGCACAGACACACACACACACTCTAGAGAACAAAATCTGCGATGACAACTTATTTGCCAGGCCCCATTGGTATCGCTTGCAGAATGCTGCTATTAATAAGCCTCAAGATTTAAAAGCCCTCTTGTCTCCTCGAACGGAATCAGTGTCTCGTTTTCAGTTAAGGGCAAGGAAGCCACAGGCGCACACATCCGCACGCTCGCAACGAAGAAAAGGTCAGAAATTCAGTTGCGCCCCGGGGCTGCGGCCCACAGGCTGAATTTTGACCCATATCCCTGTTTCCTCCAAACCACACTGACTTGCCCCGTGCTTGACGGTGCGCCCACTTGGGGAACTTGGCAGCAAAGCCGATACCTGCAAAAAACGGGGGCTGAAGTTACGGCTCTACCAGCTGATGGGCCGTCGGTTCAAGCCTGCAGGATTGGCTGCGGGACTCGGCAGCTGACAAACAACACAAAGCAGCTCCGCGAACCTGAGACTGGCGCTCGAGAAATGCAGACACCGGGCTTGCAAAGCGCCTTTGCGCTGTGTTTCCGACAGACCAGTTGACTGTCAGAGGCTGCACATGGGTCTCTCGCGGGAAGGCGGAGCAACCCTCCTGCCCATCATCTGGCACCCAGGTGACGGGCAAACGGGTTGCCCTGCCTGTCAGAGTCAGCCCACCGGGGTGGCCGCAGATAAGGATTGGACCTGCAAGGTCGGACAGATGGCACTCAAGCAAAACTGGAAGTGTCTTGAACTCTTCCTTCCGACCATGCAAGAGGAAAGGTGTGTGAGCACACCACGAGTCAGAGGCTCCCTACAGCTTGTTTACATTATGCTAAACCAGGATAGGGATCCTTTGGCTCTTTGGCACTGAGCAAATGTCATGGAGGGGTGGACAATCTGGAGAGAGAAAATGTGGAGGGGGGGAGACAAAATAGGTGGAGCGAAGGCAAAGAGGTCTAAGCTTTCAGGAGGGACAGTTGCAAGATTGTGGGTCCTAAATGAAGGGAACATTCATGTGCCATGCTATAGCAATAACAATAATAATAATAATAATAATAATAATACAGTGGTGCCTCGCAAGACGAAATTAATTCGTTCTGCGAGTGCTGTCGTATAGCGAAAATTTCGTCTTGCGAAGCACCAACGGGGGAAGAGCGGTTTGACGAGAAAAAAAAAATCGGGAAATTTTTTCGTCTTGCGAGGCAAGCCCATAGGAAAATTCGTCTTGCGAGACAGCCTTTCGCTAGCGAATGCCTTTCGTCTAGCGAGTTTTTCGTCTAGCGAGGCATTCGTCTAGCGAGGTACCACTGTAATAATTTATGCTGCACCCATCTGGCTAGGTTTCCCCAGTCACTCTGGGTGGCTCCTAACAGAACATTAAAAACTTCCCTAAACAGGGCTGCCTTCAGATGTCTTCTAAAAGTCCGATGGTTGCTTATTTCCTTGACATCTGATGAGAGGGTGTTTCAGAGGGTGGGCGCCACTACCGAAAAGGCCCTCTGCTGGTTCCCTGTAACTTCACTTCTTGCAGCGAGGGAACCGCCAGAAGGCCCTCGGAGCTGGACCCGATGGGGGTGGAGATGTTCCTTCAGGTATACTGGGCCGAGGCCGTTTAGGGCTTTAAAGGTCAGCACCAACACTCTGAATTGTGCTCAGAAACGTACTGGCAGCCAATATAGGTCTTTCAGGACCGGTGTTATATGGTCTTGGCGGCCATGAAGGGAACATTCATGCGCCATTCTGTTAATTACAGGCTTCCTCCGTTTTAGTCGTGGCCGATACGGGCGCAATCGCACACAGCGCCGAGCCCCAAAGTCACCTTGAAACGTCATAAAAGACAGCACCGAAAGGGCGGAATGGGGGATGGGGTATTTCAATCGCGCACAATTTCACTCACGTTTGCAATGACCCAGACCTCAATCTCCGCACGGATCAGGGGTTGCTCGTGCCGTTAAATGACGGTGTGTCAAAAATGAAGACGGAACATAGCCCTCATAGAACCACGCTCTTGGTTTCATGGAATATTGGACAATGGCCAATTAACAGGAAGTCCATTGACCCAGTGCCTCAACCTTACTTTGCTTCCTAACCCACCTAGGAAATTACACAAGAGGTTACACCACCCGCTATCCCTGCCCATTCAATATCGCCTGATTTCGCATTCATTACCTACCTCCGTTAGCGTTCCCATGTCATCCTTCACTTTTTCGTACATATCATTAGCCGCCTGAAGCTTCTGCGTCCATACGGCCAAAGTCTCTGCATCCACCTTGTGCTCGTCCTCCGAGAGTCCCGGACTCGACCGGGTTTTGTCAGACACGTCTAGCGTCTCGGGATGCAGGACAGATTTGAGCTGCGCCTCCAGGCTGAGATTGCTCCCTTTCAGCTCCTCCACTTCCTTCTGCAGAGATTCTATTTCATCCTTCCGAGTGAGGCAAAACCACGGCCGATTGGGGTGCAGGAGAAACACGTTTTTGCAGGAGGCAGGAAAAGAAGAGGAAAAAGGAGAGGAAACGACAATAAAGACTAAGATTCTTTGTTCTGCTGCTCAATTCTCCTGCACGGTTTTGTAGGAATGAAGGAACCTTTATACACATGTGGTGGAAATGCCCATTGATTAAAAATTTCTGGTTGAAAATATTTCAGGAAATGGAACAAATTACATCTCAATCGATCAATTTAGATCCCCAAACAGCATTGCTTTCTATATTTGCAGATGAAGCACAAGATCTTAGAGACAAAGACTTAATTGTGCAGCACGTCTTGCTGTTGCTAGACACTGGAGGACATTAAACATGAACCTATATGAAGTTTGGTATGCTTATGTCTGGGAATTAATTTTGATGGAAAAGTTAACAGAAAGGGTACGTGGAAGAAAACAACGTGAGAAATTACATAACCTGGTCCTCCTTTATTACATGTGCATCAAAGAAAGAACATGCATTTAAACCACCTATAACACATGGGAACATGTGGAATGATATTTTTTAAACCAGCAACTGTAGAAATATTTTTTTTGTTGATTATAGTACTAATGTAATTACCTGGACATAGTTGGGGCTGTTTTTTTTTGGGGGGGGGTAGGGGAATACTGTATTTGATTGCTTGTATTTGATTATATGTTGTTCTTATATTCAACAAATAAAACATTTTTTAAAAGGGAAAAGGTGGGGGGAGAAAATGAGCTGGTTTTGAGCCTGTCATAAAAGGGTGCATGTATATATGTGTGTGCATGAGAGAGAGAGAGAGAGATCTGATGGTACTGGATCAGACCAAAGGCTGATCTCATACAGCATCTTTTTCTCAACAAAACCTAGGAAGATGCACAATTCAAAGTGTTGGTGCAGACCTTTAAAGCCCTAAATGGCCTCGGCCCAGTATACCTGAAGGAGCATCTCCACCCCATCATTCAGCCCGGACACTGAGGTCCAGCGCGAGGGCCTTCTGGCGGTTCCCTCACTGCGAGAAGCAAAGCTACAGGGAACCAGGCAGAGGGCCTTCTCGGTAGTGGTGCCCGCCCTGTGGAACGCCCTCCCATCAGATGTCAAGGAAATAAACAACTATCCAACTTTTAGAAGACATCCGAAGGCAGTTTTTAACGTTTGATCGTGCTTCTAATATTCTGTTATGAGCTGCCCAGAGTGGCTGGGGAAACCCAGCCAGATGGGAGGGGTATAAATAATAAATTATTATTCTTCTTATTATTATTTTAGCCATATCTGTACAGAACAGCACCTTGGGACACAAAGCAGTTTCAAAATATGGGCTTCCATCCAGTGTACACCTTAAGCTCCTCAATATACAGATAGTGTACAGGCTGGGTTTCTAACAATGGACCAGAGAACCCACTGATTCGCCAGGGCTTGCAAAGCCTCCAGAACATCCACAAAGACCCTCTTGCGAAGCGTTGTCTCATGGAGTGTTCTGCAAGAGGCTGGGCATGATAGCTGAGTCTTGCAGAGCGCTCCGATTTTACCTGAGCCAGGTCATTACCTGCTTCACACTTCACAGGTGTAGGGCAGGTGGGTGTGGCTTGGCCCAAATGGCCTTGGGCACCTCATAAGGTCCACAGGTTATTGGTTCCACATCCCTAATGTGTCCCAAGGGAGTTGGCTCCATGCAAACCAGGACCTCACAAACCACCCCTCCTGACACGGTCTTACCTCATATTCTTTGTGCATTAGCTCGAGCCTCGTTTTGCGGAGCTGCTTCCTGACCGTCGGGCTGAACACAGGGTTGCTTTCACTTGTCCCTCCTGCAGCAACACAACAAGCGAGGCTCCGTTCAGCGCTCAGCTTCCTTCTAAACGTCTGCAGCCCCTCCAGATGTCTCCAGCATCCCTGCCTCAACATCTGGAGAGGCAGCAAGTCCGCACACTTTGTTTTGAAGTTTAAATATAACTGATGTTAAGATTACGATCCACAAAGGCTGTCACATCCTAAGGTCACTCTCCCCCTGACAAACCCCCCGAGAGACGTGCAATGCAACCTTTTAAATTTTTATTTATTTATTTAATTCATTACACGTGTCTACTCAGAAATCAGAATGCTGATTTCCGTAGGCCTTGCTACCAGGTAGAGGATTTCAGCCCAAAGTCTTCTTTACTTATAATCTGGGGTTGCCACCACCTCTGCGATCACTCCCATGCAGTTTCCTGGAATGTGGAACACATATACTTGACAACAACTCTGTGAGGTAGGCCAGGTAGGGGAAAAAAAGTAACTGGCCCAAGGTCAAGTAGTAAACTTCACGGCTTGAGCGGAGATTTGAATTCAGGTTTCCCAGGCCAACATTTCGCTTCAGGGTTGCCCACTTTTGGGGCACATTATTTGCAAACTGGAGAAACTTTCCCTGGCACAAACAACAAACATGTAGCACAACTCAGCACATGTTTGTTTGTTTGTTTATTTATTTATTTATTTATTTATTTATGTAACTTATTATTAGATGTGGTTCCTGAAGAGGTTTACATCACTAGATCCATTCAAAGTACATCCCACCCCCCAGTCCTTCCCCCTCCCCTCCCCTCTGGACAGACCTTCCTTCTTCAGATCTTTATCCATGTACACAGTCTGTTCATTCGAGCTTGTATGTTTGGGTTGGCTTCACCCCTTTCTATCCAATTCCTGTAAATGCCCATTTATTTGTAATTCTTTGGCATTTATTTTCCCAACTATCCTCTGCCGCTATCTGTGCAAATATTTCAGATTGTACGTATTCAAAAACATAATCATTCCATTTTTCCATTTCCCATTTAGCCTTTTCTTTCCATCCCAGTGCAATAACTGCCATTCCGGCTAGAATCATAATCTTATACAGCTCTTGCATATTACTTTTTACTTTGTTATTTCCCAGTATTCCCGAAAATAGTAAATCCCTATTCACTTCTATATTTATTTGAAATAATCCAGAAATTACCTTTGTAATCTTTTGCCAATATTCCTTAACCAGACTGCATTCCCACCACATGTGGGAATAAAATCCTTTTTCCTGACCACAATGCCAACATTTGGGACTAAACCCTTTCACTATATACGCCATTTGTGCCGGAGTTCTATACCATTTTAATAAAAATTTTCTACTTAGTTCTTTAAACTTTTCTATTTTAATATTGTTTATATTCTTCATCAGTTCTTGGACCGTATTTTGATGGATCATATCTTCCTGCTCCCATTTAATCTGGATTATCCTTATCATTCTTTCTTTGTCACTTATCATCAACTAAGCACATGTTGAATTTATTCTATTGGCTACAACAGAATGCTTCTTTCAAGCCTCATTTCAGCAGGGGGAGGGACCCTGTGGGTGCTGCGTTGGCGACACCTGCTCTAACCACTACACCCCACTGCAGCGTGCTGGCTGGAGAATCAAGGCTATGGCTGGGAATACCTGGGTTTGCTGGATAACCCCTGTCCCATTCACACTATCGCAGTCAAATCTGTTTCTCGGGGGATGTTGCGAAAACAAAATGGGATATGGTGAAACGGACGCCACGTTCGCAAAAAGGGCAGAACAAAAATACAAGAGCTGGTTGCGAGCCTCGGCAGAAACGGCGCAGCCGGATGCTACAAAGGCTCCGTGCCATTCAGAGGATAAAAAAGATTCTGCATGCATTTGATGGAGGGGGAAAGGCTGCCTTACCTAAGACCTCTTTGCAAGGATTCTCAGTGGTGATGGGGATCCTACAAGCAGGACACTGACTGTTATTCTTCAGCCACACTTCAATACAAATGGAACAGAAGACATGGTTGTTGGCACAGATGACCGGATGACGGACCTTGCAACGGAGAGGGTATAACAATTAAAAAGTTATTCTAGCAGCAATTGCTCTTTTGGCTTGGAACACACATAAAAATCATGCTTCGCATACAAGGAACATAGAATATAGTCAGAAGGGACCCAAGGGTCATCTAGTCCAACCCCCTGCAATGCTGGGAATCTCAGCTAAAGCATCCATGACAGATGGCCATCCAACCTCTGCTTAAAAACCTCCAAGGAAGGAGAGTCCACAACCTCCTGAGGGAGACCGTTCCACTGTCAAACAGCTCTTACTGTCAGAAAGTTTTTCCGTTTGTTTAATCAGAATCTCCTTTCTTGCAACTTGAAACTGTTGGTTCGAGTCCTGCCCTCCAGAGCAGGAGAAAACCAGCTTGCTCCCTCTTCCAAGTGACAGCCCTTAAGATATTTGAAGATGGATATCCTGTCTCCTCTTTTTCAAGGCTAAACATATCCAGCTCCTCCAACCGTTCCTTGCAGAGCTTAGTTTCCAGATCCTTGATCCTCTTGGTTGCCCTCCTCTGCACACGTTCCAGCTCAGGCTTCCTCAACCTCAGCCCTCCAGATGTTTTTGGCCTACAACTCCCATGATCCCTAGCTAGCAGGACCAGTGGTCAGGGATGATGGGAATTGTAGTCTCAAAACATCTGGAGGGCCGAGGTTGAGGAAGCCTGTTCCAGCTTGTCAACATCCTTCTTAAATTGTGATGCCCAGAAATGGACACAGTATTCCAGGTGTGGTCTGACTAAGGCAGAATAAATGTAAAGCTAAAGGGACCCCTGACCATCAGGTCCAGTCGTGTCCGACTCTGGGGTTGCAGCGCTCATCTTCGCTCTATAGGCCGAGGGAGCCGGCGTTTGTCCGCAGACAGCTTCCGGGTCATGTGGCCAGCATGACAAAGCCGCTTCTGGCGAAACCAGAGCAGCGCACGGAAACGCCATTTACCTTCCCGCTGGAGCGGTACCTATTTATCTACTTGCACTTTGACGTGCTTTTGAACTGCTAGGTGGGCAGGAGCTGGGACTGAGCAACGGGAGCTCACCCCGTTGCGGGGATTCGAACCGCCGACCTTCTGATCAGCAAGCCCTAGACTCTGTGGTTTAACCCACAGCGCCACCTGGGTCCCTTAGAGTGGTACTATTACTTCCCTTGATCTGGACACTATACTTCTGTTGATGCAGCCTAGAATAGCATTAGCTTTTTTTGCTGCTGCATCACACTGTTGACTCATGTTAAGCTTGTGGTCCACCAAGACCCCTAGATCCTTTTCACATGTACTAGTAGTAAGCCATCAAACAGCAATGCCACCAAAGCAGAGAGCGAGAGAGAGAAAGAAAATACATGGGTAAGGAAGGGGTAAACAGAGCAGAATGTAAAAAGTGAGGGCAGAGACTTCATCAGGCAAGACTTCTTTCACCTGCCTTGCCCACCCTCCGGCCCTAGGATTCCTCATAAGAGAGCTGGTCCTGGAGAAGAACTGTGAGAGGAGAGACTCCATCAGGCAAGGCCTCTTTCCACCTGCCTTTCCCACCCTCCAGTCTCTGCTTCTCAATTTTTATTGTATTATTTCATGCACTGTGGCTTGGCATCGTTTTCTTGATTGCAGTTTAGAAATTATTAAGAGTGGATTTCTGTTTAATTTTTATATGCTGATATTTAATATTATTCTATATTATTCTAATGGATTGTTGAATGTTACTTTATTTGAAGTAGGTTGCTTATTTTAAGGTTATGTTTTATTATCACATTTTTAATGGCATTAGATTCTTATAAGGTGTACATTCTTTGTTTCTTCAGCTTGTAAACCTCCTTGGGTATTGTAAGACAGAAAGACGGCATTACAAATTTGAAATAATAATAATAATAATAATAATAATAATAATAATAATATTATTTATACCCCGCCCATCTGGCTGGGTTTCCCAAGCCACTCTGGGCGGCTTCCAACAGAACACTAAAATGCAATAATCTATTAAACGTTAAAGGCGTCCCTAACCAGGGCTGCCTTCAGGTGTCTTCTAAACGCCTGGTAGTTGTTTTTCTCTTTGACATCTGGTGGGAGTGATGAAAAGCGAAAGTGATATCAGGTCCAAGCAGCTAGAATATTATATGCACAGAAATGGAAAGAAGAGGGGTGGCAGCTTTTGAAAGTAATGGACTACGCAGAAATGGCAAATATGACAGCGAAATTAAGAGATCAAAATGATGAACTTTTCGTACGGTAGAATGGAGGCTCTTTGTGGACTATCATATATATATATATATATATATATATATATATATATATATATAGTCAAATGAAACCGCGGGCAGGATTTGAGATAAAAGCAGCAAAAGAAAACGGATAAAATAATTGTAACAGAGAAGCTTTCTGTAACAGATAAATATATATATAATGCAGTAGAAAGGCTTTGAGTAAAAACACTGTGGAGGTGAGGGTAGGAAGTCAATTTATGAAACAATGTAATTATTTGATTTTGTGAAAATGTTTGAAAAAAGTAACAAAAAAGTATAGATATCGCTTGCTAGACTTTTAGAAGATTGCCCCGACTGCTTCTGGCACAGCGGCCCAACGTAACTCAAGTTTCCCGGATTTTCGTCTTCCCCGTTTTACACCACCCCGAGGACTAGAAACTTTAGAAAATAAATAGGAAGTCCAGTCTGTCCAAAGCCCAAGTTCTGCACAGTGTTTCTTTTGCACAGAACCCCAGGACAAAAGACTCAAGAGAAGCAATGATAAGTGACAAACTCGAAACAGGAGTTTAGACTTGCTGAAGAATCTGCAGCGCAAAAAAACTCAGTCAGTTTGCCATTTCCCTGCAGACAAAAAAATTAGTGAAGCTAGCACGGAAGGGCAAGAGGTTTTCTCCACCCTGCTGAGATGTTCTAAGCACTGATAACCATCCAATATAATATGTTCTATTGTACAGAAGGCAGAAGTAAAGAGCTGCTATGCCACAGAGAATTGGGGTTTTAAGCATTTGTATCTTAACAAGATGCTTATATATTTTCCTAAAGGAGCACAAACAGTTTTAGAAAAATAAGTTTCTGAAAGGCATTACTAATAAGATCTCCCTTTAATTTAAAATTCTGCTTGGAGTCCAGCCCTGGGATTCAATAATCAACTATAAACAGAGAAATTCTGCATTTCATAATGCTACTTTGCCCACTGCGAAAACTTCTTTAGAGACCAAAACAAATGTTACTTTTGCTCCCAAAAGCCTTTGATATATTTGTGCTTCTAAACTCTGCTCTACTTCCAGAGATATGAGACACAGGATAAAATAAAAAAGACTAATTTCTCAAGCATTGTGGTCTACTGCTCTGTCCTAGGCAAACATACCTAAGTCCTCTACAATGTCTTGCAACGCATGTGGGGCGTCTCAGGCTCAGGGGCCAAATACAGCCATCCAGGGCTATCTATCTGCCCTCCGAACTCTCCTCAGACCACACCAGCGGTTTCCCACGCCCTTGTCAAGTGCCATTGTCTCGAACAGTGTTTCCCAAACTTGGGTCTCCAGCTGTTTTTGGACTACAATTCCCATCATCCCTGACCACCGGTCCCGCTAGCTAGGGATGACGCGAGTTGTAGTCCAAAAACGGCTACAGACCCAAGTTTGGGAAACCCTGGCCTAGAATTCCTTTGGACGGCTACAAAGCCTCTTTGCTTGCGAATGCCTGGGTGGAGAAATGGGTGCCAAAAAAAACCTCAGACAAGTCAGAAACCTTTTGTATGACCACTAGCGGGTGGCATGGCAGAGGTGCTCAACTGTCCTCCTGACAGCTGAATGGCTGCTGCCTACTAGGAAGGGGGAGATAGACAGGAGGGTTTCGCAGTGCAAACACATGGCTAGATTGGCTCAGCCGGTGTGTTTGCACTGGGCCAAACTTGTTGCCACCTCCTTCCCTCCTGCAAGCTGCAGCACCTGCCAGGAGGTCAGGTATAAATCTCTGCTCCACTACAAATCTCGTTGTACAGGATAAGAGCAGGCTCGGGGCCAGAGACCCTTCTGAGCATCCAGCTTCTCTGTGACAGGCTACGGAGTCAACCACAACCAGAAGTTTCACATCACCCAATACAAAAAAGTCCCACAAGCAGCACAATATGCGATAGACTGTCCTACGCACAAAACATTCAAGGGCACAAAGTAGTTTGTGCATCACAGAGAGTGTGCCTCTTCTAAGATGGCACCTGCCAGCTATGGTTTCTCAAAGGGCTCTTATGAATCGCCGTTTTGAGAAGTCTTCCGCATATCTGGTCTGGGTCAACTTCTTCTTAGATTCAGTACATTTTCTCAAGTTGCAACTCCAGCCTCCAAATGTTACTTATTTTATTTCGGAGCGTTATCGTTTCTCTTTAAAGTGCCCTGGGCATAATGAGAGGGTGGGTCCCTACCACAAGAGGATTTCAATTTATAAATTGACCCAAGGAGTAAAGGTAAAAGTAAAGGACCCCCCAGATGGTTAAGTCCAATCAAAGGTGACTATGGGGTTGCGGCGCTCATCTCGCTTTCAAGCCGAGGGAGCCAGCATTGGTCCACAGACAGTTTTCCGGGTCATGTGCCCAGCTTCTGGTGCAACAGAACCTCATGATGGAAACTAGAGCTCATTAAAACGCTGTTTACCTTCCCACCGCAGTGCTACCTATTTATCTACTTGCACTGGTATGCTTTCGAATTGCTAGGTTGGCAGGAGCTGGGACAGAGCAACGGGAGCTCACCCTGTTGCCGGGATTTGAACTGCCGACCTTCTGATTGGCAAGCCCAAGAGGCTCAGGGGTTTAGACCACAGAGCCACCTGCATCTCAAGGGGTAAGAAAAACTAATGGGGCAAAAATAAGAGGAATATGCCATTGTTTCAATTACACACAGTTTGCTTCAGAAGGAGGCTATTGGGGCTAGGGAGCTGTCCAAAGGTTTTGCGGAAAATATGGGTTTTAAGGTGGGGCCAGCTGTTAGTGCAGCGGCTAGCCAGTCGTGCCCTCTCAAAGGACACTCTGTTCCAGCCCTCTTGCAGGATACTCTAGTCCACTCTCGCTCCCCCATGATTTTCTGTTTTATTCCTCACCCAGGCAATTGGCATTTCCTGTCCACTGAGCACACTCAATTCTCATTCGGCTATTTTCTGGGATTGCCATCTATTACATTTTTTTTTAATGCAGGTACGTGGGTGTACTTCTGCAAACCTGGTGCCATTTTGGCTACATAAAGACCTATGCCAGGAGAATATGTAAACAGAAAATATAGGGAAACTCTGGGTCTCCAGAAGTCACTAGACTACAACCCCCACTCTCTCTAACCAGTGGCCATGCCAGTTGGGTACGATGGAGTCCAGCAAGATCTGGAAAGTCAAAGGTTGTTCACCTCTGGTACACAGGATTCAAACTTGTGGGGTGGGGTGGGGGGCACACAAAAATCACATGGGCAAGTTTTGCCTATTGATTCTTGGGAGTCTGTTTCACAAAGCATCATTTACTGCTTGCAAAACGCTAGCTAGTGAAGAACAAGGATGCTGATCGGGTCAACCTGAAAGCCACTCTTTGGCCTCAAGCTCCCAGGTGGCCTACAATTAAAATACAACAATATACAGGTGAAACTCGAAAAATTAGAATATCGTGGAAAAGTCCATTTATGTAAGCAATTGTTTTCATTAGCTACTGGAGTTTAATATATGAGATAGACTCATGACATGCAAAGCGAGATATGTCAAGCCTTTGTTTGTTATAATTGTGATGATTATGGCGTACAGCTGATGAAAACCCCAAAGTTGAAATTGTTAATTTGGGGTTCTCATCAGCTGTATGCCATAATCATCACAATTATAACAAATAAAGGCTTGACATATCTCGCTTTGCATGTCATGAGTCTATCTCATATATTAGTTTCACCTTTTAAGTTGAATTACTAAAAGAAATGAACCTTTCCACAATATTCTAATTTTTTGAGTTTCATTTGTATATCAATAAAAGCCAGTCAAATTATAGCTAGCCAGTCCAGAAGCTTGTACCAATGAAAGTCTTCATCTGGTCCAGGAAAGTAAGTTGAAACAGGTGCACTTCTCTGGAGAGGGCATTCCAAAAACCTTTTCTCTGATGGGCAGGAAAACGTTCAGTTTCAACCAACTATCCCAACCTTCCTGGAGCTGATGGGAGTTTTAGCCCAAAATACCTGGAGGGACCAGGTTGGTGCAGGATGCTCTACCAAGTCCTAGTCTCAATGTCCTCTCTGCTTCAAGTGAAAATGCCTGCAGATAGCAAATAAAGGCACAGTGTGGTTTGAGGCCTGGCTAGTGCCTGGGTGAGAGATTACCAGGAACCTCAACTTGACTCAGTGAACAAAGGTATGCCATAGGTTCAAACAATCCATCAAATAGAAACCCATAGAGTTTCAAGCAGACTCGATGTTTAGAAGATATATAAACACAACTGAAAACACAATTCAAATGTCGAATGGAAGATTCCAGCAGTCTCATAATTAAGAATGCATTGCTTTTAATATAAACAGATCAATCCACTATAGCTTTAGCAGATTTCTCATCCTCTGTCGTCCCCTTCTCCTTGTGCCCTCCATCTTTCCCAACATCAGGGTCTTTTCCAGGGAGTCTTCTCTTCTCATGAGGTGGCCAAAGTATTGGAGCCTCAACTTCAGGATCTGTCCTTCCAGTGAGCACTCAGGGCTGATTTCTTTAAGGATGGATAAGTTTGATCTTACCAGATTACTGAAGACCAATTTATCAGTGGGTCTACTTGCTTATTCTGAGGTTATTTCGGTTCTGATGTGTTACTGCAGCAGCGAAAAATATTTAATGGTGGCTTTTCCACCTGAAAATGATAATCATTACAGTTTACCTAAAAGATCTATAGTCCGCAAGGACTCAACCTCTACTCATGTTTCTCTATCAGTAATTTTTTAAACAATCGCAAGGTTCTCGTATCGGTGTATGGTTTTTATTTGGGTTTTTAACATGCTTATAAAGCATTCTGTTTTATTTTAATTTTTTTAAAGGAAGAGCAGCTATTACACTAATTACAGGCCACTCTTCCTCCCTGACAGCAGCCCAGCAGGATGACTGACTATAATAAGCACCTTGATCTTTTATGAGTTGGTCTTCACCTGAAAGGCATCAGGGGAATCAGAGAATTGTAGTGTTGGAAGAGATCCTAAAGATCATCTAGTCCAACCCCCTGCAGTGCAGGAATACACAGCTATCCCATACGGGGATCGAACCTGCAACCCTGGTGTCGTCAGGACCACACTCTAACCAATTGAGCTACCCAGATGGTTATCAATCCCTATTGCCACAAAAGCATAGTGCTGCACTATCCTGCCAAGTGAGATATTCCACTAGCAAACTTGTATATGCCCCCTATGCTCAACAGATGGTACCACACTTCCAAAAGATAAAGAATATATTGCATTGCGCTGTTAAGAACATTACCAGCATCTCCTTAACCGCAACTCCCCCATAGCTGCCGAGGTCCTCTCACAATCCCGCAAATTAAGAGATGAGCTTGCATTATCTCCAAATCTGGGAGAGTTGTGCACAGCTATTAACCAAATGAAAATCAATGCTCCAACTATAAGGGAATGGCAAAATAAGCTACAGGAATACAGTATGTAGAAATGGACCAGTTGACGAACAAATTAAGAGGGAACACAAGACAAGCATTTGTGTTAAAATGGGAAAAATACAGAAAATACCTACAATATAAGAACATTGGTATAAAGTCTATGGTAGCCCTTGAGTGACCCTAGATCTGTAAAATGTAAATGAAATAAGTTAAGGTTTCGCTTCGTTGTAAGAATGTATTAGAAAGGTCATAAAGGATACTCTAACAACGTTGGGTACATTCACAAGCGGAAAAGATACGTTCATTGGGAATTGATTGGAAGTCCAAGTATTTGTGTATTATTGTAGTCGTTTTGTGCTTTTTTGCTTCTTGTTTCTTGGTTTTTTCTTTTTCTTTCTTCATTTTCGTTCCCCCCCTCCTTTTCTCTTTCCTTTCACCCCCCCTTCCCCCCGTTTTCTTTTTTCTATTCCTTTTTTTTCTTTCTTTCTTTCTTTTTCTCCCTTTTTATAGGTGATCATTTCTGTGTCTACTTATTGTTCCAAGTTGCACTTCACAAGAGGAAGAGATTTAGTAAAAATATAAAGTAAAATACAAGATATAATGCAAAAGGCAGATAAACTTTATTTTGTTTGGTTAAAACATATTATAATGTAAGTGAATGTACATAACGTAAACTATGTTAAGTGTGATGTTTTGCAATAAAGTATATAAAAAAGAAAAGAAAAGAAAAAGAAAATCAACAAAGCCAGTAGACCTGATGGGATACCTGCCAAAGTCTTCAAAGTGTGTGGAATTGAACTTGCACAACAACTTCACAAGGTCATCGAAAAATCTGGGAGAGGAGATCCCAGCAGACCTTAGGGATGCCAAAATTATCAACCATTTTTTTTAAAAAAGGTAATAGAATGGACAGCGGAAACTATCAAGGCATTTCTTTATTAGCTGTGGCCTGCAAAATTCTTGCAAGGATCTTAGCAAACCGTCTCCTAACTATATCCAAGGCTACCCTTCCTGAATCCCAAAAATGGTTTTCAACCTTCTAGGGGGACAATAGACATGATTTTCACTGCTCAACAGCTTCAAGAAAAATGCAGAGAGCAAAACCAACCCCTGTATATGACGTTTATTGACCTCACTAAGGGCTTTGGCACTGTAAATAATAATACCCTGTGGACTGTTCTTCTGCAAATTGGCTGCCCAGATAAATTTGTGAACTTTATTCGGCGCCTCTGTGATAATATGACAGCAACAACTGCAGATAACAATGGCTCTCAAAGTGAACCATTCACAGTGGGATCAGGTGTTAAACAGGGATGTGTTATCGCCCCAACTCTATTTATTATTTATTTTCATTGCCATGATTCTACACATTGTCGAAGGGAAACTCCCCACCGGGGTAGAAATCATATATTGAATGGATGGAAAGCTCTTTAACTTGAGTAGGCTGAAAGCAAAGAGTAAGGTTACCATAACTTCCATCATAGAGCTTCAGTATGCTGATGACAATGTAGTTTGTGCACACTCAGAGGATGACCTCCAAACCATCCTAAACATCTTCACAGAACAAAATAAAAGAATCCTTCCAGTAGCACCTTAGAGACCAACTAAGTTTGTTCTTGGTATGAGCTTGTGTGCATGCACACTTCTTCACAGAGGATTATGAAAAGCTTGGCCTATCACTCAACATCCAAAAAACCAAAGTGCTGCACCAACAAGCACAAAACAACCCCTCTGCAGCGCCACAAATCCAATTCAATGGTGTAATGTTGGAAAGTGTCAATCACTTCTCCTACCTGAGCAGTTATCTTTCCACAAGGGCCGACAATGATGCCAAAATTCAGCATCACCTGAGCTCTATGAGTGCAGCTTTCTCCCAGTTGAAGTGCAGAGTGTTTGAGGACCGGGACATTCACAGGGAAACCAAAATGCTTGTTTACAAAGCTATTGTACTACCAACCTTACTGTATGCTTGTGAAACATGGACCACTTATAAACGCCATCTCCAACTCCTTGAAAGATTCCATCAACGTCCAAAAATTGCACATCACTTGGGAAGACAGGCAAACTAATACAGTGTACTGGAAGAAGCAAAGATCACCAGTGTTGAAGCAATGATTCTTCAACATCAACTTTGTTGGACTGGTCATGTTGTGCGGATGCCTGATTATCGTCTTCCAAAGCAACTACTCTATTCCAAACTTAAAAATGGAAAGTGTAATGCTGGTGGTCAACAAAAGAGGTTTAAAGACTCTCTCAAGGCAAATCTAAAAAAATGTAGTATAAACACTGACAACTGGGAAACACTGGCCTGCGAGTGCTCCAGTTGGAGAACAGCCTTCAACAAAGGTATCGTGGACTGATGTTTGAACTCAGGACGAAAGGGAGAAATGTGCTAAGAGGAAGGAAAACACTCACCGTGATCAACTCCACCCAGAAACCTATGTCCCCACTATGTAAGGACATGTGGATCCAGAATTGGCCTCCACAGTCACTTATGGACCCACCGTTAAGATCATGTTCATGGAAGACAGTCTTACTCGGCTACGAGTGATCACCAAAGAAGAAGATGCTCCTCTCTCCATGAGAAAAGCCACCACCAGATCTGAAAGAGGGGGGAAAGTTTTCCTACCAAGCTCCATCATACACAGGATCACAAACTTTCCATTGTGTATACAGAGCCTGCTGAAAACAGGGTTGCAGGTTTATTTGTTGAACACAGTTTCCCATAAGTATCATAACAAACAGATGGGGAAGAGAGGAAAAGAGAGCAGACCACAGAGTGGTTGTCAGTAAGATCTGAAATCATAGCTCAGGATCATTTTTTGCAGTGCTAGTCAACATTTTCTCAGCATACATGCCATAAAGGAAGGAGCAAGAGGAAACAAACAAACAAACTTCAGCTGAACTCCTATAACATTATTGGTGGTGGAGAGCTTAGCGAAGCAAGCAGGGCTCTCCTTAAACAGGGGAGGGGGGAGCCTGTCTGGCCTAGGCTTCTACTCCATATTATTTGGCCTACCTTGTTACTAGCAGGGTCTCAGCCTGCAGAAACCCACCTTGGAAAGCTCGCCTCTCAAAACCACCGACAAGGCATCAACTCTGATCTAAGCAATTTCCAATCACTCTAAAATAAAAATTAAAAAAACAACAACCCCGAAACAAACGAGGAGGAAGGACGAAAGGAGGAAGTCTTCGTTTCGCCCCCACCCCACCCCCGGCCGACCCTTCATCACAGGAGCTTCCCTTCGTTTTACAAAAAGTGAACGCGTCCTCATTTAAGTACCGTACATTCCACTAAGTCTTGAAAAGCGGAAGCAAATATTTCCGACACGGCAATGGTCCAGCTAAGGCCTCCCTTCCTCCTCCTCCTCCTGGCTCTAAAAGCAACCACACACACGAGGTTCCGGCGAACTGCAGGGACAAATCTGGGAACCGGGGAACAATCGGCTACGTGTCAGAGGGAAACGCGACAGCTTTTTTTTTGGGGGGGGTGAGAGAGGAAATCCTCCTTGGAATCCATTCTCGCTCTCTTCCCTCGCAAGCATGGCTTTCTCCCGAGGACCACGCACGCTTAAAAGTGTCCCTTTTGGGAGGGGGGGCGGTTGCATCTCGAACGCAAGGTGCCGTTACCTTTCCCAGGCAAATGTGGCAAGTGATGGGCAGCGTGAGAGAAAGTGTTACATTCTGAACGTTCTGAGCCATTGTGACGTTTCGAATCCCGCGAGCGTGGAAGTTCCAATCCACAGGCGGCAGCGACCGCGGCGGCGGCGGAGGCGAAGGAAGACTCGCTCTCTTCAACTCTCACGCTGTTAGGGCTCCCAGTACGGAAAGCCAGCTAGGCCAGTCTTCCTCGCGTTGACGCGGACGCTTTTTAAGAATTCTCATCGGAAGAGGGGGAGGAGAGGAGGGAGGAGCCGAGAAATCTGAGCACGTTGAGCGTGAAAAACGCGAGTTTGTCCTCTCTTGCCTTGCCTTGCCAGACACGTATGTGCACACACGTATCCATTTCGAACGTGTAAGAATTTCAGTCGGAATTGGTGCAACAGACCCAGGCTTACCAGCACTCGGGGTGATGCATTTTGTCCTTATAATAACCTTATGAGATAAATGAGGCTGACTCAGTGTGCGACCGGCTCAATGTTAGGGACATTCAAACAAACAAACAAACAAACAAACTCTTAACCCAAAAGATTTAAAACACACCGAACTTTCTCCAATTAATCCTCCAAGAGATACAGAAGCTACGCTGAATTCACACGTTGGCTTTTTTCCAGAAGTGCAAACGGTTCTTGCTTGTGTATACTTGAGCTGATGTGAATCCCACCTCGTTTCTCCTTGGAACCAAATTGAATCACACACAGAAAGGAACCAAATTGAATCACAATCAGAAGAATTTGCATCAGCCACTAGCCATAGCAATAAAATAAAATACAATGTATTGAAGACACAGGTAAAAACTATACAAAATACATTCTAGAGGTTTCCGTCAATAATCAAATAATGGATCTTATTATAATTGCCCCTGCTAATTTTTTATTTTTGTTGTCACCCGGTTATCTTGATCTGCTAGAAGTAAAAAACAGTAGCTATGGTCGTGATGAGAGCTGGTATGGATAAGGAGTAGAGGGGTATTAACTTCACTCCTCAGATCTTGCTAGCAGCACATGACCTACAGATTCAATACTGCCATCTCCACGTGGACGTAAGAGTTTTGAAGTCGGCCCTCAAGTTACAGCTGAAGGCAGTATATTTAATCTTGCAAAAGCGAAAGCGCGTCTGCATTTTGGAATTGTTACATTTTGCAAATAGGGTGCCAACGTATCAAAAGGACTAGGTGGGAAATAATCATACCACGGACAAAATTTCCTCATTGTGGTTAAATTATACTTGAGCTGATGTAAATTCCACCATGTTTCTCCTTGAAACCAGATTTTGGAACTTGCTTCCGTCATGCATGGCATATTCCTACGTAATATATCTGTTGCGTATAGGTCCAATCCACAAAAGCGTCTCTCGGAAATGCCGCCCACTCCATACCTAATATTCAAATTTGCGCTACGGAGTGCAAACAATACGTTCAATGTGATTTTGATTTCATAGCAACTAATGCTGCTATCTAGAATCTATCTGCTCTGCCCAGTGAACAGAGAGATCTAGCTAGTACTGTACTCAGTCTTGGAATTGCCCAAGAATGCTGGGGTCAAACACATTGCATCTTCCTTGCCTGGGTGGAGAGGGTGTGTGTGCGTGTGCAGAGTTGGCCCAAGATATTTTGGCATCTTAATTTAATTTAATTTAATTTAATTTAATTTAATTTATATACCGCCCTATACCCAGAGGTCTCAGGGCGGTTCACAGAACAAAATCAAAATATAAAACCACAAAATATATACAGTCGTACCTTGTGTTGCGTTTGCTGCGGGTTGCGAACGGTATGGGTTACGAACATGGCAAACCCGGAAGTGTTTATTTCTGGGTTTTGCCGTGCTTGCATGCGCAGAAGCGTTCTGCGCAGGTCACGAATGCGCGATATCGCCGCTCTAGTTGTGTACTTTTCGGGGTGCAAATGGCACCCCGGAACGGATCAGGTATGTAACCAGAGGTACCACTGTAATCAAAATAAAAACAACAACCCCATAACCCCCACAAATAACACCCACATTTTAGAAGGGCATCAACCGATCAAATCAACCAAAGGCCTGGAGCCTAAAGGGTTAGGGTTATGTATAATGAATGTGCCATGCTAACTTCCCTGGGGAGAGCATTCCACAGATGGGGAGCCACTGCAGAGAAGGCCTGTTCTCGTGTTGCCACCCTCCGGACCTCTCGAGGAGGAGGCACACGAAGAAGGCAAACCACAAAATGTCACCCCACACAACCTCCAGAGAAGAAGGAGAGAGTGGAGATCTACATCAGGAACAAGTGGGGAATGGAGATCTACATTGGGATTGTCTGCCTCTATAGATCCTTCCAGTAGCACCTTAGAGACCAACTAAGTTTGTTCTTGGTAGGAGCTTTCGTGTGCATGCACACTTCTTCAGATACACTGAAACAGAAGTCACCAGACCCTTATATATAGTGAGAGAGTGGGGTATTACTCAGAAGGGTGGTGGGAATGGGTGATTGGCTGATAGGTGTGGAAAACCTGTTGACGACTGTTAACGACTGCAATTGGTCTTACAGGAAAAGGCAAGGGGTGAGATGGCTAAAGATAGCTTTGTCATGTATAATGAGATAAGAATCCAATGTCTTTGTTCAGACCAGGTCTCTCCATGGTTTTAAGTTTGGTAATGAGTTGTTTTTATTTTGTTTTTACTATGGCAGACCAACACGGCTACCTACCTGTAACTGGATCTATGGATCCTGCCACCTGAGACGCTCACCTCGCCTTGGGCCAGCCCTGTGTGTATGTGCGCACACACACAGAAACCATTTTTTTTTTGTGTAGCTAGAATGTCATGTCAGTTGCTCTGTCCACCTTTGCCTGTCCACTATTGGCATACAGCCTCCGGAAGGTGGCTCAGGAAGGCTGGAATGTTTTCTTCATTCTTGGGCCGTAAGAAACAGTTGTGGGTTGATCCTGGCCACCAAAAGAGAAACATTGACTGAAGATTTGGAGCTGCCCACAGCCTTATAAGTACAGTATATGCTACTGCTTTTGGAGGACTGGTACAACAGCACACATATTTGTAATTTTTTTCTCAGCTCGATATTTCATGTACGCTACCCTGGAATCAATGTCTTGGATAAAGACACAAGCTGTGCACACCCCCAAACATTTAAAGCACACCTTCCCAAAGAATCCTGAGAACTGTAGTTCATCCCTCCCAGAGCTATAACTCCCAGCGCCCATAACAAACTACAGTTCCAACCATTCTTTGTGGGATGTTTTAAATGTAACAAGCTGCGGTTTGGATTCTTTTTCCCCTTCAAAATAACAAGTAAATAAACTGTGTCATGTACAGGGTTCGAAGGCGCGCCAAAGTCAATTGGTTTTGATGGATTTAGACACCCCTGCCTGTAGAACTAGCATGCAGCCAGACTCTTTGTGTTTGCCATTCAAACAGCTACCTGACAAGCTGGCGATCTTTGGGCCTGTCCATATGGCCATTTTTGTGTGCGTAATAAACGTGTGTCTGTTTATCGTATGTCGGCGTGGTCTGTGTGTCTTCTTTAATAATAGCCATAAAACAGGAGCTTCTGTTGCATTTCCCAGACTTCAGATGCAATAGTTTGAACCTGAGGAGATGCAATAGATGCAATTCTGCATCCATTGCTATGCTAATTGCACAATATGCATTCACTGCCTTCTGTGTGCAAACTCCACCGCTTTCTACCCACCAACGTCTGCCAGCTTCCATTAGGTCCATTCACTAGATCATGGATATCGGCAGCCTCCAAGTTGCAAACCCACTCAGCCAGCCAATTTGCCTCATTATTGTTCCACAACATGCTACTGCTGGATGATTTCCTCCAGTGTGGTGTAGTGGTTAAGAGAGGTAGACTCGTAATCTGGTGAACCGGGTTCGCGTCTCCGCTCCTCCACATGCAGCTGCTGGGTGACCTTGGGCTAGTCACACTTCTCTGAAGTCTCTCAGCCCCACTCACCTCACAGAGTGTTTGTTGTGGGGGAGGAAGGGAAAGGAGAATGTTAGCCGCTTTGAGACTCCTTCGGGTAGTGAAAAGCGGGATATCAAATCCAAACTCTTCCTTCTTCTTCCTTCCTTCCTTCCATTCGCCAGTTCACCTCCTCCAAGCATGCTGAGAGTTATTGGGAGGTTTCCCAGAGTTCCCTGGGAAGAGGGATTTATTGTTAAACCACTCAGAATTGTAGTTCTGTGAGGGGAACAGCAGCCCCTCCAAATGTCCCTATTTTCCAGGACAGTCCCAGATTTACAGAAGCCGTCTCGGTTTCTGATTTGATCCTGGAATGTCCCTATTTTCCTTAGACATTCCTATTTTCATCACAGAAATGTTGGAGGATATGGAGTTATACGACCCCTGAGCTAGGTACCTACACAGCTTTTAGAAGACACCTGAAGGCAGCCCTGTAGTGGGATGTTTTTAATACTTAATGTTCTTTTATTTTATTTTTTTATATCAGTTGGGAGCCATCCAGAGTGGCTGGGGAAACCCAGTCAGATGGACGGGGTATAAATAATAAAATTATTATGATTTTGATTATGGAATAGGACTTCCTTATTTTCATCGGAGAAAGGTTGGAGGGTATGGAACAGATAGTACACTTGATCTTAGCCAAAAAGCCAAGAAGCGATACAGGAATCTCCTAACTAACAACTCTCAGCAAACTGCAATTCCCAGGATTCTTTGGGGGAAAGCCATGGCTGTTTAGAGCGGTATGATATTGCTTTAAATGCTTTAAATTTGATTTCAGTGTACATCCGGCAACCAGAGGGGTAGGAAGGTCAGGTGGTACCCAGTGCGGAAAATTTATTGTCACCCTCCCATTGACCCTCCCCCCCGCAAAAATGGTTTTACGTTATTTCATATTTTCTTACAAAGGAATAATAACAAGTAATAATAATAATAATAAAAAACTTTTATTTATATCCCGCCCTCCCCGGCCAAAGTCGGGCTCAGGGTGGCTAACATCAGATACATAACATTGGTATAAAATCAAACAATAATTAAATTACCTCCTAAAAACATCTCAAAATCAAATTAAAGTCTAATTAGATGGCTTTCCACAGGGTTAGGGTTGGGAACAGTAAGTGTTCTCTGAACTGAAATTTCAGCCTTCATGACATAGGAAAACAGCCAAGTGAACAGCTATTTTGGTGGAGGAGGGTCAAGATATTAACCGATATGCATGAAATTTCATAAACAGTGGTACCTCGACTTACGAATTTAATCCGTTCCGAATGCACATTCGTAGGTCGAAAAATTCGTAAGTCGAAAAAAGCGATTTCCCCATAGGAATGCATTGGAAACGAAAAATTCAGAAAAATTTGTAAGTCAAGTAAACCCCATCTAAATCCGCCAACAGATGTCCTTCGGATGTTGAAAAATTCGTAGGCGTGCAGGCACTTTTTTCATTCATAAGTCGAAAAATTTGTATATTGAGTAATTCGTAAGTCGAGGTACCAACCACTGTATAGCTATATAATCCCTAGTATAGTAAAATAAGACATTTGGAGCAGGCATTTTTTTAAAAAAAGTTTTTTTTTATGAACCGCCCTAGTAGGGCAGTAATTGTTCCTTGATAATTCGTCACCCCCTCCATTATGGAACATGGGGCAGCCCGCCCCCTACGCCCCCCCCCTTGCTACGCCCCTGCCGGCAACAGGTTCTTACTGTAAGTAACTTTTTATACCATAAATGTTCTGGTTTATTTAAATGCCGCTTATTCCGTTGCACTACAGCCCCTCCGGACAGCAATAACGTGGCAGCGCTGGGGAAGCTTTGTAGAACAAACTGAAGCAGAATAAACCCACTACTAATGCACTATTATTTGTGTTAAGAATACATTGCAGAACACAACTGCAATAAAACACCAGTCTGGAGGGACCCTATGGCATAAATACAGTCTTCTGAATCAAGAAAGTTTCACTAGCAGAGCTTGCTGCTTTGGGGGTTATTATTTTAAAAATCATTTTCAGAACATTTGTTTGATATGGTTCTTTGTATCCGATTTGTTGGGTGTGGTGTTTTTTGTGGGTGAGTTTTTGTGTGTGCATACTTTGTTCTTGAAACTTTTTATACCCTGCTATAAAATAATATAAAAATAAGACCTGGAGAATCTCCCCATGTTAAATCTGCTCACCAATATACAGGCATTCCCATGTCAGTGTCAATTAAACCAATTATACTTAACATAGGCTCCACGTGGAAGTGACTCCACACAATTCTCCACGAGAAATGGACCTTGCAGAGCTTTCTGAGCCCTGCTCCAAGCGATTATTGAATCAGGCTCAACACACCAATCTTATATATAATCTTATATATATATATGGGAGTAAACCCCATTGAACGCACATACCTGTTTCTGAATAAAGATGCCTAGGATTGAGCAGGACCATTCTGATTTTGAAGAGAGGGGTAGATGAAACTCCATATCATAGAATCATAGAGTTGGAAGAGACCACAAGGGCCATCCAGTCCAACCCCCGCTGCCAAGCAGGAAACACCATCAAAGCATTCCTGACAGATGGCTGTCAAGCCTCTGCTTAAAGACCTCCAAAGAAGGAGACTCCACCACACTCCTTGGCAGCAAATTCCACTGTCGAACGAACAGCTCTTACTGTCAGGAAGTTCTTCCTAATGTTTAGGTGGAATCTTCTTTCTTGTAGTTTGAATCCATTGGCTCGTGTCCGCTTCTCTGGAGCAGCAGAAAACAACCTTTCTCCCTCCTCTATATGACATCCTTTTATATATTTGAACATGGCTATCATATCACCCCTTAACCTATCTCTTCTCCAGGCTTAACCTTCTCTTCTCCAGGCTCCCTAAACCCAGTTCCTCTAAGGCATCCGTTCCTCATTCCAGGCATCTTTGACCAGGCCTTTGGTTGCCCTCCTGGTGGACACGTTCCAGCTTGACACAGTATCAGCTTTCTTGAATCCTGTGGTGCCCACTGAACTGGACACAGAACTGGACACAGTATTCCAGGTGAGGTCTGACCAGAGCGGAATACAGTGGTACTATTACTTCCCTTGATCTAGATGCTATACTCCTATTGATGCAGCCCAGAATTGCATTGGCTTTTTTAGCTGCTGCATCACACTATCCATCACACATATTCATCCCAAGAAGGCAAACCTGTCCCGTCCCCCCCAAATAAACCAGTCTGTGGGATATGGAATTTAGTATCATCTCATTTTAAGAAAGATTATGGGGTGGGAAGGGAAGAAAAAAAATCATTCTGGTTTTCTTTGCTCTTTTGGAGTGAGAGAATAATAATAATAAAAAAACCACGCTGCCTTTCAGAAGGAAAAGAGAAAATTGGATCTGAAATCGATATTTATGAAGCCATGATTAGCTGACAGATGAGAAAATGATTACAAAGCTAGGTCTGAAACATCTACCCAAATGTATTACCTGTGATACACACACACACACACACACACACACTAAATGGGTCAATGAAAGAGTGAAGTCAATCAATTTTTAATAGCACTTAAGATTTTATGATTTTTTAAACTTTCCTTTTAATAATTAATCGGAAAAATGAATCTAATTTAAACAAGGTGGTGGAAGGTGTTCTGTATCTATTTGATGGTGTTCTTAATGAGGAAATTCAATTAAGGTTGACTTTTCATTATAAATCTGTTTGGATTAATGGAACACTTTGATTGGCTGAAAACATTTGAGACAGGCAAAATCGCTAAAGCAAACTCAGCAGATATAATAGCAAGATTTTGTTTTTTTTTACAGGCCTCTTGTTCAGTTTTTCATCCTCTCTGCTTTTTTCTTCCTTATAACGTTCCAGGATGGGATTTCAGTTTTCGCTTCATGGGGGCTATAGTTTAATATTCTTAAATTTTACAGATTATTTATATGGAATCCTGAAGGCTGAATGCCGGTTGTGTGAAAGTTCTGCACATACTAGTAGGATCTGTGCAATGGGATGTGCAATGGGATGGAGATAAATTTGCACTTCCCAAAAAAGTAGCCAAACCAAAACATAAGTCTCCTTAGAAATGCACACATCACTGTTGTCCTAGCGAGTAACATGTACAAAAAAAATAAAAATAAATAAAAATAAAAATCACATATTTGGGGGGCTTTACATAAAAATGCACAGTTAAAATTACATTAATTCTTCATACAGGTAGGTAGCCGTGTTGGTCTGCCATAGTCAAAACAAAACAAAATAAAAAATTCCTTCCAGTAGCACCTTAGAGAGCAACTAAGTTTGTTCTTGGTATGAGCTATCGTGTGCATGCACACTTCTTCAGATACCAAGAACAAACTTAGAGGGTCTCTAAGGTGCTACTGGAAGGAATTTTTTATTTAATTAATTCTTCATGTTAAAGGAAATGGCTTGCAGAAATGTGTCTGTCAGGTAAGGTTGCCCAGTGTCAGAAGTGCACACTGAAACACTTGTGAATTTTCATGAGGATTTAGAAAGAATCACCAAGTGGTACAGAACCGTGGTGGGCTGTATTTAAAACTGGAAAACAGAGAAACTGAGATAAACCAAAATGGACAGATTCCTCCATCCTTTGTCACAGATTGAGAGGGAAGGGATAACCGTCCAACTCTCCATGTACTTTAGCCTGCCTCCTCCACCAATAAAGATCCCCACATGGGAATTAGTATTAAAAACAGTCTTCACTTGGTGCCAATGGAAGCCTAGCCATGGAGTGAGATGGTCTGCAGGGGGTTTATAACTGTGTTAACTGGAATATGAGTAGAGATTAATTATGTTGTGAACCGCCCTGAGATCTATGGGTATAGGGTGGCACACAAATTTTAACAACAACAACAATTTATCATCATCATCATCATCATCATCGAACCCTCTGTGCAACCAAGGACCCTGATAATGCAGACTCTCTGATCACAAAGATTTTGCTCACATCAGTATGAGGATGGATGCACCAGTCTTTGCAGTTCCTTCAACAAATCAATAAATCAGCTTCGTATGCTGAAATGTTGGTTAAGAGGCATGAATCAACTAAGAGGCTCATTAGGAATCAGTAGAAATAATAATAATAATAATAATAATAATAATAATAATAATAATAATAATACCTTTAATGAAAATACAGCGGAACCTCGGTTTTCAAACATAATCCATTCCGGAACACCGTCTGAGTACTGAAACGTTTGAAAACCGAAAACTCAATATGGAAGCCGCAAGACAGAAAAATTACTATGAAAATCTCAGTTCGGAAGCCGCCTCAGAAGTTCGACTTCCGAGGCGCATTTGAAAACGGAAGCAGTTACTTCCGGGTTCAGCGTTCGAGTTCCGAATCGTTCGTCAACAGAGATGTTCGAAAACCGAAGTTCCACTGTAGCCATACTCACACATTTTTTGGGGGGTGTGTGTGTGTCGTGGAATGTTTTATTAATTTTGTAGCAAAACAACATCGATCCATTCCAACCAAACCTCTAGTGCAGTGGTTCCCAATTAGCTAATTACTGAGGACCTCTTATTTTTTCAAAAGCCAAGCCATGGACCCCCTACTTTTGAAAATTTTGATAACTCTATGCTAATTACCTCTGCAAAGCAATTTTTTGAAAAAATGTGGAGTAACCCCTAATATGCAAAGGATTTTAGGTATACTAAAAAAACAAACCAGGGCTGAGTGAAATATGCATTTCAACATCATGATATATCAGCAGCTAAACACTGCTGTGCCTCAGTGCTGGGGGAAGTTAGTGCTACGGTTGTCTTGAAGTGAGGGCAATCAGTTGCCCTGTTCTCCGTCTGTGTGAGGGAAGGCAGCTTAGATCAGCAGCATTATCGGGCTGAGATCATCATATGATGTTGACTGTGCCTTGAAATCGGCTGCCCTGCTATCCCTTGCGTGAGGAACGATATATTCCTACGTATTGCCGTGTCAAAATTGTTATTGCCGTGTGATTTCAAAAACCAATTTTGGCCAATATATTGAAAAATCACACAGCGCTAAAGCAGACCATGAAATTTGTGATATTACCATGCAAAATTGACATAAATTTAGTTGGCGGCGAGAGGCAAGGGGTGGGGCTGTGGACCCCTGGGTGCATTCCGCGGACCTCCGGGGTTCCTGGACCCCTAATTTGGAACCACTGCTCTAGAGTGTCCTGGACTGACTGGATGCGGAGGAATGGCTGGGGAACCCCCCAAGGGGAAATGGCTCAGAGCTAGGGGATCGGTAGTGGGAGGACAATGAGTGGTCAGAGGAAGAAGGCTGGGAGGAGGAAATGTTGGAAGCTGAAGTGAGGGCTGAGTGAGCAGCGAGAGGCTGTGGCAGAGAGCAGCCCGGAATCAGAGGCAGAAGCAGAGGCTGAAAAGGGGGTGGGGGTCCAAGAGGCAGAGATGAGTCTGGCTGATGAAGGATCCAGGGTGGCTCTGCCTCTTACTGCAACCAGCTCCCCTCCCTGCTGGTCTTCCAGAACCAGAAGAGGTATGAAGAGGGAGGAGCAAGGACGGGCATGGCGACGGAGTCTCAGATTGCTTGGGAAGGGCATGGGAGGAGGAAACTTAGACAACTGTGGGAAGGTGGCGGCCTTCAGTCCCAACTACTATCTCACAGGAGCAAGAACTACCAAAACGAGTTGCTATGCTCACTAGGCCTGGCCTCCTGTGCCGATCTCATTTCCTTGAATAAAGAGTTAACTGCACTGACACCGTGTGATTTTTTGCAATCCATTTTTACTTGCTTATGTCATTCAAATATGAAAAGAAAAGCTTAAATCAAAGAAACAAGGGATGTTTGGTGTTATGCTGGAAGGGGTGCCAGGAAATAGGGAATTATGTTCACATGTGGTGGGGGTGTAAATATGTACTTTTTTTTTTTTGCAAAGGGTGTTTAAGGAGAAAACAGAAATCACTGGGTTAAAGCTAAATTGTTATCAATTTACAATGGGGTGGAAGGTTCATTTGCTCACAATTTTTTTGACAGCTGCACGAACTATTATAGCCAGGAAGTGTAAGGGGCAAACAGAATATAAAATGGAAGAATGGTGTAAAGAGGTGTGGGATATAGCTATTAAGGATATATTAACATGTGCCATTAAGGTAAGGCGGGGAATGTGCATGAGAAATGATTTCGAGGAGATATGGAGGGTGTTTGTAGAATTTGTACTGTTAAAACGGAAATGGGACAAACCATCGCAAGAGGTGTTGAAATTTTGGGAGGTTGGATAGTTACAATGGAATGGTCTCGGTGGTGGGGTGCACGTGTTTATTCTTATTTTTTATGATAATTACTTGGTCAAATTAAAATAAATTTTAAAAGAAAAAAAGAAAAGCTTGGGAAGGGATACTGTCAAATATCAGAACCCTCGAATACACCATCAAGGGTATAATCACACCTGATTCCACCATCCAATGCCTGTCTGGTGTCCTTTACTGAGAATGGGATATGGGAAGAGAATAGTCCCAAACCTCGTCTTGCAGTTCTTCTAGCCATTTATGCATCCATCAGCTGGAGACTGTCCAGAGGACTATTGCCGCAGGTGCCTCTGCTGTGAGATTGCCTGGCCTAGACTAAGAATGGAGTATTTTAGCACTGACTCCCATATTAAGGAATTACATCAGAGGGAGATTTGTCAGACTCAAACTGTTATTGGTAGTTAGTTAAAATTCCACCAACTGTTTGATGATCTTTGAACCTTTCCTTATCATTCAGCTTCTTGCATTTTGCCCCGGTGTCGCTTCCAGAAGTTGTCGTTTTGTGTTTGACTGATTTTATTGCCGCTACAACAATGGGATTAATTGCCGTACTGCTTCCTGTTGGGTTTTCTTTTATCGCTGTTATTGTAAGCTGCCCAAAAAGGCTGCTTCCTGCGGAAAGGTGGCAATGTGCACATATATGGAAAGCAAGAGAAAGATGGATTTGGGTTTGAACGTGGGGTAAACCTGCAAAAGCAATTATGTGCGAAACACACACACACACACAGCTTAATCGAGGAGATGTTTCTGCTACTAGCCCATTTAGACCAATGGGATTGTGCTAATTGGGGGGAAAATTTCATGTTCTCTAATCTTAGGGCTATAAAAATTGTTCATCTGTTCAGTCGCAGGCCATTTAATTTTGGATGCATCATTGCCAGTTGGTAACAGTAATTAGCATTCCCTGTACTGTGGCAGCTTCCCTGAAGCGATGCTAAATAGGGTTGCCCTTTTGTGTGGAAACATAAGCAGGGTTGTGCAAATGAGCCTGGCCACCCATCTTAGAGACAGACGCTCCAGCTCCTGCTTCTTGGCTCAGGACCGGGTGCCTTCAATGCTCACCTGCAGATCTTATTTACTGATTATTAATGACACGAACCGCTGGCAACTTTGAAAGGCACAGCATGGCAACATGATGCTTCAGCCCCAAACTGTCTTCAACAGAGTGGTAATTTCCTTGAATGACATCTGATTCTACTTTCATCTCTCTCTCTCTCTTACTAATCAATGTTTTCAGAACAGGACTCTGAATACTGAAAGGCGTAGGAACACACACCTTAGTTTGAGGTTAGTGCTGCAATGAAATTTTGCAGTGCGCCTAGCTTGGGGTCTCAACAGAGGTCCAATACACCGTAAAAGTGAATGGGATTTGCTGCAGACTGAAGGAAACATCCTTGCCTATGATATCCTTTCCAAGAACGCTACTATATTGATTTCATTTATTTATTTTGGTTCGTGGGTGATGCCATTTGAACTATATTTTATTTACTGATTTAGCAAAACATATGTACCATTTGAAAGAAGATCTCCAAGCGGTTTACAAAAACATAAAACAAAACATTGCATTCTTTTTTTTAAAAAAAACCCATATACACAGAGTTAAAAACAGCTATTTAAAAACATGATTAAAACTACAGCTCCCAACATCCATAAGCATTAGAAATGTTGGTTGGAGCTGATGGGATTTGGAGTCCAATAACATGTGAAGGCACCATGTTGGCTATCCCTGCTCTCATCCATGCCCAAATATCTATCGCATTGAACTCATCTCAATTTGAGCTGCAGAATTGGCTATTTAATTTCTTATTTTTTTCAGATTCTATAACCTGTGGAAACCCAAGGTGGCATAGATGTGATTCCTGGGATGTTTCCCATCCAAGCAGTGACCAGGCCCAGACCTGCTTAGCTTCAGCAAAGTATTGACCCCTGGTGTCTTCAGACCATAGCCTGGAGACAAATTATATCAAGGATGTTTTATCAAGCCCCTGACAAACTGAAGGTCCTGCCCATGCTTTGCAATGCTCTCCATTCTGCATTGCACGTCTCCCCAGATCACCATTTCTCCCTCACAGCTAATGCCTCTATACTGTATGAAATTTTTATCAGTCTTGCATTCAATCAATTCCCATTATTACCTATTAACAGATTAGATGGGTCAGTAACTAATATTTAATAAAATAAAATGTACCTATGCATAGTTAATTATTCAATTAATCAGAAGAAAGCACATCCCCATGTAAAATCCATGTAATACTAATGAAAATAAAAGAACTAATCTTACTACCACTACCATAATAGTCCACTGGGACTAAGGATGATTCAGATGAGAAGGATGAGGTTCCATAGACTGTATTTCAAATATCTGATATAATTGAGACATTTTGTTCCCATTAACACTAATACCCAAGACCATGCATAACTTTAAGTATGTATAGCCTATTGAAATCTTTCCCTTTATGCACCAGTATATCTTATCACGGGAAATACCACAGGAAATTTCAGCTGCGTGGTAGACCCTTTAGACTTAAGTTAAGATCAAAGTTGTATAATAATACTTGTACATATTTACATATTTCAGGAAACCCCCCTCCCCAGCGCAGGTAGCATCCCGGGGTAGTTTGGAGTACAGGGACCCTCCTCCGTTATTTACCAGTTCGTCCTCCCCCTCCCTCGCCGGAAGCGTCCATTCCTCCAGTGGGGAGGGGGAGTTAGAGGCAGGAAGGTGGTGCAGGGGCTCTGAAAGGATCGTAGAGCCTGAACGCCGTAGGGATAGCGGGGAACAGGGTCAGGTTCCCATGCTCCGAGGTCGCAGGCAGGAAGGACGTGGAAGGGGGAGGCGGGGGTTCAGAATCCCGCGCCTCTTTTGCTGGACAAAGAACCGGAAGGGTTCATTCCTGGACTCTGCGGAGGGATGAGATGGACGTTTGAACTTTTGCTCCACTGTATATAGCTGGCACAATAAAGAACTTAGTTTAGAAGTTCTGCGTTCTGAACGTCCTTACAACATACATCAGGGATGGGGAACTTGTGGTCCTCCAGATGCATTTGGACTCCAGCTCCCATCAGTCCCAGCCAGCATGGCCAGTGGTCAGAGATAATGGGACCTGGCCTGCTGACCGGTTTGACAGTTCAAAATATTTTTGAACAATTGAAAGACACCTCTAAGAAGCTTGAAATTTTTAAATTACAAGTTGCAATGTACTTCCACTTCTCCCGCCTTAACAATACCTAGGGAGAAGCAGAGTGAACCCAAACCCATGCCTACAAACAACCTGTCAAAAACTAAAGAAACGGGAAGGCCTCCTCATTCAAACAACCTGGTACTGAGACCATGTGAGGTTGATCTATAGATATTTCAATATGAGGGACCCTTGCCTTACTGGAAGTCAGCTAATAATAATAATAATAGTAATAATAGTAATAATTTATTATTTATGCTGCACCCATCTGGCTAGGTTTCCCCAGCCACTCTGGTTGGCTCCTAACAGAATATTAAAAACATGATAAGACATCAAACATTAAAAACTTCCCTAAACAGGGCTGCCTTCAGATGTCTTCTAAAAGTCAGATAGTTGTTTATTTCCTTGACATCTGATGGGAGGGTGTTCCACAGGGCGGGCGCCACTACCGAGAAGGCCCTCTGCCTGGTTCCCTGTAACCTTACTTCTCACAGTGAGGGAACCGCCAGAAGGCCCTCAGAGCTGGACCTCAGTGTCCAGGTTGAACAATAGGGGTGGAGACACTCCTTCAGATATGAGGCGCCAGGGTGCAAAGATCCGCCCGGTGCCCTCCCCCCAGATTGCCAAGTCCCAGGTGCGCAGGAAGGCGGAGCTGGCCTGCCGCCTCAACGCCTCGCTGGCTCGGTTGCCCCTGAACTCTCAGCACAGAGCTGCCCGCAGTAGAAGGGCCTGCCGCGGCGCTCCGACCAACATGTGGGCTCTTCCCAGGACTCCACTCTCGGGCCCTGGACTCTTGGCCTGGCATCCCTGAGAGCCCGGCACCCGGGTGCCCTGCACCCCTAGCGCCTATGGGTAAGACGGCCCTGACTGGGCTAAACAACATTTGAACTTACCCCCTGCTAGAACCTCCAAACAAGCTAGATTAAATATATTGCCTAAAGCAGTAACCTGAGGGTCGATTTCAAAAAATTTCGCTGGAAAAACAGTTATGCCCATGTGGAGATGGCAGCATTGAGTCAGTAGCTCATGTGCTTCTTTATAAAGATTTGGGGACTGAGGTTATTACCCCTCTACTGCTATCCATACCAGGCCACTCAACCATTGCTACTGTGTCCTTTCTTCTAGCAGATCAAGATGATCAGGTGACAGCAAAAACTGCAATTCTTTTTAGCAGGGGCAATGAAAATAAGATCTATTATTTGATTATTGGTGCAAAAGTTAAGTTTCTACCTCTATCTTCAGTACATTTTATTTTATTTTATTGCTATGGCTAGTGGCTGATGAAAATAAAGATTCTTCTTCTGATGGGAGCTGAAGTACAGCAAAATTGGAGGTGTCACAAGGTAGCTATCCTTAACATACGTAGCATACGGCTCAGAGTTCTGTATGTTCCTCGTTGGGTGACTGGATTTCCTAGATGAGCGTCTCTGTTCACTTCAGTGGAGGGTGTAGATTCACAAGTGCCCTCCTTTGTGTGTAGGTGAGAACATTTCATGTACACCCTGCAGCTTTTGTAACCACAGGGTGGCCATTGGAAGAAGACAAACTGAGTGGTTCTCATTTCATTTTGATTATATGGTGTGTCTGAGGCTCCCCTCTAATAATCATACAATATGATTTGTTGTTGTTGTTGTTGTTCAGTCGTTCAGTCGTGTCCGACTCTTCGTGACCCCATGGACCAGAGCACGCCAGGCACGCCTATCCTTCACTGCCTCCCGCAGTTTGGCCAAACTCATGCCAGTCGCTTCGAGAACACTGTCCAACCATCTCATCCTCTGTCGTCCCCTTCTCCTTGTGCCCTCCATCTTTCCCAACATCAGGGTCTTTTCTAGGGAGTCTTCTCTTCTCATGAGGTGGCCAAAGTACTGGAGCCTCAACTTCAGGATCTGTCCTTTAGTGAGCACTCAGGGCTGATTTCTTGCAGTCCATGGGACTCTCAAGAGTCTCCTCCAGCACCATAATTCAAAAGCATCAATTCTTCGGCGATCAGTCTTCTTTATGGTCCAGCTCTCACTTCCATACATTACTACTGGGAAAACCATAGCTTTAACTATACGGACCTTTGTCGGCAAGGTGATGTCTCTGCTTTTTAAGATGCTGTCTAGGTTTGTCATTGCTTTTCTCCCAAGAAGCAGGCGTCTTCTAATTTCGTGACTGCTGTCACCATCTGCAGTGATCATGGAACCCAAGAAAGTGAAATCTCTCACTGCCTCCATTTCTTCCCCTTCTATTTGCCAGGAGGTGATGGGACCAGTGGCCATGATCTTAGTTTTTTTGATGTTGAGCTTCAGACCATATTTTGCGCTCTCCTCTTTCACCCTCATTAAAAGGTTCTTTAATTCCTCCTCACTTTCTGCCATCAAGGTTGTATCATCAGCATATCTGAGGTTGTTGATATTTTTCCGGCAATCTTAATTCCGGTTTGGGATTCATCCAGTCCAGCCGTCTTCAAATATCTCAAGGGCTGTCACATGGAAGAGGGAACAAGCCTGTTTTCTCCTGCTCTGGAGGGTAGGACTCAAACCAATGGCTTCAAGTTACGAGAAAGGAGATTTCGACTAAACATCAGGAAGAACTTTCTGACCGTAAGAGTTGTTCAAAAGTGGAAATGATTCCCTTGGGGCTCTCCTTCCTTGGAGGTTTTTCAGCAGAGGTTAGATGGCCACCTGTCATGGATGCTTTAGTAGAGATTCCTGCATTGCAGGGGGTTGGACTAAGGTAAAAGGTAAAGGTAAAGGACCCCTGGGTGGTTAAGTCCAGTCAAAGGTGGCTATGGGGTGCAGCGTTCATCTCTCAGGCTGAGGGAGCCAGTGTTTGTCCACAGACAGCTTTCCAGGTCATTTGGCCAGCATGACTAAACTGCTTCTGGAGCAATGGGACACTGATGGAAGCCAGAGTGCACGGAAACTCTGTTTACCTTCCTGCCTCAGTGGTACCTATTTATCTACTTGCACTGGTGTGCTTTCGAACTGCTGGGTCAGCAGGAGCTGGGACAGAGCAACAGGAGCCCACTCCGTTGTGGGGATTCGAACCGCCAACCTTCTGATCAGCAAGTCCAAGAGGTTCAGTGGTTTAGACCACAGCTCCACCCGTGTCCCTAGATGACAGACAGATGCCAACAACATCAGGAGGGCCACAGTTTCCCCATCCCTGTTCTAAGAGTTAAATAAAGGCGAAAAGGGGCCCCTTAGCTTGTTTATTTCTGATAGATCTGTGGAACTAAAATATCACACTATGAAGAAACAGAAGCTGCTGGCAGTGAAAGAATGCCATCTGGGGTGACACAGATTTCCATGTCTGCCTGCAGGTGGTTGCCGTCAGCCACTACTAGAGTGATAATAATATAGACAAGTCACCTTGTGGAGATATGCGCTCAAATGGAGATTGCTTTAGTCCTTAAAGCTGACAAAGCCTGAATGGGGGAAAAAACCCCGCAACTTTGTTTTTGAAGGGGTCTTGGTTTCTTTTTGAGGAGGTGATGGGGAACAAATCAACATGCTGCCAGTTGGCTATTCACATGTCTTAATTGGAACACATTGGCATACTACTATCAGAGCTAACTCATAGATTACAAACAGGTCACCAGGGCTGGATTGTTGTAAACGATGGGTTAAATTACACAGTGCTTGGTCTCATGCCATGAGTAGCACACTTCTGATATTCCGAGAGAAGGATGCCAGGAGCACTGGGTTACCATAGCAACAACAGCAAGGTTGAGAGTATGATTTGCTGAGCCATTCACCCTCCCATTGGTTCAGGAAACATGCCTATGGGGATAATAGTCTTTAGGTCAGGCATAGGCAAACTCGGCCCTCCAGATGTTTTGAGACTACAATTCCCATCATCCCTGACTACTGGTCCTGTTAGCTAGGGATGATGGGAGTTGTAGTCCCAAAACATCTGGAGGGCCAAGTTTGCCTATGCCTGATCTAGGTCATTGCTTTCATTATTTGTTTTCCTGTCCTGTCCTGTCCTGTTTGCTGTCAAGGTCTGACTCTGGATCTGTGAGAATCAGGGGAAGAGGCTGTGGGTTTTATATAGCAGGGTCAGCTAGCATGTGATAGTGTTGGTGGATCTCCATACATATGATATACAGAAGAACTGTATATCATAGATAGCAGTGTTTGGCTTTGTCTGGAGACAATAAACCTTTTGTAACATTGAACTATGTGGGAGAGGATTTTCCCACTTAACCAGGGACTCTGGAAGAAGCAAAACCGACGATCTTTTAATGAGACAAAATGAAAGTGACAACGTTAAAAGCAGCTCCCTGACCAGAGCACCAGTCAGGTGAAAATAAAAGGGTTCTTGTTCTTTTTGCCTACCTGCGGAAGTCTTTCGACAAAGTGGCTAGATGAACCTGCCCCGGTAGGAACCTCCAAATCTTGCAGCAGCCACTGAAAAGGCCCCATCTGTAGCGTTATCGACCCCGCCTTCCTCAACAAACAGAGGGGGAGTGCGGGGTCTTTTCCCTTTTTACTTTTACTTTCACCTGTACCCAGCCCTCCGGCCGGGTCACGGTAGATCTCTTGCTGCCACCACCCCCTGAGTTCGGGACCTGGCTGTCGCCACAGGCCAAGCGCGGGGGCCGCTTTCCCTGTGCTCCAGCAGACAGCCTCCCCCCGGCTCAGACAGAGCCACAGATAGTACTTCTAAAGGTAGAATAGCCGATTGGTCAGGACTGGAATAGCCAAGCAAACAATGGAGTAAACGAAACACGAGAACAAAAGTTCACTAAAATATCTTTTAATTAAGGATTAGCAAAACACAAAAGGCACAGTTTTCACAAAACAAGGCACAGGCTTAAAAACAACAAAACATCTAATTAACTAGACTAAATACACATTCTGATCCCTCTCCTACAGGCAGGGTTAAGTACTTAACTGCTTAGCATCTGAAAGAGCTGGCAAAAGTCCTCAATCCATTCCCCAAGACATGAGAGTTAATGGGGAGAGAAAGTCCATTGACGCCTCAGCTCTTTTGCAATGATGTTCCGGGAGTAGGCAAGCTCCAAGCTCTAAAGCTCTCCTGCTCCCCTTGACACAGCCCAGTCTAGATAAGGAGTTAGCCCACGAGGTCCCTTTCCCCGCTGGCCAATTACTGCCCTCAGGTCGTTAGTCACAGCTGTCACTGATGAAAGGGCAGCTGTGAGTCTGGGCTGTTACCTCCTGAATTACTCATCAGCCTAACAAGCACCAGTTGGCCCCAACCCCATTCTCGTTAGGCCAGGGTGCCTCTCTGCAGCCAAAACTTACATATCTCCTGTGATCTTCTTAAAGGCACCTCCTTTTAACATTCCTTAAAGGCATCTCTTGATCGTATCCCATGGTATAGCGATACCCCCAATTCTGATTTACCCGAAGGTCTCTATTTCCTGAACCAAAGATTCGGTATTTCACTACACCATCAAACATATAAGATGTTGGTGGCTGTGGGGCAGAGAGAAGATCCTTTCTGGAGGATCTCAACACCAAGGCTGGGTCCCAAGATGCTTATGGCCTCCAAGGCTTTTCTATCTGGCCTGCAGGACTTGACCTAGGGCACACACTGTGATGAATCAGGTCATAATTAGGGGCTGTTTAGAGACCCATGGCGTTTTAAGGGTTAATGGAATCCCCAGTTAGAGTGACAGACACCCTTGGGAGGCAGGACATTCCGCTATTTAAAAGGAGGGAGCAGCCGTTAGGTTTGGGGGATTGTGTGTGAGGGTGTGAGAGGGTTGGAGAGTGGTGACTGAAGAAGGAGGGTGGGGGGCGAGGTTAGGTTAGGAACGTTAAAGATGTGTTTATGTTGATGAAACAAAGAATATACACTGATAACAAACTAAGCTCATGAACCTATACTGAAACCGTTATGCTCTGTACTAAATAAAGATCTCTTGTTTTTGAGCCAAGTCGTCGTTCTTTTGGTCCAGCAGGTTATATAAGCTCTTGAGGAGGGGAATTCAGGTAAAAGGGCAAAACTATTCTGAAAGGCGATAGTTTGTGTCTTAGAGTTCCCTCAGGAGGGGCTAGTGGGCGAAAAACCTGGGATTGCCACAGAGTTGCTAAGAGGGCTTAGTCAACTGGTATAGTGAGGGGATCTAACAAAGAGAGGCCCCGAACTATAGGCAAAGGAGAGGTTAAACCCCAAAGCCCAGAGCAGTGGAAATAACCGGCCACGGCCGCTGGACAGGAAAACCCCTGTTACTAAGAAATTCCCAGTTTATTAAATAAAGGGAAAGACAATAACAGACGGACCTCAAAGGGACAGGTGGGGTGAATGTTAATTTAACCCAGAACACCTGAGTAAAAACGTAACTTAGTAACAAGGGGAGAGTCTGAGGTGGAGGCTCGTCACACACACCCTCTCTGGAGCCCACACCCCTCACCTGTCCTGTTCCTCAAGTACTTTTGCCTGGCTGAAATATGCCTTGGGCTGTGATAACTTCCTGATCAGGTTGGAGTATGGAGAGATGCAGGGTGTAGAAACCTCTGGCTTTTGCATGGCAGGAATGTAGCCGACTATACAAAGGTTAAGAGTCATATACATTGCTCCATGTACTTGGGCTTCTGGCTCCACCCACTGTTTACAAGTGAGCTTCATAAGGTTATCCACATGTCAACGAAAACCTTGAGCTGAAAAGGTCTCCCCATTCCTGTTCTATAGGCCAGAACCAGCTGCAAGTACATATGCATAGGACTGCAGCCGGACGAATTCTCAAGATTTTGTGTTCATTCAGATACGGTGTTACCTCGGGTTACGTACTTAATTGGTTCCGGGTCGCTGTACGTAACCCGAAAAGTACGTAACCCGAAGCGTATGTAACCCGAGGTACGACTGTAATGAAGTGGAACAAATGTTAGCATTAGTCATGGATTTAAACTGGACTGTCCACACATCGCTCTGTTTTAATAGTTAGACCTTTATTAGACATGCACTGATTGGAAATGAAGCAAGATGCCTGTTCAGATACTTCTGCAGCTGCAAACCGTATTGAAAGCAATATTGTGTAGAGCTATCCTGATACCATCATGAGCACAAAATGATCGTGAATACAAAATGAGGAGGACCCTAGGGAGTGGGCAAACTTTTCCCTTGACAGACTTACAGATCCTGCAAGTGTCCCTATTTCCCAGAGACAGTCCCAGATTTACAGAAGCCGTCCTGGTTTCTGATTTGACCCCAGAATGTCCTGCTTTTCCTTAAGGCATCCCAAATTTCATCAGATAAATGTTGGAGGGTATGGAGTTGTATGACCCCCGAGCCAAGGAGATAAGTAACTATACAACTTTTAGAAGACATCTGAAGGCAGCCCTGTATAGGGAAGTTTTTAAATGTTTAATGTTTTATCATGTTTTTATATCTGTTGGGAGCTTCCCAGCAGATATAAAGTAATAAAATTATCACCATCACCATCATGGAATAGGATGTCCCTAATTTCATTGGAGAAATGTTGGAGGGTATGGACTTAATTCCTGTTCCCATCCCATGAAATTATTATAGTACTGATAAAAAATATGCTAGGACTTTTGGTGAGTTATCAGAGATTTTCTGAGTCATGTTTCAGCAACTGCATCGTATAGCCTCCTGCATGTGCACAAAGATGGTCCATAAACAATGATCTACTCTTGCTCAAAGGATGACTAAATCAAAAAGCATTTTTGTTTTAAAAAGCAGTGCAGAAAGAAAATCCTCTCATGGATTTATAGACAAAACTAACCCTCCAGCCTCGAACATTTGCACTGATGTATCTGCCAGCAATTTCAATGTAATGTTCTGTTTTGCAACATTGTGCAGGCAGCCCATGCTTATTTTATGGCCATTGACAGAGAGGAAAAAAAATAATGATTAAAAAGATGAATGTCAACCAATCCATGCTGTGAGAACACCTGATCCTAAACATATTTGCATCAACAACAGCACAAAGTTGCATGCGTAAACATAGTTATACTCAGGAAGAGCTATGCAAACAAAAACATCAACGAATTCTGGGCCAAGTGGAATTCTACGACGTGAATAAATTATGCATATTTGCATATATTTGTCATTCTTGTGCTGTACATCAGTGATAACTCTGTCTGCGATAACTGCTGTTTCTGCCTCTACTATTTCATATTTACACATACTTTACTCATCCTTTACTACTTCTGTTTCGCAGTATGCTGGCAGACATTACCAACGCAAGAGATTATGCTGAAGTGGAACCCAGTAGGCTTGCAGTTTAAGATTATTTCACACGGCCATCTTTTGTTACATAATTATTAACATAATATAAAATATTTCACCGCTCGAGAAGTTCTCCCAGTCTATAGTTCTGAGGTGAGACCTTACAGAGCAGCTACACACACAAAAAACAAAAACAAAACATGAGCAGTGTTAGAAACTGAGATAGGGAAGCTAGGAGCTTGATGGCACCTTAAACCAGGGGTCAGCAACCCTTTCCAGCCGTAGGCCGGTCCACCGTCCCTCAGATCATGTGGTGGGCCGGACTATATTTTGAAAAAAACCCAAAACAAATTCCTATGTCCCACAAATAACCCAGAGATGCATTTTAAATAAAAGCACATATTCTACTCATGTAAAAACACCAGGCAGGCCCACAAATAACCCAGAGATGCATTTTAAATAAAAGGACACATTCTACTCATCTAAAAACACACTGATTCCTGGACCGTACGTGGGCTGGATTGAAAAGGCTATTGGGCCGCATCCGGCCCCCAGGCCTTAGGTTGCCTACCCCTGCCTTAAACCTAGGTGATGGGCGCATCAACGGAATGCCTAGGCACTTTTTTATAACAAGAATACAAAGCTGAAAATGAATCAACTGCAGCTAAAATATTATGTTTGTTTTGTACATGGTCTAGTCCTTCTTAATATTCTTAAGAGGGTCTCTTCTCCAGTCTTTGGAGAGCAGCTGGAAGTGGGGAGGCAGAAAAAGGCCCTCCTTTCCTTCCACTCTGCACTTTTAATCTGAAATCTTCGGCGTAGTACTGAGCCCAGAGCTCAGAAGCTGCTCACGCTAATGAAATTCCCTATCACAAAATGCGCCTAGAACAATGGGAGTTTCAAACACTGAGCATGAGATCCTTGCAAGTGGCTTCTTTCTTTGACTACAGATCCGTTACTCCCTTTCCTCACCGTCAATGGAATATTTACTGTGTCGCTTTGCAGGAAGAAAGGGGGTTCCACAGTCAACAACAGAGAGGGGGGTCACTATACTCCGAGACCACTGTGCATGTTCCGAGGCCATTACATGCCCTTCAACCATAGCTGTCAAACTTCCTTTTTCTTGCATTGGGAAACGGCCATAGCTGTCAACCTTCCCTTTTTTTGCAGTGGGAAATGGCGCTGGAATAAGGGAATTTCCCGCAAAAAAGGGAAAGTTGACAGCTATGCCTTCAACATTTCTCCAGTGAAAATAGGGATGTCCCATTCAATAACAACAACAACAACAACAACAACAACAACAACTTTATTATTTGTACCCCACCCACCTGACTGGGTTGCCCCAGACGCTGTGGGTGGCTTCCAACATATATAAAAACTTAATAAAACATTAAGCATTAAAAACTTCCCTATACAGGACTGCCTTCAGATGTCTTCTAAAGGTTGTGTAGTTACTTATCTCCTTGCCTTGGGGTTGCATAACTCCAAACCCTCCAAGTGTCCCTATTCTTCAGGGACAGTCCCAGATTTACAGACATTGTCCCGGTTTCTGATTTGATCCTAGAATGTCCTGCTTTTCCTTAGGATGTCCCTGTTTTCATCAGAGAAATATTGGAGGGTATGGTAGGTTGTCCCTATTTTCATTGGAGAAATGTTGGAGGGTATGGAGTTATCTGACCCCTGAGCCATCTGAAGGCAGCCCTGTATAGGGATGCTTTCTTAGCGTTTAATGTTTTATTATCTGGTATCTGAAGAAGTGTGCATGCGCACGAAAGCTCATACCAAGAACAAACTTAGTTGGTCTCTAAGGTGCTACTGGAAGGAATTTTTTTATTTTTTATTTTGTTTTGACTATGGCAGACCAACATGGCTACCTACCTGTAAATGTTTTTATTTATGTTTTTATATATGTTGGAACCCCCCCGAGTAGCTGAGGCAATCCAGTCAGATGGGTGGGGTATAAATAGTAAATTTTTTATTATGGAGTAGGACGTCCCTATTTTCATTCAGCAAAATGTTGGAGGGATACCCTCCAATGTTTCGCCAATGAAAATAGGGGTGTTCTAAGGGAAAACGGGACATTCCGGGGTCAAATCAGAAACTGGGATGGCTTCTGTAAATCTGGGACTGGAATTCCCTGGAAAATAGGGACATTTGGAGGGACACTTGAGAGCCAGTGTGGTGTAGTGGTTAAGAGCGGTAGACTCATAATCTGGGGAACCGGGTTCGTGTCTCCGCTCCTCCACATGCAGCTGCTGGGTGACCTTGGGCTAGTCACACTTCTCTGAAGTCTCTCAGCCCCACTCACCTCACAGAGTGTTTGTTGTGGGGGAGGAAGGGAAAGGAGAATGTTAGCCGCTTTGAGACTCCTTCGGGTAGTGATAAAGCGGGATATCAAATCCAGACTCTTCTTCTTCTTCTTCTTCTGCCATAGGCAAAGACCTGTTTGAGGGCTGCGTGAGCCTCCCAATCCACAAGGACTCTCTCTTTTTGGGTCACCTGGGCTCTGTGATGAGCAGCCTGTGGAAGAGGCGTCAGATAAAGCTGTCACACACTCGATGACAGTAGCAACAGCACCAGGGGGCCTGTGTTTCTCTCCCTTTCTCTGTCCCCTGGTGTCCAAATTGCAGAATTAATACAATCCACCCGTGTTCTGCTTCCCCCAGCTAAATATCTACCAGCTGCATCCTTTCCTCTTTTTAAAAGTGTCTTGTCATTTTGTTTAGCAGAAGGCCTGCTTATTGCGGTGGTGGGGAGGGGAAGAGAGAGAGAGGGGGGGGAGAGAGAGAAACAGCATCCCTGATACAGTTGACAAGATTTTTTATTTTCATGATTACTTCTCTGCCTCCCCCCTTCCTTTTTTTCCTTCCTTTTTTTTTTTTGCTGGAGGCAAAGGTTGGCATCGATGTCAAGAGAATGTTCTCCAGCTGGGGCCTGCAGTATAGAGAATTGTATATACCCGAGTGCTCTTGGGACCTTCCGCAGACTATTATGGTAATATTGGAGACTGCTGTCCTTTCCCTCCCACAGCTGGGCCGCCTCTCTGATTGTAAGTATTGAAGCAATATGTTTTGCAAATTATACGCTGGGAACAACAGGGACCCAGTAAAGTGAGCTGAGGAAGAGAAACATTGCAAAGCGATTTCATTTAATATTATAGTTTCCCTTCCTTCGTCAAGGAAAAAAAAATTAAAGGCTTTAATTTTTTAAAATTAAATGAAGTTCATATATTGGTGAGGAAATGCTATAACCGTTTTTTTTTAAAAAAAAATAAATAAAAATAAAAATAAAACCTTAATGCTGACTTTATGGGGTCAGAGTTTTAAGGAAATACGGTTATAGGCAGATTTCATGCTATCCTGACGCTCAGATTGTATAATAGCTTCGACTTCAGATTTTCCACAATCCTTTTGAGTCCAATGAAGTGGGATTAGCCAGAAAGCACAAAACACAACCCTACACCCCAAAAAATATAATTTTAATTAGTGCTAATGGGATCTCGTCATGGTCCAGCTGTTTCATACAGGATGCAAATCTGCGCCCCTTTATTAGCAAAGCAATCTTGAAAACAATGGCACCTCTGATTTTTCACCATTACTTAAAGATGTGTACTTAAGTACAATGGCTGAGCAATGTGATTAAGGGTAACCTGATGTTATATTCAAAACAAAACAAAAACAACCCTCCCCAAAAGGTGATGTGCTCTCCCCTCTCAATAAATAGATTCTGAGGAAGGTAATGTTGTGATAGAATTAAGGGGTAAATCAGTGCTGTTGGGATTTCTGATTCTGTGTGTACCTGTGGCAATAAAGGACCCTCCTGTGGGTCTTAAATCTGGGAGAGGTCAAGCGAGGATTTTGCCAATGTCTCTCTGGACTGGGTGTGTGTGTGGGAAGAATTGCAAGAACACAAACCAGACTTATTGGAGACCCCTAAACACTTAATAGGCTACAGCAGGTCATGCATTGAGGCCTGACTTCCCCCTTCCTAACCGCTAGCCTTTCCCATAAAAACTTGTAGTAGGGTTGCCATATTTCTAGATGTAAAATGTCTAGATGTAAAAATCAAAGTTGGTGGGTTGTGTTTGTTTGTTTGTTTGATTTTATGGGAAAAACAAAGTTGTTGAGCTTTTTTTTAGGCAATCAACCTCAAAACTCTGGACATTTTGTCAATATCCCATGTTCGATCTCCCCCCCCTCCAAATTGCACGCACCCAAAATTATCTGTACATTCAATACAGCATGTCAGGGTGAAGGTTTCAGCATACCCTAGCTTGTCTTCCCTGACATTCTAGTTCTGTGTGGCACTGTGGATTAAACCACAGAGCCTAGGGCTTGCCGATCGGAAGGTTGGCGGTTCGAATCCCTGCAACGGGGTGAGCTCCCGTTGTTTGGTCCCAGCTCCTGCCAACCTAGCAGTTTGAAAGGACGTCAAAGTGAAAGCAGATAAATAGGTAACGCTCCGGCAGGAAGGTAAACAGTGTTTCCGTATGCTGCTCCGGTTCGCCAGAAGCGGCTTAGTCATGCTGGCCACATGACCAGGAAGCTGTACGGCGGCTCCCTCGGCCAATAAAGCGAGATGAGTGCTGCAACCCCCAGAGTTGGACACAACTGGACCTAATGGTCACGGGTCTCTTTACCTTTACCTTTACACGCATTATAAAGAACTGTTCTGGAAATGCTTTTTTTTTAAAAAAGTGTTTTAAAAAAGACATTGAACTTTCCATAAGACTCACCAACGCCATCTAGTGTCACATTGTATATTACACTTAAAACACACTTAAAACATTTTTGTCTTTTTGTAGCTGAATAACTGAGTCCTATGTTTGTAGCATTCATCAGTCAGCCCCCTGCCTGCAACGTGAAGTGGTACAGTCCAGCAAGAGCTAAGACTATGCCAGGTAGAAGCAAAAAAGAGCTTTAAAGACAAACAAAAGATTATTATGGCGTAAGGTTTCATTTGATGCGTTGAGTGAGACCCTCCGTTGTCAGCTCTGTGTGAAGGGAAAAAGTGCAAAAATTGAAGCTGAATGACAATTCAATTTAATTCTGCCTTGTGACCAGTGCCCTTTTTCAACAAAAAGAGGTGCTGCAACTCACCATGACCACCGTCACGATTTTCTCTTTAGTAGATTTTCTCTTTACTGGCCGAGGGAGCCGGTGTACAGCTTCCGGGTCATGTGGCCAGCATGACTAAGCCACTTCTGGCGAACCAGAGCAGCGCACGGAAACGCCGTTTACCTTCCCGCCGGAGCGGTACCTATTTATCTACTTGCACTGTTGCTTTTGAACTGCTAGGTTGGCAGGAGCTGGGACCGAGCAACGGGAGCTCACCCCGTTGCGGGGATTCGAACCGCCGACCTTCTGATCGGCAAGCCCTAGGCTCTGTGGTTTAACCCACAGTGCCACCCGCCTCCCTTTTATTATGGCATAGGATGTCCCTATTTTTACTTTTGGGAATATGGCAACCCTGGAATAAGTACTTAAGCCAGTAGCCAGGGCTGTTTAATTATTTCTGTTTAATCATTATTTGCTGATGTACTGAGAGCAAATGTTATTGTCTTATTATTGAATATTACTTTATTTGATATAAGTTGTTCCATTTTATAGTTACTGCATATTGTAGAGTAATTGTAGAGTTGGAAGGGACCCTGAGGATCATCTTGCCCAACTCCCTGCCATGCAGGAATATGCAGCTGTCCCATACAAGGATCGAACCTGCAACCTTGTCGTTATCAGCGCCACGCTGTAACCAACTGAGCTATCCATACTCTATGTTTTATTATGACGTTTTGTATTGGATCCGATTATTAGGTCTTTGTTGCATCTATTCTTGCTGTAAACCGCCTTGTAGTGTAGCAATATAGAAAGGCGGTATACGAATTAAAAGTGAAATGAAAAGAAAATGGCCCGAGATATTTTGGCACCTGAGGAAGACCCCAAAATGGCACCCCTCTTCCATGCAGTTGGGGAAGAAGAGGGGGGGGGGTCAGGGAAGATCCTCATCAGGAAGTAGTGGTGGGAGAAAGATTGACATTGGGATCTGCTGCCCTGTATGGATTCTGCCGCCTGAGGCAGTCACCTTAGGGTTGCCATGTGTCCTCTTTTTCCAGGACACATCCTCTTTATATATATATATATATATATATATATATGTCCAGGTGGATTTTTTAAATTTGCCAAAATGTCTCTGGCTATACTTTCTGGATGAGACATAGACATAACTGGTGGCTGAAGACTTGCTTTCCTCTTCTCTTCTCCTGCCCCCCTCAGCAATATATCACAGCTTCTATAGCCTACATATAGTAGGTTTTCAACCACTGGGGTGCCTTGAATGATGGTCAGGAGTGCTGTGGGCAACACTGACCTCTGTCCCTCTTTCCTTCCTTCCCTCTCTCCTCTGATGCCCTCGCACATCTCTGCCCCCCAAAGTCTTGCATGGCTGTTTGTTGCAGCAGCCCTGGCTACAAGCTCCGCAGGTGAATGGTGCCTCTGGTGCTGGCCAGGGGGTGCTGGGTGCCAGGAGCTGAGGTGGCCTCGGAATAAGCAAGCAAGTGGGTGAGGGAGCTCAGCCAGCCAGCCCCGCCAGCCCTTGGGAAACAAGTCCCAGGCCCCTGTAGGGCAGTGTGAGGAGGCACCTCTCTTTGGGGCAGGGGTGGGGCAGCTCAGAGACCTAGGGCGGCATCAGTGGCTGCCCAGAGGACTCCCAAGGAGAGGGGAAAGGAGACTGAGGGAACACTCCACAAGGGAGGGTGTTCAAGAAAGGGTGAGAGGTTGCCAGCTCTGCAGGCAAGGGGTGACATAACTGGGCCCCTGAGCCTCATAGCAGTGCCACAGAAAGATAATAATAATAATATGATAATAATAATAATAATAATACCCCGCCCATTTCCCCAGCCACTCTGGGTGGCTTCCAACAAAAGATTAAAAATACATTAAAACATCAGTCATTAAAAACTTCCCTAAACAGGGCTGCCTTCAGATGTCTTCTAAATGTCAGTAGTTGGTTAAGGGAGTCGTTGATTCAAAAAGGCTGAAAACCTCAACCACAATGCATTGTGTCATTGCATTGACTGAGCTAGGATACAATCAAAGTGTTGGCAAATTGGAAAGGGCCACTGAGCACCAGGATGCCAAACAGATACACTTCCTCCAAGTTACCTTATGTTTCCATGAGGTCTAGGAACATGCTACTTCTTCAATGAAAAATGAAGTGTGCATAGCATTAAGTTGAAAAGGTGTGCATGTGTGTGTTAGCTATACAAATTCACATGGATTGGTTGCCATAATCATTAAAGATAACAAGCACTTTAAAAATCCATTGGTCTTTGAGAAGAGGGGAGTTCCATTCTTCAGCTGAGCACTGAAGTTGGGGTTTTGTATAATTTACATTTTAAAAAGAAAGAAATCCCAAAAGGTCATCGTAAATTGAACTGATAGGCAAAGGCACTTTCCTAACTTTATTCACAATAAGAAGGACCGTGTTGCGCTGAAACTGGCTGAATCTGAACAAGGGAAAAACAATCTCGCGCCTGCATTTCTTTGCAAATTGTCTGAGCAACATGTAGTTTATAACTATCTTAGCTACCGGTACGTGGAAAACATGCAAAGGATTTAGGGTGATCCAAAGTATATCCAGCATGGAATAGTGGTGGCAGTGTCAGAGCTGAGTTCAAATTCCAGCTAGGCAAGAAGCTTCTTGGATGATCTTTGGTGACTCTCAGCTTAACCTATCTTGAGAAAGGACTATAGCTTGGCAGTGGAACCCACACTTGGTATGCAGAAGTAATAATAATAATAATAATATTTTTTTATTTGTATACCACCTTTCTATCTTAGGATACTCAAGGCAGTTTACAAGCAGAAGAAACAAAAAATGTACATCTTATAACAATCTAATGCAATACAAAAATGTGATAATAAAACAAAACTTTAAAATAAGCAACCTACATCAAAAAGTAACATTCAACAATTATTAGAGTAATATAAAATAATATCAACATATAAAAGTTAAACAGAAATCCACTCAACATTTACAATAAACAATTTCTAAACTAATCAATAAAACAACGGCAAGCCACAGTACATAAAATAATACAATACAAATTGAGAAGCAAAGACTAGAGGGTGGGGGAAGGCAGGTGGAAGAAGGCCTTGCCTGATGGAGTCTCTCCCCTCACCTAAAGTCCTAAATTCAATGGAGAAAGGTCCCTTTCTGAAACTCTGGAGAGCTACTGCCACTTAGTGTAGACAGCACTGGGCTAGGTGGACCAAAAGTATGAAAAATATAAGGCAGTTTCCTATGTTACCTGATAGTAATAGTGTTCTTGAGGTCTTCTTCTGGTATTCATGAAGCTTCTGAACCCAGCACCCCGCCATGCCCCCTTTTCCAAGGATCAAAACTGGAACATGCATGTGTAGTGCTTTGATCACTTGAAAGCGCTATACAAATGCTTGGTGCTACATACTTACTAGGGACGTGGGTGGCGCTGTGGTCTAAACCACAGAGCCGAGGGCTTCCCAATCAGAAGGTCGGCGGTTCGAATCCCCGCGATGGGGTGAGCTTCCGTTGCTCAGTCCCAGCTTCTGCCCACCTAGCAGTTAGTTCAAAAGCATGTCAAAGTGCAAGTAGATAAATAGGTAGCGCTCTGGCGGGAAGGTAAACGGCATTTCCGTGAACTGCTTTGGTTCACCAGAAGCAGCTTAGTCATGCTGGCCACATGACCCAGAAGCTGTCTGTGGACAAACGCTGACCACATGACCTGGAAGCTGTCTGTGGACAAATGCTGGCTCCCTCGGCCTATAGAGCGAGATGAGCGCCGCAACCCCAGAGTCGTCCGCGACTGGACCTAACGGTCAGGGGTACCTTTACCTTTTACATACTTACTAAATGAAAGAGGACTGACTTAGACCTGCGTGGATAAAAAATTCCATATCCCACCTGTGTCACAAATGCACAGACCTCCATTCAAATTACTTGTTGTGGTAGCTTATAAAAACACACACACACCTTAAAATAAAATTGCAGTACAATGGTGCTATTCTTGCTATTTTTCTGAGGTTTGTTATTGGCATTGTCTTTCCTAATTAGTCGATTCTCCCTTTGCTTTGTCCGTGCCCATCCTTACAATTCTTGCTATTGCATTTGTCGATTCCAAGTCTGTACGACGATTGCTCCTCTCTCTCCCCCTTGAGTACAGGGAGAGCCTATTTGTACGCGGCCGGTATTTTGGCGCGTGCTCCAAATTGTGCTTCATTTCTGATAGCTGGCAGCAAAAACTGCTACCATCATGTATATTAGCGCGGATGCTGTAAATCCTTTCTCTGTGCCAACAGGCAAATATGCCTCTGATAATTTGCCCTGAAGGACAGGCAAGAGAGAAAGGGGGGGGGGGAGGAACCAACATGCTTCAGGTAAGGAAATGAGAATTCAGAACTGCTGAGCCAGTAATTGGGTCTAAAGGATACAGGATATAGTGCATTATAAAATGACAGCCTGGCAAATGTTCTACTTCATTCTCCCCAACCGCCTGTCTGTGCCACCTTGTACCCTCTAGGCTGTGGCTGGATCTACACACGTAGCAGAATGAGGTGGAAATAATGCAGGGGAGTTTTAAGGTACCGAAATCCATGGTCTGGCTTTATTAACGCTAGTAAGTTCTAGAGTGCCCTCGGTAATTAGGTGCTGCACATAAATCAAAATACAGCCACAGGCTCTGTCCCAAGGCTTCCAAATGAATGGTGGCACCTGCATTGGCCATGTTCATGCATCATGGTGGAGATGGGGCAGAGGATCAGTTCGGTTCACACGTCAGTGCAGACCTATCCAATTTGCACTTCCCAGAAAAAATGCACAAATCAAAACACTGCTAACCCTTGAGAGTCACCTGGTTGAAAACCACTGCATTATAGCATTCGGTTTTCAATACAATATAATAGAGCCGCAGCATTGGAAGGGGCTGAAAGCTCACCTAGTTCAGCCCCTGATTACAAGGCACAATAGTCTTCTTAAAACAAAACAAAATAAAAAATTATTTCCAGTAGCACCTTAGAGACCAACTAAGTTTGTTCTTGGTATGAGCTTTCATGTGCATGCACACTTCTTCAGATAGTCTTCTTGACAGTGTCACTATGAAAAATATACATCATGCAGAATTCCATGTGCCACACACACATAGAAGGATTTATGCAGAGCCTGTCAGAAGAACTGTGTTGGATCAGACCAAAGATCTATCTAGTTTAGCATCTTCTTTCCCACCGTGGAAAACTAGTTGCCCCTGGGAACACTAGAAGCAGAACATGAGGTCAATAGCCCTCTCTTGTTGTTTTCCCCCAGCAACTAGTATAGTTCAGAGGGATGTGTCTGTGATCCTGGCGGTAACAGATAGCCATCATGATTAGTAGCCAAAGCTTTCCTCTCTATGAATGTTTTCAGTCTAAGCTGGTGGCCGTCACTCCAATCTGTTAGAAGCAAATCCCAATAGTTTAGCTAGAGGGACAGAAGAAGCCCCGTGTCAGATCAGACCAAAAGGCCCATCTAGTCTGCAGGTGGTTTGAGCAAGCGAGTCAAGCTGTGGAATGTGAACAGCAGCATTGGCATTGCAAACCTTCCTGTGGCAAGACCATTTTATTATATACTGTATAAATGTAAAGGTAAAGGGACCCCTGACGGTTAAGTCCAGTTGCAGACGACTCTGGGGTTGCGGTGCTCATCTCGCTTTACTGGCTGTGGGAGCCAGCCTTTGTCTGCAGACATGTGGCCAGCATGACTAAGCCGCTTCTGGCGAAACCAAAGCAGTGCACGGAAACACTGTTTACCTTCCCTCTGGAGCGGTACCTATTTATCTACTTGCACTTTGATGTGCTTTTGAACTGCTTGGTGGGCAGGAGCTGGGACCAAGCAACGGGAGCTCACCCCAAACCGCTGACCTTCAAATCGGCAAGCCCTAGGCTCTGTGGTTTAGACCACAGCGCCACCCACATGCCCTCTAATGGATGTTACTATATACTGTATACTTATTTCTTTTAGATAATCTATTTACCGTATATCCTGCTTCTCAAGAAGCCTACTCAAAGAGAACAGTGCAGGTAGCCATTCGTGTGTGAGAGTGTACGTTTAGTAATCACTGATTTGGGTGGTACTTGCTCCCAAGTAAGCATGCATAATAAAGAAGACTGATCACTGAAGAATTGATGCTTTTGAAATTATGGTGCTGGAGGAGACTCTTGAGAGTCCCATGGACTGCAAAAAGATCAAACTTATCCATCCTTAAAGAAATCAGCCCTGAGTGCTCACTGGAAGGACAGATCCTGAAGTTGAGGCTCCAGTACTTTGGCCACCTCATGAGAAGAGAAGACTCCCTAGAAAAGACCCTGATGTTGGGAAAGATGGAGGGCACAAGGAGAAGGGGACGACAGAGGATGAGATGGTTGGACAGTGTTCTCGAAGCGACTAGCATGAGTTTGGCCAAACTGCGGGAGGCAGTGAAAGATAGGCGTGCCTGGTGTGCTCTGGTCCATGGGGTCATGAAGAGTCGGACACGACTGAACGACTGAACAACAACAACAAAGCATGCATAGGATTCATAAAAAGTAGCATTCCCCCCCAGGCATGACTTATTGGAGAGATATTGGTTGATCTTCCTTCCTTCCTTCCTTCCTTCCTTCCTTCCTTCCTTCCTTCCTTCCTTCCTTCCTTCCTTCCTTCCTTCTTAACTATTTTAACTATCAGTTAAAATCTGATATCATGCAAGTTGCATGGGGTATTGCTATGGAAATGCTACTATGTGATCCTTCATGAAAGGAAAGACTATGGTTTATGAACAGAACAGTTTAAAATATTGAGTTATGCTTGAAGTAGTGTTTGGCTGCTGTGACGTCAAAATTATTGATTGCCTTTGGTGTTAAAAATACTTCAGGCAAATGTCACTTGCGTAGGTCATAGCGAGCTGAACGAAAATGACCATATGTATCAATTTAATATTTTATGTTGGGATAATCACCCCTTTAGCATTAGTTAAAAGAAGCTCTTGAAGTGCAGCGGAAATTTAACTGATGCTTTGTGAGCTTTGATGTGAGCGGAGTGAAATTTAAAGTTATTAATGGGAAAATGGTGAATGACACCTAGAAGCTGATTCCAAAAGTCGAACACTGGTATTTTGTGAAGAAATACCTTGCGATACTTTGTGAAGAAGCCGCAGTGCTGCAAGTCAAGTTCATCAGGAAACTATTTCAGTTAGGACAAATGAAGAGAGCGAACATATTTGTAACCGGAGGATGAAATCTGTGCCTTTCTGACTTATCAAATTATGCCTTATGAAACTTCCATGGGAGCAAATCGAAATTGAATGTTTTGTCAATATTAATCCTTTAACAGTGGTCCTGACAAAGAGTTCTCTTATGCAGGCGGGTCCGGTTCCTTAGGGAAGGAAATGGAGTCAACGATTTACTGATAAATTCACCCAGTGTATGGATCATCTACATTCCATGCATCAATGTCTCAGGCAACAGCTTGCCTTGCTAAGTGATTCTGTAATGGGAGATTTGGGAACAACTTTGTATTATACACGATGCCCCCAAAACAAATGTAAATGCAGATCCTTTTCAGTGAAACAATCATACCTGTCTACATAAACTTTGATTGGCAACAGGTTCAGGACATACGAAAGACGATACTTCTTTGCACCGCAAGGATGAGACAAAATCCATGGTGGAAAGGCCTCCCAATAGCTTTGATAATGAATTGGAACCTCCATGTTCAAAGAGAGTATACCTCTGAATAACAGATTCCTGGGAATGACAACTGGTTCAGAATGTCTGCTTGTGGGTCTCCTGGAAGCATTTTTCTGTCCACAGTTGGAAGCAGAATGCTAGATGAGATTGGCTGGAGGTCTGATCCAGCAGAACTCCCCAGATGCAACTAGACTACAGTTGCCATAATCTCTGACCATTGGCCATTCTGCTTGGGGCTGATGGGATTTGGAGTCTTGCAACACCCGGCCAACGTTGCCTACATTGGCCAAAAAAGGGGACATTTTTGAGTTCATCTATACCAATTCTGGGACTTTAGGATTTTTTACTTTTTGTGCTACAGATGCTAGGCAACTGTATTTGTAAACATGCAGGGTGTACAACATACATAGATTTTGCACCAGTTTATTTAGTGTTTTCACCAAAGGATACTGGGAAGTGTAATGCAGTCAGAGTGATTTCTTAGAAATCTCTTATCCCCTCAAAGTGCTACAATTCTGAGGGAGGGCAGGAACAACTGTGGCATTGGTTTAATTTTGTGGTGTAGATGCCTTAGGTATATGTCATATTTCTGAATATTAAGCAGTCATATTGAGCAAGACTAGAGCAGTGTTTTTCAACCACTGTTCCGTGGCACACTAGTGTGCCGCGAGATGTTGCCTGGTGTGCCGTGGGAAAAATTGAAAAATTACTTTATATATAGTCAATATAGGCACAGAGTTAATTTTTTTAACATTTTCTAATGGTGGTGTGCCTCGTGATTTTTTTCATGAAACAAGTGTGCCTTTGCCCAAAAAAGGTTGAAAAACACTGGACTAGAGAACAGTTGAGCTCACTGCCCTGTCTAAAAATGTTCCCAGTCACTGCATTCTTCACTGTCTTTTTTATCATTACTTTTCTGAGCCAAGCATAGGAGCTGTCCAGCAGTTTCAGAAGTCAGCCTAGAGTTGCGTTTTGTGGATACTCACGGACAAATTTTATTATATTTTGTATGCTATAAGATGTCTACCAGCGCCATCTGGTATGCCAGTTGAGACCCTACCTGCCTGTGCACTGTTTCGTCAGACTGCTACATGCTCTGGTTATCTCCTGCTTGGACTACTGTAATGCACTCTTTGAAGGTGATTCAGAAAGTACAACTAATCCAGAATGCAGCTATTAGACTGGTGACTGGGGGCAGCTGCCAGGACCATATAACACTGGTCTTAAAGGATCTACACTGGCTCCCAGTATGTTTCCAAGCTCAATTCAAAGTGTTGATGCTGACCTTTAAAGCCCTAAATGGCCTCGGCCCTGTATACCTGAAGAAGCGTCTCCACCCCCATCATTCAGTCCAGTTTCGAGGGCCTTCTGGAAGAAGTGAAGTTACATGGCAGAGGGTCTTCTCAGCAGTGGCACCCACCCTGTGGAACACCCTCCCATCAAATGTGAAGGAGATAAGGAACTGCGCAACTTTTAGAAGACACCTGAAGACAGCAGTTTATTATGTTTGATATTTTATTATGTTTTTATGTGTGTTGGAAGCCACCCAGAGTGGCTGGGGCAATCCAGCCAGATGGGTGGGGTATAAGAATAATAAAATGAGGATTAGGATTATTACTTTATGGAAATGTGGATTATAAATATTTGAATAAACTAATAAGCCAGGGCAATGATTCCTGCTGGAACAACAGATTTCCCCCTCTGGTTCTGCTCACATGTCATCATCCCTCCTGCACCTTCCCCAAATCTGCTCTGGAGGGTCAGGAGACATCTCCCTCCCCTGCTGAAGAGTGTGTAGGGGAGGAAAGGGGAAATGGGTCTATCAGGAAAGTAGAACTGCTTGTGCTGATGGAACAATTTCCTTGAATACAACTCAATGTTCTTAAAGCTTAAGAACATTTAATGGATGCAGACTTAGGCTTAGAGCAGACATGGTGAATTGATTTCAGTGGTTCTACTTGAAGCATGACAAAGCCTGGACCCAATCTAATATCTGCAGCCTGGTCCTGTCCCCTTCATCCTTGGATAATTCTGTTGGCAATCCTGTGCACATTTCTTTGGGCATAAGCCCCATTGAATTCAAGGAACTTTCTTCTCCTTAAATAGGCACATAGGTTGATCAGGGACAAGCACCAGAGCATGAAAAACATTCCTGGCAAACAAGAGGTCATAGTCTGTATTTTCAGTTCAATTCAATGGGGAGACATTGGTAAGATTATTTTTGGGATACATGAATGAGTCATAATATAAGTCTGTCATACTTTTTGGATACTCAGGTTCTATTGCAATCAATGGAAGTTATATATAAATAGGATCCTTAGGATTTTAAATCAGTCACTGGGCTTTCCCAGGTAATATTTCATCTCCAAAATTCTACCTGGGGAACAGTCAAGAGCAGGCTTCAGACTCACACATTTCCCCACTGTATGATTCTCCCTGTGGAGAGAAGCAAACAGATATACCTACCAGAATTCTCCAGTTTTATCTCGCCCTATGTGATAAAATCTATTGGAAAGTGAGATCAGCCTTGTCAAAAAAATTTTTTAGAAGCAATTAATTATATTTTAAAATTGCATGAAGGGAACAGTGGATGATTAAGTCTGTACTCCTGGATATAACTCCCCTTACTTCTGAGTAGACGTACAAAGAATCACACCGTTAGTGGTATATATTTTCTGTTGGCAAGTCAAACATTCCATAAAATGCCTCCAGGATGAAAGCACAGACATCCCAGGTAGCAGAAATGTGTTAGATGCTATGTTTCAATGTATTCTTGAACTGTTTTAAAGATACAGCGTTTGGGTGTTTAGAAGTCTTGTTGTGAACCAAAATCTGAGTAGCTTAGGCTGCACCTCGCTTCTGTTCTCTTAGCCAGTGGATCTTTTTGGTATTTCTTTTTCTGTTTAAGTATCTCCTGCTTATGAATAATTTGTAGCCCCATGTCATCACGCTTTGAGGATAGGGTCCTGTGCTCAGTGACCATTATCAGCCCTTCCACACTTCAGAATTATCTATATTAATAAATACATTTCACCAATATGCACAGCATACATTTTTTTTTCTCTCTCTCTCTCTCTTCCTGGTACAATATTACCCAAAGCATCTCCTCTCTCCCTGTACACAGGACCAAAAGTGCAGGCACATCATTTATTGATAAGACAAAAAGAATGTAATGAAATTATCAATGTTCTTGAATTAATTATGAACATGATTAAGAAAGCTAAAATCTCAGGAGCCAGGATCTCATTACCCATTCAGTCTTAGGGATTGCTTTCGTTCAGCACGGCAAAGAGACTTTGAGCAGCCCTACAATTGCCTCTCCTCTCCCTTCTTTATATAGATATATATATATATATTTGTGGTTAGCACTAAGGTTTATTTGTTCTCCGGTTCTGCGCTCCTTTTTTTTTTTTTTGAAATGATTCCTCTCCGTGCATCGTCCTTTGAATGCCACATCCCTTCCTTCGCTGGAGAAGGAAGGCATCAACAGGGCCTATCTAACCAGGTCTCTGAGCCTACACACCTCCTTCGCAGGGCATCTCAGTTCGACTTGCATCACTGGAGCTCCTCAATATCTTTTCAAGGTAAGTCTGAGGATGTAGCCAAAAAAAAAAAAAAAAAGTTCTTCCAGATTTATGTCTGCAGCTGTGCTCCAATACTGTCTGATTCCTGTTCAGCTCAGCACATTAATGACATCATTATTACGCTGTCTCAACTTGATTTAACTCGGAGCATGTTACATAGCTTCTTCTACTTTGGGGAAGAACTAATTGCAAAGAACTAATCTTATTAAGTTTTCGACAAAATTAAAAGGGAGTGCTGTTTCCCTCCCCCCTTCTCCTTCTTTTTAAACTACAAGAACATTTCAGACAAACATTTTCATAAACTGGAAATTGGAAATAGCAGCAGCTGCAGGCTGGACTACATGGCTGGGATAGATTCATAACTGTGATGCAGAAGTGCTAATTGGGTTATGAATTTTTTCCCCCTTCTGTTTAACTGTATCGGTAGCATCTGCCACTGTCCCTCTTTTGCTGAAAGGGCTTTAAAAGCAACGTTTTAATAGAACACCTTCTTCCTCCTCGCATTTTACAAGGCCCTCATGAATTAGTTGTTGCTACAGAGTTTGGCCTGGAATGATCGTCTGATGTCATATAGCAAATAAAATGGGATAATTGCTCGGCTGAAGTGAGGTTATTCCGACTTGATTGTAATCAAGTCAGCGCAAAGGGTGGCAGCGTGAGATTTAAATGACACAAAGTGTTTTGCGTGTGCTTTGTCTGCTGCGAATCAGACTTTTTAATCTTATATGCAGTTCTGCACTGAGCACTTTTTGGCTTGCAAAAGAGGACGGTCTGTGGACTCGTGTAATAGTCGGGACTTGATGGAGTCTGGTATTTTGGAACTTGGGTTCATTTAGCAAGTGCTTCATGGGACAAGAGAGCAGGACTTGATTGAAATTATTTTCCATGTAGCTGCTTGGACCGATAGCTTAAGTACTCTGCTTTAGGAGAAAGAGTGAAAGGGAATGAAGGGGAGAGAGAAAGAAATTAGATCTCCGAGCTAATTTGCACAGATGGTACTCTCTGGAAAGAATCATTCTTCCTTCAGACTGAAGAAACAGTGTCAATATCTCCCTAGCTAAATCACATTTGAAAACAGGAAGCTGAATAGGCAGCATAACACAAATGTTTTAATATTCTTAATTGTAACGCTGCGCTGTTTCTATGAACTTGGAAGTGGACAAAATATTGTTTCAAATCCACTCTGAAAAACTTATGCAATGGCTCATATACCAGAAAGCTCAGCTTCAGGGGCACAATGACTTTTCATGTATTTAGTGTTGCGTCCTTCAGGCTCTTTGAGATTTTGGTCCACAAAAGGCTTGGAAAGACCTATCATAATTTTTCCTAGGCCCAGATAATTTCCTTTGATGCTAATCGTGGAAATATTAATTATTCAAACGCATCATTATAAAGTGTACTAGTTCTACTTTTGAAAAAATGACCCGACATTGAAAACGTACTCTCCTTCTAGAAGCATGTTCCAGGGAAATCTAAAAGTAGAGATTATGTACATTTCAGCCCATTCTGGAAACAGATATGCTGGAATTCTTATGCTGTTCTCTAACTATGCCTTTGAAAGTGAAAGACGGAGTCACAGCGCATTTTGTTTTAGAGCAATTTGATACATCCCCCGAAGAAAAGTTAAGTCCGTTATTAACTGTGTGGTGCCTCAACCTTTTTGTTCCGGATGGTAAAACTACAAGGAAAGCCGACATAATATTATGTTAGCTGCATCACTTGAGTAAATATTGAATTGCTCTTTGCAGGGAATCAGACTTTCTGTGCAGATCTAGGAAATGAAGCACTCATCAAACCTTACAATACTGGGTGAGTCCGTCCTTTTAAGGGATGTTGCTGTTGCTGCAGGCTCCCAATAAACCTTTTGACCTATTTCATTTGTCTCGGGAACTTCACTTCCTTAAAGCTGTTCTGGCACTTCTCAAAAGCATGATCATGGCAGTCACGTCTGACTTTTGTGAGTCTATGGATTTGCATGTAGGCAATAGTAGAATGGATGAATGTCATTCATAGTTGTGGTCACTGGAAGCTACTTCAAACAATTACAGGGGTTGTGTTTATTTTATAATGCTTCTTAATTCAGAAAAGGTTAGGGTGCAGGGAAAGAAACAAGTTTGTGTATAGGGTTAAATTTTCAGTGGGAACACTTTGGGAACAGAAATTTGCTGTCACCAGAATCGGGCACTCTGTGCCTCCAATACTATCAGTTCCTAATCACATGAAAATATATGGAAATCAGGATCAGTTCCTAAGCTTGCAGTCTTATGCAAACTAATTCAGGCCCATTTTGCTCGGGAGATGGACTTTTCTTTAAACACGAACGCTCAAGAGCAGACTTCATACATGAGGAAATCACATAAATATGTCTTGGCATGAAACAAATGCATTATTTAGAATAGTTGCAGGTAATCTTTTACATACAAAGAGTTGCTGATTCCTAATCAAGGGAAAAAAACCTCAGCATAAGTCACAGAGAATAAAGAGCTTGCAGTGGAGTACGATAACTTGTTATTTTGTCCTTGCAAAGTAATTATTTCTTCTGACTTTTGTACTTGTTTATGAGAATGGCCCAAATGTGAAAGGGCCCTAGATTTTTTTTTTCTGGGCATGGTTTCAGAAAATGGAATTTAAATCTTCAACCACATATGTGTTTCTAGAAGCTGTGTGCCTCTCATAACTACATTCATTACTTTTGCCCCGATCTAGTTAAGGAGATGTGTGTGCAGAAGCCATCCTACACATGGGTCACGCTTGTTGGATATGGAGCCATGCTTGAGCTGTGAAATCTCCATCCAACTGAGTTGCTCTCCATTGGATGTACATTTTAAAGCACATCCTCACCCACATTCTAAGACAACTAGTCACACACCCTTGCTTCCTCCCCACCTTCTGAAGGCACGTGTGTTTTCATTTAATAAAGGCCAGCGGGGATTTTAACTCTCATCTCCAGTTCTTAAGAGGCAACCTATTTTACGCTACAATCCTTTGCACACTTGCAGGAGGGAGCATATAAGCCCCATTGAACTCAGTGGGATTTACTTACAAGTAGACATGTATGGAATTTCACTGCTAATTAAGGGTGCTTACTCTCGAATGAGAGAAGATTTTGCCTTTTACCTGATTTATATTTATATTCAAGCAGCTGTGTAAATATAGTATGCAATATCACCACTTTCTCATTGTATAGTTTTAACAAGTTACTATTGTAGTGGGGTTCTAGCTGAAGCACAATGGAATATGAGGAACAGAGATAACAAAATAATAATTAAAAAAATAGACAGCATATTCAGCAAAATAGAAAACGCAGGCATGGACTTTTTCTGTCTTTCTAAATGTATTATTTTCTCCCTCTTGATTTCTAGATGCATTTTCTAGCTGCATCAAAGAATGGTGTGGATGCTTTCTATATAGAATAATTATCAGTTTAGAAATGCAGAAGTTACAAGGCAATTAAAACTTTGATACAGCACTTATGTTTTATGTGATTAAAAAATAATAATAATTTGATAAAGTGTTCTGCCTTATAGATGAAGTGCTTGTTTCATTAATTCAAACCCAGTCAAAATCACCCAGAGTTATGCTACCTAATCTATCGACATGATACTACTTAAAATGGTGATGGATTTTTGTTTGTGTGTGTGGCTGAATTTTTCTGAGTGGGTGTAATCTTAAATGTTCTGCTGATTTACTGGTACTTCAGTAAAGCAGAGCAACTGAGCAGTTTTTTGTACAGATATTCAGGTAGACAAACTTCATGTTTTTAAATGAAAATAATACAATCCTTATTTAACACTTTGATAGCCTTTTTCCTGATGGTATTGGAAAATAGCTATCAACAATAATAGCATCACCATTATCATCATTCATATGTTTTAATCTGCTTTTAATTTTGCGTTTCTAAATTGCTGAACTTTGCCTTGGAACTTTACGGATACAAAAATAATCGTAACTGCAATGATAATCTTCTGTACCAAATAAATCTATGGAGATACACAGTTCACACTGTATATATATTTGGACTGCTACCAGTTTAGCACCATGCTAAACGTACACAGGGCCACCTCCTACAACCTGTTGTACCAGCACATACAGCGCGGATGAAGAGCTTTTTACACTGCAGACGTTTTAAGTGTGTTTTAAGTGCAATGTACAATGTGACACTAGATGGCGATGGCGAGCCTTATGGAAAATTCAATGCATTTTTTAAAACGCTTAAAAAAACACCATTTCCAGAACTTTTTAAAATATGTGTGTAGATCCTGCCACTTAGATGGATAGATGGATGGATCTGAGCTGCTATTTGCGTTTCACACAGCGTGATGGGTTTGGTTTCGAATTGATCTTTCTGCCATAAGGGAAAAAATGCATCGCTTCTTTAATTTTTGGTTTCGCTTAGGAAAAACATTTAGCCAAGGTCTTTTTATTTCATACATCTCATCATTTTATTCCCGCCATTCAGGTACATACACACTGACAAGGAGTAACTCATGTAACCAAACAAACAGACGAGAGAGATCCCTGCCCCAAGGAGCTTACAATCAAAACTTCGACAAGAAGTAGAGGGAAGAGAAAGATAGAAATGAGAAAGGCATGGCCAATAAGTGATAAACATGAGAAAATGCAGTTATGCATGCTTCCAGGGCAATGCTATGCACACTTACTTGGGAGTAAGGCCCATTGACTGCAGCAGGGCTTAGTTATGAGTAGAGATATGTACAGGGTTGCCCTGTGGAGCTTCGGGTTTATTTTCCTGGCCGAAGCCGAGAGTGTTGCCGGAAGATCAGTTCTGATCTGAATGGGTTAAAGAGAACCCTGTGCCTTAGATTGATTTAAATCAGTAATGAATCTTCTCATAAAGCTGCTGTTACTAGATATTACACTGCTATCTCAGTCCTTTGATAGCACAGATAAGAAATGCTTACCACAGAGGATGCTCCTAAAGGACAGATATTGTTTCCTGTACCTCAGGGAGCAAAAAGCCATACTGCTGGATCAGGAACTTTTCCTAGCAGCAAGTAAATTCAGGCCTTATCAAGTTGCAGCACAAACTGCACTCTTGTTTTATTATTCTCATTAGAGATTTAAGGACTAATTCCAGTTGTTAGTGCTTAGCAGTTTAATGTTTTCCATAGATAAGAATTAAGATTCTTCTGGGGGATTTTTTCTCTCTCCTCCTCTTAATTTGCTCAAGCTTGCAGAATATAGTCCTGGAAATGCATTTACACACAGGAAATTCATGTACATTTCCTCAATTGTCCTTAACGTTTTGGAAAGCATGTGATTTATTTTTTATATATTTTTTATTTTTTAAAAAAAAGCAAAATCTCAAAGCTGCTCATCAGCATGCACCTTCAACAAATGCGGTGTCTTTCATACCTAAAGCACAGAAGTGTTTGTTTGCTTTTTTGAAATGCGAAAACGATGGCTGAGCTTTCTATTTGTGTATACCGGATGAAATCATTCTCTATAAATAAATTTCCCAAAGCAAATTGATGCTGCAGCTCTGTGGGGAAGGGATCTAGCTCAGTGATAGAACATCAGCCCTGCTTGCAGAAGGTCGCAGGTTCAATCCTGGGCAACTCCATCTTGAGCAGGAGATGTATTCTACCTGAAACCCAGAGCACCACCGCTAAGTCAATGTAGGCCATGGTTCAGCAAACTAAGGCCTGCAGGCCGGATCAGGCCCAATTGCCTTCTAGATCTGGCCCACAGACGGTCCGGGAATCCAGGCAGCTGGCCTAGCGTGGACGTGCGATGGTTTTTGCGACTCAGCCAGGCTTGGGAGTCAAAAGTGAGGCGGGCAGCTGCTCAAGACAAGCCCCTTCTCCGTCCATCGCACGTGTGCAGCAATCTTTTCTTCTGGGGTGGGGTGTGAGGAAGAGGGAAAAGGAGCCCCAGTTTGGATTTCCACCATGGAGCTGCCGGCGACTGACCTCAGGAACGGCAGTTGTGGCGGCAGGGCCTCGGGAGCGACGCCCGCCAGTGTCTGTGGCAGCGGTGCTCCCCGCCGGAGGAAGCGGGGAACGCCTGGGAGGCTTCACTGCGAAGCTGTTTTGCGCTCTGCTGGGGAGGCCACTCATTAGCTACATGGTGCGAGCCATGGAAAGGTAAATAGCCGCCACCTTATCTTCCCTCACGTGGGGAAAAGAACGTTTCTGCTAGAGCGGTGCCGGCCTGACTTAGCGTGGCCAACGGCTTTCCCCTTCACCCACGCATGAGCACACGCTCTCCAGGGCTGACAGGAATTGCGCGCTTACCTCAGCTCCCCACCCCGCCTTATGAGAGAAATACAATCAATCAATCAATCAATCAATCAATCAATAGTCTAACTCAGCATAAGACAGATTCCTGTGTTCGGCCAGTGCTTTTCCCCTGAAAAACAAGGTGGGGGTAACTCATTACGAAGTTTGTTTGTTTATTGAGGTCACCCCCCTCCCCCGCCCTGGATAAATGTAAAATGTGATTAATAAACTCAACCAGACAATGATCTGGATTGTGCCAAAATGGCAAAAATGATTGGAATAATCAGAAATCGGGAAGATCAAAATTTTAATAAGGAATGGGGAAAATTTATAATCTTTTTTAAAAAAAAACAATGTAAACAGCTAAAATTGTTAGTGGCATTGGAATAACACTTGTAGTTTAATGGAGAATGTTGGACATAATGGAGATGCAAAAGATTTGGATTATTATAAAAGATGCAGGAGGAAAGCACTAACAATAGGACCCACAAAGGCAAGGATGGAAACCCAGGAGATTCTGCGGAATCTTGTTTCTATATTGTATGTTGATACGTTATTGTAAAATTTTTAATTTGAAAAAAACCCAAATAAACAAATTTATTTTAAAAAAGACAATGATCTGGATTAGAAATGGCCACAACTTTATTGATTACAGGTACTGTAGGTGTTGATTACAGGTATAGGTGGATTTTTTGGCTCAGGCATTGGGTGTATATTTGTTCCAGCCCTCCCAGACATAATAGTTCTTTAATTTTAAAAAGGTAAGGGTACTCAGTTGTCCCACGTTCCTGTTCAAACCCCCCCCCCCGTGTGTTCCTCTGCACATTTTTTTCTATGGGTAATCTCCCATGGGACATAGTGGACAACCTGCATTAACTTTCATAGGATCGTGCTGTAAACTGGACATGTTGAGATTTACAGTGAGGGAAAACAGTATTTGATCCCCTGCTAAATTTGCCCGTTTGCCCTCTGACGAAGAAATGACCAGTCCATAATTTTAATGGTAGGTTTATTGTAGCTGTGAGAGACAGAATAACAACAGGAAAACCCCAGAAACCCAGAAGACAAAAGTCAGAGATTGATGTGCATTATAATGAGTGAAATAAGTATTTGATCCCCTATCAACCAGCCAGATGTCAGGCTACCTGGTATCTTCACTGTATGTAATGAGCTGAGATTAGAAGCACCTGCTGTAAGGAGAGGTTTACCTGTAATCCCAGCTCGTTACAGTACCTGTACAAAAGACACCTGTTGACAGAAGCAATCAATCCAGCAGATTCCAAAGTAGCCACCATGACCAAGACCAAAGAGCTGTCCAAGGATGTCAGACAAGATTGTAGACCTGCACAAGGCTGGACTAGGCTACAAGACTACATCTGACCTCTGTAATTGCCAACAAGGGTTTTGCCACCAAGTACTAAGTCATCTTTTGCAAAGGGATCAAATGGTAGCTATAATAAACCTACCATTAAAATTATGGACTGGTCATTTCTTCGTCAGAGGACAAACGGGTAAATTTAGCAGGGGATCAAATACTTTCCCCCCGTCACTGTAGAACAGGTGGAGCAAATGCCTCAGAAAGCTGGTTTTACTTCTAACAGTTGTCCCCACTTGATCATAGGAAGGGAATGGATTGCTCTCGATTATGATGTTTTTAATAGGTCATTTATGGTTTAAATGTCATAAATGGTGACTTCCGGCGAAGGTCGCCATCGCGGGCGGTCGTGGGTTGCCTCGGCTGCGAGGCCACCCAGTCTGCCCGGGGGTTGGAGCCCTGCCACCGCTACGCGGGGCTCCGGTGAGGCCGGGAAGAGCGTCCCGTGCCTCGGGCTCCCCGGCGGGCCCGCTAGGCTACGCACCCTTCCCTCGCCCCCCTGTAAAGGGGGAGTGGGGGTGAAGGGAATGTGGAGCCGGGCCATTAGGGGAAATGCCCCAACCGGGCGGAGAAGCGGCGAGACTGGCCGTGGTGAGCGAAACGTTCTCCTGAGAGATGAAAGAAAAAGAAGCTGGAGGTCGTAAGTAATTGAATGGATTTATTGCTGAGTTTAAAGACTTAACGACTTAACGACCCTGAAGGCTTTAGATAACGGAGCCCGCCTGTCTCCCTTCGGAGGAGAGGAAAATAACAGACTGTGAAACTGTTGCTATCGGATGGATATATTGTTAAGACTTTTTGAGGAGTGAGACTTTTTAGATCTCCCTTGGGGGAGGAAGAGGATGGAAAATATCCCAGTTGAAAGTTTTCGTCTTTGCATTCCGGTTTCAGAGAAAAATGGCTGCGAAGGCTCTGAAGCGAAGTGGAAAATTACTGCTACATGATGAACAATGCTGAAATAGAAACTGAAATCTGATACCTATGCCCGTCCTCACCATGTTGGGTTTTGTTTTTGAAACCGTTCTGGACTCGGCACTAACTGATGAAGAAAGGATTATTATACTGAAATTGGAACTGATTAATCGGAAATTGAAGGTTTTGAGTGGGGATTTGAAGGAAAATTTATTTCCCACAGAGGAGACCTTCCAGACACTGGGTACTATGGAAGAAAATCTGGGCAAAGGGCTGATGGAGTTGATAGAAAAAATGAGCGAGTTGACATGGCGATCCCTGGGAAAAGAAGCGTTCCTCGGTGGTGGCAGTCCGAGGACGGCAAGGAATATTATATCCAGCCCTCGAGGTGTGAGCTCGGGAGCGATGGGCAAGAAATTAAGATATCTACAAATAGAAGAATGCAGTATCGAATGGGAGAAGCCAAGAGATGAACAGTGTATCCTGATGCTCGATGCAAGGATGGTTGGGGAAGGTGTCTGGTTTTGGGTCTGGTTCTGTGGATGTATAAGAAAAGAGGACAATCTGAGGAGCGGTGGTGAAGGATGGAGCAAGACATGGGACAGAGGGGGGATAGGGTGAACTATATTAAATATAAAATATAAATGCTTTGTTATGGTAATCTGAAATCGGAGGGTTAAGACATTAAGCTTTATTTTAATTTTTATAAGAAAAGGGATATTTTGAAATTTTTTGATATTAGCAGCAGTTTAAGTGAAGAAGAATAGATTCAATATAAGATAAATTTCTTTAAGATCCAAAGAACTGTTATTAAGATTGTTGTTTAAGGTTTGAATTTATTAAGTGAATAAAATTACTAGAGAAAGGAAGTTATTAAAGTAGAATATGGATATAAAACCGAAGGAGAGAGGGCGGGGGAAGTCAATTGTTAAGTTTTGGAACTAGGATATTTTCTCAAGTGTATAAATAAGAAGAATTGTATTTGTGTTTGTATTTGATTTATATATGTAGGTGTGGGTGTGGGTATATGTTTGTTATGAAAATACCAATAAATTCTTATTAAAAAAAAAAAAAATGTCATAAATGGTATCAAAAGGATGTTGAAAAATTAAACAACTCAATAATTAACTTTTTTTAAAAAAATGTTTAGGTGAAATATATTGAATTACTCCCCCCCCCAAAAAAAAATAAAAAATAAAAAATGGAATGATTGACTGATGATTATGTCGCATTACAAGAATAATGAAATCATCAACAACAGCAAAGAAAATAATAAAGCATAAATGTTCCCGCCCTCCAAAAAAAGATTTATAAAGATTATAGAAGATTCTAGAAAATTAAAATAATTGTGTTTACGACCCATTTACAACACAATCTTACACATGTCTACTCAGAAGTAAGCCCAGTTGTATTCAGTAGGATTCACCGCCTGGTAATTGGGTACAGATTTTTTTTTTTTTTAGAATTTATTGATTTTACAACAAACAATGAATCACCAACATTGACCCAACACCAGACTGAATATAGACAAATACATATACACCAATAATTCTTCTTCTTATGCCATACAAAAAAAAAAATCTTGGTCGAATCTTGGCACAGACTTCCCCTGCCTTTTCACCTTCGGTTCTAATACCAAATATTACTTTAATAACATCATATAATAAGAAAAAAAAATCTTAATAAATCTTGTTTTAAATATGCAATAATTTCCCATTCTTAGCTTAACAAAAATTTAATCATATTGTAACTTCATGTTAATTCCACACCAAATTCTAATTCTTAACACATTGTTCTTAATATAAATCATCACAAATATCCTCTTTCACTATAACTGCTGTTAATAACATAAATTTAAATATCTCTTTTCTTAATCAAAAGCTTAAACTCTTAACACACCGGTTTCAGGTTACCATAGTATATCATTTTTTCCTCTTTACCCTTAATACAGTTCACCCTATCCCCCTTCTGTCCATTTTCTTTGGTCGTCTTGCTCCAGAACCGCTCCTCAAAGTGTCCTTTTTCCATACAAATCCACAGATCCAGACAAAGTCCAAAACAGTCCTTGCATAGAGCATCAGGGTACGCACATCCTCTTCTTCCAGCTTCTCCGGTTCATCATACCATTCCTCTTCTATTTGTAGACATAATGCTTTTTTCACCGACGCTCCCGGGCTCTCACCTCGAGAGTTAGATATAACAATTCTTCCCGTCCTGGGTCTGCCACCCCCAAAGGACGTTTCATTTTTCCGGAGTCGCCAGATCATTCCATCCTGTTCTTCGATCATCCCTTTCAGCTCCATGCCAAGGCTCTCTTCCAGTACAGCCATTTCCTGAATAGTCTCCTCTGTGGGTTCTGACATGTCCCGGATCAATATCTCCAATTTTCGGTTGAGCAGTTCCAGTCCCAATATAGTAATCCTTTGTTCATCACTCATCTCAGAGTTCATAACCAAATCAAAAACAAAACCCAGCATGGTAGAAGCGGGCTTAGGTGTCAGATTACAGTTTCGATTTCCAAGCTTCTCCATCTTAATGCCAGTAACTTTCCACTCAATCACAGTCTTTCGCAGCCATTTTCCCTGTATCCAGGGTGCAAGAACCACAGATTTTAAAAAGAGATATTTTCCACATACTTGTTCCCCAGAGGGAGATCAAAGAAGTCTCACTTATCAAAATTCAAGTACTTTGTAACCATCACTGTAACAGCAGTCTCTTAAACTGGTTATTTTCTATCCCTCGAAGGGAGGGAGACAGGCTTCCTTTCCATATATCACCCGGGTCGTTAGAAAAATACAAAAAACAAGTCCAATCGAATACTCACGACCACCAGGTTTCTTTAGCTCCAAACTTGACAGGTAGAACATAGACGCTCATCGCAGGGGCAACCGCCGCTCCGCGTCCCGGTTGGGGCATGTCCCCTATAGCCCGGCTCCGTTGTCCCTTCACCCCCACTCCCCCTTTACAGGGGGAGCGAGGGAAGGGTTCAGAGCCATAGTGGGCACGCCGGGGAGCCCGGGGTGCGGTAGCGGGGCTCCAACCCCCGGGACGGACTGGGTCGCCTCGCAGCCGAGGCAACCCACGACCACTCCGCGATGGTGTCGCCGCCGGAAGTCAAGTGGGTACAGATTTATAGCTGATTAATTCTTGCTCTTTATCAGCTTCGCTGTAATTTGCATGTCACCAAATGTTACTGTAGGTTCCTTGTTTTGATACTGAAGGAAGTGTAATCTAGTTTTTGTTTGTTTAAGCGTAAGATGTTCATTAAACTGTAACATTAGAAACGTCTTTTCTAATAGCTGCTAATGCCATTTCACCCCTTATTACAACAACCAAAAGAGCATAAAAGAGAGAATTGTGTGTTTCAGTAATGGGGAATCTGGAAGTCCTTTAGATGTTGTTGGACTGCATTTCCCATTTTCACTGACCGTTGATGGTGCTCAGTGGAGCTCATGAAAGTTGGAGTCGAACAACATTGGCTCCCCATTTCTAATGCATGTCCCTAACTCACAGCCCCATCAGTTAAAACCAGCAGCTGTTGTTGGGGCAGTCACAATTACCCGATCATTGCTATTGCTTTGGCATACCAGGAGGAAAGGGTGGAGAGCAGAGATGCTGGTGGTGGGGTCAGTGCAGTGCAAATGCACTGGCAGAACCAATGTGTGTGGGATATTTAGTGCAGTCAAACCAACAATTCATGTTTTGCTTCATAGGCCCACGATAGAAGCTTAAGCTCACAGAGTTTTCCTGAAAGTTTGCTAGAGAGAACTCTGTGAGAGACACTCCCACTGTGCCCTGACAGCGGGAGGGCATAGCTACATATATTCTCTTACCTTTGTGGGCACACCATCTTATTCGTCTCTTCCTCATCTCTTCACCACCAAGCCAGAAATGTGAGAACATTTGCTAAGTCGGAGCTCCAATGCTCAGACACCATTTTAAACTAGACTTAAGTATGTGTTAGTAACTGAATTACCATTTGAAGCCTGTCTGACCAAAGCTGAGACATCTGTTACTCTTCAACAAGTTTTCTGAGTGAGTAAATGTGGACTTTTATTTTTTGCAAGATTCTTTGTGGGATTATTGTTTTAAGGGGAAAATACTAGGAGAATCCAGTTACAGGTGGGTAGCCGTGTTGGTCTGCCATAGTCAAAACAAAATAAAAAATTCTTTGCAGTAGCACCTTAGAGACCAACTAAGTTAGTTCTTGGTATGAGCTTTCGTGTGCATGCACACTTCTTCAGAATCCAGTTTGCCTTAAAGAATCCAGTTTGCCTTAAACCATCCTAGATTTCTTAAAATTTCTTAAAAAGGCTAAAACTAACCTATCTAAGCTTCCCTTTTAAGCTGCAAAGGGGACGGCACTCTGCTGAACTCATAAATGTGAGGAAGGAAGGAAGGATAATATTTAATAAATACATCCAGGATTTAATTTTTTTAGCTAGAACCCACCGGAACTCAGTTCCAGCAACACTCAGGTGGGCACCACTGCCATTATAAGAGACTAAGGGAGATGTTCATGGTGAGTTCCAACACTGAATATATGCTCTCATAGCAACTATTCACATCCCAACAATATGATACTCCTGCTGACCACTGCTGGTTAAATTTTACCCTTGTTGATTAAATTTGACCTTTGATGAACTGCCAACTAAAGCTTTAACTGGAGGGAGGTTTCCTACTGTCAGGAGGCCTTTCGAGTCCAGTGCGCCAGCTGTAAGTCCATGACCAGAGATGTGTAACTTTAAATTCCAAAAACAGCAACCGAAACCCATAATAATAATAATTTATTATTTATACCCCGCCCATCTGGCTGGTTATACCCAGCCACTCTGGGTGGCTCCTAACAGAATATTAAAAACACGATAAAACATCAAACGTTAAAAACTTCCTTAAACAGGATTGCCTTCAGATGTCTTCTAGAAGTTGTTTATTTCCTTGACATCTGGTGAGAGGGCATTCCACAGGGCGGGCGCCACTACTGAGAAGGCCCTCTGCCTGGTTCCCTGTAACCTCACTTCTCACAGTGAGGGAACTGCCAGAAGGCCCTCAGAGCTGGACCTCAGTGTCTGGGCTGAACGATGGGGGTGGAGACGCTCCTTCAGGTATACTGGGCCGAGGCCATGTATGGCTTTAAAGGTCAGCACCAACACTTTGGAAATGTACTGGGAACCAGTAAGGGTCAGAAATGTGTAACACAATCCAAGGAGCACGAATTATTGTTTCTAAAGCAGCACCTGAACTTCTGAAGAGCCAAGGGCAGGGGAAGGCAAGCAGAGGTCTAATTCTGAAGGTGTATGATCAGGTGCTTATACTGACCGAGTAATTTTCAGTGAGATAGTTTCTCTGATGCTGAGATCTTTTTAAGACTCTGTGAAGATGGATTGGTCTTTAGGGGTCAGTTGACTATGTGCTACAGTCAGGTGGTGAGATTTGTATATTGCAACTAAGATGGAAACTTTGGGACCACCATTCAGCCTGCGTGTTAGGAATGCAAGAGTGGTTGGGAAGGAGGTACGGTGCTGGAGTCAGCCTGCCAGGAGCTCTGTCTCAATACGCATACAATAGCCACGGGAATGCGAAATGTCCTATCACCAAACGGCATGTTTTCCTCCCTCCACCCGCCGTCAATGACATGGAACAGAGGTGCACCCCCCCCCAATTGAGCACATGCCCAAACATCACCCGGCAGCACAAGGCAGAAGTCAACATGGGGCAGCTCCATGCTCTTTGTCATGTCTAGTGCCACCCTCATTAAGCTCATTCAGTATTGTTGGCTCCTTGGAATCAGATGGGGACAAACCCAGCATGGTCTGCAGGGCTCTCAAATAGACAAGAACCTAATTATCCTAATTGCTTGAGAAATTGTGGCAATTGACCTTAGATTATGTTTCTTTAAAAAGGAAAACGCCTCCTCAATTGAGCGAGAAAGTGCAACATCGATGAAATTACAAATCAGATTTTTATTTTTTATTTTAAAAAATATCCATCTTTAGAATCAGGTTTTGGGTGACCTCAGACAAGAGAGAACTGGTGTAGCTTTCTCTTTCACATGTGTCACATACAGTGGTGCCTTCTAAGGGACTCAAGGCAGTGGTGTTCTGGCAGCGGCAGTGCATTCAACAGATCATGGATTTTTAAGCTATTTTTTTTTTTTAATGAACAAAATGTCACTTTCATTTTCAAAGTAGCTGTCTGTGTGGCATCAGGAGCTGTCATCTGACAAACTCAATCCCAGTGCCCTTGGGATGTGAGGAACCAGTTGCACGGCTCTTTGGAGCCTACCTGTTTGGAGAATTATTTTTGCTGCAATTGTTTTATATACAATTCCCATTCACATACTTTCCCCCCACCCCCACCCATGTAACATTTGGCTCATAAAACTCTGCAATCCACATACTCAAGAAGTACTAAAGACATGGCTTTGTACATTTCTAGCACATCATGATAGGGTCAATGAAGAAAATGCGGGCTCCTCAAGCACAGATACACAGTGGCATAGCGTGGGTTGCCAACACATAGGGCCACACAGAGGGAGGGAAACAGATGGAGTACACATGTGCATTATGGCACCTGCGTCACCCAGCAGATCACAGTCATAGAGATAAGAAAAGAAGAGTTGTTCCGTTGTCTGGAGAGGTCGCTTCCTGGTTCGCTGTCAGGCGTCAGGGAATCCGACCCTCCCCCCCCCCATGGCAGGCTGCCAGGGATACATAGAGAAGAAAAGCTCTTACCAAGTCTTTTATTCAATATTCACAGAGAGAGGCTTAGAAATGCTACCTCTTGGAGTAATGGTGGTGCTCTGAGTAATCTCCACCTCCCGTCCCTTCTCAGTCGTCAACAGCACCACCCCCTTATGGTGGCTACTTAAGGCCATTTGCCTCTTAATTATTTGCTCTCCTACTTTCACTACTCACTGGGTTTTGGGAAAAGGGGGGTCTGGAATGCTTTCTAATGATAACGTGTCTGCCAGTTGCTCTGGCTCTGCATCTCCCCCCTCCGCTTCTCCCATGATTTCCCAGCTTTGCCCCTCTTCTGTCTCTGAGCTGTGACCTTCTGCAAACCACTGTTGTAAATCTGTACCAGGCATAGGGAAACTTGGCCCTCCCGGTGTTTTGGGACTACAGTTCCATTCATCCCTGACCACTGGTTCTGTTAGCTAGGGATCATGGGAGTTGTAGTCCCAAAACATCTGGAGGGCCAAGTTTGCCTATGCCTGATCTATACTGTCTTCCTCTTCTCTATAAGTTTCAGGAGGAGGAGGGGGAGGCGGTCTCCACCCTTCCTCCTCAGTCCAGTCCCTGACTTTCGTGTGGAGAAGCTGTTTTTCAATGGAGCCCAGAGACAGAAGCACACAGCTGTATTGAAGCAGCACCGGGTGTTGAAATTTTGCACTGCCTAACAATCTTGCACCCGGGGCACTGCTCATACCCAATATGCCTGCAAGAGAAAAGTAAACCAAACTGGAGATACCAGTTTGGGGGCCTTTTGCATGCGCAGTAAGTTCTCTGTTGCATTGCGGCCCCTCCCTTTGGTTATCCTGCAATAGAAGGAAGTGGTCTCCGGTGATCTCCGGCAAACAGAAGTAGCAGGGAACTGCTGAACAGACATTCCACGTGCCCTCTGGTGTTTGAGATCACCATGGGGGCAAACTTGACATCTGGAAACGCCTATCCCTCAAGCTCAGGGTCTACTCGTTACTTGTAATTAGAATTGACTCATTGCCATGCTGCTTATGGAAAGGCCACCTTTCTTAGCATGTCTTGCCAGGGACAAAACAATTACCATACTCTCCCCACCTCCCCCAATGATCCAGCCGCCCTAGAGCCATGCCCAATAGGGTTATTTTTTTGCTGTGAGCACAGAAGGAGGAAGAGGGATGTCCTCCCCCCCCCCTGCATCATGGATGCTATATTCCTCTAGGCTTACTGTTAATATGATCACTATTTTATGTTTGAATCAAGAGAGGGCGAGAGCTTTCTTTCTTAAAACAAAGCAAAAAACCAAAAAAACAAAAACAAAAATCCATGTGTTGGCGGGTTATTTCGCTTGCAAAACACGAGGCGACTTGTTTTCCAGGTATTGGGCGTAAGCAGCCTTCTCGACAGGAAATAAATTTATGATGAAGAACTCCCGGTAGAGAGCTTGGAAAACTTACACAGAGCTGTTCTGCATCCAAAATGCTGTTCAGTAGATTTTTCCAAAGCACCCAGGTAACAGCTGGCGCAGGCCATGTGCCAAGCCTGACAGCCCATATGCTGTCTTTAGTGCGGTAATTATCTCAACACAAAACTCTGATAACCCAGCCTACAGGGTCCAGTTTCACCAGGTTAAATTGACTCAGTGGCTTTGTTAGTCAGTTCCTTTGGCACAGCAAGAACTTCATCAAGAGTTTAAGCACCGAGGCAGCCTAGGAAAAAGCAAGAGGGCTGTTAGTTTCAGGACAGGTGTCTTATTAACCCAAAGAGATTGGAGGCTTCCCGTTCATTAGAAAGGCACTGGAAGCATGTCTATAGTTAAGGGTCTGTCATTGTTTCCATCGGGCAGACCTTATATATAATCTCCCATGCCCTTTCAAAATGTGTTTTTTTGGGTTGTTGTTTTTATTTTGATTATGCATTTTGTGGTTTTGTACTTTGATTTTTTCCCTGTGAACTGCCCTAAGATCGCCGGATATAGGGTGGTATGTAAATAATAATAATAATAATAATAATAATAATAATAATAATAATATACACACACATAGTGCTTTTTTTTCTTCTTTAAAAAACGTTTAGGGGTACTCTCATTTTCCTACTCATATTGAAATACTGCCCCTCAATGAGGCCAAACTTAGATTCACAAAATGTTCACGGGTATGCATACCCCAGAAAAAAAGCACTAAACACACACACACACACACACACATGGGGACAGAAGTCTTACTCGGTTAAATGCTTTGAGGACCAGGATGATTTTGCGCACATGGACAACCAGCCTGAAGGAATTAATTTCACCCAGAATGGAACACAATGTCCTTAAAACAAAATGCTGAAAATACATTAGCAGATCTTTTTTGAAAGGAAAGGAAAGGAAAGCGACACTTTTTTGTGTGTGTCCATCAGTGGCGCGCAGTAACATTTTTCATAGGGGAACAGTTCGGGCCAGAGGTGCCAGCTTGCAAGGGTGATTGGGGAGGGGCTGTTCGGGCCAGAGATGCCAGATTGCAAGGGTGATTGGGGAGGGGCTGGCATTGAGATGTCCTGCCCTTGCACTTGAGAGCATCGCGGTTCCCTCCCTAAGCCAGGCAGAAGCACCAGGGCTCTCACACGATGCTCCCGTTTCCTTCCCAAAGCTGGGCAGGCTTGGGGAAGGTGGCGGGAGTGCTCTTGCACCCACCAGAGCACCACACCTCACTCCCTAAGGCGGGCAGAAGATTCTGAGGTTTTGGGAAGGAGGCGCCAGGAGAATATTTAGGGGACTAGCTTAGTCCCCTTAGACCACTGACTGCCCACCTCTGTGGTCCATGTTGTTATTCATTGTCAAAATTACTAAACTGGGGGCCAAATGTGGCCTTCCGAACCACAACCTCTCTCCAGCCACCGCTCCTCTGCAGGCCACGCCCAGGACCGCTGCTAGGGCTTCTTGCGCCCTAGGTGAACCACCTTCTGGTGCCCCCCCGCCAAAGCCTGCTTTAGCGGGAGGTGGGAGTGGTGGAGAGGCAAGCAGCAGTTTCTCCGCTACAATGGAGAAGCTGCTGCTAGCCCCAGGGCCGTCTCAGGCACACCTGCCGGCGTGGTGCGACGTTCCTTCCGGCGCCCCATGCGTCCGGGGCGTCTGGGGGAGAGCATGGGCAGCGCAAGCACCAACCTGCCCGTGGGGGTGGTGGAAGGCCGCCGGCGGGGTCGCGCGGCTCCCCTCGCTCGCTGCGCTCGAAGACGGGGCTGGGCAGCCAGCTCGCTGCCTGCCCGGGAGCAGCATGGGCGGAAGTGGCTGTGTCGCCGGCGCACTAGCGCCCGCCCTGGGGGCGGGATGGGGAGGGGGCGCCTGGTATGCCGGCAGGCTCGCAGGGTGCCTCTGGGGGGGGGCGGTGTCCTGGCGCACCGTCCCACCAGCCCCAATGGACGAGACAGGGCTGGCTAGCCCATCCCGCCCAAGCCTGGCCAGCGCCCCCTCCATTTTGGCGCCCTAGGCAATTGCCTAGTTTGCCTAAATGGACGCTCCGGCCCTGGCCACGCCCCTCAACCATCCATGCTTTGTGCCTTCCTTGAGCTGGTTTTGCCTGACTGGAATGTGCCGTTGAATGCTGCTGGCATCTCTCTCACATCTAGATGGAGGTCAGAGAGGTGTGCTGAGTGTGCGTAGAAATGAGCCTACTGTACAAAGGTAAAATGTACGTTTGTCGCCCCTCCCAGCTTTGCTCATGGCCCTGCCTACGAATGGCATGTGGCCCTCAGAAGGCTGTGGCTCTCAGGCTGCTCTAAACCATAGAACCATTGAATGGTAGGATTGGAAGGGACCACGGGGGTCATCTTGTCCAACTCTCTGCAATGCAGGGATATTTTTGCCCAACGTGGGGCTCAAACCCACAACCCTGAGATTACAGGTTTAGTGCTCTACTGACGGAGCTATCTGCCCACGTGAGGCATATAGGCAACATGCAAGCAGCAGAAGTCGATGGACAGGAAGCACATGAGATTTTGTGGGGCTGCCAGTGGCATAGAGTCATGCTGTGATCTGCTTTTCCCATTCAGTACTGCTTACGGGCACCACAAGAGGGGGGCGGCGGCGGGGGAGAGAGATTGGGGAGGGGAGATGGAGTGGCCAAAGGGTGATGATAGGCTTTATCTCACACGTTAAGGTTTCCAAAACTGAAATCACAGTATATTTCACTTTAATGCTGCCATCCCGAAGGTATTTTCTCTGAAGTATCAAAAAGTATATAAAAAAATTCTGTAATGGGGGAGGGGTTGGACCAGATGACCCTCGTGACCCTTCCAACTCTACAGTTCTGTTATTCTATGAAGTTACTCTGTTGATTTTTGATGGAGTCCTCTTTCAGGAAGCACACTTGAGATGGCATGCTTATGGCATTTCCCCAGTTTATGAGTCAATAATAATTTAAATGTGAGAAATGCCTTTTCTTCAAGTAACTGCAGGAACGGGCAGGTGGAGTGGGGGGTTGGGTGATAGGTGAGTGATCAATGTGCATGGGGGGGAGCCCTTTCCTTCTGAGCTACCCCCCACCCCGATCACTACCGGAGTACCACTTTGAATTGGACTCTCCCACAAAAAAGGATGCTATTGCTGTATGCACTCTGGATTTTTGTGAGCAGGAATGTTGTTATTAATAACAATGTGAAACACATTCCAAAAAGCGCCCCCCCCATGAAGATTTGGGCATACCTACCAGAGCTCCCTCTTGAGCTTTCAGCTCCTTGTCCTCACCCCCTGCTTGCTTTGGCGGTCTTTCCTAAATCCCAGGGATGGCTTCTCCCTCACCCCACCCCACACGCAAGAGAGAGCAGTGCTTCTGAAAAGCATAGGTGACGTTTTTCCCAATGCAAAAACTAGACTGTTGGCCTCTCTACCATGGTATTGTCCTGTACTGTGACTGACAGCCAACTCTCCAAGGACTCAGGCAGAGTCTTTCAAAGGCAGCTGCCCGAGATCTGTATCTGGAGATGCCAGCAGCTGAACTTGGGACCTCCAGAGTACAAAGCATGTTCTTTGCACCACTGAAGGATAGACTGTCCCCTCCTCTCCTATGTTGGGCCCTTGGAAAGGAGTTGTGCTATATGCAAGGCACACGAAGTCCCTTTCCATGAGGGTCATTTTGTGCAATACATTAAATTGAGATGAAAGGAATGAGTGCCTGTTTTCACATCATTTCTACTCTTCAAAGTGCTTTACAGTTTCTTAAAAAAAAAACCTAATCTTGTAGAGTAGATTGCTATTACTCCCGTTTGACAGATGGGGAAACCAAAACCAGAACCGAGAGTTTGGATTGAACCGAGAGCCGGTGTGGTGTAGTGGTTAAGAGCGGTAGACTCGTAATCTGGGGAACCGGGTTCGTGTCTCCACTCCTCCACATGCAGCTGCTGGGTGACCTTGGGCTAGTCACACTTCTTTGAAGTCTCTCAGCCCCACTCACCTCACAGAGTGTTTGTTGTGGGGGAGGAAGGGAAAGGAGAATGTTAGCCGCTATGAGACTCCTTCGGGTAGTGAAAAGTGGGGTATCAAATCCAAACTCTTCTTCTTCTTCTTCTTTGGATGTGTCCGACAACCAAAAGTGATCCAGCTCATTCAGTGTTTAGTTCTGAAAGTATCAAATAAAAATGCATTGGCACTTGGATAGTGCCCGACACTCTGAGCTACGAGCAAAGAAGTTTCAGATTCAAATCTTCCATCTGCCATCGCCAACCTTAAGAGGCCTTAGGCAAGCCACTCCGCCACTAGCCCCATGCAAAAGGAAAGGCTAATAAAACTAACAGACAGCATTGGATTTAGCTCTTGCACTTATTTCCCACATTTTCTCCAAGGAGCTCAAGACATCTCCCTTGTTGTATTTTCACATCAACCGATAAGCTAGTTTTCGATGCCTAGGATTTTTATTTCACAAGGAACCACCCAAACATGTGATTCACTGCCACCTGTTGTCGCCTGTGGCATGGTCCTGGAAAAAGAGGTATCGCTTCATCCAGCTGCATATGCACACTTGCTATTTTGATTTAAGTCATTTGACTTTAGTGGGCATTACCTCCAAGCTGTCGTCTCATAGTACTGGTGCTACCTAGGGCAAAAGCAGCACACCAGGTGGAGAACTGGAATCCAACCACGAACAAAGGGTGATTAACAGTTTTGTTTGCACCGGCACACCAGTGTTGCACTGGTGTTTCTTTGCAGCAGTAAGAGAAAATGTGAATGGTAAATGAATATCCTTAACCGTCTGTATATGTGCATCGGAGCAATCAGGGCTCCTAGGCATGCTTGCATTGATGTTTAAGGACGGGTGTCTGTCAATAACACTTTGTGTGTTTTCTACAGGAAGTATAACACTGCTGTACTCACTGCAAACATGATTACCACATGGAGTGACCATTCAGTAGTCTGATCAGGCAAGTCGGTGGTGTCAGCAGAGAATAGCTGATCCATTTGGACAGCTCCCCAATAGTGGGCCCCGTTCCAACTGGGATAGCTTCTAGGTCTGCATCTGAGCCAGACAAGGTTTGGAATTTATAATATTTTGCAAGAGGGTTTGCTTACAAACAGCACTGGCTTCCTTCCTCAAACTGCTATTACATGATTTGCTTTAATAAGGAATTATGAGATGCTTTCAGATTTCAGAGACATGACATCTCTCATTAGGAGAGACTCACAAATGGTGTCTTCTTTCTAAGTCTGCAGGAGAATGTTTGTTTTCATTTGAGTGCTGATCGTATGTGAAACCATTGCCTTTTTCCTATAAATAATATGGCTCCATAGACAGAAGACCCAATAGCTATTTTTGTAATGTTAAAGTTCAATTTTTTTTTGTTGATCAAATGTACACCTGGAAACTAATCACTCAGTTGCCTTCCACAGGTAGTTAATGCTTTTAAAGTAATTATTTATATGTTGCCATGAACAGTCACCAAATTTAATGATAGGTGCATTATTCTTTGCAAATAAGTTCTATACTAGCTCTCGTCGTATTGTAATTAAAACCAAGGGACCTTTAATCAATTGTGAATTTTAAAATCGCATGTTGAATATAATTGCTCCATTCAATGGGAAATTCATCAGTGTCAAACAACTGTACGAAAGACAAAATATTTCTCTCTCACTATGATCAACCAATGAAAAACTCATTTTGCCCTGCTTTGGTAGAGAATGCTGTGGCCTCTTTTAGGCACTTAGTTGCCAAGATAGACATCTGAAGGCAGCCCTGAATAGGGAAGTTTTTAATGTTTTTTTTTATATAAAGTTTTTACATATGTTGGAAGCTATTCAGAGTGACTGGGGGAACCCAATCAGATGGGTGGGTGTTATTATTATTATTGAATAGGACAGTGATGCCGAACCTACGGCATGCGTGCCAGTGGGCACTCAGAGCCCCCTCTGTGGGCACACGTGCCATCGCCCCAGCAGTGTCATTGGCGGGTGGGCAGCTGCTCCCCACCACTACCAGTGTGGGTGGGAAACGCAGCGTTGTTGGGGGGAGTTGCATGCCTGCTAACCATCTGGCGGTCTGCTGTTGGTGATGGCATGATGGATGTTTGCGGCGGCGGCGCAAGTGATTTTTAGCGTTTCTCAGTCGGGTTAGTGATTTTCTGCATTCTCCACTGAAAAAAGCAACTTTGGGCAACCCTCCCCCAAAAAACCTCAACAATTCTGGGCCATCTCCCCCCATTTTATTCAATTTGAGTCTTATACACGGGTGTGGGTGGGTGTTATACACGAAAAATATATATGGTAAATTGCCACGTTGGCACTTTGCGATAAAGAAGTGGGTTGAGGTTTGGGCACTCGGTCTCTGAAAGGTTCGCCACAGCTAGAATAGGACATCCCTATGTTCATGAGATAAATGTTGGAGGCGTAGGGTTGCCATATTTTGAAGAGCAAAAAAAGAAGACCCATTTGCTGACGTTTTCTCTTGACTATGGATCGCTGTGACGACTCTACCCATGAAAAAGAGGACACAGGGCAACCTTGCAATGTTCCACCCTCAATGTTCACATGGCCATTATGCACAAATGTGTTTCTCAAAACATATTCAGACTAAGGGGAGACGTGCCGATCTTGTTCCGTCTTCCCCTCATAGGGATTGCGTTCAGTAGCCTTTAAAGGGTTCTTTTGGGGTTTGCCCAAAACAGTTAAGCCCCGCCCAAACTGAGACAGGAGGGTGCTGTCCGTCCAGAGAACTTGCCATCTCCCTCTTCTAGTAATGGGGATCAGGGACTAGGGGTGGGTTACCTATCAATTTCTGCTCCATGTCAGGTTTGCATGCGCTCGGCTATTTTTATTTAATTTATTACATTTATATTCCGCCTTTCTTTCAAGGAGCTCCAGGGGTCATCCAGGGATCTTCCTCTTCCCATTCCATCCTTACAACAGTCCAGTGAGGCAGTTAGACTGAAAGGCAGCGACTAACCCAAGGTCACCCAGTGAGCTTCATGGCTAAGAGAGGAGATTTGAACCTTAGTCTCCCAGGTCCTCTTCCCTCACTCTAACCATTGCACCACGCTGGCCTCACTCCATGGCAGCAACCTGTGTCACAGAGCATGTCCAGGAAGGTTTGGTGCAACTTGCTTTCAGTCCTTGCTTATATTCCCCCTTGATCAAAGTTGACATTTACATTAATAAATAAATAGGAATTGGTTCCTGGGCCCTTTTATCAACCAAAATCTCCCTATAATGTATCACAAATGAAAGGGGTAAAGCAATTGAAGTGTTCCCCAGCTGGCCTTTAATTTCCCATTCACAGATATTTTGTAAATCCCATGGCTGTGGGCTGGATCGCGCTTGCAGAGAGACCTTGGGGTGATTTCTAGCGTTAATCATACTCAGAGGAGAACCATTGCAACTAACGGATTATTCTGAGGGTGACAGACATCAGATCTCACCAGTGCCGGATTTACATATAAGCTAAACAAGCTATAACTTAGGGCCCCACTCTCTTGGGGCCCCCCAAAAAAATTTAAACGGAAAAAAACTGGATGTACATTTCCAAAATATAAGATAAAAAAGAAATAAAATAAAACCTACATACAGCAACAGTGTTTTGTGTTGTGTAGGCTCCTATGATGTAAGTAATGGGCCCGCCTGCTAGCCTGCTCCCTAAAATATCACTATCACTATTAATATACTTCTTCTTAATTGTATTTCACTATTAATATACTTCTTCTTAATTGTATTTCAGTTCAACAATTACTTTGATAAAATACATATTTTGTTATGTGCAAATGGCTTTAGATACCTATTCCATAAATTACATATAGCATATATTCAACACAAAAAACAGTGACAATTTGTTGTTGACAAAGGACAGCTGGACGTATAAAGGGCCCCATTACCTTCAGTAGCTTAGGGCCTCATCAAACCTAAATGCGGCCCTGGATCTCACCCTGTATTTGCTAGCATGCCGCTACGTCTGTGTGTGTGCCAAGCATCTCCCTGATTAGGAGAGTGGGCTGCCCCGCCACCTACCCAAACTGGGGTGGCTGGGTGTCCCCCACATGTGAATAAACCCCGCTTGCCGTTCGCATGCCGCTCTCTGCACACTCGGAAAGCCAAGCTTTGATTTCCCTTCCGATGCTTTCTTGCGGGCTGCGACTGCAGCGATCAATGGCGAGCGCTCTTTGGCGAGGGGTCCTCCTTCGCCGTGCATCTCTTGAAATAAGACACTGGAGGCTTAGCGATGCCGCTCTGGCAGGGCTCCTTTGTGCTGAGAGATTTTTATGAGGCTGAAAAGTCTAATGTTCATGAAGTCGCGGCTGGAGAGAGAAGAGTAGGAGAGCAGTGCATTTGCTAAAACCCTTTCCACCCTCTCTCTGCCTCCCTCCACCCTCCTCCCTGCTCTCCAGTATCATTTCAAAGGAGAGGTGGTGAGGTTGTATTCCTTGGAGTGCTGTTTAAAGTCAGGAGGAGCAATATTTAAGCACATGGTAGGGCAGCCGCGTTTGAAATCTGCGCCCCCCCCCTTGCTGGTGTACTGATGTGCCTTTAGGGGATGCTTCCCTGTTTGTAGTTTGTTTTCTTTTGTTTAAGGTTTCAGCTAGTGCATTGACTAATGATTATATAGCAGTAAACTCTCGTCCCTGCTAAATTCAGAGGTAATGCCTCAAAAGCATTTTTCCCCTGTGTGACATAAAACCATAAAAGAACGAGACAAGCCCCTTTGAGTAAGAATCATCCTTTGTTTAAAGAGAGAAAAGGCATTCTCTTGATGCTGGGGGTGCTGGTGTTGGGTGGGGGGTTGAATTCAAATCAAAGATAAAGCTAATAGATAAAAAAAAATGAAATGAAATGAAAGGGACACAGACTGATCCTTCGGAGGGAAGTTAATGGGGTCCCCCCCACACATTGGCAGAGCCCACCAACATTAATTGCACTCTTTTGGTATGAATAACAGTTAAAGAAATATGTTTATTGTGGGTTTGATTTTTCATCTCTCCAGTGCATGTATAAACCTGGATTCCTGCTGCTAATAGGAATGGAAGGATTTGATTCTCACCATTTTTCCTTTTGCCAATCTCAGGCAAAGTTCTGCACATTGCTGCAGCAATTTGCAATAATAATAAAAAAATCCTCATGAAATTTCTTCGGTAAATTTCTACATATTTTTGTATGCAGTTTTGATTGAGACAGAATTTTTTTGCAAGCAATCCCCCCTAATGTAATGCACATTTGTATGTGATTTTCACCAATGTATTCATTTTTATGCACCCCCCCCCCATATATCAATTTCTGTAAACATTATTTGGTTGGAGAACTGCATCATAAAAATGAGACATGTGCAGCTTTCAAAGAATATCTCTGTTTCAGTTCTCATATTGTTTTAGAACATGTACATTTGATACATTCCACTTTAAATGCAAATGAATCAAAATTCTCCCCATTCCTGAACACAGTGCTATTTTTCTAGAAAAAATGGTTCCGGAACTCACCATGAACACCTCCGTTGTTCTCTTATATGGCAATGGTGCCTGAGAGGTGCCAGAACTGAGTTCCAGTGAGTTCCTGCTGAAAAAAAGCCCTGCCTGAACTTCAGGGTGACACCTGGCTTGAGAGCAGTACATGTGAAAAGGATCTAGGAGTCTTGGTAGACCACAGACTTGACATAAGTCAACAGTGTGATGCAGCAGCTAAAAAAGCCAATGCAATTCTGGGCTGCATCAATAGGAGTATAGCGTCTAGATCAAGGGAAGTAATAGTACCACTATATTCTGCTCTGGTCAGACCTCACCTGGAATACTGTGTCCAGTTCTGGGCACCACAGTTCAAGAAGGATACTGACAAGCTGGAACGTGTCCAGAAGAGGGCAACCAAAATGGTCAAAGGCCTGGAAACAATGCCTTATGAGGAACGGCTTAGGGAGCTGGGTATGTTTAGCCTGGAGAAGAGAAGGTTAAGGGGTGATATGATAGCCATGTTCAAATATATAAAAGGATGTCATATAGAGGAGGGTGAAAGGTTGTTTTCTGCTGCTCCAGAGAAGCGGACACAGGGCAATGGATTCAAACTACAAGAAAGAAGATTCCACCTAAACATTAGGAAGAACTTCCTGACAGTGAGAGCTGTTCGGCAGTGGAATTTGCTACCAAGGAGTGTGGTGGAGTCTCCTTCTTTGGAGGTCTTTAAGCGGAGGCTTGACAGCCATCTGTCAGGAATGCTTTGATGGTGTTTCCTGCTTGGCAGGGGGTTGGACTGGATGGCCCTTGTGGTCTCTTCCAACTCTATGATTCTATGATCATATCTTCCTTCTCAAATTGTTGTGAGAAGGACACCCATAAGGTTTGTCTTGCTTTTTGGAAGCCACCTCAACATCTCCCAGGGTTGGAAATGAACCCACATCTCTTACTGAGCTGCCAGTGCTTCCCCCTAACAACTTCCGGTTGGAGCATCCGATAGTATCTCACCTACCCTTGCTCATGAGATCACCCCCATCCCCTTCTCTTGCAAAATGTTTGTTCCCTCCCAAGATCATTGTGCTGGATCTAAACATGGTGTGTGTCTGACAAAGTTGACTGTCCTGGCTCACAAAAACATATGCCCCAATAAACGTGGTAGCCTTTCAGAGGCTACTAGATTCTTCGTTACTGTAAAGCAAGAGTAGTCAATATGGTACCCTCCATCAGTCCCAGTGAGGGTGACCAAGAGCCAGGAATGATGGAGGAATGATGTGGAACCTTGGGTATTGCAGTCGACCAAATACCCTTCTCTAGAGATACATCTATGGGTTCCCCTTAACCACTGGGCTAGAGAGTCCTGTGCAGTGAGGTAATTTTTGACTAGGGCTGGACGATACATCAATCTTTCATCCAAAACCGGTTTGAAGTCCATATCATGATAACGGTTTCATAATTGTTGACCTGACAATATATTGCGAATCATGATGTGTGTTAGGGCTAGGTGATATATCGCCCAAAACCGGTTTGAAGTCCATATCGTGATTTCAGTTTCATTATTTTTGACTTGGCGATATCTCATGAATCATGATGTGTGTGTGAGAGAGTGTGTGCTATGCAAAAACCATGACGCAGGAAAAAACCATGAAGCCAGCTGATGCCTCTGCATAACTCCATCCTTATTTCAGACATTGTGACATATCTGTATATCACGATTTTTAGTTGGTGATATATCACGATGTTGAAAACCAGATATCGCCCTAACGATCTTATTGGCAGGGGGTTATTCAGAGGATAATGTGTATTCTCCCACATTCTTCAAAATGTGGCACGCCAGCTATGCTGCATCTTAGGGACCTTGGCTGGATCTATACTGACCTGTTAAACGTTGTTAAATATAACGTTCTATAATGTTCAGTGCAGTTTCCCTTTGCTGGTGCTTGCTACTCTGCAGCGCCCCTCTGGTGTGACATTTTTAACGTTATAAGCCATGTGTGTAGATCTGCTCAAAGTGTTCATTCGGCCGAGTACAGCCCTAGATTTCTGCGCAATAATTCTGCCCTGATGGTTATGTGCTAGAGTAACTGCTGTTTCAAGGAGTGTGTTTGTACAATACGTGCCATAGAGATTGTGGTATATGTTACAATTGCATTTCTGCTAGGGGCTTGAAGCTGAACCACCCCAAATGCATGTTGTATAGGCTTTAAATGCCTTCCCAAATGCTCTCTTCTTTTTTTCTTTTTTTGATCTGGCACAAAGTAGCTCAGTGTTCATGTTTGTTTTGACTTTTATATTTGAATTCTGAGAAGTACCTGTATCCTTATTTGGATTTATGTACAGTGCCTAGTTAATGCAGGTGCTCCAGAAACAAACAAAAGGAAAAAGAAAAAGGAAAAAAAATGAAGCCAGTAATGAATATAATAAAAAGAGAAGTTTAGGGGTCTGAAAAAAGGTTGGGGTGAAGAGAGACATTCCAGTTATTTTAAATAATGAGACAGTATACTAATTGCCACTATATGTACAGATCGTTTGACTGCGGCTTGCAGGCGTCTACTGTTTCTGATTATTCCTGGACCAATTCCATCTTTGCTGTAGGTGGTAGATGATGGTAGATGGCAGGAATCCTGCTTTTGTCTTCCTGCATGCCTCCTATTGCATTGACGGCCAAGAGCGCTTTGTCTCCATTACCTGATAAGTGAACTTTAAGCTGCATGGGAGAAAAAGAGAGATGTCAAACAGCACTGCAAGAGCAGAACAGTGGGGAAAGAATATAGTGTTCTTCAGTAATCTCCTCTTGTGGATGAGGAAATTACAGAAGACTATTATGTTCTTTCCCCCTACTATATGGGGGAGGGGGTGGGATCAACGTGCCGAAAAAACTGTGCTATAATTTCAGTTGTGCACAATCAGTATGCAATGTGGCCTCATATACAAAATTGACTTCCAGCAATTTAGATATAGAAAATAGAAGTGTGTGTGTATTCTCACTCGCTGGATGATCACCTTGTCATGGTGAGTGGGCTTGCATGTTCCTATGACCCTTATGAGTGAAGCCATTGGGAATCTTGTACTCCCAGCAGGGTCACCCAAGGCGGTAAAGTCAAAGGGAAGGAGCTAGACAAAGAATGATCCAAGAAGTCCTCAACAGCAGAACAGGCGGATGATAACAAGTGGTGTGTTACAACGGCTGTGAAGGCGGATGAAGGCTGCAGCAGATAGGATCTACTGGTTCATCGTGACTACTCATGGCATCGGAACAGAGCCCTACTGCGAAGACTGTGCATTGATCAGCTTGCACTGATCTACACACATAAAACAAATTCATTCACAGGCGTCTTCTATCTTTCTACAAGGGTGAACATTGATGCCGAAATCCAGCATCGCCTGAGCTCTGCGAGTGCGTCTTTCTCCCGATTGAAGTGCAGAGTGTTTGAGGACCAGGACATTCGCAGGGAAACCAAAATGCTTGTTTACAAAGCTATTGTAGTACCAACCTTACTTGTGAAGTAAACATGAAGTACTTGCTTGTGAAACATGGACCACTTACAAACGCCACCTCCAACTTCTCGAAAGATTCCATCAATGGTGTCTCCAAAAAATCTTACACATCACTTGGGAAGACAGGCAAACTAATATCAGTGTACTGGATGAAGCAAAGATCACCAGTGTCGAAGCAATGATTCTTCAACATCAACTTTGTTGGACTGGTCATGTTGTGCGGATGCCTGATTATCGTCTTCCAAAGCAACTACTCTATTCTGAACTTAAAAATGGAAAGCGTAATGCTGGTGGTCAACAAAAGAGGTTTAAAGACTGTCTCAAGGCAAATCTTAAAAAATGTAGTATAAACACCGACAACTGGGAAACACTGGCCTGCGAGCGCTCCAGTTGGAGAACAGCCTTTACCAAAGGTGTCATGGACTTTGAAGACACTCAAACTCAGAACGCAAGGAGAAAATGTGCTAAGAGGAAGGCATGCTTGGCAAATCCACACCACGATCAACTCCTGCCCGGGAACCAATGTCCTCACTGTGTAAGGACGTGTGGGTCCAGAATTGGCCTCCACAGTCACTTACAGACTCATTGTTAAAACCATGTTTATGGAAGACAATCTTACTCAGCTACGTGTGATCGCCAAAGAAGAAAGAAGAAGTAGTAGTAGTGTGTGTATTAATAATAATGTTTATTTTTTGCCAGCATTTCCACTATCACTGTTGCTGGGATATTAATTACCGATGCTGCTTCAAAATCAAAGCATGCGGTCCTTAACTTGCTGACATCAGTGGCACCCCCCCTCTTTGCCCTAGCTCCGAAGATATGCCTTGGGTGGGGGCAGCGTTGTGCTGTGTACATGACATCGGGAGGAGGCATGTCGGCGGGACATGTGACAGCTCTAAGTGCATGCTCACCAGCTATGATTAGGAAGATACTTCAGGGATCAAAGGGTATAGGCATTGCAGTCTCTGTAGATGAACATGCATGTATTGTGGGTGAGCATGTGAAAAACACATGAAGAGTCTATGTGGAGGCACTTACATTTTTTTCTAAACTCAAAAGTGAAATTGGAAGGATCCTGTTCACCTGAACCACTTATAGGAAATCTGACAGAAATGTTATGGGTATAGCAATTTTTCTCAACAGGCTTCTCAGGTTCAGTTTAGTTGAAACTGCAAGCAAATGTGGAGAAATCTACAAAAAAGTATCTTAAAAAAATATTGAGAGGAATTCAAATAATGTTCATATGATCCGCAATATTCCCCCATCCCCTCAGGATGGTGCACCTATCAGAGACAATTTAAATAATATTTAAAGCGAAAATCTGAGGTAAGTTTGGAAGACCATGTTCAGGTGAAACAGGAAGTTGTGACAAGTTAGCAGTGTGAAGGAATGAAACTGTCCTACAATTTTGTGTTCTCTTTAGTTGTTATAAAACACTTGTTTCTCTCTCTCTCTCTCTCTCTCTTTTACTTTAGAGGTTATCCTGAAAATAAGGTTCAAACGTTTTCAGGGGGAAGTGGTGCACAGGAAGGTCAAAAGTTTACAAGGGTATGTTTTGTTTGGGAAGCTTTGTTACTAGAAGGCCAAAGGTTCCTGACAATGAAAATGAAATTGAAATTTCACTTCCAGTGAAATTTCACCAGGAGCCTTCCTTGCTTTCTAACAAGGCAGTCTGTAAAGCAACAACAAAGCACTGCTTCATTCCATTGTATATCGTTGGAATGCAGGAAGCTGCCTTATGGAATCATAGAATCATAGACTAGCAGTGTTCTAATGGACACCGAGGGTCATTTAGTCCAACCCCATGCAACACAGGAATCTTTTGTCCAACTCGGGACTCAAACCCATGACCCTGACATTAAGAGTCTCCTGCTCTACTGACTGAGCTATCCTCTTCTGCTGGAAGATATTAAAACAGCATCTTGCCACTATGACACTGTCTCTCATTTGATCAAATGACAGGATCTGGTTGCCATACAGTCTACAAATCAGCCCGATCCTGCTTGATGCACTTTAACGAACTCACTTTTAATGCCATTTTTCTCAAATTGAGCATCCAACAAGGCAGGGAGGCAAATGGGGCATTGCTCTGTCTAGTTCAGAATCCTCTACATTGACTGGCAGCAGCTGTCTACGGTTTCAGATAGGGGTCTCTCTGTGCCCTACCTGCAAATGCCAGCGTCCAACCCCAAAACCTTCTAGAGGAAAAGCAGATACTACACCACCGAGCTCTGCCCCTTCCCTCTATTCCCTCTCTTCTGCCAGCGGATCAAACCCTCCTCCTCCTTCCCTCCCTCCCTCCCCTCCCTCCCCCCCTTTAAACTTACTAGTTACTTTTAAATTAAGATTGGTGCCATTTAGGAAAACGCAAGCTAATCTGAGCCCTAAATCTGTAGCTCTCAGCTCTGCAAACGGCAGCTCAGGCAATGGCTGTAAAGCTCTCGATAAGGATGGTAGGGAGCAAGGTGCAAGTCCCTCTACGATAACCTCCTGACTCTGACATTATAGGTCTTTCTGCCGGAATTGAGTTCTACATCTTACTCGATTGGTTATTGTCATGGATGAGTAATGGATGCACCCCGGCGCTCTCCCACGGCACTCGAGCCAGTCCATCAGGCCATCAAAGAGGCACAGCTGTGAGCCGCAGGGGCAGACAGATAAAAAGGAAGCTGTTAAAGGTACAAGGACCACCAGAGAGTGGATGGAATACCTACATCTTTGCTGAATAACTGCTTGAGTATAAGAGCTCCTTGTACCGGTCTGAAACTTCATTAATCAAACTGCTCCCCTCTCTCTACAGTATAGGTATTTAGATAAAGCAGTAAATATAAGTGAAAAGGGTAGGAGGGGGGGAAGAAAGGAAAGAAGGACCGCGGTAAGAGACTAATCTTTTGGATTAAGATTCTTAAACAGCATCAACTCTGCATCTTTATCAGAAAGTTTTAATTGGAAGCATGGGGAACAGGAAAACATTAAACAGGTTACAAGAAAGAAAGAAAGAAAGAAAGAAAGAAAGAAAGAAAGAAAGAAAGAATCTTATTTTCAAAAGGAAGGAAGAACGGAAGAGAATTTTATTGAAACAAAACCCCAAAAGGCTTATTTCCACAGTTTATCAATTTAAACAGGAAAACAAAGATTGTTATTTAGAGATTTCACTTTCTCACATTTCTCATTTTCATTTCACTTCACTTCAGTTCTCCACCTCACCTTGTGATTTTTATCTGTGCTTAAGAAACAAAAGGCTTCCTGAAAATTCAATGGCATCCTGGTGCAAATTTCACCTAATATGCACCTGTTTGTATGCACTATTGATGTGTTCATTTTTGCAATTCAGCTTCCCCAAAATAATGCATTTTTGTATTTTCACCACTAGATGCATTTTTTTGTACACTTTACCCTAGTATATGCATTTCTGAACACATTACTCGTCTGGAGAACAGCTTTGAAAAATGCAAAGAAGGGTGACTGTTGAAGGTTGGCCTTGTTTAAGTTCTTGAATTGTTTCAGAAAGTGTAACTTAGGTAAGCCCACCTGTAAATGTGGATTGAATTGAATTTCTCCTCCATACCTACTGGTAGGTGGAAGGTTGTTTAAGAGACCCCCCCCCCAAGCAGTGTATCTTTGCCACATAATGTGTGAAAGAAGGTTGTTAGTTGGGGAAAAAATGTGGAGGGGAGTTTAATTTGTGCCCCCCCCATTTGAGATTCTAATAATTACTTGAGCTCCTCATCTGAGATATCAAGATGTCAGTGAGGGAGGGCAGGTGAAGAAACTTCCAATGTTTCACAGCTGAAGACTCACCACCACACCTAGGAGAGAGAAAGTGCAAGATCTTTATGAATGAAGTCCTTGAATCCATCTGCAAACATCCTGAATAAAGTTGGTGTTGGCTCAGGTCTAACAATTCGCCCTTCAATTTCACTTATGTTTTGAAACACGTTCCCTAAAGGCAGGACGTGTATTTGTGTGTACAGATAATCAAAATACAACACAACTGATTTCAGTATGAGAACTAGCACTGTATGTCTACAGGAAAGAATATTCAAAAAGGCAACAACCATTTTGTCTGTACTGTACTATAATGGACTGAAATATTTTAAAACGATAAGTGCAGAGTGAATCAGGATTTGCTTATCAAGATGGGAGACCGGCCTGTTGACTTCTTCATGACATGGATTAGAATCTGGCCTTATACCAGAAGAAGTCGTCACATGCTTCTAGACAGGATTCTCATATTTTAAAGGCAATTGGAGTCAACTGGTTGTTCTTGGGCCAAACTGTGCTCACAAGATGAGTCTTGTCCTACTATTCACCTGCCCCAGACTTCATAAGGGAGAGGAAACAGATACAGGTGTGGTTTGGAATTACATAGGTCATTAAGCCAAGATATGCACTAACTTGGTCATGGCATGCTCCATCCTTGCCCTACTTTTCCCCTCCTTCCTTGTTGGCATACCTTGACTGAAGACTTCCTGGGTTAATTATCCATCATTTACTGTTACATCTACACTGGGAAATTATAGTTACCAAGATCTGAAGTCACAGTTCAAAACTGGTTTAAGATCATGATTTACCAGTCAAGGACCAGTTTTTTTTTTTAGGGGTCACTTAACAAACGTCAGTATAACATCAGTTCCCACTGCTTTGCTGATTTGCAGAGAGCAAGTGACATGACAGGATTATCTGTCACATGGAAAAACAATAACCCTGTAGGCAGTGAAGTTAGGATTGCCATATTTGAAGAAGTGAAAATCTGGACACAAACAAATTGTTGACCTTTGTTTCAGAAAGTTCCCAAAGTTGTTGAGCTTGGAAAAAACAACAACAACCCATGATTCTATGGTAACGTTGCCAAAAATACGTGATGAACCACTGCTTTTCGGGAATTCCCCCTGGATGTCACTTCTGCCATTGAAATCCCGATAATGTCCTGGAATATCCAGATGTGTGGAAACCCTAGAAATGTACGTGTGTTTCTATGAGGTGAGACGAAACAATTACAGCAAGTGAACTTTATTGAGTGAACAGAGCAGAACAGTCAAACAGGGATAAAGCAACTGCTTATATGTACTGTATTTCTAGAATCCTGGGCCACTCCCACTCTGAATGTGATTGGCTGCCTAAGCAGCGAATCGTAACCCAGAGCTTAAGAGCCAATGCCAGCAGCCCAAACCCTGAAAATACTACATTATTGGATATCATGTATCAAATCAAAACACAGGGCTCAGGACCCTAGTGCAGACTGGAGCTCAGGCGAACACAGACCACTGCATATGTAACATGTTGCTACTTGAGGAACAGCAACCACTTCCATATTAAGGATTTTGGGTGGTTCGATTCCAGCCACAATTCAGCCCTAAAATATTTTTCCGTGTGGAGGGACTAAGGCAGCATTTCTGCGCATGTCCACAGCTCTTTCCTATCACTACTTGTTAAATTAGTTCAGAGGGCTCCTAGGACAGTTCAGGTGCTGGATAGCTCCCCTTCAAAAATGCCTGTGCAATTGAGGGAGGCCACTGGTCATGCTCTTACACATTGCTGCCATTATTTGCATAATCAAGCTGACATGCCACGGTGCAGGCATTCCCATGGCTCCCGCAGCCATATAAATCATGATGACCACATGTTATATGCATCAGGTAGAAGCACTGGCTCATATTTCTTGGTGTCTCCAGTCCATTGGCTGGGCTAGCATAGGGCTGCCATATTTCAAACAGTGAAAATCTGGACAGAAAAGTTGTTGAGCTGTCTTGGGCTCGAGATATCCGGAATACTGCAGTGGGCAGCAGTTTCCGGGTGAAAATGGGGGAAATGTCCGGCACTCTCCTCTAGGTGATCTCACAAAGAAGTGCTGAAAAATCTAAACTGGGCCAATGTCAGAAAGATGGAACTCAACAATGACTGTTTTATTGACAAAAATCTTTCTCAAAGTATTAGATTAGATTATAATATGATGAATACGCAAGCAGGATTTGAATTACGAGCAACAGGAAGAATGAGAAAGTATTGTATTGTGATAACGATATAGAAGAGGGAATATAGGGTGCAGCAAAGGGGTAAGGGGGGAATCACCACAGAAAACAGGGTGGGGAGTCGATAAAACAAAAGAAAAAAATGATCATGTATTGGAATTATATGTGATTATATATCTATGGAAATTTAATAAAATATTTTTTTTAAAAAAAGAAAAAAAATATTCACCCTGTTGCTTCTCATTGATGCAATGCAACTGAGATATAAATATTGCCCCCCCCCAAAAAAACTCCATTGAATGCATCATACAGGTGAAACTCGAAAAATTAGAATATTGTTGAAAAGTCCATTTATGTAAGCAATTGTTTTCATTAGCTACTGGAGTTTAATATATGAGATAGACTCATGACATGCAAAGCGAGATATGTCAAGCCTTTATTTGTTATAATTGTGATGATTATGGCATGCAGCTGATGAAAACCCCAAAGTTGAGATTGTTAATTTGGGGTTCTCATCAGCTGTACGCCATAATCATCACAATTATAACAAATAAAGGCTTGACATATCTCGCTTTGCATGTCATGAGTCTATCTCATATATTAGTTTCACCTTTTAAGTTGAATTACTGAAAGAAATGAACCTTTCCACGATATTCTAATTTTTCGAGTTTCACCTGTATACCCAGAATAGTGTCTTGATTGCTCTTAGTGGAATACATTTGAATGTTTTGAATGCACCAGTTCTTACATTCCTTTTTTTTTGCCATCATCATAGGGAAGGTTTAAGCACCCTGTTTAATATACAGCTGAACTGAATCTGCGTCCCTCCCAAGCACTGTAGCATTTTGCCATGTCTGCTGCGAAGAAAGTTCTTTGGACACAAGATATAAGAGGGAAATATTTCTTGCCTCGCCATCTCAGGCTTGAGCATTCCCCAAAGTGTTTCCCCATCTGCTTTTGGGAGCTCTCATTGCAATATGCAGTGATTGCAGGATAAGCACACCATTTTCCTGTCAATACTTTCCTATTAGCCTCCTGGATCCATACATCATCGTCTTGCTGGCCTGCAGTTTGCTTATCTTTGTCTCGGAGGCTGCCTTTGATTTATCTAACGCCCAGGTTAATGAGGCATGGAGCCCAGGGTGGCTCCAAGGATAATGCACTCTTGTATAAAAATGCTTAAGGAAGGGATCAAGTGATAATCCATTCTAGACTAAAAGGCCTAGCTCTTCAACAAATGTTGTATTTCTTAATCACTAAACTAAGACTATAATAGCTGCCCCTTAAGCCACCATCATTCATAAACAAAAAGATACCCACCGACCTCTCAAAAATTAGAGGAGGAAAACAAAACTAAACCAGCAGCTGAAAATTACATTTCAGTTCAAGCCTTCCCCCCCCCCAAAAAAATCAAAAGAGGTTTGTGTCTTAAGAACAGTTATCATCATTATAGGATAGTGTTCTTATGCAAAAATAAGTTAGCTTTAATATTTAATTTACAGTAATAGTTTTTTATTCCCTCCCTGGGACCTCTGTTTTTCCAAAGACAAAAATAACAGAAGCTGGAATGTGACAGTGGCAAGGATAAATCAAGTTAGCTATTTCAATAATGGAGGTAATTACAAAGTGTATATATACATCGCAAAAACGTACCAAGTGGTTAGGGGTTGTTTAATTAACATAAAATTTTCCCAATATCAGCCGCAAGTGTTGTGTCTCGGTATCACACACAAGCTCTGTTAAAGAAGCATGGTCCAAGAGTCACACCTGTCTCTGTCTCCAACCAGTGTGCAGGGCTAATATACCTTTACATTCCACTTATCCTCATTACTGAATAATGAGTAAATAAACTCATTGAATAAACTCACATGTTAAATGAGTGCTGGGGGATTCTGTTGGTACTGTAGATGTTCTATTCCAAAGCTGCCCTTTGGATGCAGATCTGCTTCCTTTAGCTTTGCGTTTATATTATGGTCCTGCGAAAATGTTTCAGGGGAGACGCATCCTGCAGGAAACGCCTTCTCTCCAGATAACACCCAAGGGAGGATATTTTGTGAAATATCCGCACACACAGAGCTTTTACCACCCTTGGTCCATCCTAGTCCCCAATGGCTTGACCCAGGTAATAAAGTCCCTTACTGGTCACTAACCTACATTATTGAAATTCAGTTCAGATTTTAATGATGTGACATGTTTACGAATTGTTATTGAGGCGCAAATGATCTTCTCATAGGTTATTTAAGGCACAAAGGGAGTCCCTTGGTTAGAGGTGGAATGAGCTATTGATTATCTCTGCAATTAAGAAAATAAATTTTAGCATTTGTATTCAGGCTCTTTTTTTTAAAAAAAAAATTCACACACTAAATGGTGATCAAAGAAGCAAAACACAGCAGGAGATTCCTTAGGTATCAGGGACACATGTGCATGTGTGTTTAATATTAGTTGAGAAGGCCAACTGGTGTCCAGTTTGGGTCCAAAGCAGTTTTATATATCACTTCTTGGCTCTACCAAATTTTAATCAATGCTGGGTATGGAATTCTGGCCATGGAATCATAAGGAAAATGAAAATGTGTTCAAACTGGAAGATAACTTGCAAAAAGAAAAAAGAAAAAAAGAGCCCCATTTTAAGGCTACATCTCTTCTCATACCCTCCAACATTTCTCCAATAGAAATAGGGATGTTCCATTCCACAATGATAATTTCACTATTTATACCCCACACATCTTACTGGGTTGCCTCAGCAACTCTGGGCAGCTTCTAACACGTATAAAAACATAATAAAACATGTAACATTTTTTTTTAAACCTTCCTTATACAGAACAAAATAAAAAATTAAAAAAATCCTTCCAGTAGCACCTTAGAGACCAACTAAGTTTGTTCTTGGTATGAGCTTTCGTGTGCATGCACACTTCTTCAGATATAGAATCCCTATACAGGATTGCATTCAGACAGCTTGGGGGTTGGATAACTCCATGACCTCCAACATTTCTCCAATGAAAATAGGGACATCCTAAGGAAAAGCGGGACATTCTGGGATCAAATCAGAAACTGGGGTGACTTCTCTAAATCATGGACATCCTATCTGCTTAGGCCCCGCTCCTTCACCAGAATACCGCAGTAAAATGATCATTATGGAATGGGACATCTCTATTTTCATCAGAGAAATATTGGGAGGGTATGGGAGCTAGTTCTGGTCACAATGGCTTCTCAATAAACAAGTTGAAGGCTGGGATGCAGAGGGTTGATAGAGAGAATGACTTGATAGAAAACATTGAAAAAGAAGACCCCAAAAGGAGCATGTACAGTGGTACTTCTAGTTACAAACTTAATTTGTTCCAGAGGTCCGTTCTTAACCTGAAACTGCTCTTAACTAGGGGCGTGCTTTCGCTAATGGGGCCTCTTGCTTCCGCTGCGCCACCAGCACACGATTTCCATTCTCCTCCTGGGGTAAAGTTCTCAACTCGGGGTAACTCATCCAGGTTAGCAGAGTTTGTAACCTGAAGCATTTGTAACCTGCAGCATTTGTAACTCGAGGTCCCACTGTATTTGCATGAAGTGTGCAAAGTGTGCACATTCTAATTTAATTTATTTACTCAATTAACAAGATTTATATTTCTTCTTTAACCAACACGAGTCTTTAAGCAGTTTACATGAAATGCAAAAACTAGCTTAGCATCGTCCGCCTAGCTCAGCATGGTGTACGTTGAGTGGCAGTGGCTATCTGGGGTTTCAGTCTTTCCCAATCCCACCTGGATGTGCCAGCAATTGAACCTTGGACCTTCTGTCTGCAAGGCAAATGCTCTACCACTGAGCTGTGGCCCTTCCTATCACTTTTAGGGGCAGAACCCTGATCTCATTCCAAAAACTCAGGTTACCCTGGTCAGCAAACGGACTTATCTGTCACTCTGACACCTTTGATTCTATCCACATGGTGAGAAATTTCTGCACTTAATGCCTCCTTGCAATTATTTTATTATTATTGTTATTATTATTAGTAGTACTAGTACTAGTAGTATTTTTTTTAAGGAGCAGTTTAATCGAACATAAAAGGGAAAAGAAAAGAAAAGTATACTATATCGTTACAAGAGTTAACAATTAAAATTCCATATATACTTCTCTAATACACCGGTGTTGTTGTTACCCAAATACATACGTTTATTTTTAACCTGCTATATTTGTGTTCCAAGCATCGGTATACCTGTCCATGCAAAGCCTACGTTTATCAGCAATCTGCTCATCACTTGCAATTGTAGTTGTATTAAATCGAGCCGTACGCTGCAGTCCTAACCCCACTTACCTGGGACAAAGCTCGGTGGAATCCAATGGGCTTATTTCTGAGCACACCTGGCTAGGACTGTGCTGTTAAGGTAGCAGCACAGAGGAAACGATCACTGATGGCGGTTCGTGGTCTGTGCTTCACCATGTCTCTGGAGAAAGGTGCAATATTCCACCCCCTCCTCTGTCCAAAGATGTATTGCAACCTCCCACAGTCCCTGTAATATGCAGTCGTCTCCCCCTCCATACCAATCACCATCAGGATTGGATTTTGCTAGTCTATAGCAATATGTGGCTTTCCTGCAGTCATCCTCCTTTGGAGCTCTCCTTTCAGCTGGAATCGGCGCAATGTTAAAAGAAATATATGGATGTCCTGTTCCCAGCCTTCCCCTTATCCCTGCTTCTGGCAGGTGTATGCTAGACACTGACTGCTAAATACTTTGTAATTAGCATGCCTGGGAGCAATCACTGTCATCTTACATCTGTAATCTGGAGCGAGGGCACTGTTAGCACGACTCTGTTCATTTCTCTAATGTCCCATGCCTATAGACCTATACAAGGCAGCCTGAAGGATCAGCGTTTGATGTGTGAACCACAGGCAGACCTCAGAAATGTATCTCATTATATTCCTATCTGGCTGCCCTCTCATAGCAAGATTTATTATTCATAAGCAAAGGGCGGGATAAAGCGGGGAGGGAGGGATTGCTGTTGTAGGATAAAATAATACTACATATATTGCCGGGCTTAAAGTTCAGCAATTATTTGTATAGATCAATTTAACCTGTAGTAAATGGCGATATATTTGGGGTTTATTCACAAGAGTGCAAAGTGGATTGTGGAGCAGACCCTTTCAGGTGTCCCTATTTTCCAGGGACAGTCCTGGATTTACAGAAGCCGTCCCGGTTTCTGATTTGATCCTGGAATGTCCCACTTTTCCTTAGGACGTCCCTATTTTCATCAGAGAAATATTGGAGGGTATGGTGTTATTTGACCACTGAGCCAAGGAGATAAGCAACTATACAACCTTTAGAAGACATCTGAAGGCAGATCGGGATAGGGAAGTTTTCTAATGTTTTTAATATATGTTGGAAATCTCCCAGAGTGGCTAGGGCAACCCAGTCAGATGGGCGGGGTATAAATCATAACATTATTACAGAATAGGACCTCCCTATTTTCATTGGGGAGTTTCCATCATAACCCAGCAACTCCCAAATGATTGCCTTCGGAAGTGGGTGAATCTGCTGCTGGAAGCAGCAAACCATGGGTGTGAACTAGCGATTCCATATTTGGGCTGCATATTTGGCTAGCAAGCCTCCCAACCCCATGGCCTCTTGACTATAATTCCCATCAGCATGGCCAGTGGTGAGGGATGATGGGAATTGTAGTCGAAGCCAAGATTGATGTAAACACACATAGACACCATAGTCACTGTGATATCACCACTTGCATAATCTAGTTCATGGCAGCTGGCAATGAGTGGGTTGGCAGGTATACACTTCAACTGATGAACTTTGATTGCATCAACAGCATACATTTACAACACTCTCTAACAGTTTAATAGTCATATCAGTGTACTGGATGAAGCAAAGATCACCAGTGTTGAAGCACTGATTCTTTAACATCAACTTTGTTGGACTGGTCATGTTGTGCGGATGCCTGATTATTGTCTTCCAAAGCAACTACTCTATTCCGAACTTAAAAATGGAAAGCGTAATGCTGGTGGTCAACAAAAGAGGTTTAAAGACTGTCTCAAGGCAAATCTAAAAAAATGTAGTATAAACACCGACAACTGGGAAACACTGGCCTGTGAGCGCTCCAGTTGGAGAACAGCCTTTACCAAAGGTGTCATGGACTTTGAAGACACTCAAACTCAGAACGCAAGGGAGAAACGTGCTAAGAGGAAGGCACGCCTGGCAAATCCACACCATGATCAACTCCCGTCCGGGAACCAATGTCCCCTCTGTGGAAGGACATGTGGGTCCAGAATTGGCCTCCACAGTCACTTATGGACTCATTGTTAAAACCGTGTTTATGGAAGACAATCTTACTTGGCTACGAGTGATCGCCAAAGAGAAGATCATTTGTCTTATCTTCAAGAAGTTCCTTGAGATAGGTTTCAGAATTACCAGGTAAATCTACCCAGTGCATTTTTTTTTGTTTCAGGGTACTCTCATTTTGACTCAAGAAAACCACCATTTTATAACAAAATAAAAAATAAAAATAAAAGAAATCCTTCCAGTAGCACCTTAGAGACCAGCTAAGTTTGTGCTCACTAGAAGGACAGATCCTGAAGTTGAGGCTCCAGTACTTTGGCCACCTCATGAGAAGAGAAGACTCCCTAGAAAAGACCCTGATGTTGGGAAAGATGGAGGGCACAAGGAGAAGGGGACGACAGAGGATGAGATGGTTGGACAGTGTTCTCGAAGCGACTAGCATGAGTTTGGCCAAACTGCGGAGGCAGTGAAGGATAGGCGTGCCTGGCGTGCTCTGGTCCATGGGGTCACGAAGAGTCAGACATGACTGAACGACTGAACAACAACAACAACAAGTTTGTTCTTGATCGGGAGAAATATATACTGTAAATGGAAAAAAGTACAAAGATTCACAAACTGTTTAGGGGTATGCGTACCCATGCATCCCCCCCAGAAAAAAGCATTGAATCTACCAATAAGGGTTTAATCAATTGTTCCCTGGCTTGTTTATACAGCCCACAGTGTAGTAAGATATGCTTCACGCAGTCGGCATCCTGAGAACTGTAGTTCGTTAAATTTCTAGGAATCCTATCCCTGTGAGAGGTTTACTAACCACTCTCAGCACCCGTAACAAACTACAGTTCCCAGGATTCTTTGTTGGGAGGAGCCATGACTGTTCAAGTGGTAAACAAGCACTTTACATTTATGGTGTGGATGTGACAAGATTCAGTTGGATGTTTATGAATCAGAGCTGAGAGGGCCATAGCAGAAGGAAAGCAGAGAATGGTCTGCTTGGACCGAAACCTGGGCTAGCTCCATATTTTGGATGAATGGATGGCAGAGATCAGGGAGTAAGAAGCCACCCGAAAGGAATCCCTTGTGAGGGGATCCAAACTTGTCACCTTCAGGATGAGCAATGGTGATAGCGGAATCCAGGCAGGTTCCTTCATACGTCTACCAGAAGACAAGGAACACATCACCCATGAACGGACTATGGTGTCTAAACCATGGAGCTTCTTGGGCTTGCCGATCAGAAGGTTGGTGGTTCAAAATCACTCAATGGAGTAAGCTCCCGTTGCTCTGTCCCAGCTTCTGCCAACCTAGCACTTTGAAAGCACACAAGTGCAAGTAGATAAATAGGTACCACTGCGGTGGGAAGGTAAACAGCGTTTCTGTGTGTCCTGGTTTCCGTCACAGTGTTCTGTTGCATCAGAAGCAGTTTAGTCATGCTGGCCACATGACCCAGAAAGCTGTCTGTGGACAAACGCCGGCTCCCTTGGCCTGAAAAGCGAGATGAGCACCACAACCTCATAGTCGCCTTTCCCTTGACTTAACCGTCCGGGGTTCTTTACCTTACCTTTACCTTTGCTTACCTCTGAGGCAACTCCCCTACCATCTTCCTCCACACCAGAGCTCATCCTAATAATTATTTTCACCCCTCCCCCCATAAAAGAGACCATTTCAACATATATTCTTCTTTATGCTTATTTAGAATTCTCTTGTGGACAAACAACATCGTAAACAAAGGGCTGCACGTTCTAAGGGCATCTCCATATGGGTTTTTTGCATGAGATGTGAAGTTTGCACACCCGTGTTTTTGGTGGCCTCTCTCTTTAAAATTCAGAAAATGGGGACCCCACTGTTTGCTACATGATTTTCCTTGATTTTTTTTAAATTTTTATTGTAAAAGTAGAAGTGGGAACAATTAAACACACACACATATTCCACATCAAACTTACCGTTTGCCTATTCTATGCAACACACATTTCAGTATTCCTTATTTACAATGTGGGACTTCTTTTTTCCAGATCACATTTTCATCTCTTTCCTAACTCAATATTTGTCTGAGTTCATCTTTTTTTAATCCTCTTCCGTCTTCCTCTTTTCCTTTACGGTTCCTTTCTTCTTTGCTTGAATTCCTGCTTTTATAAACCATCTTTAATTCCTCACACTTTGTGCTCAAGGGAGTCCCTGCACTTTAAAAACACTTGACATTCAGGAAAATACTACACACACACACACACACACACACACACACACACACTTTTTTAAAAAAAGAAAAAGAAAAAAATCAATGGCAACCCAATATTTACAGCTCAAAGGCCAAACATTTTGCTTTTCTTTATAGAGAATGGTTGTGTGCTACTAAGCTGTAGACATCAAAGAATGATAACAACACCATTTTAAACTCAATGGACTTGAATGGACCTCTGCCTCATTGAGTAAAAGACTGGGCTCTTTTATTGCTCTTCTAATAGAAGAATGGATGGAAACACCCACTTTCATGTGACACTAGCAAGCAAGTGTTATTGTCCAGCAAAAGATTGAACTCCTTTGCCAAATGCAATTTCTGGACTAAGGGGGCAGAGATTGGGGTGGGGGAGGCTTGGTGAAACAGATTCCAATGCTTTCCAGTAGCACCCCTTTTCAAACTTACTTTGTAAGCCCATCTAGATATTGCATTTGTCATAGGTACCAGCATCTCACAATGAGTTTCACATCACCTGGCAATATAATTTATTAGAACATTTCACTCAGTGAGTTGGAGACATTGCATCATCCTGCAATCCTTTGCAATTGTGTTCACTGATCATCATAGCATGATGGCCAAAACATGTATGATGAGTTGTCCTAAACTAGGGGTGGCCAATTTATAGATCCTTAGTGGAAACACTCTTACCCAGACTGTAGCCCAAGCGTTAGACACAAACCAGGGCCTTCAACTGTGGTCAGGTTCCATAATGAAGTTCTCACCATCTATAACAGAGGTCCTCAACTGGACAAGAGTTGGGACAATCTGGAACCACTCCCAAGGGTTCACGCATCAGGGTCGGGGGTGGCCAGTGGTAAAGAGATGTGCTTATCCTTCCCAGAAAGCAAAACAATGGTGGCAGTGTTGCAGTAACCTAGCTGTAAACCACAAACCTGCAAACCACAATCTGGCAGAAAGGTCTTCCCACATGGTCCACCCTACCAACAGGAAGGCATAATAACATATGGCAGAATGCTATTTCCTATATCCCGAAAATACTTTTCCTTTTCTGAATGGACAAACTGTTTACCACACAATCTTTTCCCCCCTTTCTTTTAAGGGGGAAAGTACCATAAAGCACACAAAAGTCTTTTAGGTCACCATCCCTGCCCTGAAGTACCTGTACCTGGTTTTGAGATGGGAAACTTGATTGCTATGGAAAGTTGAATGTCAGTACCAACTCTGAGATTTGCTAGTGTCCCATGTAATGTGGAGGGGACGCGGGTGGCGCAGGGGACGCAGATGGCGCTGTGGTCTAAACCACAGAGCCTAGGGCTTGCCAATCGGAAGGTCGGCGGTTCAAATCCCCACGACGGGGTGAGCTCCTGTTGTTCGGTCCCTGCTCCTGCCCACCTAGCAGTTCAAAAGCACGTCAAAGTGCAAGTAGATAAATAGGTACCTCTCCGGCAGGAAGGTAAACGGCGTTTCCGTGCACTGCTCTGGTTCGCCAGAAGCGGCTTAGTCATACTTGCCACATGACCTGGAAGCTGTCTGCGGACAAACAGCAGCTCCCTCAGCCTATACAGCGAGATGAGCGCTGCAACCCCAGAGTCCTCTGCGACTGGACTTAACGGTCAGAGGTATCTTTACATTTATTATGAAATGTGGATACTTTCCAAACACCTTTGACATCCTCAAATGTTTCCACACCAGCATGCCATCTTGATTTGCATCTAAAATGGCAGAGTTTTGTACAATCTGATGCAGAAATGAGTACCGGGGCATGACACAGTCCACAAGGAAATCCCTTTAACCAGTTCTACTCTATAATCCTTGATATTGTACCCATAACCGCCCACTGGTCTTGGCCTGTCACTTATCCATGCAGCTGTTAACCCATCAAACATGGTCCTCCATTGCAATCATCCCATATGGGCTAAAAGGTCGATATCCTGCACTGAAAGAAACACATGCCATTCCATCAATACATGAATAGCAAATCAGAAACATGAATTAAATGAGTTTCTGCTGGAATATTTTGCCCTTGCTAGATTAATTTGGGTTGGAGGGGAAAATAATACTGCTAGGCATTTATTTCCTCATTATAAACCATATCAAACATCCAGGGAATACAGTGTCATTTGGTTGGTACATTTGACCTCTCTCATTATTAGTTGCTCTTTACTAAATCAGCAGAAAGAGATAGGTCGGTAATGACTACTACCAAGCTAATAATAATTGTGAGGGCAAAACATGGTTATTGATGTTTGAGACATAATTTCATATGTTCTTTTTCTCAGTCACTGACTTGGTTTGGTTTTTTTTTTAATTATTGGGGTTTATTTTCTTCGTTATTAGGAGTGAACTCTCTTTGACCTGTCATTTGCCTTTTGAAGTTGGACTGCTCTCCTCTAAGTAGTGAAGCTAAGATACCCATTTGATATTGCAAAGGGGGGCACTATAAACTATTACCCTGCGACTGTGAAGAAGGCTTACATTTCACTGCTCCAAAGGAAGCATAAAAATAACAATGACAGAACATTAAGGGGGGGAAATATTGATCCACAAATGATACTTCTTCTTTTTTTTTTAACCAGCCAGATTGTCTAGGAGCCAGCTTGAACAGAAGGAGAGTTTCATTGGGAGGAGTGGGAAGAGATATTCTGCTCACGATCACATGTTCTGCTGCCCCCAGCCCTATGCTTAACTAAGAGGGGTCACTGCTCAGTGTTATCTAGAAATCATAACTTCTGTCTTGCAGAAAGTGCTTCTGGGATGTAGTTAGGAATGGAGGCGAAATTCAGCGTGGTTCACTATTTTTAGGGTCTTCTTCAAATCAATCATTTAACAGTCATAAACAACAGACAGCAAAACTGCTGCAGAAAAAGTACTTCTTAATATTCTGCAAGAAAATATGTCTTAACATAAAATTTACAATATTTTGTCTATGAAACCTACGAACCTACTTGAATTTGCTTTTGTGAGAGGTAATTATTTTCTGGGCCATCTTGTATAAGCATCCACCTGTCTTCCAATAATTTATTCCTATAATCACTTGCACGTCTCTCTCTTAGATAAGGTGATCCCAAACTTTTCCAACTCATTTTTTAATGTGAACCTACCTAATTCACATTTCCTGAAGCACTGCACAGCTCTCCTTTGCAATTTGCACATCTCTTTAACTTTTGTGATTTACTCCTCTGACCAAAAAATGTGCATATTACAGGAAAATGTGCATGGAAATGCATATATTAGGGATAATAACATAGGGAAAAATATGTTATATTAGGGGGAAAATATTTCAAATATGTGCATTCTAGGAGAAAGGTGCACTGAAATGCTGCTGAAATTTTGTGAGGCCTTAAAAAAAAAGGTACATAAATGGCAACTTGGTGTGGAAATGAATGGGGCCTATGATGGGGAAAACGAGGAAATTAAGAAACCGAAATTGACAGGGTCATCTGTCCCTAGATGTAACTGGCAATAAGAGAAAGGGGTAGCCAGATCTGGTGGACAGAAGGATACATAGGAGGAGAATGATCATCCTTACTTGTTGAAAAAATTGAGTACCACTGACCAGTACCAGTTTTTAAGGTACCAGTGTAGGGTGGCTAGATGAAGAAAAAGACAGCACTGCAACCCCTTTAATAGTAATGTAGAAGTGGGAGTGGGGTATATGGGGTTTTCGAGGAGGGCTAGTACCTCTGATGGGGGACATGCCATGCTCCTTCTGGGGCAGTTTGTCCACCTTTTGTCCACACCCTGCACTCAGTTCTCAGCTGCAGCTCCCAGAAGCTGTCAGCATGCGACAGCAGCCATACCCCAGTAAAAGGGGTTTGAGTGGCCAGCGACACAATATTTGCAGCTCAAAGGCCAAACATTTTGTTTTTCTTTATGAAGGATAGCTCTCAGAGATTGGATGTGTGCTACTAAGCTGTAGACATCAAAGAATGACAACAACACCGTTTTAAACTCAATGGACTTGAATGGACCTCGGCCTCATTGAGGGACAGACTGGGCTCTTTTATTGCACTTCTAATAGAAGAATGGATGGAAACACCACTTTCATGTGACACTAGCAAGCAAGTGTTATGATGTGGGGAAGTTTGTTATGAGTAAAGGTACACTACTAGGAAAAGAATTCACATTAGTATGTATGTCTGGTCCATGTAACTCACAGGGGAAATTCTATCACTGTTCAGTTAGATGAATTTCATAAAGGAAAAATAATTATGGCAGTGGAGTTATGAATTCAAAATTGGACAGGAAAGAAAATTGTGAGAAACTTACCTAAAAGTGTTTTTTTTTTTAAGAAATAAATGAATGTCAAATGATGGACCCTGGCAATATCTAAGCAAACAGAATAAATATTTTACATGTTATTCTCTGGTTGATAAATCAAATTCTTACTTTGATTTTTTTAATATTGTTTCCAAAGTTTCTAACAGGAATTTGCTCAGTTAGAATTTAACTTGAGTTTTCTGCAGATCACACCCCAATTTCTTTTATGTGGATGAATAAGGAAGCAGCTCCTTCTAAGCAATAAAAATTGAATATACTTGAAGAATAACATTAGTAACCTGTTAGACAAGAAATCAGGGACTACTTTAATTGTAATGTGACACCAGATCTGACTTGGTCAACAATATGAAATGCCAGTAAAGCTTATATAAGGGAAATCTTTTTGAAACAAAAATATCAAAAATCAAAAGAAAAACAAAGGACAGATAACAGTTGCTAATGAGGGAAATTGCTAACTTAGATCATGTATGTAAAGAAACAAAATAATCATAGGTCTATGAGAAGCTATGAGGATTAAGGAAACAATTAGAGTTGGTTAATTACCACAAACTTGAGAGATATTTAATCTATCTGAGACAAAATAAATTTGAATTTTGTGAGCATTATTCCAAATTTTTAGTTAGATTAATTTACAAAGAGCAAAAAATACAATACCTTATAAAATATGAAAATAAGGAAATTGCTAATCAATTTAAGCTTTACTATGCAAAATTAAAGCAATATGAAAACCAAAAGATACCAGGTCTTAACAAATTCTTAAGAAAATTAAGTATCCATTGACGACCAGAGAAAATCAGAGGCCTCAATTACATTATCAGAGGTAAGACTAATAATTAAAAATTTTAAAATGGCAAATCTCCTGGCTCAGATGGCTTACCAGCTATTATAAAGTTTTCCTTGAACCACTGGACAACCACTTTTATAGACTATCACAAATCAAAATGGTTAAAGAAACTGCCAGTCTCTCGGAATAGGGCAATAATTGTTGCTATAACTAAACCTAACTGTGACCCAACAAATTCAGAAACTTACAGACACAGTTCATTGTTAAACAAAGACATGAAAAGATGGTTATCTTTTATCACAGAAAGATTAAGCTCTATTAGTGAGAAGTATACTGTATAAATATTCTTGAGAAACCAGAAGGTATCTACTAATATAAAAAGATTATTCAATATGATCAAGAGAGCTCTAGATAAAAAAGTTTAAAGCTGCATTGTTCTAGTCGCTGAGAAGGCATTTGACAGAGTGGAGTGGTGACATCTGTTAGAGGTTTTGGATTTTTTAAATCTGGGTGTAAATTGTTGTTGTATGTAGTATTCATTTGTGTACAAAACATAGCTCAGCCAGATAATGTAGAAAGCATCCAGTGTGGCCTTGCCTTGCAATGTTGAAGATGCAGTGTGACTTTTCCAAAATAGCAATATTCCAAATGCTCTTACACCAAAGCATTATTAGTATTATCAATCAACCAACCAACCAACCAACCAACCAATCAATCAATCAATCAATCAATCAATCAATTAAATATGCCAACCTATACCTGCAGGTCTCAGGGCAGTTCACAAGATAAAATCACAATATAAAAGCACAAAATACATAAGCAAAAGAAAAAGAAGGAAAACCCAGTAACCCCCTCCCCCCAACACATTTTAAAAGGGCACTGGATGTCAATCAGCAAAAGGCCTGGGTAAGGAGGAACATTTTTGCCTGGCACCTAAAGGTGTATAATGAAGGCACCAGTTGAACCTCCCTGGGGAGAGCATTCCACAAATGGTGAGTCACTGCAGAAAAGGCCCATTTTTGCTGCCACCCTCCGGACCTTTCATGGAGGATTAATAAAATCCTGTATTTTTTTCCATTTCTATATGATGGACCAGCATGCGGCAACCAATAAGAAATTATTGCATATGACACAAAACACAATATGTACCCACTTTTGCCAGTGGATTGGAGGGGTCAATCAACATACAGTATACTGAGCTCAGAGAATTATATCAGCATCTCTACTCACCTGATTAGTCTACCCCACTATGGTCAGATGTACAGTATAGTATTTATTCAACTTTCAGTAATTATTTGTAAACAGTATTTTTTTAATGGCATATGTAATTTTCATGCATACCCATGTCATGTTTTCTTTTTGTGATGAGTGCCATCTTTTGGTGATAACTGTGTTAAGTGGTCACCCTAGCATCCTGTGTCTAATGTGCAACCCTAGGAGAGCAGCTTGGGGTTATCTCCAGATCTTGCTATATCTGTCTCGCATGCCCAGAGGCCTCAGAGACGAGCCTTGTATGGGCCAAAAAACTGCACAACCCACTAAAGACTTTGGGCAGACTCCAATGATTCATTGCTGGCTCTGCCACAGTTCCCCCCCTCAAATAAAACCATTCTAATTCATATCACCCACAGCCCCCCAACTCACCAACCTGTTCCATGGCATGGCCCTGATCTGCAGCCATCATTGGGGGGTGGGTGGGTGGGGGTTATGCTGTCTGAGGGATCCATCCCTGAAGCAACTGAAGGGTGAGGCTAGCCTCTCTTTAAAAAAACACAAAAACCCTATCTTTTAACGAACAGTTTAAATTGGGTTTAAAAAAATATGGTCTTCCCAACCAGGTTTCTCCTTCTTGTCAGGCTTCTCCTTCTCCTTCCTGCCCCCTGATACAGCACAGTGCAGGATCATCATCATCATCATCATCATAATAATAATAATGTGATCAAACATCAAACATTAATAACTTCCCTAAACTGGCCTGCCTTCAGATGTCTTCTAAAAGTCAGGTAGTAGTTTATTTCCTTGACATCTGACGGGAGGGCGTTCCACATGGTGGGTGCCACTACCAAGAAGGAACCGCCAGAAGGCCCTTGGAGCTGGACCTCAGTGTCTGGGCTGAATGATGGGGGGTTGGGGTGGAGACACTCCTTCAAGTATACTGAGCTGAGGCCATTTAGGCTTTAAAAGTCAGCACCAACACTTTGAATTGTGCTTGGAAACGTACTGTAACATTCTCATATGGCTCTGAGCCACTCATCGCATCCTGTAGTGATCCAAACCTGTCTCAACCCGACTTGACCGAGGAACAGATCCCTCTGATTTGGCTCAGGAGTCAGACCTTGGCTGAATTCAGTGCACAGACCTATGGAACACCTGCAGGGTTTTTGTTTTCACCACACAGAGATCATTGTTGCTTCAGAAGCACAAATAAATGGACACAATACAATCAAAGCAAAATGCTTCCAAGTCCCTTTGATTTCAACAGGAGAATTAAGCGCATGCCTGAATCTCTCCTGGATTAAAATCAAAGAGATTTCAAAGTGCAGAACTTTGTCTAGATCGTGCCCATAGTTGAAGTCAGGTTGAACTAACTCTCCTCCCCAAACACCTGCCATGTTCATGTAACAGCAGGACTGCCCAACATGGGAACCATCAAACCTAATGCAACTCTCTTATTCATGCATCATGTATGGAAGGACAGCAGGAACTCGATCAACCTCTGGTTTTGCTGAAGGCCTGAGACTATGGAACCACCATTTGACAAGGCTTGAGAAATGAGTAGTGAGCTTGCATCTATCTACCTTTGAGCAAAGATGGGGAACCTGTGGCCTACCAGATGTTGATGGATCCCCAACTTCCATCCACCCTATCCAGCCTAGCCAAAGATGATGGGAGTTGTAGTCCAACAGCACTGGGAAGGCTACAGATACCCTATCCCTGATTTAGATCAAAGCCAGAAACAACAGGCAGCTAGAGAAGACGTTCAAGCACTAAGGAGAGGTGATCAGTTCTACCAGTTGAAAGGCCACTGTATTCTGAACCAGATGTAATCTGAACCAGTCTTCACATTCTGCTCCATGAAAAAATCTCATCTGGATGTAACAAGGTTTGGTTAACTGGCAAGATCATGTTCTAGTAAGGGGCCACTTCCTGCACAGCAACTGAAGCTGGTGAAAGGTGCTTCAAGCCATACATGCTGCTTGGGTATCTATCTACCTGCAAGACCAGAACGGCTTCAGGGGACCAGATGTTGTGAATGAAATTGGCTTGTAGATGACAGTCAAGGGAAAACACTTATCTTTACAATTAGCACACTTTCTGTCCCCAAACCTATTCTGAATACCATTGAGGGCTTCCGTTTAAATAGAATGCTTCCATGCCTAGTATACAGTGTTGATAATGTGTGTTTATGTGGCAGGGGCGGGGAGTTGAGGGAGCCAAAACACCACCTTCTCTGCTTCTTAATGAGTGGTGCTGCTTATGTGAAATGACCCCTGCCTTCCTAAACACACAGCAATCTAATTTGAACCTGTGTGCCAATTACAGGCCTCTGCGGAGCACTTTGCTATGAAACAATCAAGTCACAATAGGATTAGAACGGCGTCGGAGGGAGACCACGAGGGAAGGCTGAAAAGCCAGCATAACTGCAGGCCGGTTCCTTTAAATTGTCTATAAACAGCTTGATAGCCACCTCAGCGGCGGCACCTTGCTATTGTTTCCATAAATCCTCAGCTGAATAACGCAAAATGAATAGATAGGAAGTCAGCCACCATGTACTTGCTACAGAGACCCTGCACTTATGAACAATGTCCACAAGCATGGGCATAAATTAACAACAGGCAGGAAGAAGAAGAAGAAGAAGAAGAAGAAGAAGAAGAAGAAGAAGAAGAAGAAGAAGAAGAAGAAGAAATAAATAAAAGGAAAAAAGATGCGACCCTGAACAAGCAGCTCAGGTAATCCATTTTTATTAGTGTTATTTTCAAAACTATAGGCATTTTAATGCACATTTTCCTCTGCCATATGCATTATCTTCTCATTATGAAGAACTGCACCACAAAATTCAGAGAGGTGCGAGTTTTGAAGGATCGCTGTGTTTCGGTATGTTTTTTGTTTCTGAAGTGCCTCTTGGGTATATTCACATTAAAAATGCAAACAAACCCATTTATGAATTGCCCTGAGATCTTCAGATGAAGAGCGGTATATAAATTGAATAAATAATTAATAATAATAATAATAATAATAATAATAATAATTCTTCCCCATCCCTCCCTCTCCACTCCCCATCAAGGTGCATAGTGCTTAAGGCCGGTCAAGTTATATTGGCACCTGAGGCAGAAAATCCCATAATTTGCTGCTTCTCCCTGGTATAGAAGGTACCACAATGAACTAAACAACTAACCATTTCCTTCCCGGTCGTGACACCCAAAATTCACAGCACGAGGTGGCCACCTCACTCTGCCTAACTGCAGGACCAGTCCTGCCTTTAAAACAAAGCTGGAATCTCTCCAATCAGCTGATCAGGAACACAAGCTACGTATACACAGCTCCAGATACTCTGTTCATGCTCTGGTCTGCGGGATAGACATTGTGGGGCCCTCCAGAAGCCGTTGGACTCCAGTTTCCACCAACCCTGAACATTAACCATGCTGGTTGGGGGAGCTGGTGTCACTCAGCATCTGAAGGGCCACCCTGCTCTGTTAGATTAGAGACAGCATCTTTACTATGTTTTTTTTTAAAAAAAAGACACTGGTAATCAGCCTGAATTAATCTCTGCTGGTCAGATCAGTGTTTATACATTACTTTTTTTCCCCTTCTTGCAAATCATAATATTGAATCTGATCAAGTGTCCAGTCTTGTGAAAAGAAGTCCAAATGAAACCAATCCTAAGTGTTCTTGCTTGCTTGAGTATCCACAGACTATGAATATTTGATCTCTTAATTGTAGCGGTACCCTGAATGACATTTTAAAACCTCTGATTTTATTAAGTTTCATCTTAATAATTTAATTAAGTAAAAACCAAGATAAGAGGTTTAGTAGCGTGCATTTTGAAATTAATGAGCTGAGTGCCAGAGGATGAACTGTATATTAGAGGCTCGAAGTTGCACATACAACCCTAATTAATATAATCTAGCTTTGGTATAAATGCATTTGATAACCCTACATTGTGCAGTACTTACATCTACTTTACAAAGAGCAATCAGAAAGCCTGGAATAATGAAGGCATAGATCGTAGCTGTCAGCAAAGGGGGAAAATAATTGTTTTTAATAAGCAATTCTGAGATTAAAGAAATATAAGGTTCTCAAAGTTTGAAGTCGTTTTTATTTTTAATTAGAGGGGTTGCTTGGTTCTTGCATTCTATCTCGCAGCATCACAGGCCTATCCTCAAAGCATTCCACCCATGCAAGCCACATTAAAGCAAGCAAGCCATGCTTTTGTGGAAGTTTTAGATTATTAGATCGGCAAGATCAACAGTGGGATGCAGCCAAAAGCATTTCCCGGTTTTTGTTACTGTTTCAAAGGTGGAAAATAACGACACTTCCCGCTTTTTAAAGGTTTCTTTAAAAAAAAAAAATTCAATGCACAAGTAAATCAAATTAAGATCAGAACCATGACAAAACCAAAAAAGACACCAGAAAAATCAAAGGGTTGCACCAGCCTGCTGATTGCAAGAGAGAAATCCAGGAAAAGGGCTACTTGCAACACATTGTTTCAGAAGCCAGCACAGAAAGACATTCTTCAATATATGGGCTGTCCTTTGGCCAGCCTTCCCTGACATTCTTTAGGAATGGACCACAGCTCAATCCTTGGTATCTCTATAGACCTGGGAAATATGAGAGATGCTGGAGAGCTGCTGCCAGCCAGCTTAAACCATGCTGAGCTTCATGGACCAATGGCCTGCTCAACAGAAGGCAGATGCAATGTCTCAAACTCTTGAACACTGGTTCACTAGACTGAATGATTTCTTCCCTGCCTCTGTCGTGTATAATACTTATTTCTTTCATCCAGGATAGTAAAAACAATCTGAATTCCGTGCACTCTTTGTTTCATTGTGTCAAGGAGGATTCCATTTAGTCCTATGGGATCTTAATGTCAGAGATGTCCATGTTTCATGGGTCATTTGCTAATACTGGCTCTTTACATGGCATGTGATGCAGGATAAACAAATCTGCCTTTGTGGTTTGGCTATGGGGACCAGCTAGTGCCTTCTGCCACTTGAGCCTGACGGATCGTACAATTTTCATTGGAGGCTATTCTCTAACTCTCACCACCATCTGTGGTTAGGCTAATGGTGAATGGAGAGAGGGCCTTCTCAGGCAAAGTGCACTTGGCTCCTAATCTGATTCATTCATTTATTTGGCACCAGGCGAAGAGGGTTATCATTTGCCCAGAGATTGCAGCATGCCGGCAGCTGGGTTTCACTGGTGGCGCATGGCTGTGATAATCAACAAAATGCCTTCCAGATGTTGTTGCATGATAGCTCTCATCATCCTTGACCATGGACAATTCTGGCTGCAGCTGATGGGTCTTGAAGTCCAATAGCAACTAAGGGGAAGGCACCACATTGGCCAGCCTACTCATTTATGGTTTGGTTGGCTTAGAGGATGACAACACTGCTGGTCTGTTTCCTTTGAAAGTTATTGCATTGTTTTGGGCTTGCAACTGCAGGCGGTCCTGGGAGCTTGTTGTGCTGAAGGATAGCTCCCAAATCCTCTAAATACCCAGCACAATTCACCTGCAATTCTGTGAAACTTCCACAGCTCGGAAATGCAATCTTGCGCAATTTATTTTTAGTCTTATTGCATTGGGTCTCATGTACACCACTTAGAGACTGCGAAGATTAAGCGATATAGAAAATGTTTAAAGAAATCAATCATTTTTATTATAGGCTTTCAACACATAATAATAAAATAAAAACCAAATGAAGCTAATATCTAAAAAGAGCAAAATAATAAAGAAGGAAAAGAAGAGATGTGTGTGTGTGGGGGGGATCACACCCACACAGAAAACAACAAAATGTTATATCCTATCAATCTTCTGCATTAATCTCCAGTTCACAAACAGAGAGCCACATCATCCCAGCTCTCTCATGGGACAGGTCCCATCTTTCTCATCCTCACACCCTGAGAAAAAAAAGCACTCTATTCTGTTTCTCACACAGATCTCTTCTACCCATCTTCTCTCTGTATCTTCATATCATATCATCCATATCATACCTATATGTAATCATAGAATCATAGAGTTGGAAGAGACCACAAGGGCCATCCAGTCCAACCCCCTGCCAAGCAGGAAACACCATCAAAGCATTCCTGACAGATGGCTGTCAAGCCTCTGCTTAAAGACCTCCAAAGAAGGAGACTCCACCACACTCCTTGGCAGCAAATTCCACTGCCGAACAGCTCTCACTGTCAGGAAGTTCTTCCTAATGTTTAGGTGGAATCTTCTTTCTTGTAGTTTGAATCCATTGCCCCGTGTCCGCTTCTCTGGAGCAGCAGAAAACAACCTTTCTCCCTCCTCTATATGACATCCTTTTATATATTTGAACATGGCTATCATATCACCCCTTAACCTTCTCTTCTCCAGGCTAAACATACCCAGCTCCCTAAGCCGTTCCTCATAAGGCATTGTTTCCTCATAAGGCAATGCTATTTCATATTAATAAAAAACTATCGAAAACTACATAATAAGAAAAGAAAACCCCAAAAAGATAAAAAAGAGGTACTTCCACTCTTTTATCTGCCAATTATATGTAATAAAGTTATATTCAATATTTGGCATATACACTCCTAGCTGTAGGTGGTATGTAGCTTTCTGCCATCTGCTAATGGTATTTCTTCAAATTGCCTTTTACTCAGACACAGCTCTGTGTTCCATGGAGCCTTCTAATAGGTAAGCGTTCGGAGTAAGTCTATTGAAATTAATGAGCATGATTAACTCAGCTTACAACATTTCAGTGGGTCTGCCCTGAGTCCACACTTCCACTGCCTTTCTCCCTTGGTGAGACCTGCTCTTTATCACTGAAACAGAACAAAAGTCTACCGTGTTCCCCATGGATTGACGTTTGCTCAGATTCAGTGGTAAGAAAGTGAGTTTTCCCAGGGAAAGCAGTCGGGCAAATAGTAAAACACATGGACCCGTGCCTGAAAAGTGGAAAACCTATTGGACACATGCTTTCTCATGCATGGGGCAAACAAAGTGTGAACAAGCCCTTGGTTAGCCACAACCTTCGGTAATTGCCATTGGTTTCAAAATTATTTACTTTCAGGTCCGTATTTGTTAAAACTCTGGAAGCCTTCCCCAGATCCGTATCCAATCTTCCTTAGGAGTTTGGCGTCCTATACAAATTCATTTCTCTTTTTGCTCCTAGACCCGACTGTGCTGCAGAGATCCAATGCATGGTTGGCCTTCCAAAACGTTGTTGCCTAGCAGGGCTGGGCTGCAGTCAGTGCCTGGCTAGCCAGCAAGGCTCTGCCTTCAAAGCTGAAAAAAAGCCCTGCTGGGAACCACATTTGTGTATATCTATCACACGTGTGCATGTTCCAAACCTCTGACTACTCTGCCAGGAAGAAAAGCGTCATTCTTTTTAATGGGGTTCATGGCAGTGAGCCCTGTAGGGTCTGGACTGCCCAGAAGTAAATGGTTCAGGAAAGGGTTAGGAAAGAAACCGTGGTTTTCTTTGGCCTTCAATTGCCTTGTTAGACGAAAAGGAAACAATATTGTATGGAGCTAGGTAACTAAAGCCAGTGAAACTGTTGCAGAGTGTGGGAGAATTGCTGTTGGGAAGTTATCATAGAATCATAGAGTTGGAAGAGACCACAAGGGCCATCCAGTCCAACCCCCTGCCAAGCAGGAAACACCATCAAAGCATTCCTGACAGATGGCTGTCAAGCCTCTGCTTAAAGACCTCCAAAGAAGGAGACTCCACCACACTCCTTGGTAGCAAATTCCACTGCCGAACAGCTCTCACTGTCAGGAAGTTCTTCCTAATGTTTAGGTGGAATCTTCTTTCTTGTAGTTTGAATCCATTGCCCCGTGTCCGCTTCTCTGGAGCAGCAGAAAACAACCTTTCACCCTCCTCTATATGACATCCTTTTATATATTTGAACATGGCTATCATATCACCCCTTAACCTTCTCTTCTCCAGGCTAAACATACCCAGCTCCCTAAGCCGTTCCTCATAAGGCATCGTTTCCAGGCCTTTGACCATTTTGGTTGCCCTCTTCTGGACACGTTCCAGCTTGTCAGTATCCTTCTTGAACTGTGGTGCCCAGAACTGGACACAGTATTCCAGGTGAGGTCTGACCAGAGCAGAATATAGTGGTACTATTACCTCCCTTGATCTAGACGCTATACTAAAGGGTTGGGAACTTGTGGCCCACAAGTTTGTAATGATCTTTCTCAAAGGGCTGTTCCTACAGGTGACATTCAATGTGAACTAGACACTTCAGAGTCATTAAGGGGTTTCTAACTATATTAACGTAATAGTGATTTACCACAGGCTGCCTTTGTTCCTTATTTAGAAGACATCTGAAGGCAGCCCTGTTTAGGGAAGTTTTTAACGTTTGATGCATTATCGTATTTTTTTTTTAATTAAAGATTTTCTTGATTTACAAAAGTGTGTGCAATGTCTCTCTCATATTTTTTCCATGTAACATTTTTACAAATCAGTTTTGGTTGTTGAGACATTAGGGAGAGAAGGGGGAAAGAGGTGGGTGGGGTGGGGTGACGATGTTTCTATTTTACTTAATATATGTAGGGTTTGGTGTCAGCGTTGTTTGTGTAGGTTCTCTGTTGTTTGCATGTGCTTATTTGGTGGTGAGAGAGGTCGGGATTGGTGTAGGGTGTGATTGTTCATTTGTGGTTGGCTGTGGTGATCTTTGGTTTCCTGTGTGAGTGGGGTGGGTGGGTGTTTTTGATCAGGTTAGCCGTATTGATTTGTATGCTTTCAGTGGATTTTTGTCATTGTCTTGTTGGGCTGTTTGTGTTTTATCATGTTTTTAACATTCTGTTGGGAGCTGCCCACAGTGGCTGGGGAAATAAATTATTATTATTATTATTTGTGTAAAAAAAAAGAACTTTGAGGTTTTCTTCTACCATCAAGTGGTATAAACATTATTATTTTTTGTAAATAAATAATAAATGGACATCACCTAAGGTTCCTTAATGGAAGGTCTAAATGTAAGAAAATGAGTAAATAAATACTGCTCAGTCTTATATACTTTAGGCCAGCAAACCCACAAAAGTTATGAGGTTGCAAAATAAAAAAATTATCTGCTGAGGCTCAAGAGGAAGGATTAAGAGCTGAGTTTCGGCAGCCAGTTCATTTCTATGCTAAACACAGTGGGTGAAGGGACTCTGGCAGGCCACGTCCTTGTCCGCATGGAAGTCTTTCTTGCCCATGGCTTCCCTTGGCGAGTATTAAAAAATATATCAGCAAAGCTGATATAGGCCCCTTTGCCATAGATATATATGGCCAATGCTCCAGTCTTATGCATGCTCAGGTGAGGAAAATCTCAGCCCCTCTTCCAACAGCATCATCAGAAAACAAGCCTGCTTTCCCGCAAAACATTTCCAAGTCTTGGAAAGAGTTAAAACGTCCTAGAATTTCAAATAGCGATGCTGATTATGATTATCGCCATAGAACTCAAAATGCTCCCAAGTTTGGGCCTCGTAAATGTGCATACTTCTAAATTTTCATACCGGAGTAAATTTTTACAGTAGAGTGATAAAATCCAGGGTTAAAAGAAAGGGAGGGAGAGAGAGGGGCAGGGTTTATATTGGAAAACACTGACAGATCTTTAACTATAGTGGCATGAATGGTGCTCCTATAATGAGCAAAACTATTGCTTGGAATCAGTCGAGCTATATTCTTCTCTGGGCTTCCACCGTCCCAACCCCCCTGGAGTCCCATTCAAGACAATGATGAACTATGGTCCCAATTCCCTTATTAGCTGTAAGCCCTAAAAATTATATGTGCAATTAAAAGGCAAAATGCTGATATTACTCATAAGAAGCCCTTTGTACATTAGCAAGGTACAAAAGTCTGCTGACACTTTGCAACAGAGATAGTCAGCACGCCGGAAGATTAATAGAGCCTCATAAATTTGCAGGGTGAATACAGGAGATAGGGGCAGAATAAGCATGTTGTGTTAGAGATAAATAAAGGGCACAGCCGTCATGACAAAACATTTAACAAGAACTACAATCCTTTTCTGCTCAGCAATTTGCTTGGCTAGCATGATCCTGTTTTATAGAATTACTCTGCGGCCATTCCAGCTAGTTATTACAATGGCCAGAGTGCAGTACTACCGTCTATAATAGCGTGAGGGATAGACCGTTTTAAAAGAAAAGATGGAAGGCCTTCTTTCCAGAGCAGAGCACGTGCTATAATTCTGCGGGAGCACAGAAAAAGCTGCAGACCTCACAATCCAGCTTCTAGAGAATCTCGGCTTTCCTCCTGTAAAGGATGAAACTTCTCAATCTTAGCAGTCACGGAGACATGTTTGAAGGCATGCTGGCAAAGCCTGGTGAGTCTCACACCCCGGAAGAAGCCCAGTAGAAGATTCCAGTGGTCACACATCAGGATTTCCAAGTTCTCCATAGATCCCTAACGATCCTGTAACAAGCAGAAGCAGAATAAATTTTGAAAACATGGCAATAATTGTAGAGTTTTCAGTGTTCATTGCTGCAGAATTAATATACACAGGCCTGATCGACTTAATTCTCAGAAGAATGAAGAAACTTTTCATTCTTTTCATTTATCATAGATTAAATGTTCAGCAAAGCCATGGAGCAAATTTTTGTTTGTTTGTATTTCCTTCCATTTGGGACCTTTAAAAGAAAGCAAAATTTTGTCCTCTCTCGGTGCTATTTTTATAGCAAAAGAGGTGCCAGAACTCACCATGAATGCCATGAATGTTCTCTTATAATGGCAATAGCACCCACCTAGGGTGCCAGAACTGAGTTCCAGTGAGTTCTGGCTTTAAAAAATCTGTGCCCTTTCTCCTTCTCCTTTCCACCTCACTGGAGAGCCAGTGTGGTGTAGTGGTTAAGAGCGGTAGACTCGTAATCTGGGGAACCGGGTTCGCGTCTCCGCTCCTCCACATGCAGCTGCTGGGTGACCTTGGGCTAGTCACACTTCTTTGAAGTCTCTCAGCCCCACTCACCTCACAGAGTGTTTGTTGTGGGGGAGGAAGGGAAAGGAGAATGTTAGCCGCTTTGAGACTCCTTTGGGTAGTGATAAAGCGGGATATCAAATCCAAACTCCTCCTCCTCCTCCTCCTCCTCCTCCTCCTCCTCTTCTTCTTCTTCTTCTTCTTCTTCTTCTTCTTCTTCTTCTTCTTCTTCTTCTTCTTCTTCTGGAAGGTCTTGGTCTAATGAAGTAGCCCAAGAATAACTTCATGTGGGCTGCGGAATCCAAAACCATTGGAAGGTGGACACCTCCATTCAGGAGACTGACTTCTTCTTTTTTGGTTTACAGGTTTATTTAAGCAATTTATATACGGCTTAACTACAATTGTCTTTAAGTCGTGTACAAGAAATGTAATGGAGAAAAAGGTAAAGAAAAATGGTTTAAAACTGTCAAATCAGTCTTTAGTCGAAATGCTTGTTAGAATACGTGCTCACTTCGGCAGCACATATACCAAAATTGGAACGATACCGAAATGCCTGTTAGAATACTAATAAAAAAAGTCTTCAGTATGCCCTGAAACTTCACAGGAAGTTAGCTCGTATGACCTCAACTGGAAGGGAGTTCCATAAATGTTGGGTCTATAATACTGAATACACAGTATACAGTATTACAGATCACTAGATGATTGTGGTGTTCTGGCCTGCCGAATGAAGGCCAAGACAAAGAACTTTTGATGACGTTGAAGGTAATACCTTGAACTTAGCTCAACAATGTACTGGAAGCTGGAGTAGAGCTTTCAGCAGCAGCATAATATGCTGACATGGGGTTGCTCCTGCCAAAAGCCAGGCTGCAGCACTCTGCACTACCTTAAATGGAACTCTTGTCTTCCATTTAATTCACTCTCATTCATCACCTAATGGCCACGGGGTGCTTCCCCATGACAGTTCATTGTGCACTTGCTGCTGCTCATCCAGGCAACTTTTGCACAAAGTCCATCTGACATCGCCCTCATCAAAAGGCCACCCCACATTATCTTCTCTTTAATCCAGATTTACATCTTCCACAGGGGATTAATTTAAAAACATTAAAATCCACAAAAAAATGATAAATTCATATTAGATGGGGGAAATATGGGATGGCCTTTTGATAAGGATGCTGGGAGAAGAGGGACTTGTGTATGTGAGGAGCACCAAGTCTACAGTAACCTTCCAATGCTCAGAGTCACAAGTTCTAGCAAGTTACCATGGATGGGCTTAGGGTTGTTTTTGTTTTTTAAAATTTAGTGCTATTTTGTTAAGCAACGATGGTAAATTGCAAGAGAAAAATGCAGAAAAATTTATGAGTGGTTTTTTTTTTTTAAAGACCACTAAACACACCTTGTTCTCCAATTCCAGAAGAAACTTGTTTTGCTAAAGCCTTCCTCTGAACTTGTACTTACCGTTATTTGTCAACAGTAAGCATTCTTTAAAAGGCTTCTTAAATTTATGAACTAAATAATGTACCCTTACTTGGGGAATTGGCACACATTAGACTTATTGCAAGTGACATTAAAGAAGAACTATAACCATTTACATTTTTAAATAAGGCTGTTATGCTAAATATAATCAGAGCATGTGTTGATCTACTTGTTCTAACTACTGTTGGCAAAAAGCCGCAACTAAAAACAACATGGCATTTCATTTGTACGAGACGGAATGCTTTCTTCCCATAGAACGGAAGCTGCTCAGGCTTAAAGGTCCCTTGTTACCTCTCCTCTACTAAATCTACTGAACGTTTCAGCCCCAGTTCAGTAATAATGGTCTCAAGTCAACCCTAAACCCAAAGACTCCCCCGAGCCTCCAAGATGTGGTGCTCAGACGCTGGAAGAACAGCATGTCGATTATGTCCTGCTTGAGTTCCAAGGACCTTCGAGAACCTTCCATCTCCTGAGTGTCCAGAGGAAACATGGGTCTGAGAACCCCACTTGCAAGTCCGTCTGTCCCCCCATGGCAAAGTGGTGGTGGAATTTGAAGGGGAGAAGTAGCAGGTGGGAGGTGCCTGCTTAACCCTTCCACCTCCCACGATTCCCAGTCTTCAAGTTTGCGCATCGTTTTGGAAAGTGTGGTAGATTCGGCTATAAATCCATTCCTAGTGCATGTGGAGGGAGAAGCTGCATATTACAACCACATCTAAAGTCCATCTCTATACGTTGGGCAGAAAGTGAGAAAAGGGGATTCTGCAGGGAGGCAGCTATAGAACGCACAGGTTTCAGGTAGACGAAGGATGTCTCATAGAAGAGGGGAAAGTTGAGGTCTGCTTCCCCAAGGGGCAGGAGAAACTATAATGGGCTACAGGAAGGATAGTTTCACAACATCTTTAGTCTTCATGGTGGCCAACCTGTGGAGATCATTATTCCCTCTGTGTCTCTGCTTAACAACGCATTCACCTCTGGAGTCATGGGGTGAATAACAAGGCCGTTGAGAGTGTTAGACCAGAACAAATAAAGCTTTTATTAAAGGATTTATTTGGGGGGTTGGGGGCAGGTGTGTGTGTGTGTGTGTGTGTGTGTGTGTGTGTGTGTGTGTGTTAAGGCAACAATTTAAGTCATTGCTTAGGGCTGCCATACGTCCTGATTTTCCAGGACATGTCCTAGAATTCGCCTCCGAAAATGGAGTCCTGGATTATTTTTCGGAAATCAGGCAAATGTCCTGGGAAACCAGCAATGGGGATTAAATCGTGCTGAGAATGCTTTTAAAAAAGCTCCCAAACTCAAAAATTATTGTAGCTTTTACTAAAGAAAAGCTCAAAAACTTTGGTTCCCCTAAAAAAAACAAAAACTACCAAAAAACCCAGCACCTCAACAACCGGGGCCAGATTTAGGTTTGATGAGGCCTTAAGCTACTGAAAGTAAAGGGGCCCTTTATATGTCCAGCTGTCCTTTGTCAACAACAAATTGTCGCTGGTTTTTTTTTGTTGTTGAATATATGCTATATGGTAATTTATGAACCTACACAACACAAAACACTGTTGCTGTATGTAGGTTTTATTTTATTTGTTTTTTATCTTATATTTTGGAAATGTACATCCAGTTTTTTTTCCTTTAATCCCCCCCCCCGAAAGTGGGGCCCTAAGCTATAGCTTGCTTAGCTTATACGTAAATCCAGCACTGTCAACAACTTGGGGCAAAACTCTGTCCTGATTTTCATTTTTGGAGATATGGCAACCTTATCATTACTGAGAAGATATTTTACGAGGAAAGAAACTGATCTAAAAATAGTTTGAACTATTTACCTTCCCCCCCCCACAAAAAAACCAGAGTCCTTTTTGTTGGGAATAACCCAGGCAGAAATTCTCAGGTGCCAGAAAAGTTTATTTCTGTATGCAACAACAGTGGTCCATGTTTTGTTGGCCCAAAAATGGAAAGTGAGTGAGGTCCCTTGTGAAGATGATTGGCAATTTAAGATGTTAGAATATGCAAAACTTGCAGGTTTAACACAGAGAATAAGAGAGCAAGAAGAACGTATATTTAAAGAAGAGTGGAAAGTATTTATTGAATATAATTGTACACAGCTGAAAACACTGGCAGCATTAAGATAAATTCAACAGAGCAAACAATATTTGATTGATGTAAAAGTGGAAAATGGATTTGAATGGTTATAGTAAAATATGCAGGAAAGTAACTGGGTTGGGTGGGCTTTCCCTCATTGGAAATCTTCAAGCAGAAGCTGGACAAGCACCCGTTGATGGTGTCCTAGTTCCGGATACTTCAATGAACAGACCTTGTTCCACTCATGCAATTAGTTAGCTGAATACTGTCCATGGTGTTGACATTTCAGCATTGTGGAAGGAAATTGTCATTATTTTATAGACTTACAAAGAAGAATTTTTATAAGTGCGACCTAAACTACACAAAGAATTGATGTTTTTGAATTATGGTGCTGACTCTTGAGAGTCCCATGGACTCAAAGAAATCAGCCCTGAGTGCTCCCTGGAAGGACAGATCCTGAAGTTGAGGCTTCCAGTACTTTGGTCACCTCATGAGAAGAGAAGACTCCCTAGAAAAGACCCTGATGTTGGGAAAGATGGAGGGCACAAGGAGAAGGGGACGACAGAGGATGAGATGGTTGGACAGTGTTCTCGAAGCGACTAGCATGAGTTTGGCCAAACTGCGGGAGGCAGTGAAAGATAGGTGTGCCTGGCGTGCTCTGGTCTATGGGGTCAAGAAGAGTCGGACACGACTGAACGACTGAACAACAACAAAACTACACAAAAGTCAACTTTGACTGGGAATCTAGAGCCTCCATGTTTTCCCAGCTGCAAAAGTTGACTTGACTTGTTTTACAATGATGGATTAAGGATTTCAAGATCTAGTTTTGAGAACTGAATCCACATTTGAAAGCAATAGAATCTCTCTTCCCCCCCCCCTGCAAGGTGAGGAGCATAGGATTGATTCCGCATGGAACACAGGCCTCTTATTTCAAGTATTTGCTTCTCTTGAAGACTCACCCCATTAAATGACAATTAGGAAATCTAAGCTTGCTTTCACTTTTGTAGAACCCATCCTCTTTATTAATGGTGTTTTTGCAGCACGGTTGAGCCAAGGCTAAGCCATTTTGTCTCATTGCTTACAAAGAGTAAGATCTAAACATGTGCTTATTTTTTTTTATCAATGAAATCTGTGAGACACGATAAAGCAGCTTAACATTGAACATCTCATGCCAGTAGTAAATTATGGAGCAAACTCAGCTTTCGCTAGACACCTCCAAGTTACAACCTAGCAAATGTCCAGCAACCGATTCATTATATCAAGCTGCTGATTGTGCAAACTGGCTCCTAATCACTATTCTTCATCAGCGCATTGACTTAAACTTACTAGCAGTGGGACTTTAGTTCTACTCAATTTATAATCCGATATATGAGGCCTGCAACAAAATATTGAAGTTTCGAGTGCCCCTGTTTGGGATGCTCCATTCATTCCTTTCCATTTAATCCCCGCTCCCTGCTAGATTTCCATTTCCTTCCCCTGAACAGCGCATCAGCATTCCAGGTTTACTAAGTGTGCTCATGGGGCTACTTGTGGGCCCACCCCTCAAATTTTAAAATATTATATATCTCTTTCTCTTGATAAAGAATCATTCTCTCTCTTACACACACACACACCTTACTTCTGCAACCTGCTGTCACCTCTTTCTTGAGCATGGATGTTGTTGTTGTTGTTGTTGAGTAGGCCCACTGAAATCAATGGAACATAAGTCACTAGATTGGGGAAAGCACATTTGAAAGAGTGTTGATGTCCAGGAAACGAGAATGCTGCTAAGATCCACAGCCATTTATTCAGTCAAAGGGGGAAGAAGGCCATTTAGGTGCATGTCTGAGATGGGATTTTTAGAGACTCGTCTTTCACACATCCATTATTTTTCTGGCACAGAAGAGGATGGAACTAGGGAGTTTCATTTTCGTAATAGCTTCCTCTTGGCAATCAAGCAGCGCATTTACATCCATTTGAAATCCCGAGGTGGGCCAGAAGGAATGTGTGCCTTGCCATTATTTTTAAAATATGAAAGGAGGTGGAGTTGCCCACACTACGCTGCAAATTGCACCATAAGGCATTGCTATGTGCACTTTTCTCCCAGAGCCCGGCTCCCATTGTCCCAATCTGTCCTTGAGGGCACCCCCTTAATTGTTAAATCCGTTGAGGTCGCATTTGTGGGGACCACAGGTGGCTCCTTGCCTTTTGGCCTGCTTGACTTTTACACCCACAAACAAAAGGTTTATGCAGGAAACCAATCTCACTTCCTCTCAGCTGGCCACTCCCAGAAAGGGTGATAAAAAGCTAATTGACTTTTCCAAACTCACTTAGCCGCTTTCCCTCTTGCCTTGAACAGAAACCACACCAGGGACAAATTTAGACCCACTGTGTCTTACGTTGGAAACCAGAGAGGTCTTGTGCTCACTGGATTCAGAACTCACGAAGTGAACGGCAAGAGCAAACCATCATGAGAATGGCTTGATCCACAATTTTGGATGTTTGAATACGACAATGACGATTTTGGGCGCTGGGTCAAAAGAATAGAAGTTTCTGCTTGCAGAGTATATCGATCATCTCCAGTTGCGTGAAGGAAAGGAGTACCTGAGCTTTGAGGAACCCTGGTTACAGGCACCATTTACTCCTGGTAACTCATCTCTATGCAAATCACCACTGAGAAGTAGAGAGTGAAACTGGGGATGCACCAATTTATAATCCTCCCTACCGCAACACATTTAAAAGAATGTCAATCAGCCAAAGGCCTGGTTAAAGAGGAACGTCTTTGCCTGGTGCCTAAATGTGTACAGTATAATGATGGTGCAAGCTGGACCTCCCTGGGGAGAGCATTCCACAAATGAGGAGCCACCACAGAAAAGGCCCGTTCTCATGTTGCCAGCCTTGTGGAGGAGGTACCTGAAGAAGGGCCTCAGATGATAAATGCAGGGTCCAAGTAGGTTCATATGGAGAGAGGTGGTCCTTGTGGTTAGTTTGATCTTCTTCTTCTTGTCCTTTCCAGGGCTGGTTAAGGCATTTTGATTCTGGAAGGCTTTTAAGTGCCAGTGTGGTGTAGTGGTTAAGAGTGGTAGACTTCTAATCTGGGGAACCGGGTTCGCGTCTCCGCTCTTCCACATGCAGCTGCTGGGTGACCTTGGGCTAGTCACACTTCTTTGAAGTCTCTCAGCCCCACTCACCTCACAGAGTGTTTGTTGTGGGGGAGGAAGGGAAAGGAGAATGTTAGCGCTTTGAGACTCCTTCGGGTAGTGATAAAGCGGGATATCAAATCCAAACTCCTCCTCCTCCTCCTCCTCCTCCTCCTCCTCCTCCTCCTCCTCTTCTTCTTCTTCTTCTTCCCTGTTGACTTAGTGGAGAGTTTAGTGGATTCCCCCCACCCACCCATGTGTGAGATATTTAAATTGGAATCAACTAATATTCTATTGGCTTACCATTTTCATGATTTTTATGGGTTTTTTGTATTTCTCTTTTCTCTTGCTATTGTAATAGAATAGCAGGGCTGTACATATTCTTACGAAAATACTGTATTATACTAATGGCAAATGCACTTTAGGGTTGCAGCCTAAATGATGAGAGAAAATAAAAGCAAACACTATGAAAGGTCCACAGAGGCTAGTTAAGATGACTCCAAACTGGGTATCTTTTCTCAGGATAATACTACAAAATATAATTGGTAAATAAAAGGAATGCTGTGTGATTTGATCATAAGTTTAGTTGCTTACCTTTGTTTAATCTGATTTTTTAAAAAAGTATCTTTGATTTATTTATGGTCCTCTGTGTATCACTGCATAAAGATTTTGAAAGATTGGTCATGGATGAGAAAGCATATGGTGAGACCCATCTCCCTTTCCCTGTCCTGGGCTTTTTAGGGCAGGAGGTCACATGCAACTCTGACCTGTCGCTGGTAAAGTTTAATGCGAAGTTGGCGGCAAATTTCACATCAGTGATTCTGAAATGACTTTACAGTGAGCCTGCTGGCCTTTCATGGTGTGCCAAGTCTTGACTGAATTAGATAAATGAGCTAATATAGCATCTTTTCCTTCAACATCTAGTGAGGTTCACATTAATATTATTCTAAGTGCTCAAGTCACAACCCAGTGCCTAAGATTATTAGATTTTTTAAAACGGCTTTTTAATTATGTGGGGTTTTTTTTAAATGCAATTGTTTTAAATTGTTTTTAACTGTTTTTATGTGGGTTTTTTTTGGGGGGGGGGTTGTTATTTGGCTGTTTCTGTTTATATTTTGGTTACGTATTTTGTGTTTTTATATCGTAATTTTATCTTGTGAACCGCCCTGAGACCTGCAGGTATAGGGTGGTATAACAACAACCACAACAACAACCACAACCACCACCACCACAACAGGTTTAAGCACATCTCACTCTGTGCTGGGCTACAGCCTCTGTATTGGTTAAAAAACCCAAACAATCCTAATCTAGCTCATCAATTTTTTTTCCCTTCATCCTTTCTTATTACCCATGTGTGTGTGTGTGTGTGTGTGTGTGTGTGTGAATGCATGTTTCTTTATTTAAAAGCATTTATAAAACCACCTCTGAGCAGTGTTACAGAATAAATAGGCTTGCCATTATCCTATCCGTATAACCTACCTCACAGGGTTGTTGTGATTGCACAAACAGGGAGGAAACTAGGTACAGTATGTCAAGGCCGATGGCAATACTCACTACTCTTCATTCTTCTTTATGCATGAGTTCTGGAAAGTAAAGCAGTATAATATTAATACAGTGGTACTTCGGGTTAAGAACTTAATTCATTCTGGAGGTCCGTTCTTAACCTGAAACTGTTCTTAACCTGAGGTACCACTTTAGCTAATGGGGCCTCCCGCTGCCGCGATTTCTGTTCTCATCCTGAAGCAAAGTTCTTAACCCGAGGTACTATTTCTGGGTTAGTGGAGTCTGTAACCTGAAGTGTCTGTAACCTGAGGTACCACTGTACTTACAACAACAACAATGATTTTTCACAACAGCAGTTAAAACATTTAAAATTCCCTCCCTCTTTTGGAAAAGCTAACAAAGATTAGTTCCCCCACCCCACCCCTTAGGTTCTTATACGCTTTAATTTGCTTCTAGGGGTTGTTGTTTTTTAATTTAAAAAAAATCACAGGTGCTTTGAGGCCACCTGGACTAAAGTTGTGTTTTAAGGATGTTGGAATAGACCCCCCCCTCCAAGATTTCTCTTGGCCATCTTTACAGTAGCAACAGAGACAACTGACATAGAGTCTTAGTAGTCTTAGGGACTGCGAAGATCAGTGGCCTATTTGTAGTGATGGATCTTTCATTCAATAACTTAAAAGTGCCCATGAAGCATTAAATCCAAAGTCTCTCAAAGGCAGGCTTCCCAAAGGAGACAACAGCAATATCTACTAGGTGAGGGACCAACTGCAATTATCACAAAAACAGGCTATATCCTCTCCATGAAATTCGGCTTTTTTGCTTTTAGGGATTCAGCCAAGGAATGGGGTGGGTGTCATTCTGCGCAACATCCCTGATGGATGTCAACGCATAGGGAAGCCTCTTTTGGGACGCCAATTTGCAGGACTCAGGAATCTGGGTGCTCCCCTACCACATGGCGACAAACATGCTGAGTGTAGAAGAAATGAACGCTCACTCCTCTGAGAGCCAGTGTGGTGTAGTGGTTAAGAGTGGTAGACTCGTAATCTGGTGAACCGGGTTCGTGTCTCCGCTCCTCCACATGCAGCTGCTGGGTGACCTTGGGCTAGTCACACTTCTCTGAAGTCTCTCAGCCCCACTCACCTCACAGAGTGTTTGTTGTGGGGGAGGAAGGGAAAGGAGAATGTTAGCTGCTTTGAGACTCCTTCGGGTAGTGATAAAGCGGGATATCAAATCCAAACTCCTCCTCCTCCTCCTCCTCCTCTTCTTCTTCTTCACTGTGGGCGCCCTTTGTGGGGCTGCGCGCAGCACCCCCGAGCCTCGTGGGACTTACCAGCTGGTTGTGCTGGCCCGCCTCTCTGATTCCACAGCCGTTGAGGGTTCCCGCCAAACCTCAATTCGAATTATCCAATCGGTGGCATTGATGGAGGCGGGGCCAGCCAAGCGGACCGTCAGTGAGCAGGCAGAGCCAACAGCAAAGCATGCAGTCAGCTTCGGAGCTTCTGCCACCCAACCCTCCGTGTGTTTAATGCTTGGTTACAGGTTATCCTTTTCCTTCCAGGTCAGCGGGCATTGCTACGGTCAGCGGCAGAGCAAGCCAATTGGGTGCTGGGGTGGCGCGCGTGCCCTGCGCCTAGGGGCAGGGCCAGCTGCCCGTGAGGCAGGGTGAGCTGGGGCAGGACATTTTGCAGGGCCTCTGAGGAGTTTGCCTGCCTCCCCCCACTCAGCTGCCCTACAGCTGAGGGGGAGGCAGTGGGTGGTCTGTTTGGGGGCAGTGTGGAGCCTGCGGGCACCCAAGCCACCGCTTCACTCCCAGGAGAGACGCGTGGCTCGGGCGAGTTGCAGGCCCGGTGGGTGAGTGCTGCCTGGCATTTTGTCACTCCCCCTTGGTGGTGACACCTGGGGCAGACCGCCCCCACTGCACCCCCCTTTATCTGCCCCTGGCTACGGTCTTATGATGGTTGCAGTTAAAGGACCGGGAAGGAATTTCTCCCTGCTGTGCTGGTTTTGCCTTCCCCATAGCAATTGTCACAACTTTGTTGGTTTCAGGCCTTGGGCGGAATCCTTTAGTCTATCTTCCCTAAATGAGGGAGGGTGAAGTGGTGACTCACCCCCCCTCCCGTGTCAGCAATTCCAGTGTTCCCAGTTAAAGGGTTTTGTCACTGGCCATACGCTGAAAGGTTGTCAGTGAACTCCCCTGTGTTGGTCGGAAAAGGGGGTGGACTGCCTGCATACACAAGTGTCTTTCAGTGCCCCCTCCCTGGATCCGATTAACCCTGATGAGCCTCAGTCCCCCGGCTGGGGGGCTGGGAGGGATACCTGCCCAATGCCTGAGCCAAGGTCTTTCCTACATCTGAAGGAGTTAATAAAGTTGTGGCCAATTTAATCCCATAACATGTCACGAGTTGTTCTTTCCTTCTGGTGGTCTCTCGGGGGTCAGGGGGGGTATCCGCCTGGGCACTCAAAATATATCTATGTGGCATTCTACATTCCCAGTGTCTCATAAAAATCAGCTCGCCTGCCTTGCACATGGTATGTTGGGACACAAGTGTTAGGATGTCTGTTTGTAAAAGAAGATGTTTAAAATAGTTATTCCCAAGAACCCTGAAGCTTTTCTTCTGGGGATTATAGGGACAGAGCTCCCAAAAATATGGTTAATTTTTTTATTATGCTACTACCAGAATCCTGTGTAGTGTTGCCATATTTCAAGAGGTGAAAATCTGGACACAAACGTTATTGAGCTTTCTTGGGGCAAAGTTGGGTTAAAAAAATTATTAATCTCCAAAACAAAAGGAAGTTTTTGAGATATTTTAAAAGAAATTTGACATGGGTTGCCATATATCGGGATTTCCCCAGACATCTTTAACAATTTCTGGAAATTCCACCCAGAAGCTATTTTCAATGGATGAATCCCGGATATGTCCGTGGAAACCCAGACATATGGCAGCCCAACTGTTTACTCAAAAGTGGAAAGAAGGAGAAATTCCCAAAACAGAAGAATGGATTTTAAAGTTATTGGACTATGCAGAGATGCTGGAATTGGCAGCAAAATTTAAATATCAACAAGATGAAATTTGGTCGAAGGGTGGAGATTCTTTTCTGACTATTTAAGAAAAAAATGGAGTCAAATGAAATCGCGAGCAGGATTTGAGGAATAGGAATAGAGAAGGAGAATAAATGAATGAATGCAAGTTATAATAGAATAGAGGGGAAATGGTAGTTATAGCAGCAGGATTACAACAGGAACATCACGGACGTAAGGACGAGAAGTCAAAATGCAAGAAATTATTTTGTTGAAAGTGAGATGAAGAATGTCAAATTTTGTGTAAAAAAAAAAAACCCTAAGAAAACTTGATTATAAAAGGATGTATGTTTGGTGGTCAAAGGCCCCAATCAAAGAGCCCAGAGAAGTGTTGTTCTGTGAAAAGAGTTATTTGGTGGAATCATTTCAAATTTTGTTTCAGTGTCCTGGTACTGTTCAGTAGATGGCTGGAACATATCCTGGCTACAGTGGGGTGGGCTGTTTTTAGCCTTCCAGATGCTGCTGAACTCTCAGCTCCCAACATGCCTAAAAGCTTGGGGTGATAGGAGTTGTAGTCCAGTCCAGCAACATCCAAAGGACTACAGCTTCCCCACCTTCTGTGCTGTGGGGACATGGTCAAGGAACGATGAAGCAGGAACTGAGCAATGTTCATAAAAGCACCCCAAGGGCAAGTGAAGGGCTCAGAAGGTAGCTATAAGGAACGGCAGCCGAAATGGCACAAATGTTGTCAAAACATGGGATCCCCATGGCTTAAGAGCTCTAGTACAGGATTTCAAATTTGTAAGTTTATAAAGCTAATAGCGTGCCTAATGGAACCCCCTTCATAAAATACGCAGACACCTAGGGCATCTGTCAGCAAGTGGGGTGTTTATTTGATGGGTGATTTGCTCTGTGGATTTCCCATCCATGGAGAATTTTGAGATGTTCACAGGTCTGGTGGCAATCTTCCTTCTCCCCCACCCTCTTTCAATTTGATCTTCCTTCTACCGGACTGGGAAGGGCTTGAGTGCTGCCATCTGTCCTTATTTTGTCTTCGATATACTCGCGACGGGATTGTGGGAGGGAGGACTTTTCCTCGCCTTAAGGAGCATAGCTGTGATATCCATTTGAGGAAAAAAAACCTGTGCCATATGCCGGCCTGCCCTTTTCTTTGGGGAGGTCCTTCCCTGAGTCATCAGCTGTATGAAACCCAATGCTAAAATGTGCATCCTCAAATCTGGCTTGCTGAAATAAAGCTGAAGCTTGATATTTATGGGTGATTTGCTAAGCGATGATGATGGTGGAGATCACCTCACAATTGCCCTGTGAATTGTCCTGGCAAATAGCCTCCCACAATTCTCTGAAAACCGAATGTACTAGTAAGTTTTAGCAACCCAAAGAACTGCACATGATATGCTGACCCACATCTTTGTGAGGGTGAATGGCCTGGAAAACAGGAATTGCTACTCCAAGATTATCTAATGTTGTATTTGATCTTGGTACTTTGCATAGGGCTGCCTCTGTGGATGGTTCGGAAACTTCAGCTGGTGCAGAATTCAGTGGCCAGGTTGCTCACTGGAGCAAGATGGTTTGTACATATTACACCGATCCTGGTCTGACTGCGCTGGCTACCAATTAGTTTCCAGGCCCAATTCAAAGTGCTGGTTTTGACCTATAAAGCCTTAAATGGCTCAGGACTGCAATACCTCAAGGACTGCCTCTTTCCATATGAACCTACCCGGACCCTGAGATCATCTTCTGAGGCCCTCCTTTGTGTGCCTCCTCCTCGAGAGGTCTGGAGGGTGGCAACACGAGAACGGGGCCTTCTCTGCAGTGGCTCCCCATCTGTGGAATGCTCTCCCAGGGAAGTTTGCCTGGCGCCTTCATTATACACCTTTAGGCGCCAGGCAAAAACGTTCCTTTTTAACCAGGCCTTTGGTTGATCTTATTGACATCCAACACCCTTTTAGAATGTGGCTTTTTTGGGGGGGGGGGGTTACTGGGTTACTACCTTTGGTTTGATTTTATATGTTGTGGTCTTGTTGTGAACCACCCTGAGACCTCCGGGTATAGGGCAGTGTATAAGTTGAAATGTAATAATAATAATAATAATAATAATAATAATAATAATAATAATAATACGAAAGAACTTGTGAAATGGACATTTCCCCACAGATAAATAAAGCATGGGGTCCCCCATAATTGTCCATGGAAAATTCATCACCCCATATCACTGGATGATATCCCATCCCTCTTTGAGCATTGTCCTTCACCAAGGTCTGTAGCATCTGGACCTTCATCTTTCCATTAGTCTTGATAGAGCCAAAGATACGGAGGTTGGGGAGATGCCATCACACATTCGACAAAACGAACCACGACAGCACAGCAAGGAGGCAAAAGCAATCATCTCAGGGTAAGGCGCCTGAACCGACCGTGTTGTACAATTGCCACCTCATGTTTGAATTAGTATAATTTAAGCAGTAATTAAAATTTGATAAATTAATGTAGCCCAGAGAACTCAATGAGCTCTCTGGAAACCAGATAATTTATCTAGGCTGAAAGCTTGTCATTGCATCCGCAATAATGTTAAGGCCTCGAGGGATGGCTAAGCTCTCGGCAGAGATTCCATCTTTAGATCAGTGTATACACTTTTCTTTTTTTTAAAAAACCCTCAAACTATAAAGGTCATATTACTATATCTATCTATCTATTGCTCACATCATTTTTTCCTCCTCTCTCTCTCTCTCAAAAAAATAAAAAATAGTGAGCGATATCAAATGAACCTCTTAAATACTTTCTGACAGACTAACAGCAGGCAGCTTGTTGACCTTTCACCTCATATTGATTTGCCTTTCAGCCATTATTCTTTGGTGATTTCTACTTTTCCTGCCTGCCCTTTCACTGAAGGAGGACCCCATCATTTCCTCCTTGCATCATCATCATCATTTGTGGCAGTAATGATTGTGGAAGAACACATTGCAGAAACATGTCAATGTCTTTCTACCTCTGTGGCGCTTGACTTCTTCTTCTTCTTCTTTTTTAAGTAATGAAATAATAAATTGAAAACTCCTCTTAATTTCCTGCCAAAAGACACCCAAGGCGAAATGTCGTAGAACAGAACAGAATTAAAACAATAGCAAAAGAATGAGCAAAAGTAAAAAAAAAAAGGAATCGTGAGGCAAACACTACCCTCAAAATACAAGAGAGCTGAAATGCCTAAAGGTTTTAACAGCATGAACAAAACCAAGCAATAGACTTACAAAATCATAGAATTATCAAGTTGGAAGGGACCCTGAGGGTCATCTTGTCCAACCCCCTGCAATGCAGGAATCGCAACTAAAGCAGCCATGACAGATGACCTTTGCTTAAAAATGCCAATGAAGAAATGTCCACCATTTTCCAAGGGAATCCATCCCACTGTGGAACAGTTCTTCCTGATGCTTAGTCTGAAAATCTTCTCTTGTAACTTGACTCCATTGGTTCAGATCCTACCGTCTAGAGCAGGAGAAAACAAGCTTACTCCTTCTTCCATGTGACAGCCCTTCGGATATTTGAAGATGGCTTTTATATCTTCTCTTATCCAGGCTAAACATACCCAACGCCATCTACTGTTCCTCTTAAGGCTTGGCTTCCAGACCCTTTCTCAACTTGGTCAAATTGTGGTGCCCAGATCTGACCTAGTACACAATAAAGTAGCCAGGACCTTGTGTGTGTAGGAAGGAGAGATGGTCATGTTCCTGATACAACCTGGACTTTGAGCATTAAAAGGTCACGATGTTATATATTGACAGTTCTTAAACTAATGTAACATCAAATAGGTATCTGAAGAAGTGTGCATACACACGAAAGCTCATACCAAGAACAAACTCAGTTGGTCTCTAAGGTGCTACTGGAAAGAATTTTCTATTTTGTTTCGACTATGGCAGACCAACACGGCTACCCACCTGTAACTGGAACTATGGAAGGCACCACATTGAGCCGCATGAAATGGAAGTCATCATCAGGTATCTGAAGAAGTGTGCATGCACACGAAAGCTCATACCAAGAACAAACTCAGTTGGTCTCTAAGGTGCTACTGGAAAGAATTTTCTATTTTGTATCAAATATATATATAGGGATGGGCCATAGCTCAGTGGTAGAGCTTTTCTTCTTTGCAAGCAGCATGTCCTAGGTTCGACCCCAGAATTTCCAGGTGGGGCTTGTAGAGACTCCTGATGGGCCAGTGTCCATCAGTGTAGACAAAACTGAGCGTAGATGGAGAGCAAAAGGAAGCTTCCCGATACTATATTCTTTTTGCTACGGGACAATCAGGCATGTTTTCAAGATGGTAAATGAAAAGTCAGATTCCAGCTTTGTGACAGAGGGCCAAGGAACATGGCAACCCTGCAGTTTCTCAGTAGCAGCTTACCTGCAGCCTGACAGAGCTGACCACTTGTGTCCACTGGATAGTGCTGGTTGAGGACGGAGAGGAGTGTGTGTGCTTATTGAAGCACATGTTAAGGATCAACCGCCACAAGCTGACAGGATGTGGACACAGTTATGATGCTTAAGTATGCTAGGGTTTAGAAGAATATGCAGAAACCAAGTAAACTGAATGTAATGAAACTGACAATTGTGCCAAGGAATAATGAAAGGTACACAGACATGTTAAATAGATGGAGTTTAGTAACTGGGGATGTTAAAAGGGATCTGGGGACATTTGGAGTTGTATGTTCAACTTTTATTAAATAAATGTTAAATATATAAAGAAATGTGACAATGAAATGTCAAAATAGAACATTATACTCAAGAAGCGTCGTTTTCTATGTGCACAGGTCCTAGAAGATTATGCCCAAACTGGGCTGCCATCATGTAGGTTGCATTGAACTCAAGAGGACTCATTTCTGGATAGACATGGTTAGATTGTGTTGTAGGTCCTCATCTGTTTACTGTATATTCTGGCGTATAAGACTACTTTTTAATCCAGGAAAATCTTCTCAAAAGTCAGGGGTCGTCTTATACGCCGGGTGGAGAATCTGCGGTCGAGTATATCTCAAACTCTATATTTTAACTGGAAAAGTTGGGGGTCGTCTTATACACCCAGTCGTCTTATACGCCGGAAAATACGGTACTTGTTGGCAGTGCTGGGAAATCAGTCATTTTATGTTGATGGAGGCAGTGAGTTACATTGCCATAGTTTCCAACCAATTTGCACCCAGTTCTTTGCTATTATTGTGTGGTTTTCAAATGATTTGCTATAGTGTCCTGAACACCTTTGCCTCTTCATGTGTCAGAAGATTAAAATATGATTAAGAAGGACAGACCTTTTTGGCAATACACAGTATTTTTAGCAACCCTGTTCCCTTAGCCGGGATTGCTATAATTTCCATTCACTGCATCAGTAGAAGAAAAGGAAGGGGTATCAGGTTTCGCGGCAACCAAAGGGACAGATCTGTTTACTTGGCAGCATTAATTGATTAGTTCACTCTGATACCGGGTCACTGAGTAGTTCTATTGATGAAATGATATCACTGGATGGAGTTATAAGCCTTTCTTCTGTATTGCCTCGTTTTTTTCCCCCTGGATGCATCAGAAACATGCTTCCCCCCCCCCAAAAAAAAGGAAACAAAAAAATGCCCTCCGACCAAGATGATGGGTAACTATGAACATTTTGCTAGGAAGCACTAAGAGCAATAATTGGTTCTAATGCCTGTTGTTGAAAGCTTTGACAGAATATTGCCGTCTGTGGAGATAGGATTTTGGAGTGGCACTCCAGAGAGGATGCGAGAGAAGGTTGGTAGTGGGGTGGGGAGTACCTGAGTCAAGAACATCCTTTTGTATACATAGGATAGCTTGTACGGCCTCGGTCCTGTATACCTGAAGGAGCGTCTCCACCCCCATCATTCAGCCCAGACACTGAGATCCAGCGCCGAGGGCCTTCTGTCAGTTCCCTCACTGCGAGAAGCAAAGCTACAGGGAACCAGGCAGAGGGCCTTCTCGGTAGTGGCGCCCGCCCTGTGGAACACCCTCCCATCAGAGGTCAAGGGAATAAACAACTGAAGGCAGCCCTGTTTAGGGAAGTTTTTAATGTGATATTTTAAATGTATTTTAATATTTGTTGGAAGCCGCCCAGAGTGGCTGGGGAGACCCAGCCAGATGGGCGGGGTACAAATATTATTATTATTATTATTATTATTATTATTATTATTATTATACCAGATCGGCCTGTTTCTTGATCTAGCTCAGAATTCTCTCCTCTGACTAGCAATGGGTCTCTAGGGCAGAGGTAAAGGTAAAGGTAAAGGGACCCCTGACCATTAAGTCCAGTCGTGGACGACTCTGGGGTTGCGGCGCTCATCTCGCTTTACTGGCCAAGGGAGCTGGTGTACAGCTTCCGGGTCATGTGGCCAGCATGACTAAGCCGCTTCTGGCGAACCAGAGCAGCACACGGAAACGCCATTTACCTTCCTGCCGGAGCAGTACCTATTTATCTACTTGCACTTTGACGTGCTTTCGAACTGCTAGGTTGGCAGGAGCAGGGACCAAGCAACAGGAGCTCACCCCGTTGTGGGCATTCGAACTGCCGACCTTCTGATCAGCAATTCCCAGGCTCTGTGGTTTAACCCACAGCGCCACCCAGGTCCTCAGGGCAGAGGTACCCACAGGCAAAAAGAGGTCTTTCCAGCTGCCCCCTGCCCTAGGGTATGAAGCAAAGGATCTTTCCCATCCCTTGCTAAACAATCCATTTAATGGGAGATTTAACCTGGAACTTTCATCATGGAAAGTATATGGGAATATTGGTGACTGCATCCCAAGGTTGTACAGTATATGCCCACTCCTTATTGTGAACTGGTTCCTAGAATGGCTCCTAAATTGCTTAGGGGTTCTATTTGCAATCAGGTGCATGCACAAGCACACACTTGGTTAAATAAATAATAATTCACATTCTGCCCACAGTACAGCTGAAGCCAAACACTTCTAAATCCCCCTATTTCAGTGGGAAAATTAAACTAATACAGCAAAGCATTAATTCAATATATTTTCTGACCAAAACCAATTAAAATGATTCCTGGTCCAGTTTTTGTCTGGGGTGGCGTTTCCCCATTAATTCTAAACAAATCAACTTTGCAATTTCTCTTATTTGGTGTAAAGCCATGAATGACAGAACAGCTCTCCTTTGAAATTTGCACTGCTTTCAATTTTGAGATGCTGTTCTCCAACCAAAGCATGCAGACAAAAAAAAGCACTTATTAGTGAAAAATGCACACACACACACACACACGAAAATAATGTAGAAAACTGCATATTATTAGGGGAAATTTGCTTGCAAAAATGCATATACCATGAAAAATTGCATACAAAATGCACGTGATTATTTATGTTGACTTCTTTTTTAAAAAAAACACAACAAAAACAAAAACACCACACAAACGTATGTGGAAACCTAAGAAAATGAAGAACTGAGAGAAAATGGAATTGATAGATTCACCCATTCCTACCTAGGAGTAAGTCCTGCTAAACTTAATTGAACACAACTTTCAGTGCTCATGTGTAGGACTGCACTGTGAATGTTCTTTGAATTCTACATAAGATTTGATCAGCAGTGATGACTGATGCATTAATGAGTTTATAAGCAATAACACTTTGGACATCAAAGAACCTAAAAGAAGATGGCAAGAGATAGCACACACTGGAAATGAGCAACACATAGCAATTCAATGGCTGGACAAGCTGCTACTCAATGAGAGGCCAGCGAGGTAGCTTTTTTTTTTTTGTCGTAATCATATGAAACATTCTGCCTTGACACATTTATTTAATGTTACGAGGTCTTGACTTCCATGCTGTACATTGGTCTTTGTGATTGATACTTTGTACCGAGACAAAACAAAATGCCCGTGGCTGAAACATTTACTGATCTTTTGCGGGGATTTCCATAATCCTTCAACCCTCACCCAAGAGGAACGGTGGGATCAGAGTCAGTGCGGCAGCATGTAGAGCAGGAAGCTCAAGAACAAAAACCCAGCTCAGCTATGAAGCTTACCAGCCAAATCACTTGCCTTGGGCAAATCACTGTCTATTCACAAAAGTCACCTCACAGAGTTCTTGTGAGAGGTTAAAGTATTGACCCTGAGCTCCTTGGAGAAAGGACAGGCTGGCGAAGGAGGGGAAAAAAGAGCACGCACATTTGTTAGGTGCCTGTAAAATTCACTCATACCTCTCACTTAGAGGGACTCAAGTGCCACGGGACGCAAGTGGCGCTGTGGTCTAAACCACTGAGCCCCTTGGGCTTGCCGATCGGAAGGTTGGTGGTTTGAATCCCCATGACGGAGTGAGCTCCCGTTGCTGTGTCCCAGCTCCTGCCAACCTAGCAGTTCGAAAGCACGCCAGTGCAAGTAGATAAATAGGTACCACTGCAGTGGGAAGGTAAATGGCGTTTCCGTGTGCACTGGTTTCTGTCACAGTGCTCTGTTGCTCCAGAAGCAGTTTAGTCATGCTGGCCACATGACCCAGAAAGCTGTCTGTGGACAAACGCCGGCTCCTTTGACTGGACTTAACTGTCCAGGGGTCCTTTACCCTCCACCCTGCCCCACAAACTTATGGAACTCCCTCCTGAGATCAGATCATCTCCCAGATTGGCGATGTTTAGGCATCTCCTGAAAACATTTTGTTGCCTCGCTGCATAGCTGAGCAGTGATGGTTTTACTGCTGACTGTTATCTTTTAAAAGTTTTTCATTGGTTTGCTGTAATTTTAACTATTGTTTTTATGATATCCGAATTGTGTTGCGAGATTGCTGAAAGCTGTCTGGGGGAAGGGTAGGCATATAAGAACAACCAACCAACCAACCAACCAACCAGCCAATCAATCAATTAACCAACCAACCAACCAACCTAGAGGGCTATACTTAAGACAATGAAGCTCTTTTTACATTATACATTGTGCTTGTGACAATTTGTTTTCAAAGCGATAAGTTACGGTCTGTTTAACTATCTTGTGACAGAAGCTAAGAACTACTAGTAGGCACAAACTGGCACAAGTTAACCTGTTTTAAATCAAATTGAGTTCGCTTGTAGAGTTAAACATGTTCTGAAATCTCCCTTGAAAGAAGTAGTAATAATAATAATAATTTTATTTTTTGTATGCTGCAAAGGTTTCCCCAGCCACTCTGGGTGGCTCCCAGCAGAATAGTAAAAACACGATAAAACATCAAACATAAAAAAACTTCCCTAAACAGGACTGCCTTCAGATGTCTTCTGAAAATCAGATACTTGTTTATTTCCTTGACATCTGACAGGAGGGTGTTCCACAGGGTGGGAGCCACTACCAAGAAGACCATTTGTCTTCTCAGTAGTGGGGCTTCAAGAACATCTCTGTCCTTTCAAAATACAAAACAAAATAAAAAATTCTTTCCAGTAGCACCTTAGAGACCAACTAAGTTTGTTCTTGGTATGAGCTTTCGTGTGCATGCACACTTCTTCAGATTGTTACGAATGCTTCAGGATGCGTATAACACATGTTACGAATGTGCCGAACCTGGAAATAACGGAATGCGTTACTTCTGGGTTCGGTGGTTCGTGCATGCACAGACGCATCACATGACGTCACCCGCATGCGCAGAGGCGCCGAATCGCGTCGCACACATGCGCAGACACGGCGCTTCAGGTTAAGCACGTCACGGGTTATGAACGGGGCTCCGGAACGGATACCGTTCGTAACCAGAGGTACCACTGTACATAAAGAAATGCCATATTATCTCTGTCATATTAACACATTATCACTCTGGCTCTGATTTTTTAAATTTCATTTCATTTAGTTTGAAAACTACCATCGACATAATTTTCATTTATGAGGAGCACAGTGGCTTAAGGGTAATGCAGTTTTGTATAATCACCCGTGAAGCCTATGTGGAGCTCACTAACGAAGAAAGGCTGTGCGCCGCATGGCAATAGGGTATCCCCAATTTTATTTAAATAAAACGACAATTCGTTGGACAGCTATCTCATTCCACTGCTGCCCACCCACCCACCTGCTACCTTTCCTGCCTTGAGAAACACAGCATTAGTGAAATGTCACTTTGTGTTAAGATCAGCAGTGGCCTTTGCCACACATGTTTCTGCACAAAGATTGCAGAGCACCACAGATTCTCGGCTCCAGAGATCGATCTGCCTTCATGTCTGATATTAACTTACATCGTGGGGGCCAGGCTGGATGTTACGAAGGTGGGCTGGAACGGTGCTTGCGCATTGAACCTTGAGCTACAACTTGAGTGAACGGCTGAGCTGCTTTTGAGTTGCTGAAACAACTGCAGTTTGGGGACTTTCGCCCACCACCCTCCCTCCCCCCCCCTTTTAGGGGTTTGCAGCGATAAGAGCAGCTCTCTGAGGAGTTGAATGTCTGAGTGATCTAAACCCAGGGCAGTCGAGCTGAAGAGGATGTGTACAGGAACCTGTTTGCACTGAATAGTCTCCATAAATAATTTACGGCAATGACTGCTCGCTATTATTACAAAAAAAATAAAAAAATACCAGATTGCATCTTGACACTTGCATCCCGCTTGTAAGTCAATAGATACATTCCGCCCAGCAAACAGAGACCACAGTCTAAAGCACCCATTCATGCATGGCTTGCAACGATGCAATCTGCCCATTGAAAGGCAACACTGCGCGCAGGAGCAGTGTGTGTGTTCCATCAACGGTGTCTCCGAAAAAAAATACATATCACTTGGGAAGAGAGGTGGAGTAATGTCGGTGTACTGGAAGAAGCAAAGATCACCAGTGTCAAAGCAATGATTCTTCAACATCAACTTTGTTGGACTGGTCATGTTGTTTGGATGCCTGATTATCGTCTTCCAAAGCAACTACTCTATTCCCAACTTAAAAATGGAAAGTGTAATGCTGGTGGTCAACAAAAGAGGTTTAAAGACTCTCTCAAGGCAAATCTTTGAAAAATGTAATATAAACACCGACAATTGGGAATCGCTGACCTGCGAGTGCTCCAGTTGGAGAACAGCCTTTTCCAAAGGTGTCGTGGACTTTGAAGATGCTCAAATTCAGGACGAAAGGGAGAAACGTGCTAAGAGGAAGGCACGCTTAGCAAATCCACACCATGATCAACTCCCGTCCGGAAACCAATGTCCCCACTGTGGAAGGAGGTGTGGGTCCAGAATTGGCCTCCACAGTCACTTACGGACTCACTGTTAAAACCGTGTTCATGAAAGACAATCTTACTCAGCTACGAGTGATCACCAAAGAAGAAGAAGAAGTATGTATGTTGTTGAATAGATTTTAAAATCAAAACAAAGCTCCCATTTCTTAATGAGCATATTGTTCTTACAAGGTTTGCATTTGAATTCAGGGCAGCTTTCGCTTTCAAACTCCTCCGTTTAATTTAAGTCTTAGGACTCAGCTACACACAGTGCCAAATTTATGTATAGGCTAAGTAGGCTGAAGTCTAGGGCCTCTGAATCTAGGGGGCTTCGCCAGCCTGTCCGCTCCCCAGCAGGCAGTCTCCCCAATCCCATAATTGCAAACCCAAGACTTCATGTGAGGGCAGGGCAACTCGGGCCTCTAAGTCTAGGGGGCCTCACCAGCCTGCCCTCTCCCCAGTGCCGCAGTCTCCCCTCTCCCAAAATTGCAAACCCAAGACTTCATGCAAGGGCAGGGCAACTCAGGCCCAGCAACTATGAGACTCAGGGCTAGCCAGTGGGGCCCAATTTGAAGCAGTGGGGCAACTTGATTTTTTTTTTGTAGGGCCCCAGTTCACAGCCAAAGTCTGCAAAATCTTATAGATATAAATAAAATCCATCTAGATTGCCCTGGTGCAGGGGGCCCCTTAGGAGCGGGCGGGGCCCAATTTGGCCAAATTGCTCCAATTGCCTTAAGGTCAGCCCTGATGAGACTGTGCAGGGGTTGGACTGACAAGCCCTGCACCTTCTAGGTCCCTGGTGTCACTATTCAGAGTACAGACTCAAGGACTTGTTATGGAAATAAAGGGGAGCACTTATTGGAAATCAGTTTTGTCACCTCTTCCTCCCCAAACCCCTAAGAGCCACCATTAGGGAGCTCTAGAATCTGACAGCTAACCAATTGGGAACTACCAAAGAGCGATCCCTATTGCTGAAAGCAGGTAACCAGCAGGGAACACTTCAGCTCAGCCTTTGCACTGTTGACTGAACACCCCCTGCTGTGCAGATAATGGAGAAAGCTCGTAAATTGTATCCCTTCTGGCATCCTGGCCAACTCTATTATGCTGGTGTAAACCCTGGTGCACCAGAAGCCCAGAATAGCAGCAAATAAAATCCGCTCATACGTCAGCGACTGATAAGACTTGTCAACCAGTTCTTCCAAAGTCTTCCTAAATTATAAAGCTCCAAAATACAGGCCAAAAGAGAGCAGGTCTGGGAAGAGTGAGGCATACAATGGGCACCACCAGTGAAAAGGCCCTGCTCTGTGTAGCTCCTGCCCTGTCATTTGATAGGGTGCCCACTTGCCCTCCTTCTTGACATGGAATGCTCTCTATTGGAGTCTCCAGGTCCAGTACAAAGACCATAAGAAGGGAGAGCAGGACCTTGAAGTTCCCAACAGCTGTTAATCAAGCAAGCAAGCAAGCAAGCACGCACGCACACAGGTCATCTTTGTCACAGTCAGGATGCCTATGTCCTGGCCAGGCCTGTTTTTGTACAATCTTGTTTGTTCTCAGTAACCAAAATTATATTATCAACATATACAAGCAGAAAAGTTGTTTTCCTTCATTTGCAAGGAATCGTACAAAACAAAGTGGCACTAATAAAGAAAAGTTCCAGGGTGGCAACAGAAAGCAAACTAAAAATGCTTTTGCAGTTCATCAAAACTATCCAGCAATATCAAGTTATAGGAAAACTGGTGCTATTAACAGTAATCCTTCTAGTTGGTTAATTGGTTTGGCAACTTCCATGCACATGACGTGTGATGCTAATTATTTCCCCAAGAGTTAAATGATAACTAATCAGAGGCAGCTACAGTTGCAAATGGCAACAAAATATCTGTGAAAGGAAGAGGAGCAGGTTTGCTCAAGTGTGTTGCAGGTAGAAATACTGTTTGTAATGAAGTGAGAGCAGTAGTTTACTTGCTCAAATTAACAAATAAGAAAGTTTTGAGAATTTAAATTCTAGATTAAAATTGATTACTTAATTGAGAAGGGGATTGTAACCAAAACAATGGGGCCTAATTTGAATAGTAGAGTGCCTGGTATCTGGTGGGCAATCTCATCCTTTATTTCCTCACTGTGGCTGCAGACCAAAGCACTCGTCAGGAGAGCTATGAGATTCAGTTGAGGGTCAGATGCCTTGTCAATCTCAGCAGGTATATAACAGGAAGACCCGGCCTGCCCAGGCCATGACAGGTTTACAAAGTTCAGTTACTGCAAAAGTTTTTCAGTGTTACTTTTATGTATTTTTAAAAACCACAATGGTATTTAACAATAATATCTTATGTTCTTTAAAGGAGAAATTGTGAATTGCAGAATTTTAAATACCCACCATCATCCTTGGCTTCACTCAGTTTTGTTTATAACACTCTTCCATTTTCTTCTAGTTTTGAGGGTGGGGGATGGGGATGGGCCTCACAAGTGAGTAGCCTAGGGCCTCTTCATCTATGGTAAATCCGGCCCTGGCTACACACCTGCAAATATAATATTTTAAATGTGTTTTAAGTGCACTATACAAATGTGAAACTAGATGGCGATGGCGAGCTTAGGGCAAATGCAATATATTTCTCAAAACTTTTTTTTAAAAAAGATTTTTCAATGTGTCTAGATTCCACTTTATTTTGTTATTTTTGGTAAGTTGGTGGAGCCAAAGATTTGAAAAAAGATGAGGATGAGGATTAACATACTGGGCACTGCATACCTTTGTGGGTGCTTTCACACAGTAGTTTATTGGAGAGCCTGGGCAGTATTCAGCTAAACAGTAATGGCATACTTTCCAACATTTATCTGATTAAAATAGGGAAGTCCAATTCCATTTTATTATTTATACCCCATACATCTGACAGGGTTGTCTCAGCACACAGGGCAGCTTTCAACATAAAAAAAACATAATAAAACATTTACATTTTTTAAAAAAAGGATTTTAAATGGATTTTAAAAAATCCTTCTATATACAAGGTTGCCTATATCTTCTAAAGGTTTTACAGTTACTTATTTCCCTGGCTTGAGGGTTGCATAACTCCATACCATCCAACATTTCTCTAGGAAAATAGAGGCATCCTACCATACCCTCCAACATTTCTCTGATGAAAATATGGACATCCTAAGAATGTCCCACCTAGACAGCATCTTAAAAAGGCAGAGACATCACCTTGCCAACAAAGGTCTGTATACTTAAAGCTATGGTTTTCCCAGTAGTGATGTATGGAAGTGAGAGCTGGACCATAAAGAAGGCTGATCGCCAAAGAATTGATGCTTTTGAATTCTGGTGCTGGAGGAGACTCTTGAGAGTCCCATGGACTGCAAAAAGATCAAACCTATCCATTCTGAAGGAAATCAGCCCTGAGTGCTCACTGGAAGGACAGATCCTGAAGCTGAGGCTCCAATACTTTGGCCACCTCATGAGAAGAGAAGACTCCCTGGAAAAGACCCTGATGTTGGGAAAGATTGAGGGCACAAGGAGAAGGGGACAACAGAGGACGAGATGGTTGGACAGTGTTCTTGAAGCTACCAACATGAGTCTGACCAAACTGCGGGAGGCAGTGGAAGACAGGAGTGCCTGGCGTGCTCTGGTCCATGGGGTCACGAAGAGTCGGACACGACTAAACAACAACAAGGAAAGTGGGACATTCTGGGATCAAATCAGAAACTGGGACAGCTTCTGTAAATCCGGGACTGTCCCTGGAAAATAAGGACACTTGGAATGTCTGCACAGTAAAACCTGGAGCAATTTTTTTTTGGGGGGGGGTAGGAGAGAAGAGGAAAAGGTGAGGAAGTTGCAGCTAAAAGTCATCACACTAGTGGAGAAACCTTTTGTTGAATACCACTCTTGGTGCTGTTCATACACGCAAGTTTTGCACATGACAACATCCTCATCAAAATGATGCTCCATATTCCTCCACCCGCCCCCTGCCCTGTCGTTTAATCCAGATTTACTGTTTTCAGATTTAAAAAAACTGGATTGAATGAGCATATAATATGGAACGGCATTTTGATTATTTGGGAACATGGAATTCCCAGTAAACCACCGTATATTTCTCTTTAAGGGTGGTTGGAGTCACCAAAGAAATGTGTTTTATTTTCATCTGGTTTGCACTTGAAAGCATATTGCCAGCCTGATTACCTCCTCTATGCTTGGCAGCCAATGGAGAGCAAACACATTAATCCTTTTGAAATTAACTTTATTTTCCGAAATATGACAGAGCATACATGAGACACATAAAACACCTCATGGGTGACTAGCTGTTTTCAGGGTCAATTAAAGTGCAGCTCTAAATGAACTGCAACTTGATATCAGAAGGACTTTGCAGACCAATACAAACAAACCCAGTTCTTGAGAGGGCCCTGCTTTCTGCAACAAGTCAAGGATAAATTCAGTGGCGGATTTGGGGGTCTAAAATTTCATTGCATATCATTTCTCAGCAAGCTTTAACTTTATTGCAAGACCACCACATATGGGGAAAGGGTATCTTCTTTCTCTTTACATTTCCAACACTTATTCAGCTTTGACTGATACATTTTTGCCAATCTACTAGGTGTTTTAGGATGCGGGTTGCAATGGGTTAAACCACAGAGCCTAGGGCTTGCCGATCAGAAGGTCGGTGGTTCAAATCCCTCCGACGGGGTGACTGGACCTAATGGTCAGGGGTCCCTTTACCTTTACTAGGTGTTTTAACTTAATCTGCTTTAAGCTATTTTGCAAGAAGAAAAAACAAGGGCAACCAGTGCTATTCTTCTTGAAAAATAGGTGCCAGAACTCACCCTTGTTCTCTTACAATGGAAACGGCGCCCAGCGGAGAGGTGCCAGAACTGAGTTCCAGTGAGTTCTAGCAGAAAAAAAGCCCTGAGGACAACCAAGATGATCTGGAAACTAAGCCTTACGAGGAGTCCTTGAAGGAGCTGGGTATGTTCAGCCTGGAAAAGAGGAGACTAAGAGGAGATATGAAAGCCATCTTTGAATATCTTGAGGGCTGTGTCACATGGAAAACATGCTTGTTTTCCCTTGCTCGAGTCTGGACAGTAGGACTCGAACCAAAGTTACAAGAAAGGAGGTTCCAACTAAACATTTGAAAATAATTTCTGAAAGTAGGAGCTGTTCGGCAGTGAAACAGACTCCCAAGAGAGGTGGCGGACTCTCCTTCCTTGGAGGTTATTAAACAGAGGTTGAATGGCCGTCTGTCATGGATGATTTAGCTGAGGTTCCTACGTTGCAGGGGGGTGACTGGATGACCCTGGAGTCCCTTCCAACTCTAAGATTCTATGAATCTCCTTCGTAGAATCATGGAATTGTAGCGTTGGAAGGGACCCTGAGGGTCATTAATCCAACCCCCCCCCCCCCGCAATGCAGGCATCTTTTACCCAAGAGGATTTAACATTTTCATAAGAGGATTTTAAGCCCCCTAACAGAGATACTGCCGTAGTGCAGTTCCTGTCCGACTAGATCAGCCTCCCCCAACCTGATGCCCTTCAGATGTTTTGGATTACAGCAAGCAAGCATAGGAAGGGAAGAACACATTTTGGAAACATTATTTTATTTTTAATGTGCAGCAGTGATCAGCTGCAGAATGAGTCAATCAGGTCTCTCATAAAACGAAGCCTAATGATACACTGGTCTGGGAAAAATGCAATGTGGCCTTATGCCTCGAAAGTAAAATGATTTTCTCTCCTTTCCAATGGGGTCGGGGAATGTGCACAAATGCCACTGTTGTAGTATACCATCTTTATTATCGATTGCCAGCAAAGTTGTAAGGTACTCTTTGATTAGGCACATTTATAGGCGACCGGGGACGACATGTATATTTAATAAGAGTTTCCATTATCAGAACACATGCTGGTGGGAATACAATAACGTTGTTTCCCACTTTCTCAATACTCGTACTAACTGTAATAATGTTGTAAGGCTTAAGTGATATCTTTATTGTAAGAATAAACTAGGGCGGAAGATGTATGTTCTGAAATAGAATGAACTGTTCTGTCCAAATGACTACAGACGTTATAGGGGACTCACAAGTTCCCTGGTATTAGACACAGTTTTCCCGATAGCCTTGAATTATTATGAACAATGGGAGAGAAAGTTGGCCAATCCCGTTGGATGAACTATCATGTCCCAGGTGCCTCTAAGGGATGTGGCTCAGTGGGACAGCAACTCAGAAATCACACTGGGCCAAAGCTGCCCTGAGGTCTATTCTGGGGAAAAGCATCAGAAAAAGACAGCGAAGATCAAATCCCCACTCGGCCACGATGTTCACTGCGTGACTTTGGAATATGGGGGTGAAGGAAACCATAAACATGGCCTTACTCTCTTTGGAAGGAAGGGCAAGATAATATTACACACACTCAAACACATCTCAACTAAAGGAAAAGGATTAGACACTTGACTTTCCACCACGCACCAAGAAACCAGGATCCACATCTCCCAACAACTTCAACCTGCGTGTCTCCCCAACAGTGGTGTAGCATGGGTTGCCAGTGCCTGATGCTGCGCAGAGAGGTGGGTGGCTGGGAAGGAAATGGACAGAGTACGCACCTGCATTCGACTGCCCAATGGCGTCCGTGTCACCCAGTACACCGCAGCATCAGAGATAGGAAAAGACAAGTTGTTCCGTTGTCTACACAGGCCACTTCCCGTTTCGCATGGAGAAGCCGTTTTCAACAGAACCCAGCAACGGAAACACACAGCTGTATTGAGTGTCGGAATTTTGCACACCTAACAATTTTGCACCCAGGGCCTTTGTGTGTCCCCCATGCTATGCTACTGGTCCCTGTAAGTTTCCAGTGGAGGAAGCCAAAAGGTGGACTCCAAAGCACAGGAGCTATTGGATGGGCTTGGGCACACAAGGGTATTGAAGTGCTCAATAGAGTTCAGATCCTCATGGAAGCAGCTTCCCTCTAGGGTTGCCATATCCTGAAGAGCAAAAATGAGGATACATTTGCCGACTTCTACTCTTAACTATGGATTGCTAGCTGCCTGTGAAAAGGAGGACGTGTCCTGGAGAAAGAATACATATGGCAACCCTAATTGGAGTTAGCATTTGGAGGTGTCCCAGTTTCTACCCAGTCTAGTCTACCTGGAACCTAGCTTCCCTGCTACTTGACCTCCAGTTCATTGAATGGTATCTGAACAATGGGTGGAGGTGTCAGGGGCTGGGCAGAGGAGGAGGAATGGCGGAGACTGCCTCCCCATCCTGACCCTTCCAGGGAAGAGAAAGAGGAAGACAGTATAGATTTACAACAGGGGTTTGAGGGAGGTCACAGTTCAGAGGCAGATGAGGGAGAAAGCTGGGAAATAATGGGAGAGGAGGAGCAGGCAGAGCCAGAGTAGCAGCTGGCTGACCCGTTGTCACTAGAAAGCATTCCTGACCCACCATCTCCCAGAACCTGGCAAGCCTTAAAAGTAGGAGAGCAAAGAGCTTGAAGACAGAGGGCATTTAGCGTCACCCATAGAGAAGATGATGATGATGACGACAAATGAGGAAATGGGGGACAAGGGGGTCAGTAACAACAACAACAACTATTATTATTATTATTATTATTATTATTATTATTATTATTTATACCCCGCCCATCTGGCTGGGTTTCCCCAGCCACTCTGGGCGACTTCCAACAGAATGTTAAAATACAATAATCTATTAAACATTAAAAGCTTCCCTAAACAGGGCTGCTTTCAGATGTCTTCTAAAAGTCTGGTAGTTGTTTTTCTCTTTGACATCTGGTGGGAGGGTGTTCCACAGGGCGGGTGCCACTACTGAGAAGGCCCTCTGCCTGGTTCCCTGTAACTTGGCTTCTCGTAGCGAGGGAACCGCCAGAAGGCCCTCGGCACTGGACCTCAGTGTCCGGGCAGAACAATGGGGGTGGAGACGCTCCTTCAGGTATACAGGACCAAGGCCATTTAGGGCTTTAAAGGTCAGCACCAACACTGAATTGTGCTCGGAAACACTCGGGACAATGCCATTATCCAAGAGGCTGGGGTCTATAGCCTCTCTCTGTAAAGTTTGAAATAAAAGAAGACTGTAAGAAACTTTCCCTCGTCTTTATACTTTGCTGGGCAATCAACCAAGAGCTGCTGACAGCACCCTGACAGGAAATGTGCGTTTGCTCTCTCTGCTGGTCAGATTTATATTACTAGCCTATCACCAGCTAGAACAGGCTCCTATTGACAGTTTTGCCTTGTACAAAGTAATGGGCCTCTAGCTTTGGAGCATTTTATCTCTACGGCATTAATCTAGGAATGCAGTGCTGAATGGTGATGAGCAGCAAAAATGGAGAGCCAGGGTTAAATTGGGTTCACAGCCACCCACACGCTGATTTTCAACTTTCCCCATAGCTGAGCTGAGCTCAGGGTCTCCAGACCATCAATAAATTGCTACCATTTTCACGTACCCATCTCTGCAGATGTCCAGCTTCAATGATATGATAGGCACTAGCAAAATCTAAACACTATCATGTGTGCCATTCAAAACTGGCAATAATATCCAGAGGTCAGGGGCTTAATAAAACCCAGCGGACAGAAATCTGTGCTTCTAAGTACAGAAATTAAAAGAGAGAGAACGCTTCCTATGTGTTTTTGTCAGAGGCAACATCTCCCCCTCTCCAAATACAACAATTAAGCACAGCGTCCCTGATATATCATTAGGTAGAGGCAAAGTTTATTCTGTCGACTTTTTAAACCATTCCTTAATATTGCTTATAAAAATTCTCCCAGAAACGGCTCATTTTAATCATCAGTCAGCATTTTTATTGTATGATAATCCTTAATTGATTGACGTTTAATCACAGTCTTTGTGTTTTACTATCCCGCGTCTCATAAGAGGCAATTTTCTCTTTACTGTAGTTTAACAGCTGATGAACAAGATTTAAAGAAACCTATAAACTTAAGATTGGTTAATGGTCCCTTATAAAAGAATATTACACTTTTAGGATCCATTGCACAGATGTGATACTCAATTGTAGAAATGTGCATGGGGTTTATTAAATTACAGCACAAATCTTCAGTCTCCTGAATTATTGTTCATGTTGGTATTGTTAGGCAAATGGGGAGGCACATTATTGCTTCCAGTTGTTCACATTACTGTGGTATTATACGGGCAGAGACAGCTGGTGCATTTGCTCCAGGCAAGTGTGGAGCTACAGCAGCTGCAGAATTCTGGGCCCCTAGTGAAAGTCCAGCACCGCTGAGTCAGTGCTGGGTGGTTCATCAAAAGATGTCCAGAAATTAAAACTAATTAGTGCCTCCCATTGCAAGCAAACTGACACGGGTTTGTTTAGCCCTTTATTCAATCTGTCCCATTTTCGGGATAGATAAAAGAAAAGGAGGATTTGGGGGGGGGGAGAGACTTTTTTTTGAGCGCATGAATCAAAAGTGGAGAGAGAGAGAGAGAGTGAGAAAGAGAGAGAGAGAGAGGTGCTAATGGGCAAGGGATACAGTATGCTCATGGCTTAGATACCGCACACTATTTCATTACACAGAAATGATCAATGCTTCTCTCGGTTGCTTTAGCACATCAGTGCGAGATTCCATTTGGAATCAGTAAAAAGTGCTGAAAAAATAAAGCACATGGTCGGGGGGGGGGCGGGAAGAGTTGATCGGGTGCTAGGAGAAAAAGGTCCAAATTTCCCTGCAGAAAAAGAGCAGGGTGGGTTACTTTTCCTCATAAGGAAGTAAGTACTGTACAGTCGTAACTTGGATCTCAAACGCCTTGTGAGTCTAAGGTTTTGGCTCCCAAACGCCGCAAACCCGGAAGTGAGTGTTCCGGTTTGCTAATGTTGTTTGGAACCCGAACATCTGACGGGGCTTCCATGGCTTCTGGTTGGCTGCAGGAACTTCCTGCAGCCAATCGGAAGCTGCACCTTGGTTTCTGAATGTTTTGGAAGTCAAACGGACTTTGGAACAGATTCCATTCAACTTCTGAGGTACGACTGTAGGTGGAATTTTCCACTTTGTTCTGGAATCTTCTCAAGAGTCTCCATGCCCCCCCCAACAAGCTCCAACTAGTTTTTATCTTCTTAGTTACAGCATAATATATTTTATTTGTTTATAACATTTGCTGTCTTCAGGTTTACTGTATCCTTAACATCCTTCCTTTCTTACAAAACAAAAAACATGCCGGTCATTTAATTCCTGGCGTTCATACTACTTGTTCTGTTAACCCAACCTTTAATATAACCTTTACAGATTAGCGTTTACCATATTTCAAGATGTAAAAACCAGGACATCCCGAAAGTTGCTCCCCAAATTGTTGAGCTTTTTAAAGACAAACCCTAAACACACACACACACACCAAAAAAACGCCCACAATTTTTCGATTGCCCTGCCTAAGATCCAGGACAAGGTTCCACCTTTCAGAAATTCCCCCTGGAAGTCAATTCCGCCTTTGCAGTCCTGGTAATGTCCTGGAAAATCCAGACATATGGCAGCCCTAGTCCAGATGCCTCTGAAATGTCACAAGCAGGGTATGAAAAACACCAAGCTTTTCCAGTGTATTTACATTTTTTGTGTCTGCGAAGAGGGGTATAAATATAATTCAATTAAATGACATTTGGACAGCAGTGATTTGCATTCGGATCCCTGCTCACCGGGTGGCCCATACTCTTCAACATTTATCCAATGAAAATCCAATGAAAATAGGGGCATCCTGTTCCATAATAATAATAGTAATAATTCTGTTATTTATACCCCACCCATCTGACTGGGTTGCCCCAGCCATTCTAGGTGGCTTCCAATATATAAAATAATGTAATAAAACATTACAAAAATTTAAAAAGCTTCCCTATACAGGGCTGCCTTCAGAGGTCTTCTAAACATTGTATAGCTACTTATCTCCTTGGCTCGGGGGTCGCATAACTCCATATCCTCCAGTATTTCTCCAATGAAAATAGGGACGTCCTAAGGAGAAGTGGGACATTCTGGGATCAAATCAGAAGCAGGGGTGGCTTCTGTAAATCTGGGACTCTCCTTGGAAAATAGGGAGACTTGGAGGGTCTGGTGGCCTTGTACAAATTACCATGGCTCATCCTAAACAATCACAGAGGTATTATTGTGGCTGGAGAAACCCAGCCAGATGGGTGGGGTATAAATGTATTATTATTATGCATGCCATTTCCCCAGCTGCACTCCATTCGCTATTTTGAACTCCACTCACCACTGTTTATTAATTTTTCTACAAAGAGTGCTTCATCAATCTAAAAAATCGAGGTGATCTCCAATTCTTTCCATTGGTTCCAATGAGCCTACTCTGAGTTATGTCTAACATAACTCATTCTAAGCCAGACTTCCCCAAGCTGTTCTTCCTCCAAGGTGGACACATATATAAGGTGGACATATATATATATATATATATATATATATATATATATATATATATATCTGTGATTTTTTTTTTTTTACAAATGCGTTTTGAAAAATATGTTGTATTTGCCATAAGCTCATCACCGCCATCTAGTGTCAGATTTGTATAATGCACTTAAAACACACTTAAAATGTTGTACAGTGGTGCCTTGGGTTACAGACGCTTCAGGTTACAGACTCCGCTAACCCAGAAATAGTACCTCGGGTTAAGAACTTTGCTTCAGGATGAGAACAGAAATCGTGTGGCAGCGGCAGCGAGAGGCCCCATTAGCTAAAGTGGTACCTCAGGTTAAGAACAGTTTCAGGTTAAGAACGGACCTCCAGAACGAATTAAGTTCATAACCCGAGGTACCACTGTAGCTGTATAGCTGAGTCCCAGGGGTTTGCGACACCATTCCCCATCAACCTCAGCCAGAACAGCCAATGCTCAAGGATGAAGGGAATTGTAGTCCCAAAAAATAAAAATAAAAAATCTAGAGTGCACCAGCATGAGGAAGGCAGCCTTAATGAGGGAATGCCTCATGCTTTTTTTTTTTAAAGGCTTGCTTTTAGTTCTTCAAGATTCGCAGCAACGGATAAAATTGAGCGTGCACACACCGGCCACACTTTCTCGTGTTTATTTCCACGTGCGTTGCTGTGCTGCGCAAGCTCTCGAAGCAACCTTGTTTGCACAGATACCCCTCGCCTGTCTCCACTTTCCCTGCTCCCTATCCTGTAAGAAAACTTTCAACTCCGGACGAAGAGAGACAAAGAGCTGTAGCCATTCGGTTCGTACTTGGCATGCAGTTCTGTTCCAGCAGGTGCATGCTAAATTGCCTTCGACTTAACACCAGGAATCAGACCGCTAATTGGATGCAAATGTGAGGGATTTCTCTCATTTGAGACCTGAATTGCAACACTTTGCCTCCCTTTAGGCGAGACGTCACCTTCTTCCTATCCCAAAGCAACAGCGCAACCACTAGAGCTACAGGAGAATTTCCCTCAGCTAATATAAGAAGTACTTAGTGAATATCCTGCTTCCAGGCTGTAAGCCACTAGAGGAGAAAATCTTTATAGTCCCTCGGTGATTTAGACGCAGTATAATTATTGGGTTCTTTATTTTGCTCTTTTCATTTATTTTTAATTTTATGTGCATTGGTTTCAATAAAATAAGGAATTTATCTCATGGTTGCCTCCCCAGAACCCCTCAAAACCGCACAGAGGCCCAAGCTTTTGGGAAGGTGAAAAGAATATGCTTTTAAAAAAAACAAATTATAGAAACTCTGCATACAGGCTATTAGGAGGGAGTCGCTTTCTTGAAAACAGGGTGGGCATTGGATTCCACTCTTCACTGCGTGTTTTTGAACGATGACCCACATAACTGGCTCTGGGAGAGATCCCGTATTATGTATTCAGTGGTCTGAGCTTGTCTGGACTAAGGATTCTGAGCCCCTGTGTTCTGATTCGATGCATGATATCCAATCACAGAACCTTTCAGGATTTGGGCCTCTGCTGTTGGCCCTTAAACTATGAGTTATGATTTGCAGCTTGGAAGTTTAGACAGCCAATCACATTGGGAGTGGGAGTGGCCCAGGCCTTCAGAAATGTATATAAGCAGTTGCTTTGCTCCTGGGTTTTGCCTTGTGGGAACCTACCTACACTTCACCCCAGGGCTGTTTCCAGAGTACCAGTTGGTCCGAACGTTGATGCGACACGTAGGGTGGACAATGCATTTGAAGGATCTTCATCCAAGCGCAAGGGCTTTTTAAGAGAATCTGCCCACAACATTTTTCTCCTCCTCCTTCTAGAATTCAGGGCCAGCGAGTGAAGCTGGATGTTGGAAGATCAGAACAGGAAAGAGGAAGTTTCTCTCCATACAGCAGAGCTCCCTGTGAAGAAGGATTGGCTGTTAAACCACTTTGGAAATTGTGGCTCTGGGTCAAACGTGCCGAGAGTTCTTAGGATACCCCTTGCCACCTGCGATGTGGGAAAGAAAAGTGACTTACCCCACAGAGCTGCAACTTACAGGCTTTCCCAAACTTGGATCTCCAGCTGTTTATGGACTACAGTTCCCATCATCCTTGACCACTGGTCCTGCTGGCTATGGACGATGGGAGTTGTAGTCCAACAGCAGCTGGAGACCCAAGTTTGAGAAACCCTGAACTAGGTCATGCATGCAAATCACTTTGAACTGTTTAAATGTTAAGCATATTTATATTTACGTTTTACCTTCCCTCCGGGGAGAGGAAGACGGCAGCATTCATCAGGTTCCCAGCAGGCTGCATCCCATTCAGAGCTTCCACAAAGCTCTCTATAATATGGCTTCAGACCCCACCCCAGCATTTCTGTGAATAACAGAGCTTGTTATGCTTGGGAGGGGGGGAATGCATATTTATTTTAATTATGGATGCTCGTAGTTAGTATTTGTGCAACTCATTTCTTTGCTTTCTTAGCCACTTAGAAGAATGCATTAAGTAACATTATATGAAAAAGTAATAATAATAATTCACAGGTGCAGAATTCCATCTCTTAAGAATCTTGGTGAGTTTTGAGCCTTCTGTACCTATTTTAAGTGAAATCAGAGAATTGTAGAGTTGGAAGGAACCCTGAGGATCATCTAGTCCAACCCCCTGCAATACAGGAATATACAGCTCTACCATACGGGGGTTGAACCTGCAACCTTGGCATTATCAGCACCATGCTCTAACCAACTGAGCTATTCAGGCTCAGTCTATCTATGCCTATCTCTGTTTAGGAAATCCCTAATGAAATCTAAGGAGGGTTCAGTGCTCCTTGGCCCATTCCACTGTACTTATTCTGCACATTTGCAAAATAAGTAAATGTATGGGCACATTTTCCTTAATTTGCAGAAGTTGCCCAAGTTGCCAGACCCGGCATTCCTTAACCTTGAAGCAGAATTTAGAGAGGAGTGTGCTAAACTTGAGCATAGTGAATGCCCCCCGCCCCAAAGTGCAGTCTGGTCTCAAGATGCCTTTTTCTTCTTTGCCTATTCGTAGCACTCGCATTTTACCAACAGCTGTGTGGAGCCTGAATCTAAGACCAAATGGGTGTTTTTGTGTAAGGAGGAGGAGGGGGAGAGTTTAGGTCACATTGCTCCACATTTACACAACCATCAATAATTCAACTCGACTTTTGCCTTGTTTAGTAATCTTGGAGACTTTGCCTACCACTGATTCTCAATAGTGTCAGTTAGGATGCAGTTTAAGGGCAGAAGCTTAGCAGAGAAGCATCCTCATCCCTACTGCTTGCGTCAGAAAGAGGGGAAGTACAGAGGATTTCTGTTATGTCAGCTTCCCAGGCTGGTGCAGGGAACAAGCCCAGATTGGGGTGAGGGGTGAGAGACCACAATTTGCCAGCACTGTTTCTAGCTTAGGATACAGCAGATATTTTTGCTGGTCCAGCTCCAGCTCACCTCCACCACTGATACAATCCACTTCAGAAGTTCACCTTGGTTAATGCCAGCAGAAATCCCACAGGCAGTAGCTTCTGCCCGGCTGCAGTTTGCATATCCTCCAACATTTATCCACTGGAAATAAGGGCATACTATTCAACAACGCAGGTGGCACTGTGGGCTAAACCACAGAGCCTAGGGCTTGCTGATCAGAAGGTTGGCGGTTCGAATCCCGCGACGGGGTGAGCTCCCGTTGCTCGGTCCAGCTCCTGCCCACCTAGCAGTTTGAAAGCACGTCAAAGTGCAAGTAGATAAATAGGTACCGCTCCAGCGGGAAGGTAAACGGCGTTTCCATGTGCTGCTCTGGTTCGCAGAAGCGGCTTTGTCATGCTGGCCACATGACCCAGAAGCTGTACGCCGGCTGCCTTGGCCAGTAACGCGAGATGAGCATCGCAACCCCAGAGTCGGATACGACTGGACCTAATGGTCAGGGGTCCCTTTACCTTTACCTATTAAACAACAACAACAACAACAACAACAACATTCTTTATACCCAACCCATCTAACTGTGTTGCCCCAATCACTCTGGGCGATTTCCAACATAATAAACCATTAAACATTTTTTAAAAACTTCCCTATACAGGGCTGCCTTCAGAGGTCTTCTAAATGTTGTACAGTTACTTATCTCCTTGGCTTGGGGGTCGCATATCTCCGTACCCTCCAACATTTCCATATCCTCTGACATTTCTCCAGTGAAAATAGGGACATCCCATTGCCTCCGACATTTCTCCGATGAAATAGGGACATCTTAAAGGAAAGCCAGACATTCTGGGATCAAATCAGAAACTGGGGTTAAGTAAGTTTGAGCCTTGTCAATTCCTGGATGGCAGACTGTTTTGGAATACCTTGCCTTGATTTCTGTGACGGATCGTTGTAAAACATTAAATTCATTAGCTGGAAATATTTAGAGCTCGTAGTTCAAACATCGACTAAGGAAAAACAATAGATTGATTAAGATTGGATTTAAAATAAGATGCAGCACAAAACAAAATTGACAGAAGGAACCACCAAAGGAGCGGGAGGGAAGTCCAAGGGAATTTTTGCATTGTTATTGGACGTATATAAAATGTAAAATTTTGGGAAAAGCCAGCAATGAAAAAAAAGAGGTTTCTGTGATGAAAGAAAAGTGCCATGTAAATGTTCAAAAATTATATCACCACCATCATGATGATGATGATGAATTAAAGTTCTTCACCAGTGGATCTGAGGGTGGTTCACAACATAAATTTACAATATAAGAATCACAAAATAAATAATAAAAATAAGAACAAAACAAACCAATAATCCTCCCCTCCCAGAACACATTTAAAAGGGCATCGGATGGCAATCAGCCCCAGGCCTGGTTGAAGGGGAACATTTTTGCATGGTGCCTAAAGGTGTATAATGAAGGTGTCAGCCAAATCTCTTTGGGGAGAGCATTCCACAGATGGGGAGCCACTGCAGGAAAGGACTGTTCACATGTTGCCACCCTCTAGACCTTTCATGGGGGTGGGGAGCACACAAAGAAGGGCCTCAGAGGATAATCTCAGGGTGGTCCTTGTGGTATTAAGGCTTTCTAGGTCAAAACCCGCACTTAGAATCGGGCCTGGAAACTAATGGGCAGCCAGTGCAGTCGGGCCAGGATCACACATTACGCGATTCAGATTATAACATAGGAAAGGGTGAAAATGAAGAATGCTCTCATAGTAAAATAATACATGGAGATGAATGGGGAACTCTACAAAATGCCCAAGCGCTCCTGAAAAGAGACACACAGAATATTGATTTAACGAGGGACCGAAAAGTGCGCTTTCTTCAACAGCTGTGGTTCGGGGGGCAAAGCACGATGTGTCGTGCACTCTTTGCCATGGGCAAAATTAATTAGACCGGTGGGATATTCATCAAACTTCAGCGTTACAGAAAATTTAATTCCCGGGGCCTTTTGAAATGATTGAGCGATTAGTTAAAGCAGCACGAGTAATCGAGCAAGGGGACATTAATTGTTTGACATTGTGATGTTTCGGCCACAGACCACTTCAGGCTTGTGTGCTAGTTGAATTTTGAACTAAAGTGATGACGGAAGAAGGCTCCAACTGGATCATATGCAAGGTCCAGCAAGGAGAACAACCCTGGTTCATAGCTGTCGACTTTTCCCTTTTCTTGCGAGGAATCCTATTCGGAATAAGGGAATTTCCCTTTAAAAAAAAGGAAAAAGTTGACAGCTATGCCCTGGTTTCCACCATGAAGATGCCTATAAGCAGATCACGAACTGCTGGAGCCACTGAGACAAGCAAAAAGGAGGAAGGAACAGACAAGCCATGGCTTCACCATCAAAGCCATGATGAAAAACACCGGGATGAAGAGCAATGCGCCTATGATGGATTCATCTGGCATCATCCAGGAAAAGGACATTCCCATAGTCCCCAACATTTCTACAATGAAAATAGGGACGACCTGTTCCATAATAACAATGTTACTATTTATACCCCACACATTTGACTGGGTTGCCCCAGTAACTCTGGGCAGCTTCCAACATATTTAAAACATTAGACATGAAAAGAAAACTTCCCTATACAGAACTGCCTTTAGATGTCTTCTAAAGGTTGCATATGCATGTTGTCTTTGTCCATGGAGTTTTCTTGGCAGGGATACTGGAGTGGCTTGCCAGTTCCTGCTCCAGGTGGATCACGTTTAGTCAAAACTCTCCACTATGACCTGTCCATCTTGGGTGGCCCTGCATGGCATAGCTCATAGCTTCTCTGAGTTATTCAAGCCCCTTCGCCACGACAAGGCAGTGACGAAACTGCGGGGGGCAGTGGAAGACAGGAGTGCCTGGCGTGCTCTGGTCCATGGGGTCACGAAGAGTTGGACACAACAAATGACTAAACAACAACAACAAAGGTTGCATAGTTACTTATCTCTTTGGCTCAGGGGTTGCATCCCCTCCAACATTTCTCCGATGAAAATAGGGGCGTCCGAAGGGAAAGCAGGACACCCTGGGATCAAATCAGAAACTGGGATGGCTTCTGTAAATCTGGGACGGTCCCTGCAAAATAGGGACACTTGGAGAGTCTTCATTCTGCTTTAGTGCTCCCTCCCACTAAAGATTCATTAGGCACCTTGGGTGATACGATTCTGCCTGTAATCAGAGATCTTCTTTTCGGCCCTAGCATTTCTGGACTCTTGACCAACCAGCTCCCTTTTTGTTATTTATTCTCCCGAGTGGTGTATATTTTCCTCAGGTCGTCTTATCGTTCCCCATCGTTGTACACAGCCTTGATACGTTTTGTGAAAATCAATCAATCTATCAATCAATAAGCATGTAGAGGGCATTTCGGAATTCGGGTAAGGTTAGGGCTTCTACCAATGGATCCTCACGGAAGCCATCATCTGTGTGGGCAGCGGTGGAGGAAGCCGCTCAGGTGCATGGGGCGGCATGCCCAGGGGCAGGGTGAGTCACCCATGGGGCAGGACGGGGCGCACCATGGAACCTCCAGAGTCTGCCTGCCTCCTCCCACTCAGCCACCCTACAGCTGGGGGGGGGGAAGGCAGCGGGCGGACCGTTTGGGCAGCACAGAGCCTGCGTATGCCCAAGCCACCACGTCCCTCCCTGGCCCTGTGGTGAGTGCCGCCCGGCATTTTGTCACCCCCCTCAGTGGTGACACTCGGGACAGATCACACCCACTGCACCTCCTTCCTCTGCCCCTGTGTGGGAGGGAACCTGGTTGTGCCCCCTCAGAATTTTGCACCTGGGGCATCCGCCTCCCCCCCCCACATGCTATGCTGCTGCTGTAAAGGAGCTGAGAGTGTACATGAAAAGTTGCATAGGAATTGCAGCAGCGCATGAGAGGGCCATGTACGAAGAGTCCATGTTAGCATTGCTCTGGGAGGAGGAGCTCCCACACAGCTTTGGCTTTCGCCCATCACAGTCCCAGGGTGGGATGTGCCATGCATGTGTTGCCAGCCAAATTTCTCACACACGGTCCCTTTAACAGAAACGGCTAAAGCTTATGAGAATGTCAGCTTGCAGAAGACGGCGCAGGAAGGCACACGGCTGTTTTGTGGTTCCCTCGCTGCAAAGGTAACATGAGAAGAAGAAGAAGAAGAAGAAGAAGAAGAAGAAGAAGAAGAAGAAGAGGAAGAAGAAGAAGAGTTTGGATTATACACTACACTTGATCTTAGCCAAAAGGCCGAGAAGCGAGTTTGGATTTGATATCCCGCTTTACCACTACCTGAAGGAGTCTCATAGCGGCTAACATTCTCCTTTCCCTTCCTCCCTCACAACAAACACTCTGTGAGGTGAGTGGGGCTGAGAGACTTCAAAGAAGTGTGACTAGCCCAAGGTCACCCAGCAGCTGCATGTGGAGGAGGAGACGCGAACCCGGTTCCCCAGATTACGAGTCTACCGCTCTTCACCACTACACCACACTGAGGAAGGGGCCATGATAGAACAGCAGGAGCAGATCCTCTGAGCAGTGAGAACTTGGAATATCTGCAGAAGCACGTTCAGCTCAAAAGCTGCAGAGCGAAGAGGTATCCAACCGTCTCCTGTTCTCCATTCAGCGGGAGCTGGCAAGAGCCACACGTTTCTGATGGTGCAAGCAATAGGGCTGCAGATGTGGCAGTGGCTGAGCCTCTCTGTCACACCCCACTGTGACCTGGACAGGGTTAGTCACTGTTAAGCACTTAAGTCCCCATGATTTCCATGTGTCTACTGTAAACATGACAAAATCTGGACCCAACCCATAGCCAATAACATCTCATGTAGCAGGGGAAATCTGGCCTGATATTTTTCCGAAGGAAATTCACTGCCATCCTTTCATATTTCAGTAGATGATTACTTTTAACTAGGAAATTGTTCCTTCAAGGATCCTTGGTTCCTACATAAGTGCCAATTTGCACAGCATACCTAAAGGTCCCTTTAGCGTTAGGGCAATGTGAACCTTTAAGGAAATGAAGTGTTCCGGCAGCAGTCCGGATCAATCATAATGTGAGAACCTGCAAAGACTATTGCATGGCAAAATAGAGTTGTTTCATACAACCAGCTTGACAGGCTTCAATCAATGCAGAGATTATGCCACCTACTGGCAGAGAGTTATAATGTACTTTTTTTGTTGAAAACTCTTTGAAATTAAAAAAAAGGCTTGTGAAATGATCGTGATCGTTTGCTTTCATTACATCTTTAGACAGCTGTAAGGATCCACAGTTAAATTATGGCAAAGACCAAAAGCAACACAAAGAAAGCAATTTTAGGAATTTACTGCAGTGGAAAGAGAGAAGGAAGAGAAAGAGAGGCTGGTGGGCTTCTGATGAGACAGAGTCATTTCAAATTTCATTTTGGAAGGATCATGGGCACAAATATGGATTTAAAAATGCAGCTTTCAGTGCAGAATCGACTTTCAGTTAATCTATGACAATGGAACACTTTTATTCATTGGGCTTTGGTCAATTTCAAATTACTCTCTCGAATCTTCCTGAGATATTAATTGCAAGCTGATAGAACAACATAATACAAAAACCTAAAGAGATCCCGGTAATTTGATATTTGTTTCTTAAGGTACTGTTAACAGGGAATACTCTGGGAAGACGCTTCAGCAGATACTGTAAAAGCTGGTGCTTATTTTAAGAGGAAAATTGGATATAAACGGTTGTGCACATCATGGATACATCAATATTATGCTCCAGTCCAGTGAAAGAGATCTGTGTGTGGATGTGCATATGGTGGATTCTGCATGCGTATGGGAACCAGGGATGTTAATCTGATTTACATCCAAATGCAATGGGAGAGTGGTAAATTCTGAGCTGTGGACTCCCTTCATAACCAGGGCTATTTTTCAGCTGGAGCTCAATTCCAGCACCTCTCAGGTGGGCGCCATTGCCATTCTAAGAGAAATCGGGTCATCCCTCAAAGAGGGCATGTGTTGCAACCAAACCCTTGTGTTGTGGGTGGGGAACGTTTGGATAGCCACAACACCCTATTGGTAGGTCCCTCAATGCTGGGTGTAATCAGACCAATGGGATGCTAGCTAAATGGATCAAGGGACCTACATAAGCCCATGCATGTGTCCCTGAACTTCCTCTTTGGGCCAGTGCATCAGAACACCCACCCACCTCTCCCTATATTTAGGGCTTGTGCTTGACCTTGCTATGCCATCGTGTGTCATCTGTCGTTGGGACAGGGGCATGGCAGGAATTTTCCCCACTTGGCTGATTGGCTGTTGCCATTTGGGTTTTGCCTGCCGCGTAGCAAATTGTCACAACTTGTAAGGTTGCAGATAGGCTCCGGTTCAGGTGATAGGGGTGGAAGAACGCTCTAGCAATCCCTATGCAAAGGGTATTCCGTTAAAGGAATCCAGGGACTCAATGGTTTGGACATCTGGGTGGTCGACTAGCCTGACCCCGGCTTTCTGCTGTTCCAGGTGTCCACCCTAGGCTGACCTATGATAGAGCTCTGGGTCAGCGCTGCCTGCAAGGGTGCAGGGAGCTAGTCGAACCAGAGCCTATGCAACCACTCACTTGCTGTAATCAATAAAGTTGTGGCCTAAATTCTGCCAAAAACCAAACCAAAAATTTGAGTCTTGTCTGAATTTAATTAAGGGGGAGGTTAAAGGTCTAAACACGCAACAAGGGAGAAGTTCATGGAGCTCCGGTATGGGGGCCCCTTCGGAATCAGCAAGAAGGTCAGGCCCATCTGACCATCTGGGTAGCCCCTGTTGTCTTCTTCAACGGGGTTGCTCCACGATGGATTGCCACAATTTTAAAATAAAATATGAGATGCAGTCGTTATAATTGCCGTATGGCCTTTTGAACTGTGTGTGGCAGGGTTATTGCTTTTGTTTGTTATTATGGTATGTGTTTTTGTGTTTTCATTTTGCAAACCGCCCTGTGTTCTTTGCATGAAGGGGGGGGTATAGAAATATCATATTATTATTATTATTATTATTATTATTATTATTATTATTATTACCAGGCAGGAGGCAGGAGGCCTTCTCGGTAGTGGCACCCTCCCCGTGGAATGCCCTCCCTTCAGATGTCCAGGAGATAAAGAACTACAAACCTTTTAGAAGACATCTCAAGGCAGCCGTGTATTGGGAAATTTGATGTTCGATATTTTGCTATGTTTTATATGTGTTGTAAGCAGCCCAGAGTGGCTGGGGAAACCCAGCCAGATGAGTGGGGTATAAATAATGAAACAACAACAACAACAACACAACCCAAGTTAGTCGCCATCACTTCATCTTGTGGGAGCACATAATTTAACTATTACCCTGGAAATTAGTTGAGAGGGAGAAAAATGTCCAACATTTCTCCGATGCAAATAGGGGTGTCCTATTCAATGATTAGTATCATTAGTATTATTTTATTTATACCCAGCCCGTCTCACTGGGTTGCCCTAGCTACCCTGGGCGGCTTCCAACATATATAAAAACATAACATCAAAAAATTTCCCTATCCTGGGCTGCCTTCAGAGATCTTCTAAAAGTTTTATAATTACTTATCTCCTTGGGTTGGGAGGGTCATACAACTCCATTTCCTCCAATGAAAATAGGGGCATCCTTAGCAAAAGTGGGACATTTGGCCAAAAAACAACAACTCAACAAATCTTCCTTCCGGATTTTCATTTTTTGAAATATGGCAGCCCTAAATGAGCAGGCACTGAATGGCAGCTTTTGTTTACTACATCATCATCAGTTATTGTATATCCCCTGCAGCTACTCAAAAAGTCACATACAGTGGTACCTCGACTTACGAATTACTCGACATATGAATTTTTCGACTTACAAATGAAAAAAGTGCCCGCATGCCTATGGATTTTTCGACATCCGAAGGACATCTGTTGGCGGTTTTAGATGGGGTTTACTTGACTTACGAATTTTAGATGCGGTTTACTTGACTTACGAATTTTTTCGAATTTTTCATTTCCAATGCATTCCTATGGGAAAATCGCTTTTTCGACTTACGAATTTTTCAACCTACGAATGTGCATTCGGAACGGATTAAATTTGTAAGTTGAGGTACCACTGTATACTGATGCTTCCAGCACATGGAAATGTATTAACTGTAACCTCTTAATTAACAGATTAATTGGTTGACAGCTGCACTAAAACCATACCTTTTTCTCATACGGCTAATTGCCTGGAATTCACAGTGTGCGTCTCTCTGTTTCCTAAACGTGCGCTAAATAAACCCTATCAAATGCTTGATATGTTCGTGTTGAATGCGCTCTAGGATTTACTTCAGTCCCGGTAGTCTAAATTCTGAATAAACAAATTAAATCCTTGCATCTCAGCTATGTTCTAATCAGATACATTACCTTATGGATGCAGCCCACTGGGATCGCCTCCTGTTTAACTTTTACCTAAATGAAAGGCATTTACAAAAATAATACTTCTTCCCATCAGCACAATTCCAAAGGGAGGTTCTCCTGCACGTGGCTCCACTGAAATGGATGTTCCATATCCTGCTTTTCCGCAGCTCCCATTCATTTCAAAGAGACTTGTGAATGAGGCCTTCCCAGTGGATTATGCCCAGAGTGTTCTTCCATAAATCCCATTCATTCTCCTGCCGAGGAGAAGCTCCCAAACTATGATGCCCTGAACTAATTTAAACGATGGTACTTGTAGTGGGTGGCGCTGTGGGTTGAACCACAGAGCCTAGGGCTTGCTGATCAGAAGGTCAGCGATTCGAATCCCCGCGATGGGGCGAGCTTCCGTTGCTCGGTCCCTGCTCCTGCCAGCCTAGCAATTCGAAAGCACGTCAAAGAGCAAGTAGATAAATAGGTACCTCTTTGGCGGGAAGGTAAACGGCGTTTCCGTGTGCTGCTCTGGTTCGCCAGAAGCAGCTTAGTCATGCTGGCCACATGACTTGAAAGCTGTACGCTGGCTCCCTTGACTAATAAAGTGAGATGAGCGCTGCAACCCCAGAGTCGTCTGCAACTGGACATAACGGTCAGGGGTCCCTTTACCTTTTACTCGCAGCAGATGACAGCCCCTTCCACCAATATGCTCCCTCAACAGAAATCCTACATGTGAATCCAGCTGAATGCCCAAGTCAGAACCTGGTGGAAGTTTGCTTTTAATCATAGAATCATAGCATTGTAGACTCGGAAGGGACACCAAGGGTCATCTAGTCCATGAGTCATGGGCATACAGACTAAGGTTGCCCTATTTCATAAAGGGAAAGTCCGGACAAAAAAGTTCTTGAGTTTTTTTTTTAAAGTTTTCCACAGTATTTGAGGTATTTTTTTGGAGGGGGGGAATGCACCCAAAAAAATCTACACTTGTGACATGGGTTGCCATATGCCCAGGTTTCCCCGGTCATTTAGGGCGATTTTCGGAAATTCTGCCCAGACGCTATTTCTGGTGATGAATCCCAGCAATGTCTGGGAAATTGCAGGCATATGGCAGCTCTAATACAGACTGCACAATGAGCATCACTCAATGTCTGTGTTGAGAATATGTCGATATCTGTAACTAAAATTTGAGCCACTATTTCACTTCATTTCACTTTTAATTTGTATACTGCTTTTCTGTATTGCTCTATACACAAGGCAGTTTGCCGCAACAAAATACGCAACAGAGAACTCACACCTTATAATTATCTGATCCAATACAAAAAGCCATAGCAAAGCATAACTTTAAAACGCAGTGCTTTTTCTGGGGGGACGCAGGGGGACGCAAGCTCCTAAACATTTTGTGAATCTAAGTTTGGCCTCATTGGGGGGCAGTATTGCAATGAGAGTAGGCAGAGGTGTAGCAAGCCCAAGTGGTACACGGTGTGGATTTTTTTTGGTCACCCCCCCCCACATCCGCCCACACCCCTTCAAGTCACAGTGAGCGTTTTGCATTCATTTGCCACAAAGCATTGTGGGGGAACGCAAAGCGCTCACTGTGACTTGAAGGGGTGTGGGCGGATGGTACCCCAGGTCCAGGTGGACTGAGTAAAGCAAGCACAGCTAATGCTTTTGCAGTGCTGTGGTGAGTCCTAAGCCCAAAGCCACTGGATTTGCTCTGGCTTGTGCTTGAGGCTCTAGGTGGAGGTGCCAAATGTCACCCCTTGAAGATGGCACCTTTGTGCCCCCTGAGAGGGCAGTGCCCTGGTGAAATGTGCCAGGCTGCTGGGTGGAGCCCTGGCTGGGCAGAGCTGTGCTTCTGTGGCTCTTCCCAGCAGGAAAGGAAAAAGCAAAGTGTGTGCTGTGTAAGCCAGCTGCTGCACTGAGCAACTTATGAATTGTGGGTTGGGCATGCTGAGAGTCAACCCCCCCTCCCCTGGAACCTGGGGCAGACCGCCCCCACCCCCCTAGTGACGCCCCGAAAGTAGGAAAACGAGATTACCCCTAAACATTTTTTCAAGAAAAAAAGCACTGTTATAATGGAATGACTTATATAAAATAAAGTACTATTCAATAATATATTAGAATATAATAGTGCACAATAAAATTAACTCTCAGCACATCAGCAGAATGAAACAGAAATTCATTCTTAACAATCACAATAAATAATTGCTAAGCTATTATCAATAAAAATAACTGCAGGTTATTCACTGTCAGGTGAATGGATTTGAATAATACCATAAGGAACTACAAGTCAGAATTGAGTACTGCTGGATCATTTGGAACTTCCGTTTTCGAAAAACACACTTTCCGAAAACTTCTTTATTTTAGTACTCTTCTGCTTACTTGCAGCCCCAGAAAACTCGGTGGCCTGAACTGTTTAGTCCTGCAAGTCTGCCTAATTATTTTCTCTCTCTTTTTTTCCACATTATCATCTCTGATCATTTATTTTTTATGCTTAGCTCCTCTAATTAGGTTAAGAGCCTCTGGTTGTAAGCAGTGTTTTCTTTCGTAGTGTTTTAAAGTTATCTAATGCAGACAGTGACACTCAGCATATTTATAAATTAATAGGGTATATGTTTAAGAAGGCCAAGCCACGGAAAATAAGAGGATAATATCAGGCATTTGTTTTTATGCTTTCGTGTTTTTAAAAAAGTCTGCTGAGAGAGAGAGAGTGTACAGTGGCCAAATAGCTAGAACAGAATTCTGAGTTGAATGCAGAAATTGGACTTCATTTGGTCTTTCTTAAAGCTCAGCTGCTACTTGTTTGGAAAAACTATCTTAACAGTACTTTACATTGGGGGGGGGGATTTCCAAAATGTGGCGCTTTGTCCTGGATCTTAGGCAAATCAATCTAAAAATTGGGTTTTTTTTGGCGTTTTTGTAAAACAACTTTAGGGTTTTTCTAAAACATGCTCAACAATTTTGAGGGGTTCTTAGGGGGGGGAGCTCAACAACCTTCCTGGCTTTTAGTTTTTGAAAAATAGCAACCCTAAAACTTTACACCCACCAGATCCACAGAGGTTTTCAACCTGCTTCCCCATCCCTGACTCCCCCCATCCTTTTTCATAATAATTCTTTTGGGAATTACAGTGGTACCTTGGGTTACAGACACTTCAGGTTACAGACTCCGCTAACCCAGAAATCCATCCCAACAAATCCTAACCAAGAAATCCATCCCAACAAATCATGGAAAGACAAATACTAATAACAGCAGCTGCAGGGTGACTTCTCCAAATGCCCTCTGAAAAAAAGGTGTGTCTTAGACAATTGCCTGAAGCTATAAAGAGATGAGGCCAGAAACACACGCAAGGAGCCACCATTGAAAAGGTCCTTTTCCAGATCCTCACATCATGCGACTCATAAAAAGGTAAAGGTAAAGAACCCCTGGACGGTTAAGTCCAGTCAAAGGCGACTATGGGGTGCTGTGCTCATCTCGCTTTCAGGCTGAGGGAGCCAGCGTTTATCCACAGAGAGCTTTCCAGGTCATGTGGCCAGCATGACTAAACCGCTTCTGGAGCAATGGGACACCGTGATGGAAACCAGAGCGCACGGAAATGCTGTATACCTTCCCGCCATATCCGTACCTATTTATCTGCTCACACTGGTGTGCTTTCAAAGTGCTAGGTTGGCCGGAGCTGGGACAGAGCAACAGGAGCTCACTCTGTCGTGGTGATTTGAAACGCCGACCTTCTGATTGGCAAGCCCAAGAGGCTCATTGGTTTAGAGCACAGCGCCACCCACATCCTCATACCTTCACAGGGACCCCCAGGAGGGCCTCATCTGTCAATCTTCTTAAATAATGGGTTCCCTGCATCATACAAGCTACACATGGTGCATGGAGAAACTTAAGATAATATTAAAAAGCAAGAAGAATCATGTTGGATCAGACCAAAGCCCATCGTGTCCAGAATCCTGTTTTCTACAGAGTCCCACCAGAAGCCTATGGGAAGCTCCAAAACACAGAGGCAATAACCTGCTCCTGCTCTTAGCTTCCAGGAGCTGATATTCAGAGGCATCCAGAGGTGCAGTAGCATGTCATACTTGAAGCAGGAAAAGGATCCTGTACGTTGGAAGAGATAATGACAGCAATGTTGGGGTGATCATTCTTAAAGTTGATTGTGTGCATAAAACTGCTCTCATACAATCCTGGAATTGTATTGGAAGCATCATCTGAGCATCATCTAGTCCAGGGGTAGGCAACCTAAGTCCCAGGGGCCGGATCCAGCCCAATCTCCTTCTCAATCTGGCCCGTGGACGGTCCAGGAATCAGCATGTTTTTACATGAGTAGAATGTGTCCTTTTATTTAAAATGCATCTCTGGGTTATTTGTGGGGCATAGGAATTCGTTCATCCCCCCCCCAAAAAAATATAGTCCGGCCCACCATGTGGTCTGGGGGACGGTGGACCTGCCCATGGCTGAGAAAGGTTGCTAACCCTGATCTAGTCCAATCCCCTGCAGTGCAGGACTCTCAACTCAAGCATCCAAGACAGATCACCATCCAACCTCTGCTCAAAAGTCTCAAAGGAAGGAGAGTCCACCACCTCCCATGGGAGTCCGTTCCACCACCGAGCAGCTCGTAACCTCCAGAAAGTTCTTCCTGGTGGTTAGTCAGGATCTCCTTGCTTGTAACTTGAATCTTCTCTCATGTTCTGAAGCATTCAGGACATAATGTGACATAACACATCCCGGGGGTGGAGTAGAGTGGGGACTCCTTGAGAATTGGGATGGATCATTTACAAGACCGATTGCACATGTGAAAAGCACCTCCAAAAAATTTCTCCTGCGGACACAGGGGCAAAATGGACAATGTGAAGGTGTGCTTTCGTCCTGTGCTTTTCATGGACATCTGCCCAAGCTATTCTGAAGTTTTATGTTTTGATGTCACTTGAAGTGGAAGTGAGTCATTCTCTCTCTCTCTCTCTCTCTCTCTCTCTCTCTCTCATATACACACAGAGATATGATATGACTCTTTACACCAATGAAACCCAGCTAAATGAAAATCCTAATTCTGTGGGGCTGCAAACCTGGTGTTTTGCTTTCTGCAAATGTTTTTAGGCTGTTTCAAGTCCTGTTATTTATCCCTTGTTTCTGTTTTCTCAAAAAAAACTAGTTGCACATCTGAAATGGTAGTTTTTGAATTATTCATACATATCTCACCAATCCAGAAGGAAAGGGCAACATTATCTGGGAACCCGGTGAAGTACAAAGTTTTGTTTTGTTCTGTTTTGTTCTGTTTTTTGTTTAAAAAGGGCTTAAAACTGTTCTGTTAACCCAAATGTTCTTTTTATTCCTGGAGCAAGTTAATTTGGTCTCCCTGACTGTTTGGCCCTGAGTTGATGCTTGTCTCTTTTTCAAGAGAGATGGTGTTGACCTGGTATTGTGACAAAACACACCAAACTGTAGCTTCAAAATGGTTACTGAAAACATTTGTATATGCTCTTCTTTTGAGTGTTGAAAAGAGAACAAACAACAACAACACAATCCTGTTATCTCTGTAGTAAAACTCATGCATTTATAATTGGGTGTCCCCCCCCATATTACTATATCCCCCTTTTAGCACTACCAATTACACAGAGATCAGTTATGTGACATGTTTGAATGCGAGCACCGAAATGCCTGGAAGACCCTTAACTGCAAAAGCTTCCCCAAGTTTTGGAGGGGCTCCCACCCAGACAATTAATTGAACTAATTCAAACAGTGCCTTGCTAAAGTTTATAGCTTCTGGAATTATTCCTGTGCTTGCAGAAGCATTTTAAAGATTGCATCCTCAAAACTTCGAAATCAATTATTTTACTGTAGAAGCAGATCTCTTGTTTTAAAATACCTCTTTGTGCTGATCTATCATTTTTTCTTAATGTAAGCAATTTCTCCCCCCCCTTTCTTTTTTCTTTTTTCCAGAAACTAATTAGTAACTTATGCCCTGGAGAAAACTGTCTGTTGGTTTGCCCTCTTCTTATAGGGAGAGGGGGAGAGAGAAAGTTCTTCCACGTTTAATCACAGTCATCAAACCATTTATTCCAGAGCAATTGAATCAAACTCAACGGGATGCCTAGATTAAGTAGTTTTGAGGATGGTACCTGTGTTCCTATGAAGGTGGCGTGGTTTTATCTTTATTGTGTTTATCCTTATATACTCGAGATTTCTGGGTTTACAAGGTTACAACGTGCTGTGATCTTTTGGAACTGGTTATGAAAGGAACACAAATGATTTGTTGAATAGCATCGCTTTACAAATGAATATCATGCTTCAACAATTCACAATGGTGAATTTTCAGAGAAAGCAAATTCCTAACAGTGTCTTTTAACAACAGAAGATGTCACAGGGCAGGACCCTCTCTGGTTACTACACTTTTAGAGCTATTGGACAGAAAAAGATTTGGCAGCCCCATTTAACCTGCTCTTACTTTCTTTCTTCTCTGCAATTCACACTCTCACATTTACCACTTCCTGTTCAGCAGCAACTAGAGTTCCCAGACCTTTTGACAGGAGCCGGCTCGTCAATGGGCGAAAATGATCAGTCTCACATCGGTGTGTGTTGGAAGAGTCTGATGATTCTTAGGGCTTAGGAGCCTTATTTATACAAAAGCATACAGGAACATTTCATCATATTTGGACTACCTTGCATCAGCCAGAAATACCATATATGGGTAGGGTGGGCTTCATTCTTGCATCAGCCATGTTTACGTGGATCAATGAGCCTGTCTGCATGCGATATTCTCTGCACCCAGTTTAGGTGTGGTGCACGTTGGTGCATGGTCTTTCTGATAAGGGCAGTTATACGCCCAAACGACCAGTTTCCCTACATCCCCTCTTACTTGGTTTTATATGAGAGTGCTTCAATCAGAATCGTGCCATGTAGACCTCTCTAGTGAGGGGGGGCGAGGCCTGGTCCACCATGCCATGCATTGAGTAAGCAGGGAGGGAAGGTATTGAATACAACAGCAAATCACAATCAATAAAACAATAATCAATACAATAATCATAAGCAATTTCCGCAACCAGACACCATTGGGGGACCAAGATGTTAGCCACTCCCAAGGATCAAAACCATCGGGAGGATTCAGTGGATTATTAATGGTGGCTGAAATATTAGGTGCTTGATTGGAAATATACATACAGCAATGAGAATGTATTAAAACGCAAACTCCTTCCTTAGAAGCTAATATAATGTTTAAAGCATAAGAGTATATAAAGCGATCTCTCTAATTTCTAACATTTCATTATTAATCAATTTCAAAGCTAAAATGGGGGAATTAAACAAAGCCTCTGTCCAGTTGGCGAGGCGGTGGAGATCCCTGTAAATTCATTGCTACCTTAGGCCTACCGCTCATGGTGGTGACATTAAGAAAGCAAAAGGAGCCATTAACAATAAGGATTACAATAAGAATAGTGTCCCAAGAATCTACTGGCATTGTGATTAAACCCAAAAACAATAGGACTCAAAATTAGACTCATTAATGGGAATATCATGCAATAAAATGCCAGATCATCTCGACTGAGGAGGAATATGCATACATAGCCAACAATCAGAGGAATTTAACATATCAGCAAAATGAGTGATGTCTTTAACAAATATATTATTACTCCAAATATTATGATAGAGTTTCGGCCGTCGGTTTTTCTTCAAGAGAGCAGTATGGCGAGGGCGATGTTTCACAATGTTCGCGGGGGGCAATAAGGGTGAGAATGATAGTAGGTTCAATGTGCCCCAGGGCAAGTTGTTCTGCAATGAGTTGTTCTGCAATGAGTTGGGCCGCTACTGCAAGCTTCTCCTTAGGCAAGGGCCACTGATCCACCCACACAGGGGTGTCTGTGGTCCAGCAGAAAGAAAGCACAGTCCAGGGCAAGGCAGGGGCGGCCTTCAGCATAATTTTGTAGAAATGGTGGCATCTGCTGCTGCTAGCAAATCGCGTCCCCAGGACACCAGGGAGTGTCTCTGCCTTCCGAATATGAACTTCCGCAGGTGTGTGATTCCTATTATGAGGGTACAACAGATGATTTAAGGTAAACAGCACTTGGTGAACAATATTAGGCATTTCTGAGATCACAGAAGTGGCCTCCCAACTGTTTGTGAAGGAGGGTCTTAAGAGAGCAAAAATCAGAAAAGGAACGAGAGATATAAACAGAACCATTATCTGTTTTTCAGGGACTGGGGTTTGCCCATAACAGAAAAGCAATGCAGAAGATGCTGTATAGCGTGGCGAATGGTTTCCCCTTTTCAGAGGGGTCGCCCAAATAAAGCCATAGGCAGTGTCAACAGTGAGATGTACTTTTGAAAAGGGTGCCAAATCAGGGGTGTGGGTAACATCCTTTTGCCAAACCGCTAGGGGGCGTGAGCCCCTAGGGATGACTGCATCAAAAGGTATTACCTGTGGGTGATTTAGAACACACAGCTCACTGTGACACAATGTCTCAAGCTTGAGAAATAGGAATAGAAAAAGAATTTAGCCAAAACCTTCGCATTTTAATGGAAGGTGGAGTGGCTCAGCAGGGGATCGGAAAACAGAGAGAAAACATCAGTTTTCAAGGCCTTATCAGCACGAGCATTACCTTCAGCCAAATACCCTGGATGGTGTATGTGACCAAAGGTGAGCTACATAAAACTTATGACTGCGTTGCTGAATCAAATTATGTAGAACAGAAAACAATGCAAACAAATCATCATCTTATAGCAGGCGTGATATAGGGCAAAATTGTTAACAAATTATACACGTACTAGTGGTTTAAGCCCGTTAAGTTAACGGGCGCTAGAACATATGTGGCAGGCAGGCAGAGGGATCGCCGGCCCAGCCTGCGAGGCAACGGTGGCAGCAGTGGGGTTTTTCCCTGGGCCTTGGGGGAGCCTGCCTCCCTGCATCTTGTACGCGGACTCCAGGCCGGCAGGCGCGAGGGGGGCACTGCGGTGGGAGGCCTCGGCGGACAGGGGGTGTGTGCCGGTGCCCGCCCGCCGGCCGGCTCATTTTCCCTCCGCTGCTGCCGCTGAGGGCGGGGTGACGGAGCTGCCGAGCGGGTCTCACCTTGCCTGCCTGCCGGGCGGTCCTGGCTGTGTCAGAGGCCGCAGCCGCCGCCCGGTGGGGTCTGGACGGAGGAGGCCGGCTGTCGGCATCACCAGGGCTGGTGCTAGGGCGTCCGCGCAGCGGCTGCTTTCCAGAGGCTGGAGCCCTCGCTCCTCTCTGCTACGCCGCTGCGAGGGGTGTCAGGCGCGCGCCAGTTGCCAGCCCGGACGCTCGCTTGGCGCTCGGGTCTGTGCAGGGCGAGGGCGTGTGAAGGGAGGAGGAGAAGGAACACCAGGCGGAGAAGGGAGGAGATGGAGGAGGGAGGGGCTATTCCGGCTGGTCCCGTCGCCGCCGCAGCTGATTGTTGTTGGGGCCTCCCGCTGGGCCGTGGGAGCCCGGGATCAGGCTGCTTGGTGGCCCGAAGGGACGCGGGCGGCGCGGGAGGGCTCAGGGCCCGGCTGCCGCCGCCGCGGGTCGTTGGGGCCTCCCGCTGGGCCTGGCGGGCCGCGGGAGCCCGGGAGCAGGCCGCTCGGCGGCCAAAATGGATGCGGGTGGCGCGGGAGGGCTCAGGGCCCTGCCGCCGCCGCCGCTTGTTGTTGGGGCTTCCCGCTGGGCCTAGAGCGCAGCGGGCGTTCCGGGATTGGGCCGCTCGGCAGCCGTTCAATCGGCGACGACGGCGGAGGGCGATGGGGGAGCCGTTGTGGCGTCCGCCGCTGTTGGCCGGTTGTGCCGCGCCTCCGCCGATGCCTGGCCGGTGGGTGTTTCTCTCACGGAGAGAGAGAGGGAAAAAAGCGTGAGGCGCCGCGGCCGGGCGCCGTCGGAGGGCGTCCGTCGCAAGGGGGTGGTGTGCGGTGAGGTGGAGAAGAGAGGGGAGAGGGCGGGCTGCTCTGCGCTTCTCCCGGGCCGCTAGTCTTTGAGGCGGGAGAGCAGCAGCGTGGCCTGCCTTCTCGGCCTCCCCTCCTCCTCTGCAGCGTGGGTGTTCGGATTCAACCGCACCGCTTGAACTGCTGACGCTGCTCGCGCCCGATCTCTCTTCATCCAATCCCTGTGTCCCTGGGGCACATGCGCAGTAGTGCAAACCCAGAGACACACGGACTGGACGCAGAGACACTTGCATTTTATATATATAGATGGAGAATCTACCACAAGATTGAAAGGTTTAGAATCAAAGGTTTGGAAAGCCAGAATGACCGCTGCGAGCTCAGAGCGTTGCGCTGAGGTCTAATCCATGGTGTAAAAGCTATGCCAGACACCCCCCTCCTCCCACACCACCACCCCCTGAATCTTGGTACCATCCTGTGAAAACAGTAAGGGCGGATGGTAGGGGGAGAGGGGAAAAGGAAGAATCCAATACATAGCGAAGTCCAGTCAGAAAAGACAGTCTAGGGTCTTTAGGTGGAATTATTGGAGATGTGGCCCACAAAATCAGCAAAAGGCAATTTGGGCATGGGTAGCAGTCATGATCAGGTGGTTGACCTCTTCCTGAGAAAATGGCAAATACACTGTTCGTAAGTCCATGCCAGTAAGAGCCAAAGCACGGCGTCTGCCTTTTGCCACTAAGTCCATTCCCAAATAGGTGATTGGCAAGGTGCGCTGAATTTTTTCCTTTGCAACAGTCAGCTCCGCTTGCATCATGGTAACAATTAAGTCCTCCTGAATTTTTTCTTTTGCAATGTTGGGGGTAGTCAACAGAGGGTGCAACACTTGCTTGCAGTCCTCATTGGCATTGTCAAACGCTAACTGGCGGACAATGACTTCTTGTGCTGCCTCATCCTGCACTTGGCTTTTAGGGGTGGTATACAAACGATCCACAAATGTCCCATAAGGTTTTGAGAGTCCTTGGAGGGCACTGCCCCAACGCCCTCCCTTTTCTGTTTTTGCATCAGGAACAGCAGTCAGGGGTATCTGGGCTGTGGCAGTGGTAGTTTCCCAATATGAGGGATCAAGCCCCAATTGTTGTTGGATGGTTAGAAAATTGCCCTCCCCAGTAAGTCCATTGACTACGTCCTGTTGTGTCAAAAGGACGGGAGCAGGGGGGGGTGCAGCACCTGCAGCAAGCGCGCCAACAGCAGCCTGATGGGCGGCCTGGGCTGCATTATTGAGGATTGCTGCGGGCATAGAGACATCAAAAGGCAGGAGGGGTGCTGCAGCAGATGAATTGGACACCTCCGGGGCCTTGGGAAGCACATCAGCCTGCAGAGGAGGTGAGGGCAGGGCTGGAGATATGGACGCTTGAGCAGTTGGTAAATGAGAAATCGTCGGGGGGGCAGCAGCCAAAAGTATATTAACAGGGCTCAGGGTAGACATAGCCTTGTAGACTTTGCACCATGTGTTGAGGATGCGAATGTCTATCTGGGAATGATTGTGGAAGAAATGTCCAACTTTATCCCAATCTTTTAAGTTCCATGAACCATCTTGAAGATACCAGGGGCAATGGGCATCCAAAGCTTTAATAAGAAGTTTTAAATCCCTGTCCAACACCACAAGGCTGTCAGTAGCCAGGAGAGATTTCAATGCATCAAAAAATTTCTTCTGTGGTGCAGAGAGAGATAGCCCCATTTTTAAAGGTATGGGGGGGGAGCAACTCACCAGGGATCCACGAAGGATGAGAGGCGCCTTGAAACCCTTTGCCGGGTCGAGGTGAGCGCTGAAGCCTGTCGAAGGCGTCGTGACTGTCCGAAGTCACTCACACGGAGCACCATCTGACGGGAGCCGGCTCGTCAATGGGCGAAAATGATCAGTCTCACATCGGTGTGTGTTGGAAGAGTCTGATGATTCTTAGGGCTTAGGAGCCTTATTTATACAAAAGCATACAGGAACATTTCATCATATTTGGACTACCTTGCATCAGCCAGAAATACCATATATGGGTAGGGTGGGCTTCATTCTTGCATCAGCCATGTTTACGTGGATCAATGAGCCTGTCTGCATGCGATATTCTCTGCACCCAGTTTAGGTGTGGTGCACGTTGGTGCATGGTCTTTCTGATAAGGGCAGTTATACGCCCAAACGACCAGTTTCCCTACAACCTTTGACTTCTGATAGTACAGTTCTGTTCTAGGTATAAAGCTGAATTTAAAGTGTTTGTGTGGACTACGTAAAGGTAAAGGTAAAGGGACCCCTGACCATTAGGACCACTCGCAGATGACTCTGGGGTTGCAGCGCTCATCTCGCTTTATTGGCCAAGGGAGCCGGCGTACAGCTTCTGGGTCATGTGGCCAGCATGACTAAGCCACTTCTGGCGAACCAGAGCAGTGCACGGAAATGCCATTTACCTTCCCGCCGGAGCGGTACCTATTTATCTACTTGCACTGCATGCTTTCGAACTGCTAGGTTGGCAGGAGCAGGGACCGAGCAACAGGAGCTCACCCCGTTGCGGGGATTCGAACCACCGACCTTCTGATCGGCAAGCCCTAGACTCTGTGGTTTAACCCACAGTGCCACCCAGGTACTTTAGTTCAAATAGAAAGATGGAAGATCACACTTATAATTTACGTTTGGAAAGGACTCCTGAACTCGCATCAAGCTCTGGTGAACCAGACATGTATAAGACAAGAGCAGAGCAGAAGAACATCTTGCCCCAACAATTATCAACGGTTATTCCCACACATGTCTGTTTCATTTTGGAGAAAGTGGTCATCTAAACCAGGGGTGGCCAACTTCCAAGAGACTGCGATCTACTCACAGAGTTAAAAACTGGCAGTGATCTACCCCCTTTTGGGGGGTTCAGGTCGAGGTTGTTGAGCTTTTTTTTAGGAAGGAAAGCCATCCATGTTTTGGGGGGTTCGGGTCAAAGTTGAGCTCTGTTTAGGAAGGAAAGCCCTGTTTTAGGGGCTTCAGGGCAAAGATGTAGAGCTTTTTTTAGGGGAGCCAATGATCTACCAGTGATCTACCACAGATGTCTAGTGATCTACCAGTAGATCACGATCTACCTGTTGGACATGCCTGATCTAAACAATATACACATATTAATTTTTGAAATCTATAGATCCACAGAAAAACATATGGCATGTTCACCCTGCAAACTTGATTCTGTTTTATAACCATGTAGTAGGCATGGCTTCCCATAAAAGGACTTGGAAATTGTAATTTGATAAGGGCGTGGAACAGAGATGCGGGTGGCCCTGTGGGTTAAACCACAGAGTCTAGGGCTTGCTGATCAGAAGGTTGGCAGTTCGAATCCCTGCCACGGGGTGAGCTCCCGTTGCTCGGTCCCTGCTCCTGCCCACCTAGCAGTTCGAAAGCACATCAAAGTGCAAGTAGATAAATAGGGACCGCTCCAGGAGGAAGGCAAACAGTGTTTCCGTTCTCTGCTCTGGTTCACCAGAAGTGGCTTAGTTATGCTGGCCACATGACCCAGAAGCTGCCTGCGGACAAACGCTGGCTCCCTCGGCATATAGAGTGAGATGAGCGCCACAACCCCAGAGTCATCCGCAACTGGACCTAATGGTCAGTGGTACCTTTACCTTTACTTTTAAGGGTGTGGAACATTGTCCATTTGAGACCCCTGGCTCTGTTACATATGCTAATAGGTATGCATCACTTTCTCCCTGAACCCCAATGCAACAGGCTCTCATGGAACTGTGTTCCCTGGGGAGACGTGGGGGGTGCTGTGGTCTAAACCACTGAGCCTCTTGGGCTTGCGGATCAGAAGGTCAGCCATTCGAATCTCCACAACAGAGTGAGCTCTTCTTACTCTGTCCCAGTTCCTGCCAACCTAGCACTTCGAAAGCATGCCAATGCTAGTAGATAAACAGGTACCGATGCGACAGAAGGTAAACGGTGTTTCCGTGTGCTCTGGCTTCCATCACGGTGTCCTGTTGCAGCAGAAGTGGGACACATGACCCGGAAAGCTGTCTGTGGACACACACCAGCTCCCTGGCCTTTCACTGGACTTAACTGTCTAGGAGTCCTTTTATCTTTTACCCTGGGGAGACAGAGTGACTGTTAAGCCCATGTAAGCCTTTGCATATCACTATGCCAGAGGGTCATCTGAAGGAGCCCTTCAGAGCAGTGGCATAGCATGTCTTGTCAGCACCCGGGACAATGCAGTGACTTACAGTACCTCTGATTTTCAAATCCTTTTCCTGCCCAGTTATCAGTGCCTTGACCATTTTCTCACAGCTCCTCCTATCCATGCAATCACCAGGCATGTCCCAGCGTCACCCTACCTTAGAGGACATACCGCTGCCATCTTTGACATCCTTTACACAACAGCAAAACGAAGAATCCATCTGGCTCCTTAAATGCTGTCGTGTCTCCTCGGTGTCCCTTCCCCACCCCGCAAGTCTCTAGTGAGAAGATGTTTGTCACTTAATTGCTGCCGTGGATCACAGATGATGGTTTATAGGTTTAGGCAAATTGCAGGGAGCACTCTGTTAACAAACGGGAAAGCACAATGATACTTCATAATTATCCTATAGAGCTCAATTGGCCCTTAACAGCACCTGCACGTTCAACATCAGGGAGCCTTGTTCCAGCGCAAAAGCTCCTTCTTGTTAATTAACCTGTGTGCACTTGTTACAAATGAAACCTATTTGTTTCCACTTAATATATTTGCAGCTAGTTTAAATATTCATTTATTACTCAGCTTGTTAACTGGGGAAGAGAGAAGAAACAGGAAATCTTTCCATTACGGGGTCTTAAAGCAGCAAACAGACTCGGTGGGGATACCTCGTTTTCGATTCGCAGTCCTCGCATGCAGGTGAACAGAAATGGTGAGCGGCTAGGGAAGGCGGAGAAATCCGATTCGGTTCACCACTGAAGGTGGAGCTGCAGAATCTGCGCTTCTCAAAACAAGTCGGGAATCTGGAACACAGCAACCCGTTGAAATTCATAGCGAATTCCGAAGTGCACTTTCCCCATCCAAATAATGGGCACAGGTGCACATGTACTGGGGCAAAGTATGTGTGTGAATGCATTTATTAGTTAAGAGACGGAAATGCATTGTATTCGGGAAAGTTTGCTTTGCAAAAAATTATAGGGACAGAAGCATAGAAAAATGTGTGCATTCCGAGAAATTTGCACTAAAATGCTGATGACAGAAAGAACTCTTATTTAATCACAGTGCTTTAATCATACACAAGCAGGAGGGCTCAGGGACAGCATAAAGTTGTTAAATGAAAGTTAATTGGAAAAAAACCCCAATCCTTTATTGTTCGGCCAAGATATAATTACCAGGCAGGCCTCAAAATCCTCCATTTAAAAAAATCATCCTTTGTTCTAAAAGCACTGATTCTATTGGCTATTATTAGCACACCATTCACTTTTGAATAAGGAAATTTTTAATGTTTGACATTTTATTATGTTTTTATTTGTGCTGGAAGACACCCAGATACCTGTAAATATTAAAGCATTATTATTATTATTATTATTATTATTATTATTATTATTATTACTACTGCCAAAAAAGGGAGCAACAGTGTGAGTGGGGCACAGATTTGCACAAAAGCTGCATATTTTGTACACTGCCTTAAGGGCTTTTTTCCCAACCATTTATAATTTTTTGAAATAAATACATAATATGCAAATTTAGAAATAATTACAGAAACCCAACACGCATCACCATTGTGACCTGCATATGTGTCCAGGTGGCCAATTGATGGCCAATTGAAGGCCACCACTCTCTTTTCTTATGGATATTTATCATTAAACTGGACTTGGGCTGGACACAAGAATATTAGAAGCTGCATTATACCACATCAGACCATTGGCCCATTTAGTTCAATATTGTCTACACTGACTGCCAGTACCTCTCTAGAGTTTCTGGCTAGACTCTCTCCCAGCCCTACCTGGGAGATCCAATCCTTCTCCTTCTTTTGTATTTGATTGGTTAAACCATTGTTTTAAATTATACATCACACTCAGTGCCGGATTTAAGTATAAGCTAAAGAAGCTATGGGTTAGGGCCCCACTCTCTTGGGGCCCCCCAAAAAAATTAAAGGGGAAAAAAAACCTGGATGTACATTTCCAATTGTATTTCAGGTCAACAATTACTGTGATAAAACACAATATGTGCAAATGGCTTTAGATACCTATTAGGTCCATAAATTACCATATAGATTTTTAACTTCTGTTCTGACATATAAGCGACGTAATGGACTGCTGTTTGGAAAGTGAAATTTCCTTATAATTCCCATATTTAATTTTGTATCCTTATTAAGGCTTTTATTGTCATTAATTTTTAAATTTAATGTGTGTATTTGTCTTAGTATTGTTTTATATGAGCTTAAAGCTGAAATAAAGTGATTGAATTACCATATAGCATATATTCAACACACACAAAAAATGACAATTTGTTGATGACAAAGGACAGCTGGACATATAAAGGGCCCCTTTACCTTCCGTAGCTTAGGGCCTCATCAAACCTAAATCCGGCCCTGACACTGCGTGCATTGACAGAAAAATGGTATGCATTGACAGAAAGATGGTAAGCTTGGGCTTACCAGACAACCTCATCCCATCTACTCTTGGACAATCTTTTCTGTAGCTTTTTTGTGTGATGTCTTCTCTTACGCCACTACATACAGCAAGGCCCAGAGGTTTTATGGGAAAGTTGTGGATATGAGTTTCTGAACATTGCCCATCACGAACCTTTTCGGATAGAGAGTCACAAAGGCTAGATAAAACAGAATGTGATAATTTGCCCATATAAACTATAATGAATTGACCACTGTGAATTTCCCTTTGGGGATCTGAGAAAATTCTGCAGATTCTAATTGACTTAATAAAGCTTCCTTAGAGTCTGGAGACCAATTGCCCTCCAAAAATGGATCCAGAGGAATCAATTGTGAATTATTTAAATGGAGTTTGGGTCGCACAAAGTCCAAAACTGAAGATCGCTTTGGAAGAGAGGGTGAATAGTGCTCAGGGGGAAGAATTGCCCGATGTTCTCTGCTGCCTTACAAGTGTCACATTAAATTTAAAATCTAAATGAACAGGTAAGAAGGACCTCCCACTGGGAAGTTTGCACAAAACTTGATTCCAATACCCAACGCTCCTCAAATGAGATTCCCTAAATTCTTTGGATGGCAACGGCTAAATTTTAGAGGCTCAATCAGCCCTTCCCAACCTGGTTCCTTCCAGACATTTTGGACTACAACTCCTCTCATCCCTGCCCATTGGATGGGGACCAAACAGCACCACTCACGAGGAAGTGCAAGGCATTAGTAGGCTATGGGGAATGTTGCTTGCTTGTTGCTTGCTTGCTTGCTTGCTTGTGTGTGTGTGTGTGTTTGTGTAAACCTCGCCCCCCCCAGTAGCATAACAAAGGCTAGAGGCCCCCTTCATGCCCCAGCAGTTCAGTGCACACATTTTCCATTTGAGATTGGAGCTATTTTTACACAGCTATTAGAGGCTTTCTTTGGGGGGTTTTGTTCTGTGAATTTGGGGAGAGTCCTTTAGAGGAGGGAGGGCTGTGGTGGGAAGGGAATCCCAAAAAGCTCTTTGGTTGTGGTCTCCGTTCTGAAAATCACGCTGCAACCTTAATGTTTCTGCTTTCGAAAAGATGGAATCATTTATTCTGTAACATAATTCAATGATCCTAGTGGTATAACCATGAGTAACTTCCACAAATCCTTGATCAACAGTGAATTTAGTTCATCATGATTGCCGTCCGCACGCTGTGACCAATGACAACACCTTTAAAATGTCTCCAGAACATTGTCAGTGCTGCCAAATCTAATATTAATGCATTAATTCCATTGTAAATCAGTTATTGCAACAGTGTGTCGCTTGCTGTTTAAAATACACTCGGCTATTGATGCAGGTAGCAGTCCAACAGCAACTAATCAATGACTTTGATTCTTCAGTTTTAAAATTGGTCCAATAATGCATTTTAGAATAGGTCAATACTGCCCCGCTACATGGCATAGGATGTCTAATTTGTTTCAATTCATCATGATCATGTATTTTAGACAAGCATATTTAACATTTCAACCTGCCACTGGGAATGAACAGTACACAGTAATCTTCAATTATATTTTTGCCAGCATGCTATATATTTCCAAAGGTATGCATTCTAAGAGCAATTCCTTTGGCATCAGCCTTTCGAAACCCTGTTGGACGGAATTAGGCATTTTACAACATTTCCCTCCTGTCTGAAGATGATGCATTCATTTGAGCTTCTTACTGTGGTCTGAACTAAACACAAATATAACTAGGTATTTCCCTCCCTTCTTTCATGAAGTAAATGACAATATACAGCTCAAAAACCTGTAAAATTGAAGGACGTGGCCTCTAGTTGAAAGAATTAAGTTGGCTTTGAGTTCAAATATCTTCTCAGATAGTTGAGAGCCAGTGTGGTGTAGTGGTTAAGAGCTGTAGGTTCGTAATCTGGTGAACCGGGTTCGTGTCTCCGCTCCTCCACATGCAGCTGCTGGGTGACCTTGGGCTAGTCACACTTCTTTGAAGTCTCTCAGCCCCACTCACCTCACAGAGTGTTTGTTGTGGGGGAGGAAGGGAAAGGAGAATGTTAGCCACTTTGAGACTCCTTCGGGTAGTGATAAAGCGGGATATCAAATCCAAACTCTTCTTCTCTTCTTCTTCTCAGCGCTGGGTTGATTTTGGATTTACAAAAGCATGCATCATCACCATCACCATTATTCTTTATTCAGTTTATACACTGCCCTATACCCGGAGGTCTCAGGGCGATTCACAAACAAGACCACAATATATAAAATAAAAATAAAAACAACAACCCAATAACACTTCCCCCCAAAAGAGCCTCATTTTAAAAGGGTATATGATAAGGTCAACCAAAGGTCTGGTTAAAGAGGAACGTTTTTGCCTGGTGCCTAAAGGTGTATAGTGAAGGTGTCAGGCAAACTTCTCTGGGGAGAGCATTCCACAGATGGGGAGAAGGCCCGTTCTCGTGTTGCCACCCTCCGGACTGCTCGTGGAGGCGGCACACGAAGGAGGGCCTCAGAAGTTGATCTCAGGGTCCGGGAAGGTTCATATGGGAAGAGGCAGCCCTTGCATGCAGTACTACCACAATATTTTTTTTTTAATGTTCACCACATAAGATGCTGCAGACCCTCCAAGTGTCCCTATTTTCCAGGGACATTCCTGAATTTACAGAAGCCATCCTGGTTTCTGATTTGATCCTGGAACGTCCCACTTTTCCTTAGGACGTCCCTATTTTCATTGGAGAAATGTTGGAGGGTATGGATGCTGTCATCAGGTTGTGAGTGTCCTGACACCCACCACTAGTCAAGGGGATTTGAGGAGTCATAACATGAAGATGGTGCCCAAGATAGAATAGCTTGTAGTCATTACAGAAGATGAATGGAAAACTCATGGTGACACCTCAATTCAATCCAAACCCCTCTGGGTCTGGCATTAGGGTTTTCTTTGTATTGCTCTGTTGATAAATAGCTTAGTGCTTTGCTTCCCATTTAAGAATGAACAGCCAACATTCCTTACAAGGAGAAGGCATCAAGGAATGAACATGGAGACACTACTGGGATGAGGACTGGCTTCCTACCTGCCCCTGTAGTTCCTAGTGACTTTACTGAGAATCAAACCCGCTCCAGTCTGCACAGCCCCAACTGGGGTTCAATGACTGGGCCTAGTTTCCACTAGAATAATCCTGTGATTGTGTCTGTGCCACTTCCAATGGCAGACTGGAAATAGCATCATTAAGTGTTCTACAGTGAGGATCACCAATTTTTGAGAAAGTGCTGAGGGGTCCCCATCACAAAATGGCTTCCATGGGGATCCAGCGTATCACAAAATGACTACTTTGGGGACATTATCAAACAACGAAGGAATACAGAGAGTAGAACCTCATCCAACACAACTCTGTGGGCAAAACAAGAGCACATTGTCCACCAAATATCTCAGTGCAACACGTGGTATAACTCAAAATAATGCAAACTCAAAGAAAAGAGGAGAGAGAGAGAGAGAGTCTCAAATCAATCTTGAAGAGATATATACAATCATACAAATTACTGTTCAATGTCACCGGATTCAAGAGGAGTTCAGCTGCAATGTAGTGAAGACCAGAGTGCAGATTCTCTGTATTAAATCTTGTAGATAAAAAGCTTTGTACGAGGAGGACAACAAGACATCTGGGTAAAATCTCTGTTTCGTCTCTCTTCTTCAGGTCAGTCCCAGTACATTGATAAATGGGCAACTTAATGCTCCCAATTAGGTAAGCTCCTGCCTTGCTTGGGCACTCAGCTCCTGGCAGGAGCACTGACTTGGGCCCCACATTATGGGTGTCCAATGGCGCCTGTGACGTAATGTGATGTTGTGACTTCATAACGTCTCTTCCGAGGCCTCACTGGGTCTAAGAGATTACGTCCTAAACCTTGCCAGACCTCCCAACCTGACTTCCGGTTTCCACCAGAAGTCACGTTTAGAGGCCTGGCAGGACCTCCAATGTTGTCTAGGAGACCGCATCGGGACTCCAATGTGACTTTCGGTAACCAGAAGCCATGTTGGAGCCCCGTGTCGTGGGTGCTAAGCACCCCAAAAATTGTGGGTGCCCTGGCAGCCAGGGCCCATTAGCCCTGGTGCCTACTGCTCCTGGTAAAATGCTAGCTGTTGGGGCATGGCATAACGCAAAATGGCTATTGTGGGGTGGCATAGTGGCTGCCACATCTCAAAGTGCATGATCTTTCTTTCTTTTACAAAAATTGTATTGAAAAGACCAATTGAAAATATGTCTTCTGAACAATAAATTGACTGAGCATTAGTTCCCTTCCCACAAAGCACCCCCTACCTGGCTCCCCAAGAAACCCTACAATTGCTTGATTTCAGCAATGATGACAATATAGCAAGAATGCACGCAGCAATATTACATCATCTGTATTTATCCTGTAAGTTCCTAGATAGATGAAATCTTTATTTGCGTCAGCCACGAGCCGTAGCAAAGGAACCAAATACAATACCGGTAAAATGCAGATATAGCTAGATGGTTGGCTGTACAAAATGCGTCCTGAAAGTTTGCAACTATACAAATGAAAGAGTTAATAACTGTCCTTGGCCACAAGCAAATTATATGAATGAGTGGGCTTTCTTTACTAGGCATTAAATGGGTTGGTCAGATGGTAGATCTAATTCTAATTGCCCCCAAGCTAAAAATGTTGCAATGTTTGCTGTCACCTGGTAATCTTGGTCTGCAAGAAGGAAGAGTACTGTGGCAGTGGATAAACGACATGGTATGGATGACAGAAGAGGGGTGATAACCTCGCAATGCAGATCTTTATAAAGAGAGCAAGCTAGGAGCACATGCACTACAAATTCGATACTGCCATCTCCACCTGGACATGATCGTTCTTCAAGTGGATTTGACGGAAGTGACCCTCGAGTACCGCCATATGGTAGTGCCTATATATCTGCTACAAATCTAGCTGGGAATCAAGGCTGCTTTTCAACCCTTTGGACGGTTGGCTGGAGAGACCCGTCCCTTTCCCCCTTGGGCCGACGCCTACTCAAGGAAGCACTTTACAACATCCTCCTCAATTTGTTAAGCGACTAATTACAAAGGTTCACAAAAAGATTTGACAGGAGGGGAGGGGAACGTGGCAATCCCGTTAGTGGCCCCGTGAGGAACGAATGTCATTTGTAAAAAGAAACAGAGCAGAAATGAAACAATGGCTGTAATAAGCAGCTAGGAACTGATGGGTAATAGGATTGGCTCTTGGATAGATACAAAACCTGCTGTGAATGGGCTCTTTTGAGATCCTTATGTAATCCTTGATGCTTATGTAATCCTTTATGAATCCCAAATCCATTGTTAAGGTAATACTTTGAGGTCAGGTTGTCATCTTTCTAGAAATAAAATTCAGAAAGCTCCAAGTTCTTGAGCTTTTCCTAGGCGATCAATCTCAAAATTCCCCCGGATGCTATTTTCGCCAGTTAAATCCCGGACGTATGGCAACCTTACTCTGAGGTTGCTTCTGGGGAAGGCAGCTGTCTTTCAGTTCCGTCCTATTTTGTCTTCCTCCAAAAGGGACATTGTTTTTCTTGCTGTCCATTGAGGTGAAATTACGTAACTTGCAGAAATTACGCAAGCTATTCCACCCCGTCCATTACCATGCAAAGGAAGCAATGCGAATGGGTGGCATCTAACGGCAATTTTCTTCAGAGTAGACCCCATGAAATTAATTTAAGGTTTGTTCATTTCAACGGGCTATGAACCGTAATCAATTACATATCGTTTGCAGCCTGAAAGCAACGATGGTGAAAACTTACGGTATTCACTGGATTGATTGCTGTTCCAGATATGGGACAAATAAGTGAACACGGGGAATTTCTGCTCCTGTTTCTTTTTTGTTGTTGAAATTCTCAGACACCCCTACTTCCTGAGGGAACTATATGAAGCAACTGTGCTTGCTTGTTTTCATAAAATGTGCTGAGGAGAACATGTCCGGAATTTGTCTGCTGAAAATAGTGTCTGAGCGGAATTTTCAGAAATCAGTAAAAATGTCCCTAAGGCGGCCCATATTGGAAGTGTTGCTCTCTTCTTTTTTGGCAAATTTCCTTTAATAATAGCTTAAAAAGTAAACATCCCTTTGAGTTATGACAGGCATTCAGTGGCATTTTACCCAAACGTCAACAACCTGAGCAAAAGTCTGAAAGTGCCACTAGGCCAGGCTGGATGCTAACAAGCCAAATAAAATGTCTCCTGTTTATCTGAGCTCTGTCTAACTATGATTTCTGCTTTCCTTCCCGTGCTGTGACAATGCCGATAAAGATCCCTAGCGCTAACTACAAAGGCTGTAACGCTTATCAAATTATAAAGTATTAAGGGATGTACTAGAACCTATAAGCAGAAGGCGAGGAGTGCTTTGTTTAAAGGACAAATGAAAAATCTGTCTGTTGACAAATCAAAATCTCACCCACAGCCCTCAAGCTCCTTAGCTGGAATAGCTGGATATTATAAGCACCAAACCCCTCGCTAGACATCCGAGATGAATGCGCAGCAAACCGAACTTACTTCGTTTGTGTCGGGCTGCATCTTTTAATGAAATTGAATGCGGAGGGGGGGGGAAGGGGGAAACGAGAATCGTCTCTCTTTCCTCGCATGCCTTTCCTTTCAAAGCAGCTCCTCTGCTACACTCTCAGAAGCATTGCTCGCATCATTATGTAAGACATCGGCAAATATGTATTATGTGTATCCCAATGGGGGAAAACCGGGCCTCTCCTAATGTATTCGTGAAAGATGAATTAGCAGTGTGGTAAGTACGATAAGGAACCCGCAGTACAGTCTGTTATCATGCTGGCGTTAAAAGGTATGCTTCTCTTTTTAGCAAAGCGATTTTATTTACTTACTTACTTACTTATTTATTTATTTTCACAATGGTAGCCATACTGTATGGGAAAATATTATTGCCATTATAGGCTTGTGCATGCTAAATGCCCGGGCTCCACAAACTTTCGAATTTAATGTGTTAAAACGGGGTGTCAGGCCCATGGGCTTATTTGACCTGTGTATTAGACATTTCTATACCCTCTGAAATTAGCATGTGCTGAAAGTTAAAGAAGGCAAGCTGGTGCTAATTAACACGGACTAATTTCCTTGGAGGTGTTAGCCTGGGGCATGTGTCATTAATACAAGATGAGGATCAAAGGCGGAGGGGCCTCTCACCCTGTGTTAGTAATGACAACAACAACAACAACAACAACAACAACAACAACAACAACAACAACAACAACAACAACAACTTTACTATTTATACCCAGCCCATCTGGCTGGGTTTCCCCAGCCACTCTGGGCTGCTCCCAACATAATATTAAAAACAAGATAAAACATTAAACATTAAAAACTTCCCTAAACAGGGCTGCCTTCAGATGTCTTCTAAAAGTCAGTTTATTTCCTTGACATCTGATGGGAGGGCATTCCACAGGGTGGGCGCCACTACCGAGAAGGCCCTCTGCCTGGTTCCCTGTAATCTCACTTCTCACAGTGAGGGAACTGCCAGTTCCTGGGCTGCATAAAGCCAGGGGTTGGGGGGGGGGCGATGTGCGTCAAAAGTTGAGAGAGATGAGGTTATGCAACAAGCAGAGTGCAGGAGGCTGATGAAAAATGGCTAATGTCTATTTGAATTGAATGCTACGCTTCCGGAGAACGCCAGGCCCTCTTGGAGTATAATGAAGGGCACCCCTTTATTGTAGCCTCGGACTAGATATATTTATTAGTAAATCATATACCATAAAGACACTGCAATCTCCACTGTGCCTAATTTTCCCAAGGAAGCACAGGTGGGCAAAGCACATCAGGAATTCCTAGAATCTCACACAGCTGTGGAACTGGGCTGACGTGTAACAATATAAAGTAGGATGCATGTCCACCCTACCTGTTTAAAACTCCGGGACAGTTTGAGATCACATCTGAATTCTGCAGAAAGCCCCCCGATATTGTTTGTAAAGCCGCCTATCTTGGGACAAAGGAGTAAGATGTTGACTGCTACCCGCTCATTTCTACTTTCTCATCTTCACAAGGATGCATAAAGAAATCACAGGTTTCAGAGAGTCAAGAGGTTGTTTTGCCAAACTAGCTGACTGCGTAAACGGATAAGCAATCTTTTATTTTATTTTTCACCCCACAATTCTCACAACCTTAGTCCAACGCAGACTAGATGGGAAAGCTATTTGTGCAGTAGCTAGTATTTGTATTCCCGTAGGCTGTGTGCCTATAAATAAATCAGGTGGTTTTGCATCTCAATCCACTGTGGACCTGATTGCTTAATGATCCTGTGGCCCAGGGAATGCAAACCACTGTTGCAAGAATTGCTGCAAAGTTCCTATCATTTGGGGGGGGGAAGTATTTTAGATGACTGGGGAAATAGTAGGGTTTCCAAAACTTATTATCTTCAACACATGTTGAAGTTTCACAAAGTGTAAAGGGAAAGGGAAAGGGACCTCTGACCATCAGGTCCAGTCATGTCCGACTATGGGGTTGCGGCGCTCATCTCGCTCTATAGGTTGAGGGAGCCGGCATTTGTCCGCAGACAGCTTCTGGGTCATGTGGCCAGCATGACAAAGCCGCTTCTGGTGAACCAGAGCAGCGCACGGAAACGCCGTTTACCTTCCCGCTGGAGCGGTCCCTATTTATCTACTTGCACTTTGATGTGCTTTCGAACTGCTAGGTGGGCAGGAGCTGGGACCGAGCAATGGGAGCTCACCCCGTGGCAGGGATTCGAACCGCCGACCTTCTGATCAGCAAGCCCTAGACTCTGTGGTTTAACCCACAGCGCCACCTGGGTATCACTTGCCAAAATATATTGATAAGCCAAATGTACCTACTGGTATCTATGTTTTAAGAGCAACATCAGAGATCCTACCTTTGGCTAAACTGTAAGATGAGTTAGATTGGCGTGTACTAGGAGCAGGATCTTCTCATCACTGGTCCCTACCATGTGAAATTCCCTTCTAAGGAAAGTGGGCCTCTTTAATATCAGCATCTGAAACAGGTTTTAAAGCCTGCCTACTCTGAATGGCCTTTACTCGATGCATTTTATCAGTCACACTGCTATTTTATTGTTATGGCACTGAAAATAGTCTTTATACTGGCTGAGTTAATATATTGTTGGAGGTGGATTTTTTTGGGGGGAGGAATGTTAAAAGTTTCAGCATCATGTTATACTATTGCATTTCCATGATTGCATTTTATCCACTGCAATGAGTGGGCTCAGCTAAGAAAAGCAAATTATATGCAGGGCCCCCCCTCCCTTACACTGGGGTTATGTTGCCCCCACATGCATTAGAAACAGGGGCGGAGGGAGCCAATCTGCCGCCCGGGGCGGCAAACTTGAAAGGCACCCCTCCCTGCGTGCACGTCGTGATGTCAAGACGCATGTGTCGTGATGTCACGACGCGTGTGCAGCCTCCTGGGTGGAATGCGCATGTGTGGATATGCGCAGTCCACCCAAGATGGCGGGCGTGATCGCTGGCACCGCTTCTTTTTCTTTCTTTCTTTTAATAAGTTTTATTGCATAAAATGTATACAAAAGTTTGGAAATTTACATAAGAGTACATACTTACATAAAAAACAAACGAAATAGCCACATAAGAGTACATACTTACATAAAAAAACAAACGAAATAGCCACTAAAAGGAAAAGAAGAGAGAGAAAAGAAGAAGAAGAAGAGAAGAAGATAACGGAGTGGGAGAAAAAAGAAAAAGAAAAAGGAAGAAAAAAATATACATTTTTTAAAGGAAAAATTACATTACAATTGGTTGACTTCCACCACTGCATAACCCTACCTATTTCCAACTGAAATTTTCTGCCATTCTTTCCTTTAACACCATGTATTTTTTAATGTTACTGTAATTCAGCTTTAAATTATTCTACTCCAAACACAACCAAAACCTTTCATTTGATCCTTGTTTACTTAAATATTCATTAAAACATTTCCATTGGTTTTGAATCACATTTTTTGGCTTTTGCCTTATCCAGTTAGTCAATTTTGCCATCTCTAGATATTCAGCCAATTTGCTCTGCCATTCTTTCTTGGTTGGTACAATACTATCTTTCCAGTGCTGGGCTATCAGGGTTCTCGCTGCTGTAGTCGCATATAAAAAAATATCTACTTTCTCTTTTGGTATATCCCCATTTACTATTCCTAATAGGTATGCCTCAGCTTTTTTATTATATGATATTTTTATTATTTTTTTAATTTCTTCATGTATCATCGTCCAATATTTCTTAATTTCAGGGCACAGCCACCACATATGGAACTGCGTTCCTATCTTCTCTTTACACCTCCAGCATTTATCATTTTCAGATTTATTTATTTTTGCTATTCTATCCGGTGACATATACCATCTGTGGTGTATTTTCATAAAGTTTTCTTTTAATTGGTATGATGCTGTAAAGTTAATATCCCTTGTCCAAAACTTCTTCCATTTATTATACTCAATTTCATAACCAAAATCTTTTTCCCAATTTAGTATATTTTTCCCTTTGATTTCCTGATCTGGTTGCTTATTATTTAATATTTTATACATTTTTGTAAGTATTTTTTGTTTACTCTGTAGAAATTCTTCTAATTTCCCTGATTTATTTTCAAACCCTCTATTTTTTAAGTCTTTTTCAAAAGTTGCTTTTAGTTGAAAATATTCCAACCAGCTCATTCCATCCTTTTTTAATTCTTCAAATTCTTTTAGTTTTGGTATTTCTTTCATTTCTACTACTAATTCTTTATACGTTGGCCATGATCTTCTTACATCATTCTTGAGTGTTGAGGTTGCTTCTACTGGGGATATCCACCATGGGGTTTTTCCAATAACTTTTTCTTTAGTCCTTTCCCAGACCTCAAATAAGGCCTTTCTTACTAGATGATTTGTAAATCTTTTGTGAACCTGTGATCTTTCATACATTAGGTACCCATGCCACCCGTATATCTTATCCCAACCTTCTAATTCCAAAATTTCACTATTTTTTAAAATTATCCATTCTCTTAACCAACTCCAGCATGCGGCTTCGTAATAGATTTTCAAATCTGGAACAGTAAATCCTCCCGTCTCTTTAGGGCCTGTCAATATTTCTAGTTTAATCCGTGCTTTTTTCCCTTGCCAGATGAAGTTGGCAAGATCCTTTTGGCATTCTTTCAGATATTTAGTTCCAATTATGATGGGTGCTGTTTGGAAGAGGAACATGATTTTGGGGAGTATCATCATTTTGATCATGGATATCCTCCCTAGTAAAGATAATTTTAATTTATCCCATTTCCCTAAATTCTCTTTAACTTCTTTCCATTTTTTAATGTAGTTGTCTTTAAATAAATTCGTATTTTTGTTTGTTAACCATAGGCCTAAATAGTTCACTTTATTCTCTATTTTTATCCCAGTTGCTTCTTCCAAATTCCCTCTCCCTTTCTTGCCCATATTTTTTGTCAATAATTTTGATTTTTCTTTATTCAATTTGAAGCCTGAGCATTTACCAAATTCCCTCATTTTTTCCAAGGCTTTGGGGATACTCTCTAGCGGTGTTTCTGTTGTAATTATCACATCATCCGCATAGGCTTTTACTTTATAACTATAATGTCCTACCTTTATGCCTTTAATTTCTCTATCACCCCTTAGTGCTGTGAGTAGGGTTTCCAAGGCTGTAATAAATAATAAAGGTGACAAGGGGCAACCTTGTCTCACCCCTCTCTCAATATCAAATTCCTCTGATATTTCGTTATTAATGATTATTTTCGCTTTCTGTTTTTTGTATATTGCCTTTATTCCTTTCAGAATTCTCTCTCCTATTTTTAGGTGATCCAAAGTCTCTATCATAAACTTCCAGGAGATGCTGTCGAAGGCCTTTTCGGCATCGACCAGCATCATTGCAATTTCTTTACTGGGATTCATATCTGCGTATTCTATTAGGTCAATAATTATTCTGGTATTATCTTTTATGTGTCTTTCTGGTAGAAAGCCTGCTTGATCTTTCTCTATTATTCTTCTTAATATATTTTTCAACCTGTTTGCCAGTAGAAGATTTTATAATCTATATTTAACAATGAAATTGGTCTGTAATTTTTGGTTGATTTTAGGTCTGATCCTTGTTTTGGGAGGAGTGTTATCAGGGCTTCCTGCCACGAGTCTGGAATTTCTCCTTTATCTAAAATTTCATTCATAATTAATTTTAATTTAGGAATTACTATTTCTTTCAATCTTTTATAATAAATTACTGGAATACCATCCAGGCCAGGGGATTTTCCTACTTTCATATTTTCTATTACCTGATTAATTTCTTCTATTTCTATGTTTGAATTTAACATGTTATGTTCCATTTCGTTTATCTCTGGCAATTTATTCACCTCTAAATAATTTTGAATTTCTCTCTCATTTTTCTTTTCTAATTTATACAATCTCTTATAATAATCCACAAACCTCTCCTTGATTTGTTCCGGATCTGTAAATTCCTCTGCTCCTTCCACTATTTTATTAACCACTCTTTCTATTTGTTTCTCTTTAGTTAACCAAGCAAGCAATCTACCAGGCTTGTTTGCCTGTTCGAAATACCTCTGTTTTGTCCATATAATTTTCTTTTCCACCTCGTTGTTTATCAAATTTGCTAAATGTGATTGTAAAATTTTTAAACTTTGGCCCGTATCTTTACATTTTGGATTTTTTACCAGTTCTTTTTCTTTCTCCCTTATTTGTTTGTTTATTTCCAATATATTATTATCTTTATTTTTCTTTATGTTGGCCATTTGTTGAATTGCAAAACCCCTCATGAATGCTTTACTCGCATCCCAGATTATCTTCTTATCTGTATCTTGATTTTCATTTATTTCAAAAAATTCTTTCAGGGTTTCTTTTGCTTTACTTACTCTTTGTTCATCCGCTACAGCCTTAAAACGCAGCGTGGGCGATCGCCGGTCGAAAGGGGTGCCGGCCGATCGCGCCCGCCATCTTGGGTGGACTGCGCATGTCCACCCAAGATGGCGGGCGCGATCGGCCGGCACCCCTTCCGTGCGGTGCGGCAACCTTTAAGGCTGCAGCGCGTGAACAGCAGCACAGACGCTGTGCTGCTGTTCGCGCGTTGCAGCCTTTTAAAAGTTGCCACGCTCGATCACGGGGGTGGGGCCTGCCCCCATAGTGTCACCCTCCGCAGGGCAGTACCTGGGGTGGACCGCCCCCTTGCTCCTGCCCCTGATTAGAAAAATCACATAAGTGGTGAGCACCCTCTGAACTGCTGGGTTATATCTGAGTGATCAAAATTGCACCTGAGCCGGTCTGATGTCAGTACTGTCTGTTTAAGAAACAGAAGAAACGGGTGCTGGTGTTTTGTTCTTAATTGCCCGAAGTGTGGGCGTTACTCTGTGTATATAAAGCTCTGTTAGAAAGCAGTTTCTTGTTGGGAGTTTTGAGAGGTGTGGGGAGTGTTGGAGGTTGGGAGTGTGAGTTCTTTGATAAAGCGTATTTGGAGTTAGTTTTAAAAGAGTCTCTGAGAGAAGGCTAGCAGCTAACAGGGAGTTACTAACAAAATAGAAAAATTCTTTCCAGTAGCACCTTAGAGACCAACTGAAGTTTGTTCTTGGTATGAGCTTTCGTGTGCATGCACACGAAAGCTCATACCAAGAACAAACTCAGTTGGTCTCTAAGGTGCTACTGGAAAGAATTTTCTATTTTGTTTCGACTATGGCAGACCAACACGGCTACCCACCTGTAACAGGGAGTTCTAACTTTGTTTGCTTAAAATTAAAGTCTAGATTAGAAAAGCCTTTTTCTTTTACTCCTGGTGGCCTGCTTCAGCCAAGTCAGTTTCTGTTGCATTTTTTCTTCTTTTGACTCTGCAGGAAGCGTACTTTTATGGGCCACTGTTAACTGGGGTGTGAGTTTTTCTTTTGCACCTTTGTTCAATACCCAGTTATTTTTTCCATCATGAACACCCTTTGAATGCCTTCTCTGCTGCTCTCTCTCTCCAATCTGTATCAAAAAATACTGTGTCCAAAAAGACCCACAACTAGAATTGAAGCTCTGGGGCTGGCAGGAGGTTGGAAGACACTCAGTGGCAGCGACTGCTGTGCTACCCCACATATCGGCTGTTAGGTGGGGAGGCTGAGCAGTGCAAACAAAACCCCACTATGCCTCCAGTTTCTTCAGGGCTTCCTGTGCCCCCACTGATGTCCTCTCCGGGCTCCAGGGAGGGTCTTCTCATGAACCACGAGGACTTTCCAGCTCTCTCCCACCAGGTTTTAATGGAATTGTTTATTATTTCCAGGTTTTAATGGAATTGACATCACATTTTATTCCGCCCCCATTTGCCGGCGCCGCCCAGTAAGCCGAAGAGCCGTGCACGTAGAAGCGGCGACATGGCTGTGACGGAGGGAGCGGCAGCGCGTGGGAATGGTGGGAGGGGCTGCCTCTGTGCATGAGTTGATCACGTGTCAGTGGTGGGGGGAAGTGCCTGTATATAAATGAATGTAAACATCTTGCAGCAAAGGTCATGCAAACCAGCTTTGGGTGTGCAAAACTGGAAGAGAGAGGCAGGTTTGGAACAAGCCTTTGTGTTCCCATATCTTCTTGTTTGGGATGACTCTTCCACATCCTTTTTTGCGCATGCCTTTCATAATCCAAGGGTATGGGGGGGGGAATGTGGCCTTGGGGCCTCAAACGAGACAAACATTTGGGCCTTCACACACACACACACACACACACACACTGCACAGTTTTTCATTGCGAAGGGGACAAAATTGCCAAATTAATAAATCTTTCATTAAAAATGAATACTAAATATTCTCAGGATTGCTTTATAATACAGCGCTAATGTGTTTTTTAAATGTCATTGTCTAGCCTATTCATTTTAAATTTTAAGCATAACAGTGCTCGGTTCTCTCTCCCCCCTCCCCCCTTTTTGAATACGAACCACGCTGTTATTAAAGAATTGAAGTTTTCTGGTGAATGAAGCAGTCCAACTGCTTTTCGTGACAAAGCTGGTAATTAGAAGACCAATTTAATGGTGAATCAGGCAGAAATATTCAAACCATGACGAATGGCTTTAATAATGCAGCTTGCAAAGCTTGAACAGAAATAAATTTCACTTCCAAAACTCTTGCGCTCCCACCCCACCCCTCCCTCAGCCTGCCTGGAAGATAAAACTGCCCAGAATGTGTTTTGTTTCCTTTATACAGTAAAGCTTTTACTAGATTTTAAGTGGGCCAAATAGCTTGCAAATGCAAAGACATCATTCAAGATCCTACGGTTCTCCCTCTCTCTCTCTCTCTCTCTCTCTCTCTCTCGTCCCCTTGAAGGTACACTGTATCAAGAACCCCATCTAAGTTAAAAAGATTTATCCCCCCACACCACCCGGCCGCCGGCCTGCATTCTGCATAGCCACTGCAGGAGCGTTTTATCATTATAACCGTGACTTGCCAGTGTTAGGAAGAGGCTCGGTCGGCCTGAGAATTGAGAGGTAATTTTCGTGTTTGCCATAAGTTTGTTAAGACCACATGCATTCCGCCGTTTTGAAAAATTTGGTTTTTCTGTCCATGCTGGGGCTTCGTAATTGGATAGTAAGAATGTTCAAAGACTAATTTAGTGAATTGCACGATATTTTAAATGGAATTATGCAGGTTTATGAGTCCTCGGAGGGTTGAGCTAGCAGCCTCCTGAGAATAGCTGTTTATCAGTAAATGATATTAGCCGCGCTCACCTAGCTTCTGTCTTCATTAAATTGCTGCTCTTCCAATGGAGGGTCACATCTGAGGCACGCTTTGATAATTTGTCATTATTGTCTTGCTTATTGGAGCATAAAGTTGATACAGCAGAGGTTGCATACTTTGTATAAAGAAGAGGGGAAGGGTTTTTTTATTGTTATTATTACCATTATCAACTATTTCAACTCTCCTCCATATACGAATGGTCCACAAAGCCGAAACGCTTCGTTTTCCAGCTTGTGCTAAAACTATGCACGTTCTCCGAGAATTTGCCGTGATATTTTAACATCATGGTTAGGAGTTTCAGTCATGGAGACATGATATACCCAAAGACAATCGAAGGATACTAGGGTGAATGAGGCTGGGACCCTCCTCTATCAATTGATTTTACGTTTAAATTTAATAATCCTAAACGGGAATTGCCCACCGGATGTTCCAGGTGAATTTACCCATTTGAGCTCACTAACAAATAGTGTTCTTGACTATTTCATTGTTTCTAAAGATTTATTCCCTAATTTTTCATATTTCAAAATAGAAAATGTTCAGTTGAGTGATCATCTTCCTCTGGTTGCCAAAATGTCTATAGGCTGGCAATCGATAGGGAAAGGCACCCTATACATATGGGAATAAACGCGACAACACGAGTTAAAGGATATAGCCAAAAGCCTCTTTTAGGCTACCCAAAGGGGGGAAAAATGTTCAGGGTGAAATAGAGCCTAATGTAACTGCCACAGCCTGCTCGATATTAATTTCTGTGGAAAAGAAAAGGCAAGCTTGTGGTGCACCCTTGACCTTTTCCTAATGGTAGGTAAATGGCAAACACCTTCCTTTCTAGTTTATTAGCCTTAGGGCAAGTTCACACATGTGCATTTATCACTTGGTGGCTGTGTCGTCAAGTGAGGATGGCTCAGGCTCACATGTGTGAAGCATCTCCAACCGTTTCAACTCAGACAGGATATTTAAAAAAAAAAAAATGGAGGCAGTTCAATTATCTTAATTTATTCGTTGTGTTTTCCTGAAAGTAAGACCACTGAGTCACCCGAGAGGCAAAACACACAAATCGGCCGCTTTGCAGGATCGTACCATTTCAGACGCTCCCTGCCCATTCAAAACTCGTAAGTGAGGGAGAAGGCTTGACTAGAAACTTCTAACTTGGCATTTGTGTGGATTTATTTTTTTTATTTTTTATGTATGCGTTTATTTATTTTTACATGAGGAAACATTCAAACATTTGCTTTTCTCACTTAGGATCATAGCTGTCAACCTTTTCCCTTTTTTGCGGGAAATTCTCTTATTATAGCATTGGGGAAAAGCAGGGAGGGTTGACAGCAATGCTTAGGATAGGGAGAGGTTCAACAATGGAGGTATTAAATAGGGAAGTCAATAATAATGTGTTCATAGGTGACTCAACTCTCAGAGTTTGCAGCAGTGGAAAGAGTCTTGGAGGAAAGAAAAGCACATTTATCTCCCATCGTCTTGGAGAGACTCGTTTATATTTTTGTTTTTTTCCAACAAAAAGCAAGCACTCTCGGCTGGAATATATAGAGAAGGGTTGTTGTTTTTTTAAGATAAGGAGTTTTCTACTGGGAGTCCAAGGATTAAACTTGGATTTTGGAAAGCTGGATTCAAAAGTCAACTCTGCTGAGTATACATTGTATCTTCCATTCATTGTATAGACATTGTGTCTTGTATCTGGTCTTTTTGTATCATAGCCTCAATTCCCATCTGCAAAACGGGAAGCGACTTCACAAGATTGTTGCGAGGTCAGTAAATAAATATATCGCCACTCATTCGTTCATTGGTCTCTAAATGTATTTATATACTGCTTTTCACATGGTCTCACAAAGTAGCTTACAAGATATATTTATATTTATTTTGTGTGTGTGTGATTAGTTTTTTTTTTAAAGCTACTGCTTCTTCCTTCTCCCATCATCCTCCAGGACAAGAGAAGCTCCTCTGGTGGCCGTAGGGGGAAAGAGGCTTTACAACTGGGAGCTGAATAGTCACCACTCATCGGGCTGTTTTTATATGCATTTAAGAAGAAGGTTTTATTTTATTTTATTTTATTTTATTTTATTTTATTTTATTTTATTTTATTTTATTTACTGTCCTATACCCGGAGGTCTCAGGGCGGTGTGGCGTTTCACCCCTAAAGGTTCTCCAAGGGTTAACTTGGCAGGGAGGAGATTGACCAATGGGAGCTCTCCAGGCAATTAGAGTGTGGAAGGATGGCAGTTAGAGAGGATAGAAAAGGCAGTTAGAGGTTGGAAGTTAGGCAGTTGAGTCAGAGTTAGAGGGGGATAGAGAGAGGGAGATAGAGCTAATGAGCAGAGCTAGAGCAGGTTAAATAATTAACAGGAGGCATTAGGGATAGTTATTGGAATACTAGGTAGAGAGTTGAAATATACTTATCTGAATAACCATACAGTTATATTAAACGTTTTACCAAGTCATTTGAAACCATTACGCTTTGTACAAACAATAAAGAAACTTATGTTTTATTTTTACCACAATCCGAATCTGAAGTGAGTTATTCATTGCCAGAGTGAATACTGGCTGGTGGCAGCGGATATACCATATGTCGTTGGGGCAGTTACCAATAGACCGTTAAACGTCCGGGGGTGCTGCTCAGGTCTGAGAGAGTGACTGCGACAGGCGGTTCACAGAAAAGATCACAATATATAAAATCAAAATAAAAACAATAACCCAACGACACGCCCCCCCCAAAATAGCCACATTTTAAAAGGGTATAGGATGTCAATCAGGTCAACCAAAGGCCTGGTTTAAAAGGAACATTTTTGCCTGGTGCCTAAAGGTTTATAATGAAGGTGCCAGGCGAACTTCCCTGGGGAGAGCACTCCACAAACAGGGAGCCACTGTACAGAAGGCCCGTTCTCGTGTTGCCACCCTCTGGACCTCTTGAGGCTTTTGGCTTTTACTGAGCCAGGGGCGTACCCAGGATCAAAACTAGGGGGGGGGCAAGCCATGGTCGTTCAGGTTCAAAAACAAAAACAGCTTCAAAAAACAAAAACAGCTTCAAAAAACAGAAAAACTCCCCCCCCCAAACAGAAAGCCCCAAATGGCTGAAAAACTCAGTTTCCCAGGATCCTCAGTCCTCGCAAAGGAACTACTCACCATGCAAGGGAACTCAGTTTGCCAAGCTCCCTTGCAACGATGAATCCCGGCAACGATGAATTCGCCCCCTGACACTGCCCAAGTCTCAGCCTGCATCCCCATTTGACCAAGCAGGGTGCAGGCTAGGATCCGGTCTCTGATAGGCACGCCAGCTCTTTGTCGGCATGAGGGAGGGGGAAACAGCCGGTGCACACACACACACACACACACACACAGTGGCCAACTGCCTCGGCAAGAGCGGAAGAGCTCAATTGTTATTGAGATTTTGGGAGGGGGAGAAAGACCAGTCTTGAGCTTTTTTTTCCTTTTAGGCTGCCGATAACCATTTATTTTTATTTTTTTTTGCTTCGGGGGGCAGCTGCCCCCCCTGCCCCCCTGGGTACGCCCATGTGCTGAGCCAAACCTTTGTTTGTGAGTCAGGACCATCAGTCTCAAAGAATCATGCCTTTTATTAAGTGTGACTCTGACTGTTGCTGCATATGTGGCCAAAACAGTGTCACCTAAACACAAAAGGGTTGACTTGATGGATAACGCTTTATCCAAAGATTTAAAGGATTTCCAACAAAGCGCAACAGCAAACCAATGTTGAAAAGATAGTCAATTAATACAATACATCCTTTTTCATTTTTTTTTTTACTGAAAGAATTCAAATTATAAAGAAATATTTCAGATAGAAAAATCCAAGTTGGAGACTGAACTAATAGAACCTAAGAATAAAAATCTTTCCAGGATGTACAATTTGTTGCTGGAGTGGCATACACAAAATGAAATGGTCAAGTCTACTATGATCGAATGGGCAAAGGATGTGGGGCACAACATCATGTTGGAGGATTGGGAAAAACTTTGGAATACAAATATAAGATTTTCAGCATGCAGTTTACTAAGAGAAAACATTATGAAGATGAAGTACAGGTGATATTTAACCCCTGTGAAATTAGCCAAAATATACCATGGCTTAAGCAACAAATGCTGGAAATGTAAACAATCAGATGGAACCTTCTTCCATATGTGGTGGTTGTGCCCCAAAGTGAAAGACTTCTGGGAAAAAAATTATAATGAAATTAAGAAAGTGTTGAAAAACACGTTTAAGAAGAAACCAGAGGCCTTTCTGCTGGGCATTCTTGGCCAAGATATTAGAAAGAGTGATAGAAATTGGTTTTTGTATGCCACAACAGCAGCTAGAGTCTTGATAGCTAAGAACTGGAAGACAGAAGAATTACCTACGATCAATGAATGGCAGATGAAAATGATGGACTGTATGGAACTTGCAGAAATGACTGGGAGAATCCGTGACCAGAGAGACGACGTGGTGGACAAAGAGTGGGAAAAAATTTAAATTGTATTTAAAAGAGCATTGTAATATTTAAAATTAGATATATTTTGAGAACAAGATAGGTTGTAGAGTAGAAGTTAGATTTATGATATATAAGATGATAAGATAAGATAAGATATGAGATAGATTTAAGTAATTAGGTAAGGATAAAATGAATTAAGGGATAAGGAATTTTAAGAGTTTGTAATTATTAGTAAAAAGAATATAAGGAATTAGACTTAGGAGGTTACATGAAAGGTATTTACAAGGGACGCAGAAGGAGGGGATAGGAGGAAGTCCCACTAAGATGTGAGAAAAGATGGGAAATTGTTAGAAATAATAAGTTGTAGTTTATATGTTTTTATTTGTTATAGTTGGTTTTTATTGTGTGTTGTTGTTGTTTATGTATGTTTATTTTGAAATTTTTTAATAAATATCTTTTTTTAAAAAGAATTCAAATTATAAAGAAATAAAATGATACTGAGAAGAAAGGGGGGCAAGTGAGGGGGAAAGACCAACAATGTCTATAAGAAAAAAATGCAGTGTAGTACTGTATACTCCTATACATTCTTATATAAATTGATATTGTGCTATTTTCCTAACACATATGTAGATATTAAGAGCCCAGGGGATGTGGGTGGCGCTATGGTCTAAACCACTGAGCCTAGGGCTTGCCGATCGGAAGGTTGGCAGTTCGAATCCCCACAACGGGGTGAGCTCCCATTGCTCAGTCCCTGCTCCTGCCAACCTAGCAGTTCAAAAGCACGTCAAAGTGCAAGTAGATAAATAGGTACCGCTCCAGCGGGAAGGTAAACGGCATTTCCGTGCACTGCTCTGGTTCGCCAGAAGCAGCTTAGTCATGCTGGCCACATGACCCGGAAGCTGTCTGTGGACAAACGCCAGCTCCCTTGGCCTATAGAGTGAGATGAGCGCCACAACCCCAGAGTTGTCCGCGACTGGACCTAATGGTCAGTGGTCTCTTTACCTTTACCGTACATTCTGAATAAACTCATTCCAAATGTCATATTTATTCAAAGTCTACGTCTATAAGCAGCCTGTTCATAAGTTGCGAGTGTTGCCATACTGTCGATCCATCGATTAAAGGGTATCAGATCTTTATTCCTCCAATTCATCAGTATCAGTCTCTTGGCCACCAGCAACACAAAACATTCAACAAAATTTCAAACATCATCACCAAATTCTTTATGCAATGGCTTAATGGCAAGGAAAGAAGAGCAGCGCTTCAGAACAGTGTTCTCTGCCAAAGAGATCTAAGAGTTACAGGGTAAAAACTGCTAGCTACAGTGCTGATTTTATGCTTGATGCAGTGTGACAACTGTGACTAAAAATATTATGTAAGGGTGTAAAAAAGCAGGCTGCATATGGTGCATTGCAAGGACAGCTGCACATTGCCCAGTCTCTTATCTGGGCAAACCTTGCTTAGCAAAATTGGGACAATTTATCACTCCACTGCCGGGAGCAGTATGCACTACAAGGAAGTGATTAGTTCCCAGCTTTGGTACTTTCTGAGAAAGTAGTACTCCGAATAAGAAGGTCAGCTCAGAGCTTAAACCAACTCGTGTGAACTATAATGCTTGAGGGATTAATAATGGGGCATGGTACCTTGTGTCTCAGTTGTTCAAAAGAAGTTGTGGTTGGAAGCACTTGATAGCTATTAGCATGTGACAAATGTTCACTGGTCGCTGGGAAGTCAGGATAGTTGGAGTCAATGAATTTTCCAACTGACAAATAAGGGGGGGGGGATAGGAGTCCAATCCATCAATGAGTTCAGAAGGTTCCTTAATCCTGTTTAGAGACTCTGTTGCACTTGATGTCAGAAACTTGGTAAATGTTGACATTTTTCGGTAAGTCCTAAGATTTTAAAGGAGGTAGTGGGGAATGTCAGAAAATGCTAATTGATCGATCTCAATTGCTTTCATTAAACAACTGACATGAATTTTCATTTCAGTCATCTACTGTTAAAGAATGACATGCACTGTGGTGAAAAAAATGCAGGGTGACAATTAACATTCACTAGTATGTCTCAGGAACCACCAGGTACTTTCACTAAATTGCCAGTTTACAGCTTCAGTTCAATAGCTTACTGGGAAAGGTTAGCATTTACTGGGATAGGTTGGAAAATGTCCAGAACTAGGCGGATGATGGAAGCCTGCCCTAGAAAAGGGCAACCCTGTGTTGAATGTTCTCCTTCCTGCTCTAACAACAGCATCATGCTATGTAACATTAACCCCCATTTTACGATGTCACAATGTTGTACATCTTCCAACCCTATGAGTGGAAGCCACTGATGTGAATAAGAGTACAAAGCAGCACAACATCACAATATGGGAGTCACATTGTGTTCCATATCTACAAAAAAGTTATGGGTTGTACAATGATTTGGCATATGAGATCATCACAATGACCTCAGTACCCAAATACACATCTTTTCATCAGATTCCAAGGATGCAGTGGAACTCCTGAACCAGTGTCTGAGATCAATGATGGAGTGGACATAGATGAACAAACTGATACATAATCCAGACAAGGCAAAAGTGGTTTTGGTCAGAAGGAATTCTGATTCAGTATTAGGTTTACAAGTTGTTTTGGAAGCGAATCAAATCACAATATTATGTTTTTGACATTTGTTGAAAACTTCTTTTCTCTAAAGCTTTCCCAAAGTAGTCTATTTTATTTCAGCAGTTTTACTTCTTGTGGGTTTTTATGGTTTAATACTTTTTTATTATCTGTATTATGTGTTTTATGTTATGTACTTTTCTTCTTCTGTTTAGTTGTTCAGTATTTTGTATTTTTATATTTTATCGTCAACCAATTTGGCTAAATCCTGAACTGAATTGGACCACTTTAGACCAAATCTGAATCAGGTTGAGGCAGCTCCAAATCTGTCTGAATCCAGGCAAATGGATCTGAATCAATATGCTCCAGACAGCCTGTCTCCAAAGTGCTGCAAAACAACAACGTATAAGGAGAATGTCAGGGTAGAAAGGGAACTCTAGCTGCCAAAACTGGGCTAAATACAGTGCTATTTTTCTAGAAAAAGAGGTGCTGGAACTGAGTTCTGCCGAGTTCTGGCTGGAAAAAAGCCACACACACACACACAGAGAGAGAGTGAGTTTGTTGTCATTGTGTTAGTGTTGCAATTAGCTGTAACACCATGTTAAGGGAGTGACACTGGGTAATGTGAAAGTTCTACGTGTGTTCCTGAAAGGCTCATTCACACATTCAAGGCATCACTTGGTGTTGTTGATATTGAATAATTGATGGGCATCTATGAGCCAACCATTACAATACTTCAAACTTTGCAAAATAAATAATAATCTTATACATAAGATTATTATAATCTTATATTTGGGTCACCATCCTTCTGCATACACCTAGGAATAAATCCATTTGAGGTCTGCAAAGTTTACTTCTGAGTAGAAACAAACAGAAACCTGCTGGTAGTTTTGCAAAAGAAGTTTCTACTGGATTTCTTTCTTTCTTTCTTTCTTTCTTTCTTTCTTTCTTTCTTTCTTTCTTTCTTTCTTTCTTTCTTTCTTTCTTTCAAAAAAAAACCACCCGGTCCTCTCAAATATCCAATAAATTGCTAAACCAAGGCAATTTATGATCCTCCATGTATCTCTGTAAAGAAAATTCTCCCTGCAGGTAGACTTAGTATGTCTAAAATCCAAAGTTATTAGAGGCAGTTTTGTGAAAGGGATCATTAATTATGGCACATGAAAGTTTAATAGCCAGCTTCTTTTCTGCAGGAACCGAGATCAAAGTAGCTACCATATGTTGACCAAGCAAGTATGCGAACAGAGAGGTGCTTTTTCCCACCCACCCCTTTATTGGGATACATTTTATAGTTACATTTTCATTACTGTTCTTCATGGCAAGTATACCAAAAGGTATTTTACTTAGGCTGAAAGCTTAATGACCGGGGAGGAAGCACCACTGAATTCAGTAAGACTTCCTTTTGAGTAGATTGCTCCACTAGCAAGATCCTTGTTTACTCATCAAGCATGCAGCTGTCAGGCTGTTAATAGGGGGGGGGATCTTATTGAACTTATTGATCCAATTTTGAAACATCTTCACTGACTCCTCTAGTCCCAATTCAATGTGCTGGTTCTAACCTACAAAGCACTAAAAACAGTCTGGTCCTAAGCACTGCATAGATTGCTTTCTCCCCTGATAAAGTCACATCTTCCAACATTTCTTCAATGAAAATTGGGACATATTATTATTATTATTATGGTGCTGGAGGAGACTCTTGAGAGTCCCATGGACTGCAAGAAGATCAAACCTATCCATTCTCAAGGAAATCGGCCCTGAGTGCTCACTAGAAGGACAGATCCTGAAGTTGAGGCTCCAATACTTTGGCCACCTCATGAGAAGAGAAGACTCCCTGGAAAAGACCCTGATGTTGGGAAAGATGGAGGGCACAAGGAGAAGGGGACGACAGAGGATGAGATGGTTGGACAGTGTTCTCGAAGCTACTAACATGAGTTTGGCCAAACTGCGGGAGGCAGTGAAGGATAGGCGTGCCTGGCGTGCTCTGGTCCATGGGGTCACGAAGAGTCGGACACGACTGAACGACTGAACAACAACAACAACAACAATATTATTATTATTATTATTATTATTATTATTATTATTATTATTATCAACCTCACCCACCACTCTGGGAGGCTTTCTACATATATAAAAACATAATAAAACATTAAACATTGAAAACCTTCCCTATTCAGGTCTGCCTTCAGATGTCTTCTGAAAGTTGTATAGTTACTTATCTTCTTGGCTCAGGGGTCAGATAACTCCATACCCTCCAACATTTCTCCAATGAAAACAGGGACGCCCTAAGGAAAAGCAGGACATTCTGGGATCAAATCAGAAACTAGGGTGGCTTCTGTTACTCCGGGACTCTCCCTGGAAAATAGAGACACTTGGAGGGTCTGTAAAGTAAGTTAGGTCATCTATGGAAGGAACGCTGTTCCATGTTTCGTCGCTACTGGAAGAAGCAGGGTGGTGATGTGGGGCAGGGCCTTTTCATTGGTGGCACTGAAAATATGGAGGAACACGCTGCCCATATAATTTTCAGATGTTTGTTTATTTTAGGGATGTTTGGATTTGATTCAATTATGAATTTATGTTTACTGCTATTGCTTCATTTGGCTTTCTCAGTGTTGCAGCTTCATTAGTTGCTATTATTTGGGGGGAGGGGGCAGAATTGTTTTATTCATAAGCTGCTATTTTCACCCCAGAGCAGATTTTAAAATACCTAGAAATAAATGAAGATATCATTAAACAAACAGAACAGGTGAACAAATTGACGGCCAATGAATCCACAGAACAAAATGATACTTTTCATATTATGTTGCAATGTGATAACCACATGCTCAGACGGGCTATATATCATTGAAGCGCAGATTAAAGTCATGGAATGCGGAGCAATTCTTAAGGAATAAAGAAGCAACCTGCTTAGATACCTAACAAGAAAATGTTCCATCATTAGGCCAGCTATCCTCACTCAGTACCAGCACAATTGTGATTGCAAATGATAAAGCCCTGTCTTGTGCTCTCTAGGGCAGAAAGGCCAATTGGTGGATCACATAATGGATCTCTTAACAGCATACAATGCTACACCAAAGCAAACCAACCTTCTTCCTTGTAAACTTAAATCAGGGAAACTTTTGCATACTTGGGGGATGCTTCACGGAGCTGATCCATACCTCTCTTTCACTTCATAGCAGAAACTGGTCTCCTGAGCAGCACATCTACACAATGACCGCTCCCCACATCAAATGGGGGGCGCCTTTTGCGTGGTCGTGTGCAGTCCCCCCCCCCGGATCCCAGTGTGGCTCCTGGTAGTACAGGCTGGCTTCACCCTCCCCAGACTGGATACCTGGAAGTCTCCGCCTACCTCAGCCAATTGCCCAATCCCACCTGGGGAGGCGTTGCCAGGGGATCGGCCAGGTAGGGGGAGGGACCGCCCTGCCCATACGACAGAAGGTGAATCTTACCTGCGAAGCATCAGTTGGCTCAGAGCTTCTCCCACCCTGCCCTCCCTCAGTGAAGCCTTCTTTTGCAGGTTAACCTCTTCCCCACAGGTACGCGGGCGCTGCTACATCAGGGTCGCTGTTGAAGGGCCAGAAAGGAATTTCCCTGCATTGCCAGGTTTTGCCTTCCCTGTGCAAAACCTCACAACTTTGGCGTTTTCAGGCCTTGGGCGAAATCCTTTAGTCTGTCTTCCTAAATGGGGGGGGGAGGGTGAAGCAGTGACCCATGCCCCCCTTGCGGTTGTGATCCCAGGGTTCCCCATTAAAGGGGTCTTGAGGGGAGGCATTGGCCATACGCTGAGATACTGTCATTGGTCTCCCCTGCAGTGGCGGCGAAATGGGGGGGGGGCTCTCTGCTTGAACATATGTTCTCCAGAGCCAGCCCAATCCCCACACATTCTGGATAACCCTGAAGTCTCCCAGATCCCCGGCTGGGGACTGGGAAGGATAAACGCCCAATGCCTGAGCCAAGGTCTCCCTACATCTGAAACTTAATAAAGTTCTGACCAATTTTAATCCCATAGCGCGTTGTCTTGAGTCATTATTCCGCTTGAGGGTCGCCTGGGGTTGGGGGGACTCCGCCTGTCCACACAATAAAATCTGTGCTCTCCCTTGTGTCAAGTGCTTCCCAACTGTAAAACGCATGTACTGACACATATTGTATTTGCAAGCGCATGTTCCATTGCCAGTCCTTTGTGGATGGTTGATTCAAGTGTAGGATCCACAGATTTTCTTATTCTTTCATTTATCAGTTCAAGGGGCAGGGAAAATGTTTTAGCATACTTGAATTAAAACTTGGTAGAGTGTTCAGAGGTCAGATAAAATGGCTTTGTGGCTCGGGTTTTGCCAATGGCAGAGTCACCGGACATCACTAGCACAATTTATTATAGCATATAGCAAAAAAGCACAGAGACACAACATCTTTTTTAAACCTTGGGCTCCGATGGGGCACAGCGAGAGATGCCCAGTGCAGAACTCTTTTTTAAAAAAGATTCTTTTAAAACCACTGAAGACTGCAAAAGGATGAGGAGGGCAGGTGAAACAGTACATGATTCGTAGGCTGTTCCCGGAGAAGAAAGATTGACTCTGAGAACTGCAGTTTTGTTAGATGATTAGAGTCTCTGGACAACCTGCAGCACTCTTAACAAACTACAGTTTCCAGGATTCTTCGGGGTAAGCTGTGACTGTAGCATAATGCTGCTTTAAATGTATAGTGTCAATTCACATGGACTCTGGGAATTGAGTACAGTTGGCTAGGAACACAAAATTCTTATATATATATATTTTTCATAAATACAACAAATCAATTTATGGCATTTATTTAGCCCCTGATTAAACTATGGCTCCTGGGATAGTTCACAAATTTAAATTACTAAGATGCACAACTCTCTGTGACAGGTAGCTTTTAAAGAGACATTGTCATTCAGCCGTGAACATTGTTCATTTTTTGTTTTAAAGAACTACCGGTATGTTTTATATTTGAATTAGAATTCTAGAATCCTAGAGTTGGAAGGGACCTCCAAGGATCTTCTAGCTCAACCCCTGCAATGCAGAAATATGCAGCTAGGCTGTGTGTTTAGGGTTTTGTTTTTGTATAAAATTTTATGTCGATAATTGCACGAAGCATCTGCGTGGAAGAAAAATTGCAATAGTGAATCATAATTGCCTATAGTTCAACAGATGTAGACTTTCCCCATAGGCAGTAGCTATTCAATACACACTCCTTTTGCAATGTGATCACCCGTTCTCGATGGGCTTCCTTCACCTCCTCACTGAGCTTCTTGGATAACTCTTTTGCAAGGCCCCCAAAAGCGGAATGACTTGACTTGCCTTCCTTTGAGAGAAGGTATTATTTTCACCTTTAATATATGGACGACAACATTGCTTCCATTCCGCATGGGCTCGGAAAGATAAGCCCCCAGCATTTGATCAGCAGGTGCTTCTGCTGAGTGAGCTTTCACTGCATCCTCCAGAGTATTGTTCATCTCCCTCCAAATGGAATAATTAGGACTCTTTGGACCAATACGATAAATTGGTTGCCAATAGCAGTGCTCGAGATTCCCTGCTAACCACAGATGCCCTGCTTTTATGTTCCATTTCGTTTCCCGATCCCGAAAGCAGAGTTTCCTTGCATTGCTCCTATTTCCTACCCCCCAGTTCCGGCTTGGCCTTCTGGTGACCTTTTTGACATTCATTAACGTCAGCCTAAGGTCATTTGTATCGGTCTGCCCATCTATATAGGGGTGTGCAAACTCACAGCTGCTTAATGAGGATTATATACTCCTTAGCGTCCTTTGATTACCCTTTTGGGATGGCTAATGGTGATCCACACTGTCCCCATGCGCGTTTGTGTACAGAGTGGCATGGCTAATCCACAATAGTACACCATCAGACTTCTGTAGCAATGCCTGAGTCCATCAGGGACCACGACTCTGCTCTTGTAAACAACAGGCATTTCCAAATGGGAACTCGCTGTGGACACTGAACAGCTCAGGTTTGCAGGTTTTTGGGGCGTGGGGCATCCAAACAATGTCATCCAATTCTACCCGGACGAGCCCTCAATAGGGGATCGGGTGGCACTGTGGTCTAAACCACTGAGCCTCTTGGGCTTGCCTGTTGGAAGGTTGGTGGTTCAAATCCCCGTGACATGGTGAGCTCCCGTTGCTCTGTCCCAGCTTCTGCCAACCTAGCAGTTCAAAAGCTTACCAGTGTGAGTAGGTAAATAGATACCGCTGCGTCGGGAAGGTAAACGGTGTTTCTGTGCGCCAGAAGTGGTTTAGTCATGCTGGTCACATGACCCAGGCGGCCTGAAAAGCAAGATGGGCACCACACTCCATAGTCGCCTTTGACTGGACTTAGCTGTCCCGGGGTCCTTTAACTTTTACCTTTACTTATTCTACCACCACCACCGTAATCTGGATTTACTCTTTCCACAGGGCTTTTATGGGGCAGAGGCTACTTGTCTGATTTTCTTCAAAAACAATAAATCTGGATTATATGGGGAAATAATAAGGGATAACATTTAGATAATGATGAAGTCAGGTGGATGACTTGTGCACATGAGCAGCATCAAGTCTACAATAAGCTGCCATATGGGAAAACAACGACCTGGCACTGAATTCATATCCTTTTAATAAACTGGATTAAACAAGTAATAAGTAGGGTAGCATAGTTATGTATGACTTGTGGTGGGCTGAATATGCAATAACATGACAACCACTGCTTACTTACACAGTAAAGCACCCCAGAACTTTTTCACCCATCCCATGCTGTTTATTTCAGTAATCCCTTCTGGAAGAAAACATGCGTTTGTAGGAAGTTTTTAGTTTTTTGGTTTAAATTCAAAAAGCATTTATTCAAAAGTTACAGTACAGTTACAATACAATAAATACAGTTACAATACAATTACAATAAATAATACAATAAATGTCAATTTATGCCCTCCACAGACACCTCTACGATGATGGTGGAATTAAAATATCCTGTTCTTCTTCAATAAAAGAGAAAAAGGAAGACCAAATCGTGTCAAAGGTATCTTTTTTTGAAGATGCCTTTCATTAGTCGCTAATGATCTGTGAAGCGTTCTGATAGAGCAATGCTCCAGATGTTATTAAACCAAGCCTCTGTTGAGTTTGTAAGAAGTTTAAGGTTGGTAGTTTTTTTTTTTTAATATATCCATGCTGTAACTGGTAAATAATAAGAATAATATTTTTATATTCTGCCTTTCCCCAAGACTGGGACTCAAAGAGGCTGATATGTACAATAGAAAAATCTAAAAATAAGAAAAGAAAACCATTAATACAAGTAATAACAACAACAATAACAAAAATCCCAGTCAGTTCCTAAAAGCCTTTTGAAATAAGGTCTTGTAGCCACATTATCTATGGAATTACTGTTTTTTTCACCATTAAGTCTTAAAAGGCTGCTGTAATGTTACAGCCATTTCACTCACTTGTGCTGGCCTTATAGCCAGAGCCGTCTGGGGACTCAGCTACACTCAGTCAATTATATCGTTATAACAGCATTATATACATGCGACATCAAATGGCACTGTAGAGTTTGACCCTTCACCAATGTGGTTTTCCATTAAGAGCTTTATAATGTGTTTTCCTGTGACATTTTTTAAAATGTGTCTAGATCCAGCCTGGATGCTGCAATTTCATAGGAGCGCTAGAGAAGAAGCGGAGGGGGGGGATGCAAAGGGTGGGATTTGACTAATGAACTGGGGGGGGGGGGAGCCCCTTGCAAGGACTTCCACTTTTGCAATGGGGGTTTTCACCCCAGTCGCCCCATCCTGGCTGTGGCCTCCCCCCGAACAGTGCACAGGGGAGGGGAGCGTCATTCAGTCTCGCAAGCGGCAATGCCTGCACAGACAGAATGTTCACCATAGAACCATGTTGAATCCCACCCAGAATTTGGCAGCTTTCTGAGGACCTCCCATTGTGTTTGAAAACAAAAGATTTTTTTAGGGGGGGTCTGTGTGCAGATATGCACACGAAACCATGTAAACGATGCCTGGCGAAATTTCGGATGCAGGAGAGGTAGTCGGATAAAATTTCCACACTTCGGTATCCTTGCTTCTCCTACCAGCATAAATTATGCAGGCACCCAAAATTGCAGAATGAATTATGCAAATTGGAGGAAACATGCAAATTTGCTTTAATAAAGATCACAGGCTGATTCGTTTTTTTTTTCTTTGCTGGATTACACACAGCCCTGTGTATTACAAGTAGCAAAACAGTCGACGCGAAGAATCTGTTTTGACAGACCCCGCTCTTCCTAAGGATGTTTTATTGATGACAACACAGGAATCAGAGGCTTCATGTAACTACAACCACTTGCCCTTTGATGGTACAAAACCTGGAGAAAACCCCATTTATATATTTTTTTAGTAAATAGATAAACCAGCTAGCCTGTTTTGCCCAATTGTGCATTTTCTTCCATGCTTGCCTGCCTCTTGAATTTGTCACAACAAACCAAAATCCAGCTGACACACAAAATCCATCTGTCACCAGCAACAGGTCTGGACCATTCAGAGAGACATCAGTCATCACACCAGACCCTCCAAGTGTCCCTATTTTCCAGGGACAGTCCCTGATTTACAGAAGCCAGTCCCGGTTTCGGATTTGATCCCAGAATGTCCTGCTTTTCCTTAGGATGTCTCTATTTTCATTGGAGAAATGCTGGAGGGTATGGCGTTATCCGACCTGCAAGCCGTCTGAAGGCAATCCTGTAGAGGGAGGTGTTTATTTTTTTAAATGTTTCATGTTTTATTACGTTTTTATATATGTTGGAAGCCGCCCAGAGTGGCTGGGGCAACCTAGTAAGATGTGTGGGGTATAAATTGTAAAATTATCATTATGGAATGGGAAGTCCCTATTTTCATCAGAGAAATGTTGGAGAGTGTGGTACACTGAGAATGAAAAATAGCTGCCTGAGTCATTCACGCATGTGTGGAAATGAGGGTGTCTTAAAATGAATTCCATTCAACAAAGCATGTGGGACACAGAGAGAACCCTACACTACTACCAGAAATCCCACTGTAATATTATATAATCGGGTCTTGCAAAGAGTTTAAGTGAGCAAGAGTCAGCTGATTTGGGGGCTTTGGGGGAGCATATAACAAGGAGGAGGAGGAGGAAGAGGAGGAGGAGGAGGAGCGTCTCCACCCCCATCATTCTACCCGGACACTGAGGTCCAGCTCCGATGGCCTTCTGGCAGTTCCCTCACTATGAGAAGCCAAGTTACAAGGAACCAGGCAGAGGGCCTTCTCAGTAGTGACTCCCACCCTGTGGAACGCCCTCCCATCAAATGTCTTTCCCCCCACACAAAATAGTTTATTTATACACTGTTTAACAAAGATATACAATACATGTTACAATTGTAAGTCATAATAAAAACTTTACCAAAAAGAAACCATTAGCAGTTATCGTCATCATTTTGCTTGGTTATTGTTCCATTCCTTTCTGAATTATTACATGAAGATCTATATTAATTTGTGCGATGTTAACCGAACATATCATTTCCTCAATCCATAAATAAACAAAACACAAAAAACACAAAAATAAAAAACAATCAAATACCCTCCCCCCTTACCCTCCCCCAAAAACCACCTAAAAAAGGAAAAGGGGGGGAAATGCAGAGATTAAGAATGAAAAACAGTATCAATCAAAAAGCTCAACCATCAGATGTCAAAGAGATAAACAACTACCTGATGTTTAGAAGACATCGGAAGACAGCCCTGTTTAGGGAAGTTTTTAAGGACTAATGTTTTAATCTACAGTGGTACCTTGACTTACGAATTTAATCCATTCCGAATGCACATTTGTAGGTCAAAAAATTCATAAGTCGAAAAAAGTGATTTCCCCATAGGAATGAAAAATTTGAAAAAAATTGTATGTCGAGTAAACCGCATCTAAAATTCGTAAGTTGAGTAAACCCCATCTAAAACCGCCAACAGATGTCCTTCGGGTGTCGAAAAATTCATAGGCGTGCGGGCACTTTTTTCATTCGTAAGTCGAAAAATTCGTATGTCGAGTAATTCGTAAGTTGAGGTACCACTGTATTCTTAATCTCTGTTGGAAGCTGCCCAGAGTGGCTGGGGAAACCCAGCCAGATGGGCGGGGTACAAATAAATTATTATTATTATTATTATTATTATTATTATTATTATTATTATTATTACAACATTTCATTGTTTATATGCCACCCATCTTACTAGGTTGCCCCAGACACTCTAAGAGGCTTCTAACAAAGTAAAACACCAAACACAATAAAACTGGCAGAGCCCACAAAGTCGAGCCTTTATCTATTTATGAGGATATATTTGCTAGAAGCAATCTTTAAATTAAAAAACTTCAGAGCACGTTATGCCATGTTTTGTGTGAACACCAGGTTAACACCCTTATTGGCATTAGTGATGGACCAATTCCCTAAAAACGAATTCTGAAAGAGGTGACCAATTGCTAATATTTTTAAGGACTCTTGGAAAAATTCTCATTTTCTCAAGAATTCTAAAATGAGTCGTGGTGTTAGCTTGCACTTAGAATAGGTTGGTTTTTTTAAATTAAAAAAATCATCATTTTTGATAACTAAGTTACACATCCCAAAGGTCATTTTTAAAATATGAGGAACCAGTGGACAAATTTGGGCTCTCTGAGTTGAAGTATTGCATGAAGATGTGCAGAAAGAAGCTAATTTATGTTCTTATCTTTGAGGTAGGGTTGCCATATTCCCAAAAGTGAAAATCCAGACAGAGTTGTTGAGTTATGCTTTGTTTTTTTGGTCAAAATTATTGAGCTTTTGAACATCTCATCCCCCAAAATTAAAATTCCCAGACATTTTACCGATTATGCAAAAATCCGCCCGGACACCTAAATGCTGCCCGATTCCAGGACATATCCAGACATATGGCAGCCCTATTTGAGGGGAATTATCAATTTTACAAAACCAAAAAGAACAATTGAGGGATCTAGTAAGTTAGAAACTCCTATCATATCATCTGTATGATCTAGTACTCATCTTCAAAAATATCTCTTTTGGGACATGCCCAATATATACTGGTAATATCTGCTCTAATAGCTTGAGAACACCATTGTGTTCTTTAAGAAATTTCAATATACTTATGATCAAATATGAAATTCAAATGAATATTTGCATCCAGTTTGTATCCACTATATTTCATTGGTGTATGAGACTAACTTGTATGCAATCTGGATCATATGCAATCTGCATTATCAGATATAAATGTCTCATAATATATTTATGGAAATTTAAGCAAAAACATCTAGTGATCTCTGCATGCAAGGTGAAATATAATGGATTCAGTGAAATATAATGGAGCATTCTTCTGCTAGAGCAGAGGTCCTCATACGTTCTGTTCAGAGCATCCAGTTGGGAGGGCTGACAATTATCGAGTCCTACCAGTCACAAAATTGTCGCACGGGCTGGAGTCAGTCACAAACTGATGGCAGATGGAGGTGAAATTTGACATAATCAGCTGACCATCACTGACCTTATTTTTTACTAATATCTTATCCCTTTTTGGAAATTGCTAAATTCTTTGCTGCAGCATTTTCCTTGTTGCAAGGAGTTCCATAGTTCAACTTTCCTTAAGTCAAATAGTGGTATTCAGCTATTTTATTCAGAGAGGATTTGTTGAAGTTAATGGACCTAATTTAGCCATGTTCATTCATTTCAATGGGTCTGTTCTGAGTAACAACTTAATTGAGTGGCACTCATTATCTCTGGCAGTATTGTGACACAGCTCCCCATTTTAGGAAGAATTAATAATAATAACTGGATATGGAACAACTGATTGGTTCAAAACTGGGAAAGGAGTACGACAAGGCTGTATATTGTCTCCCTGCTTATTTAACTTATATGCAGAATTCATCATGCGAAAGGCTGGACTGGATGAATCCCAAGCCGGAATTAAGATTGCCGGAAGAAATATCAACAACCTCAGATATGCTGATGACACAACCTTGATGGCAGAAAGTGAGGAGGAATTAAAGAACCTTTTAATGAGGGTGAAAGAGGAGAGCGCAAAATATGGTCTGAAGCTCAACATCAAAAAAACTAAGATCATGGCCACTGGTCCCATCACCTCCTGGCAAATAGAAGGGGAAGAAATGGAGGCAGTGAGAGATTTTACTTTCTTGGGTTCCATGATCACTGCAGATGGTGACAGCAGTCACGAAATTAGAAGACGCCTGCTTCTTGGGAGAAAAGCAATGACAAACCTAGACAGCATCTTAAAAAGCAGAGACATCACCTTGCCGACAAAGGTCCGTATAGTTAAAGCTATGGTTTTCCCAGTAGTAATGTATGGAAGTGAGAGCTGGACCATAAAGAAGGCTGATCGCCGAAATTGATGCTTTTGAATTATGGTGCTGGAGGAGACTCTTGAGAGTCCCATGGACTGCAAAAAGATCAAACTTATCCATCCTTAAAGAAATCAGCCCTGAGTGCTCACTGGAAGGACAGATCCTGAAGCTGAGGCTCCAATACTTTGGCCACCTCATGAGAAGAGAAGACTCCCTAGAAAAGACCCTGATGTTGGGAAAGATGGAGGGCACAAGGAGAAGGGGACGACAGAGGATGAGATGGTTGGACAGTGTTCTCGAAGCTACTAACATGAGTTTGGCCAAACTGCGGGAGGCAGTGAAGGATAGGCGTGCCTGGCGTGCTCTGGTCCATGGGGTCAGAAAGAGTCGGACACGACTGAACGACAACAACAATAATAACAATAACAGTAATAATAAAATATTTTTTATTATAAAATAAAATAATAACCTGGCTGGTTTCTCCATGCTTACAGCATATCTAAACACATAATAAAAACCTCCTGATACAGGGCTGCCTTCAGATGTCTTCTAAAAGTTGTGTAATTCTTCATCTCCTTGACATCTGAAGGGAGGGGGTTCCACAGAGAGGGCGCCACTACCAAGAAGACCCTGATCCAGAGATTCTAAGTACAATTGACTTACAATTTTATTCCCCCCCCCTTCTCCATGCCATTCAAACCACCTTTACTACTCTCCTGCAATTTCTTATCACCCTCACCTTTCACAGTTGTCTATTTTATCCCCGAAAGTTCCAGCTTCTTGCATCCCTCTTGTAACGACTTGCCCTTGTTGTGACATCGAGTACCATCTGAATATGGTCCATTTGAGAAACACTGTGCTAGAGAAATCTGGATTCAATCCCGTGAATTCACAAAGCTTACTGTGTGACCTTCAGCCAGTTGCCTTCACTTAACCTCACCTACCTCTCAGGATTGCTGTGAGGATCAATTCGAATAATCCCCATTGCCCCGAACTCTTTGGCAGAAGGGTGGGTTACAATTCTCATAAATAAAATTTGTGTACTCAATGAACCAGCAAAACTGCTGAACCATCTCCACTCAAAAAAGTGCTGTACAGCAAACAGAGTGGACCAGGACACATTTCAACTGGTTGATGGGAGGGGGAAAATGTTTTCAGTCTTACCATGCAGGGTGTGTGTTTGTGTGTGTGTTGAGCTTTCTTTAGTTTTGCCCAAAGTTGCTGAGCTTCCTTTTCTGCCAGGTCACTGCTCCATGTTCTTGTATTTACAATGTCTTTAAGAACGGCCAATATTGTTTTTTCACATGCGATGGACATGTAAAAAAGTAAAAGTATATTGGGAAATGATTTGTAATGAATTTTTTAAAATGTTTAAAACTATTTCCCCAAAATAACCAGAGTCCTTTTTGTTGGGGATAACCCAGACTTGAAATCATTATGTGTCAGAGAAAGTTATTTGTGTGTACAACAACTGCAGCCCGTGTTTCGTTAGCCCCAAAATTGAAAGTGAGCGAGTTCCCACCTAATGAGGATTGGCAACTTAAGTTGACAGAATATGCAGAATTTGCAGATTTAACATATAGAATAAGAGAGCAAGAAGAATATACATTTAAAGAAGAGAGCAGAACATTTATTGAATATGTGAAAAATAACTATATGCATTTGAAAACGCTGGCAGCATTAAGATAAATTCAACAGAGTAAATAATTTTTGATGGCTGTAAAAGTGGAAAACGGTTTTGAATGGTTATATTAAAATATGCAGGGATGTATGATATGTAAAATGAGCCGTGGAAAGAGAAGAAGGGAAGTCACTGGGTATTTTAAAGTTTGTAAAATGTTTATTTGGAATTGCAAAATTTATTTTAAAAAAATATCAAAAAGGGGGGGGGAGGCCAACATGGGAGACATTTTTGCAGCCTTGAATCCGCTAACTGAACTAAACAATTTGCAAGGAAAGAAATCAAAGCAATTGGAAATTTTAAAAAAATAATCAAGTCATTGTCCTCAAGGGGGCTTGGAAACGCAAACCCCAGGAAGCATCCGAGGGGTTACAAAACTACAAATATATTAATGATATAAAAACAGCTCTGGCACATATGTAGATGAGTGCATATACTATATGATTAGTTGATAGGGGCACCGAAGAGACAAAAGGTAAATAGACAGTATTGGTGGGGGGTGTGGGGGCAGAGGATGTAGCATTCATATAAAATTAGCATGAGCTGCCCCTGAGATACTTATTAAGGCACCAGTGGGAAACTAGTTGATGATGTCACACCAAAGTACAGGAGAGAAGACCCATGTAAGCTTGGACGGGATCCAGTAGGTGCTGTAGATTTATGCAGTTAATTTTGTCCCTTGACTGCCTTCAGATGAGCACTTCTCCTTGACATCCAACAAGAAAATTGCGGCATTATAGCTGCGTTAATGGTAATCAGCATGCTAATGAGCACCAGAAGGTCGTTACAGGAAAAGGAGGTTCAAAGACGTATAACCTAGAGCAGAAAATGAAAGAATCCTTTGGGGAAACAAAAGTGTCTTGTTTGCAGGTCATAGATTATTTGTTTTGGTCATTGCAGAGCCGAGGAAGCTTAATTTAAGGACACGGAGAGACAAAGCCACTCGAATGCTAGAAGCAGCATCATTTAACTAAATATAGATGTGAAAAGGGGAAACACCAGAAGCAGGCTGGTTTCAGAGATTTTTTATTATTATTATTATTTTAAACCCATTTATTTGACACTTGCATAGCTATCATTCATCGTGGAACACCCCCTGCTGAGTGAAGTTTCCCGTTCAATAAGAATCAGTGGGGGATATTCCATTCCTTGGAACAAGAAGATGGCCCGAGCTTAAGGAGGAGACTTTAACTTGGCACTCTAGCAGCAAGATTATAGTTTTCTGGGAAAGATGATCTAGCCTGCAATCTGCTACAGCACTGCAGATGGGGACAGGTTGGTGTTGCAACTATTAACTTGGCTGGGATCAGGTGAGACAAGAACCCATTGGAGCCTTAGAGGCTGCTGAGTAGAGGCCTATGAGATCGGAAACAGAAGCTAATCATAGCCTTCTTCACTTGCTTTTCATGACTTCCTTCTCCCAAGATTTGCCAGTGATAGCTACTCCATCACCTTCGAGTTTAACTGAGACACCCCAAATGGACAGAAGCCGCCCCGGCTTCCGATCCCAACCCAAAATGCCCCAATTTTGCTCCCCTGCACTGGTCACACCAGAGCAAGGGACCAAAAGATGGGTGTTTGTTGGTTCCATGCAAGTCGGTGGGCACATACCAGAGTGTGGGACCTCCCCCCTGGAAAAAAAAAACACAGTAGAAAAACTTACCTTGACCTACTCTTCCTCCTTCCACCACGGCAGTTCCGGAAGTTCATCTGTGGCTCCAGAGGAGGAGGCAGGTCTGGTCCATGCCGTGTTTCCCAATGCTTCCCCAAGGCTGTGGGTGATCTGCCACACGTGGCTTGAGCCACCACACATGGGGGTGGCAGGGCGAGCCCCCCTGCAGTGTGCCTTTTTGTCACCCCCCTCAAGGAATGACACCCAGGGTTGACCGCCCCCACCGCCCCCTCTGTGCCTGCGTCAATGACAGGGTAGGGGGCAAGTAATGGGGTCAGTGGGGCAGGGGGGTGACCATGAATTACCCTCCCAAAATGTTGGGGGCTATGCTACTGTCTTCCCAAGTTCTTGAACCCTATGTGTACATGAGTGGAACACCACCCTCATGGGACATTCCCACCCATAGAATCAGGGGAGAGGTGATTTTTGCCTATTCTCCTCTCCCTCCCCATGACCCAAGAAAAATCTGCTCCGGAGAGGTGGAGGGCCCTATGGAACAGTGATGTAGGTGGGAAAATCAATGGGAGGTACCCAAAGGAGCTCATTCTATCACAGAGATGCTTTTTGCTTGCACAATGAAATGTTCCCTCATCTGATCTCCCCTTGCAGGCTGTGCACTCTCCCCAAATTTGCTCCAGGGGCTTGGGGAGGAAACCCAGAACTGATTTTAGAGGAGCATAGTGGGGGTATTTATTTGTGCAACTTGGAATCTTTGTGCTGATGGAACAACCCAATGAAACCCTCTTTCTGGGTTGAAAGCCCTTCCACAAATGGAACGAGAACTCCCATTCCTGGAACGTTTCCTTTGGCTCCAAACCAGAAAATTTAAAAATAGACTTTCAAGCTTTCGCCGAATACCTCCGCCCTGGTTCCTGAATCCAACCCCTAGGCATAAAAGAGGCTCCCACATACCATTTTCTTTGTGCAAGAAAGTAGCACAGGGAATCTAGTGTAAGGAAAACCAAATGTCACCCCCAGAATCTCTTCCGCAAGACAAATCTTATTGTGGTGCCAGATGTAAATAAGACAAAAAGTGCAAGAGGTTTATTGTCTTGCACATGAGTAGGCAAACTAAGGCCCGTGGGCCAGATCCGGCCCAATCGCCTTCTAAATCTGGCCCGCGGACAGTCCATGAATCAGCGTGTTTTTACATGAGTAGAATGTGCCTTGTGGAGAACTAGCCCAATGCCAGGTAGGGGTTAATTTTTCTGACAGTTAGAACCCTCAGGGGCGGGCTTAGCCTGGGTATAAAACACCCCTCCCAGTGGGCAGTAGTTAGTTGAAGTGTGGGCAGGTGGAGTTGAGGAGAGTTGAGAGTTGGAGTTAGAGTTGAAGTGTGAGTCAAGAGATAGAGCTGGGAGTTTAGAGTCTTAGGTGGATGTTAGCAGAGAGGATAAAGAGATTGTGAAACGTGTTGTTATTGATATTTAGTTAACTATTAGAGGTAATAGGCCGGTAACATTTAGAGGTATTAGGCCGGTATAGGACAACTGTTATAAGCTGTTGAACAACCTTTTATTTATCAGCAACCACAAGCTTTGTACGCAATAAACATCTTTTTAGTTCACAATATCCTCGTCTGTGGTGAATGAAGTAAGCAGGATCCAGCTAGTAGTCTGAAGGGCTGCAGCTGGGGACTGTTTGTCGTTGGTGCAGCACTCATAGACCGTAAAACGTCCGGGGGTGGGCTGTACAGGGCGAAGGGCCCGCGACATTAAAGTGGTGGCAGCGTCGGGACGAAAGATAGTCATAAAGTGGTGGTCACATTGAGATCAAAGATCTAAAGTGTTGGCAAGAAGTGCCAAGGTACAAGAAAGATTTAAGGGTGACGCATTGTGTGAAGTGTGAGGCTTAAAGAGGATTTAAGCAAACTTCAGTGAGACTCTACAATCTAGTCAGGAAGGGGATCGCATACACCTGGAAAGGGAGAAGGGGAATTCAGAGAGGAATTACCTGGCCCTAGGGTGTGGTGTGATAGCGCCTAAGACTGTGAGATTGTGAGAGAGTTACAAAGATACTTTGCGTTTGAAACTATTTCAGGCAGAAAGGTTTATAGTGAGAGGTCGGAAAAGTACGCTGGACAAAGTGCACTGAGGTAACTTTAGGCGTGACTTTGGACCTAAACTGTGGAAACTGAGCCTGAAGAAATAGTTTAACTGAAACATCCTTGATTTAAGTACAGAAATAATACCACCAAATAAATAGAAAATGCCACCTAGAAAGACTAAAACAGCTCTTAGGGACTCACAAGTAGAAAGCTCTGAAGAAGAAAATGGGGTTTCCCAGATTGAGGAAACCAGTACTGAAACAGTTAACAAAAATCCTGCTGAGGGGACTAGTTTTAAAGCCTCAGAGGAATTTGAGAAATGGAAACTTGAGAAGGAATATAATTTGAAAATCGAACTAGCTAAGTTAGATATTGAAAGAGAAAGAGAGGCAATGGCACTGAAAGAGAGAGAATGAAAGTTACAAGCTGAGGCAAAAGAGAGAGAATTAAATATTGAGAGAGAGAGAGAAAGAGAAAGGGAGGCAATGGCACTGAAAGAGAGAGAATTAAAGTTCCAAGCTGAGGCAAAAGAGAGAGAACTGAAAGAGAAAGAAATGACCTTAGCTATTGAGAGAGAAAGAGAACGGGAGGAAAGAGAATATTTATTAGAAATGAAAAGACTTGAATTATCAGCTGTAGATAATAGAAACAACAACAATAGTTCCACACAAAATCCTAGCAGGGTGGATTTAAAAAGATTCCCTGACTTCAGAGATAAAGACGACCCTGAAGCGTTTATCATTTCTTTTGAGAGGGCTTGCGAAGATTTTGAAGTAAAAGATGAGGAGAAAATGCAAATACTGAGAGCGCGTATTAGTGGAACATTAACAGAGATTTATTCTCAAATGCCATCTGATCAATCCAAAGATTTTGAAGCATTTAAACAGTTGGTTTATGTCAGGTTCGGAATTACTGCAGAGCAACTGAGACAAAAGTTTAGAACAATAAAAAAATTGCGTGAGGAAACATTTGCTCAACTAGGAGCTAAAACTACAAATTATTTAAACAAGTGGCTAGAACAGGAGGGTGCCGATTCTGTGGCAAAAATAAAAGAGGTGATCGCATTGGAACAATTTTATGACACGATTAATAGTCATCTGAAGTATTTAATTAAAGAAAGACGCCCTAAAACCATCCTGGAAGCTGCTAATCTGGCAGATGAAATAAATGAAATCCGAGAACACGCTTATGATGCCCCAAAATATAAGGACAAACATTGGGAAACAAATAAGTTTAAGAGAATGCAACAGCCCACAAAGTTTACCACAGAAACTGCCAAGAAAATTTTTCCCGCCAATGCAAATGTTCCCCATAACACGCCTATGACAACGGGGGGGACTGAGGGAAAAGTAAATAAATATAGTGAGGGTAAAAGGCCTGAATTAATCTGTTGGCAATGTGGGAGAAAAGGCCATCGACAATTGGACTGTAGAACTGAACTCAGAACTAAGAGTGTAAATAATATCCCTCAGAAGCAGACATATTGTGTCCAAACTGTGGAGACAGAGCCAACTGCCAACATGGTTGCCACGGCAACCGAGGCCCAGTCAGAGGCTCAGGAAATACCAGAGGCCCAAATTGTGAGGTGCTATATAATTCAACAAGATGACATGTTATTACACAAAACAGGAGAAGAAATTTGGGTGAATGGTAAACCATATAAAGGCTTAAAAGACACAGGGTCTCAGATTAGTATTGTACATCCTGATTTATTAAAGCCAGAAGACTTTATTAAAGGCAAAACAATCAGTTTGAAAGGAATATCAAAACAGCCAGAAACCTTGCCAGTAGCATTAGTTAATCTGACATATAAACAATGGTCTGGGAAATGGCAAGTAGCAGTTTCGCCAGAAATCCCAGCTCCAATGTTAATTGGGTGGGATTTACTTGACCATGTACAGAGTGCATTTGTAATAACTAGGGCACAAAAACTGCGACAGTTACCTCAGGAGGAAAGGCCTGATACAATTGTTGAACTGACACAAGATACAAGTTTAGTGCCGGTTACAAATAGTCAAGCAGCTAGTTTTGCAGCCAAGCAGAAACTAGATACAGATTTACAGAAATATTTTCAAGCCACAGCCTTGAATACAGTATTAACCCCTGAAAGCCCTGAGCGGTTTATAGTCAATAATGGGTTGCTATACAGAGAGATTCTTTTAAAGCCTAATAGAGGGGGTAATGAGATCCACAGGCAACTGATAGTACCTACTGAATTTAGAACCAAGATAATACAACATGCACATGGCAGTATCTTTGGAGGTCACTTGGGAATCACCAGAACCAAACAAAGGGTGTCCCAAAATTTCTTTTGGCCTGGGATGGGCAAGCAAATAAAGTTATTTTGTCGAACGTGTCATACTTGCCAATTACAGGGACATGGGCAAGATAAAACGAAAGCACAATTATGCCCCTTGCCCATAATTTCCCAACCTTTCCAACGTTTAGCAATTGATATAATTGGACGACTGCCAAAAGCCAGCCGCAGGGGTCATCATTATTTATTGACTATTGTGGATTTTGCGACTAAGTATCCGGAAGCGATACCGTTACGAAACATAGAGACTGAAACAGTGGCTTCAGCGCTAATAAGTTATATGTGTCGGCTAGGGTTTGCAGAACAGATCGTGACAGACCTTGGAGCCTCATTTATCTCTAAACTTATGCAGCGTTTGTGGGAGAGGTGTGGGATAAAACATATCACCAGTACCCTTACCACCCACAGACGACGGCTTGGTAGAACGGTTTAATGGAAGCCTGATAAGAATGCTGAGACATATGTAAGAACATCCTCACATTGGGATGACAATATACAAGCTTTATTATATGCTTGATCCATACCCCAGGAAAGCACGGGTTTTAGTCCCTTTGAGTTATTGTTTGGAAGAAAGATCAAGGGTCCCCTATTTATTAAGATTTAATTGGGAAGGAGTTGACTGAGAATGTAGTTACTACCTATTTAAATTGCAAAACACTCTCAAACGATCACTAGAACTGGCAGGAGAACATTGCAAGGTTGCTCAGCACAAACAGAAAGTTTGGTATGACAAAAGGGCACGTGTGAGATCTTTTGAGCCAGGACAAGATATTTTATTAATCAGACCAGTAAACAGTGACAAGTTACAACTGACATGGGAAGGTCCTTGTAAGATCATTTCAAAAATGAATGATATAAACGATATAATTCAGCATGGTGAAGGGAGGCGGGTCATGCATGTGAATATGATAAACCAAATCAAGTCCCTAAACCATGAACCCAATCTAGACTACAGTAGTCACGTTGTTGAAAAAGCCTGTGATATTGGTAAAGGAGTGTCTACCTGCAATATGACCAGTGACCTATCTGTGAGATCAGTTAGAACAACTAGTCATAGTTACGATAAACCATTCATCAGTTGGAAAGATAGAAAGAAAGACGTACTGGAAGTTATAGCTGGCATGGGGGCCTATCGACTTTCTATGAAAGTGAAAGTGTTTCCTACACTAGAGATTGTGTGGTGGGAAGATGGGTACCCTGCTGCTCATGCAACACAAATAAATGTCCAAAATGAATGTGGTTACACAGCATTAACAGGGCTACCACGTCAAAGGCATAAAAAAGTAGTCTTCAAATTGCTCGAAGTGGGAACTGATAAATCAATACAGACCAAAGATGAACTGACAACAAGAGAGATTGCTATGAGCAATAAGCAATCAGAGCTTTTTAGCCTACTTTCATTAAGTGATCACGCTTGTCTAGAAAGCTTCAGCAAGCTGACTAAAAAAGAAGATATCCACAAACTTCTGCAAATAGTTCCCAGTGCATTTAAAAGCCAGACAACCAGTGTTTATGCAGCTTATGATGACCTGGAGATGTGTGTACAAGTCCGCGAGCTTAAACATTTAACAGAGATCCTGAAGGAGGGAGAGGTTGAACTAAGAGAGCTTTTGACCCTGAGGAAACAAGGACTCTACACCGCTTGGTGATCCACAATCGTTACAGACGCCTCGAGTGCAGGGATCGGAATGGGACTGTGTCATCTGGCCGAGGAAGACAGCTTACATCCCATCACGTATGGCAGAGAAAAGACTGGTGCCCAGAGAAAGATACTTCTTGCGACGGTTAAAGACGATAAGGAGCGTGAAAGGATCCTAAACATCATCGCAGACGCCTTATCACGAAGACCCAAAGACAAAGGTTAATGGACAGTTACGGTTTTTCTTGCAATAAAGACCTAATGCTGCATGAACTATTGTATATAATGTAAGAAACCCAAATATTATGCCAGTATGATATGTGGAGTTAAGGTTAGTAAGCATAGAAAATGTTTGTTTATGTTAATGTTTTAAACTGTTGTTTGTATCAGAGGGATACTTTGGCTAGTAACTCCTCTGATACAAACCTAAAAAGGAGGGAGGTATGTGGAGAACTAGCCCAATGCCAGGTAGGGGTTAACTTTTCTGACAGTTAGAACCCTCAGGGGCGGGCTTAGCCTGGGTATAAAACACCCCTCCCAGTGGGCAGTAGTTAGTTGAAGTGTGGGCAGGTGGAGTTGAGGAGAGTTGAGAGTTGGAGTTAGAGTTGAAGTGTGAGTCAAGAGATAGAGCTGGGAGTTTAGAGTCTTAGGTGGATGTTAGCAGAGAGGATAAAGAGATTGTGAAACGTGTTGTTATTGATATTTAGTTAACTATTAGAGGTAATAGGCCGGTAACATTTAGAGGTATTAGGCCGGTATAGGACAACTGTTATAAGCTGTTGAACAACCTTTTATTTATCAGCAACCACAAGCTTTGTACGCAATAAACATCTTTTTAGTTCACAATATCCTCGTCTGTGGTGAATGAAGTAAGCAGGATCCAGCTAGTAGTCTGAAGGGCTGCAGCTGGGGACTGTTTGTCGTTGGTGCAGCACTCATAGACCGTAAAACGTCCGGGGGTGGGCTGTACAGGGCGAAGGGCCCGCGACATGCCTTTTATTTAAAATGCATCTCTGGGTTATTTGTGGGGCATAGGAATTCGTTCATCCCCCCCAAAAAAAAATATAAGCCCGCCCCCCACGAGGTCTGAGGGACAGTGTACTGTCTTCCTGCTGAAAAAGTTTGCTGGCCCCTGGTCTTGCACATGTGGCCTTCGAGCTGATTTCTGAATTGTAAGAACAACGCAGAAACATCTTGTTTGAGAGCTATAGAAATGTAACAGTGCTTCACAAGACACTGCATGATCCGAGCTTCACGCTGTCTGCAGTTTTTGCTTAGCTGAAGAAACCAAGGCCAGTTCTGCACTACACATTTAAAGCACTATCATACCACTTTTACAGTCATGGCTCTCCCCCCAAAAGAATCCTGGGAACTGTAGTTTGTCAAGGCTGCTGCTGGAAGCTGCAGAAACCTCCATGAGTACAAAGAGCAGCCAATTTAGGGTGATGTAGGTGGATCCCCTGTACAGGGTGCTGAGCCAAAGGTGGGGGGCAAAAATTGATCCATATTTGATCAATTGTATTTCACCCAGCAGAGCTTTACTGCTGCTGAAGGCAAATGAGCATAATGGTCACAAATCCAATACATTCAGGATTGGCACTGTCTAGCTGCAGCAGACTTAAACTTACAATAACTTATAATAAGTCTAAACCTTGACACTATACAGTGGTACCACTTCCGGTTGGGGCGCCATGGATGATGGCTGAAAATTTCATCGCTCCAATTCTCACCGGGTAATTAGGGGCTGAGATGGGAGTAATCAGCTTCCCAAATCTTCCCAGGGCTATGGGGAAGACACTGCCTCATCCGCAGTTGCCTATGAACTCAGCTTCGACTTCGGGGCTGGGGGGCACTGGATGCAAAGCCCCCAAGAGAATTTGGCTCTCCTGGACGCTGTCTCTCGCGAGCGCCACAATCTCCATTTCTTAAGATGAAAAATTTGGATTTAGGATTTGGACACGCTTCAAACAAGAAGGGATGAAATATTTTGCTAAACAACCCAGCCTCTGAGGTGCTAAAGAAGATTGAGAGGAAGAAGAAGGAACCGGACAGAAAGGGGGTGGTGAGCCTTCTTCGCCATCGTTCTTTGTTTTATTTTATTATATTATATTGGCGGGCAAAACTCCCTCTAAGAAAGACCGTTTTCATCATGTATAACAAGCGAGATTTGAAAGTTTGATATTCATGGACATAATATGGCTTCAAAATTCTAAACTGTGTGGAAACGGAAAATACATAATAAGGTGTTTTGATGTTTGATTTGCTTGGAAGAGGATAGAAGGTTCTCCAAGATGTGGATATTTTCGAGAGGCAGAGCATCGTTAGCTGTTGGAGGTCGTATCAATGAAATTTGGATGGTTTCCTGGACATTCTTTGCTTTGTGGGGAGTGACGCAGCTCTAATTAGGAAATCCGCCATGTTGAAGAGCGAGACCAGGAGGCGAAATCACAATGCCATAGGGGGAGGTGAGCTTTTAATATCTAATATCTCATTACATTTGCTTGCCAAGCTTGATGGCAATCCTCCCCTGAAAAGGCTAAAGTTTGAAGCAGCCATTCTGGAAAAGTTATTGAGCTGTCGCTTAGTTTGGATTTTATCAGAACGGTTTGAGATGGCGGCTGCCAGCTGCAGGACCTTTGGATTTAACAAGCAGCAACATGCAAGGACGCACTGCAATTGATGGGAGAATCGTAGACATTAAATCCACACCAAAATATATTTTCGTTTGTTTAATCTCGCTTGTCTGAAAAACTCACGAGGCTGTGAAAGAAAGATGAAGGATAATATCAGAAAGAACTAGGGGAATCATCTGAAATGACTATGGAATGCAAAATAAATTTGATGTTGATCAGAGCCCTTCAAGTTTGAAGCATGGGAAGTGCAAAAATTTATAATTTGGCAGGATAATTGGACTATTTTTTATGTTTATGTATTATTTGGAACATTTAATGTGATTTGATTGGTTTGTTAAAGTGGAAAATTTAATAAAAATGATTAAAAAACAACAACACTATACAGTGGTACCTCTGGTTAAGAACTTAATTCGTTCCGGAGGTCCGTTCTTAACCTGAAACTGTTCTTAACCTGAGGTACCACTTTAGCTAATGGGCCTCCCGCTGCCCCGCCCGCAATTTCTGTTCTCATCCTGAAGCAAAGTTCTTAACCCGAGGTACTATTTCTGGGTTAGCGGAGTCTGTAACCTGAAGCGTCTGTAACCCGAGGTACCACTGTATATAGAACACCACACCAGAAGAAAGAGAGATAGAAAAGAAAGTGAAACCCAGGCTCCTTCTGGCCTTCCTTTTATAGTCATCATGACCTTGACAGAAAGAGATAAGAAAACCAGTTTAAACCAGCTGTGCTCAGCTTCTCTGAAGGAATAACCCAAACAACACGAACCTTTTGCTTCTTACTTTCACACAGAGAAGCTTCCAGAACCCTCTTGAATTATGTCAATCAATCAATCTATTTATTGCATTAGCCATATGGCCATAGCACATAGTAAAAGACCAGGCAGTGGCCTGGCACGACTATACAAAGAATACTTGAATTATGTAGAATAAGAAAGATCTCTACACATCAGATTTCTTTCTGTCAGTGGCAGATTTACATATAAGTTAAACAAGCTATAGCTTAGGGCCCCACTCTCGGGGGGGGGGGTTTTAAAAAACAAAACACACTTAAAAAACCACACACAATTTTTTTAAAAAAAACATTTCTAAAATATAAGTTTAAAAAGAAATAAAATAAAACCTACATACAGCAAAAGTGTTTTGTGTTGTGTAGGCTCCTATGATGTACATATTTTGTTATGTGCAAATGGCTTTAGATACCTATTAGGTCCATAAATTACCATATAGCATATATTCAACACAAAAACAGTGACAATTTGTTGTTGACAAAGGACAGCTGGACATATAAAGGGCCCCATTACCTTCAGAAGCTTAGGGCCTCATCAAACCTAAATCTGGCCCTGCTTTCTGCACTAAGAAATGCAAACTGACAGTATATATGTAAAGAAACCCCAGTATTTCAAAAATGCCACAAGCTTCCATTGACCTCTCTTCCCAAAGGAACCCCAACCTGCATGAACTTTGTAGCCCTGTAACTTGCCGGGAAAGCTGGAGAACATAACAAAGCTGAGTCCAGCCATTGGCCCAGCAGCACAACGCTCCGATTTGCAGTTGCTCTTCAAGGTCTCAAGCCCATATCTTTCCCAGTCTCACAATTCTCCCCAGCCCATGCTGGAGATGGAAACGGAGATCTGCATGCAAACCGTACGCTCTAGCAATGATTTATGGCTATTTCCCATAAAGGAATGAGTGTGTACAGCATGAGCAACAACAGCTCTATCATGCAACTTCCACCCACCAGCGGAGAAAGCAAAACTATTGTCTATCGCCAACCACAGAAGGGACGTTGGAGGGCGAACGGCAGAATCTGAATTAGGCTGGAGAGTAGAGGATGCTGATAGATAGATAAGATAGATAGATAGATAGATAGATAGATAGATAGATAGATAGATAGATAGATAGATAGATATAGATAGATAGATAGATAGATAGATAGATAGATAGATAGATAGATAGATAGATAGATAGATAGATAGATAGATAGATAGATAGATAGATATTTAAATCTTTGGTTAGATAAAGGAAAGACACTTATATCAGACAATGAATAAATCTGTTTCTAAATGCCTAAAAAGAAGCATAAAATGTCCTAGTTTACTAAAAACCAAGAAAATGAAGTATGACCAGGAGCATTTCCCCCCCTTCTTCTTATTCTTTCTTTGTGGTGAAATGGAGCAGGATGCCCTTAGGTTTTCTCCACTATATATGCAGATGTGGGAAAGAAATGAGTTGCGAATCACGCAGGTTCAGGGACTGGTTAAATTAAAATGGTTACAGATAATTTGTTGATCTTCTTTACATAGTGTGTGTGTGTGTGTGTGTGTGTGTGTTGTGGGGGTTTTTGGGGTTGGGGGGGTTTACATAGTGTGTGTGTGTACTAGAAGCATCACCCCAAATCCGATATTTTAACATAATATAATTCAATAAAATTCTATAGAAAGAAGTATATTGGAGAGAGCATTGCTCATGGTGCAGTTTTAATTCTGAAGTATCTTGCTAAGAGGGTTTATTTAAATAAGGTCTCCTGGAGATGAACATTTCAGGGGTGGGGGGTGGAATTCTTACTGGGTGATTTATAGAAAAATTATATGAAGCGAATGAAGGACAGAAAATTTTTATTAGAAAAGGCTTCCATTTCCACAAAATATAAATTATACCTTTTTAGAGAATATATTGAGTTTTATTAATATTCTGTAGACAGCCTGCAGTGTTAATCTCCACCAATACCTATAAGATTTTCATTATTATGTACAAGGTGTATTTACCCTTTAACCAAATAGTTTTAGAAGACTTTGTGGCAACCTTGACTGCAGTTGATGGACTCCCGACAGCTTGCCTAATCACATTTCTCTTTGTATATTACAACAAAAAACAATTAATGTAATCTGCAAATAAGGTCCTTTGCGGAAAAGATCTGTACTATTTGAGCTTGAGCTAGGATGTCAAAGGCCTTGTGCCCAGACTTGGAGCATTTTATGGGTGCATGGGGTGCCCCACTGCTCATACTTCCTCTCTAAAACTCATCTTCCTTCATTGAATGCTACCCTCAAGAATACCTTAGTGGCTGTGTCTGTGTGTGCACACACATGCACACCTCCCAAGAGCTATAACTAGAAGATGGACCTGAAAAGTCTTGGCTTCAACACAGAAGTCCTCGGGGTCCCTCCTCATCATTTCACCTCTGGTATGTCCATGGTATGGGACACGAATGGCACTGTGGTCTAAACCACGGAGCCTAGGGCTTGCCGATCAGAAGGTTGGCGGTTCGAATCCCCGCGAGGGTGAGCTCCCTTTGGTCCCTGCTCCTGCCCACCTAGCAGTTCAAAACATGTCAAAGTGCAAGTAGATAAATAGGTACACTCCGGAAGGTAAACGGCATTTCCGTGTGCTGCTCTGGTTCGCCAGAAGCGGCTAATCATACTGGCCACATGACCCAGAAGCTGTCTGCGGACAAACGCCCTTGGCCTATAGAGTGAGATGAACACCGCAACCCCAGAGCCATCCGCAACTGGACCTAACGGACAGAGGTACCTTTACCTTTACCAGGGTGCCATATACCAAAGTTATTTTTAAATCAAAATAAAACAAAACTGGATCCCTTTAAAATTCACCTCAGAACAGGGACAGGCCATTTAATGAGTTTCATCCATCCATAGCATTGAAAGTCTTTCTGCTGTTCAAAGTTTCTCTACTTGCATCCCTGCCCCAGCAACTTAGGAAAACATCAGCTTCTTTTGACTTCCCTGGGATTGACGACAAAGCACCGCCTTTCGGAAATCCCCCGCCCCACCATACATCAATCCCACACTAATTTAGGTGCAGCGTGTATGACATTACATTTCAGTTGTATAAAGCTGCAGTCCTATATTTTATCGGGGAATCAGTCTCATTGAACTCAGTAGGGCTTACTCCTGAGGAGATACGTACAGGATTGCATTGCAAGAGCTGGTATTTGATGAGGCCTGTGTCTGTGGTTTATGAATGCTTGGAAACCTGTCTTGGGCCATGTTTAAAATAAATAAATAGCTTTGCTTAAACTTATTACACTGCCTTTTTCAAGAGCACTGTCTTTGCATTCGTTTAGTTCTTCGGGGGGCAGGGGGGAAGGTATAGGCCTCTAGGGGCTGCTGTTGTACAAATAATAAAGAATACTAATAACCATGCTGTCATGGAAACTTCTAAGGCTACAGTTGTATGCCTCTTACTCAGGAGATAAGCAGCATGGAACTCAATGAGACTTTCTTCTCCAAGGCTGTATACAGTTGTACAGCTTCGCTGCCAGATTTGTGTCCTGCACTGCATGGTAAATTCTTCTGGGTGTCAGAAAGGAAAGTTTATAAGCTCTTTCCCCCCCTCAACCACGTGAGAGTAGAAAGGGAGGTAAAAGGAGCATGTGAGTCCAGAAGAAGGCTGGACTTGCTCATGTCTCACTAAATCAGCCTCCCCCTTTCTGGTGCCCTCAAGATGTTAGGCTGCAACTCTCGCCATCCTTGACAACTAGGAATCACAGAGCCACAGAATTGTAGAGATGGAAGGAAGGGATCCCGAGGATCATCTGATCCACTGCATCTAATCCCACGGATAATCTAATTCAACGCCACTGCAGTGCAGGAATCCTGCCCACAGCTATCCCTGGGTGGGCTTTGAACCACCAACCTTCTGGTGAACAGCCAGACCCATTGACCCACATCTGGAGATCACGGCTGCACTAAACTATCACAATGTCCAGGCGCAGTCAGTGACTCAAAAACTATGAGTTTGCTGAGGTAATATGTAAACTAGGCTTTGAAAACAACAACAACAACAACACATGCACACACACACACACACACACACACAGCTTGAAGTTAAAACATTCCAGAAAAAAAGAAAAACCCAGATGCATTTACGAGTTTTAATATATATTATTCACATCCTGTTCCCTTATCCAATAACTGTGCAGTATTTTCCTAAGCTTAGATGTTTCAAAAACTAGCAATACCCCTCTTTATAAAGAAAAAGAAAACTCTCAGTTTTGAGGTTTAAAAATCTGAACTGCTGCTTCCACTGGTCTGGACGTAGCTTTTGAGTTACTGTGATTTATTTCTCTGTTGGGCCTTCTAGCCAAGTATCGCTCCATTTTCGCACCCGCCCTCCTTCTGCCCCCTGTCTTCTATATTTTATTTCATGTGTCTATTGAGGCAATGAAAGATAAAGCTATCTGCTTTCTCTTGTAGTGAGGAACTGTATGGAATCAGTTCACCTGTCTGTCACTCCTCATTAAATTCTTACCCTCTTCATTCACATTCTGATCTTTGCAAATGAACATTTGCTTAATAAATGTTTCCAAGACTAACAGTGCAGAGGGAAGATCCCACACAGCAGTAAATTATTAACTCAGTCACAGGGGGAGCGCCATATATGACTTTTCAGAATGAGTTATTATGTGGATCATCATGTAATTATGAATTTTTCAAGCCATGATAGAGGAAAATTGAATATTTAATATTTTATGGACATATTCCGCACCGAGGATATCTTTCAAAATTTCATGATAATTTTGGAGTGAGCGAAAAGCAGAACAAAAGTTACAAAATAATTACAACACGGGAATATTTAATCACCATGGACAGCGCTGGCCATTTCTCAAATTGTGCGGTGGAATCAAGGTTGTGAACTTTTAATCATGCTCTACTCAGATGGCTGGGTAGGATGAGTATTATTTTTTTTTTTTAAGTCTGTGTTGAGTGTTTAAGTAATAGGACTTTTCATTGTTGTACCAATGCCATGGTGACAATATTCATAGCCAGACAACAGCTTGTCAATATTTCCTGACTTATCATGGGAAAATTCCACTCGGGACACTGGAGTTTTCAGGAAATCTGAACTGGAACAATCTGAACTGAAGAACATGACCTGTTAAGGCAGTGTTAAGGAATGGCTCTGGTCTGGAGAGAATAATCTTCCTCAGGCGGTTAGGGTTGCCATATTTTGAGGAGCAAAAAAGAGGACACGTTTGCCGACTTCTACTTTTAACTAGGGATGGCTATGATGACTCTACCCATGAAAAAGGTACGTGGGTGGCGCTGTTGTCAAAACCACTGAGTCTCATGGGTTTGCTGATAGGAAGTTCAGCGGTTTGAATCCCCGTGATGGAGTGAGCTCCTGATGCTCTGTCCCAGCTGCTGCCAACCTAGCAGTTCGAAAGCACACCAGTGTCAGTAGAGAAATAGGTACCACTGTGGTGGGAAGGTAAACGGCGTTTCCATGTGCTCTGGTTTCTGTCATGGTGTTCTGTTGCACCAGAAGCGGTTAAATCATGATGGCCACATGACCCGGAAAGCTGCTGTGGACAAACGCCGGCTCCCTCGGCCTCAAAGCGAGATGAGCGCTGTAACCCCATAGTCGCCTTTGACTGGACCTAACCATCCAGGGGTCCTTTACCTTTACCTCTACCCATGAAAAAGACAACATGTCCTGGAAAAAGAGGACATATGGCAACCCTAAGAGGGAGGGCAATGTGGCCAAGCCAGCTGATGGAATACAATGGCCGTTTACCGTCCTTGCTGGTGAGCAGCGGTTTCGGCCCAACACGGCACCTCCTTTCCTCCCGGACACAATGCTCCATCTTTGCGTTTATCCCCATCCCCCTCTTCTGCTGCAGAGGCTCATGGGTAGCCGCCCAAACCTGTCCATTGAAACGGGCCAATCCAAGGCAGCCCCGGGGGGGGGGCATGGTGAGTGGACCTGAGGGAGGTGGTCTTCCCTCAGGTTTGCCCATCTCTTTAACCCTATCGCTATGATGACTCTACCCTGGAAAAAGAGGACGTATGTCAACCCTAAGAGGATGGGCAATGTGGATAAACCAACTCATGGAAGACAATAGTCTTGATATAAGAATTAGAGGTGTATATATTTTTTATTTTAATAATGTTTCAATGTTTCACTTAACCTTTTAGAATGCATTAGGCTTGATTTTTTTGGGGGGGGGGGTTCCTGCATTTGTGACTCTCCCCCCTCCTATGCTGCATTCCATCTCTCCTTATCTGCCCCTGAAAGTGGTCCCAATGGCAGGATGTTTTAGCACCAGAGTGTAAATCAGCTATCCTTGAAGCTATCTCAGACCCAGGAAGAGGATTTTATGATGCTCTTCCCTCACTGAAGGCTAGGTTGCCAGAGTAACGCCGGACATCCGAGACCTAAAATGGTCAAATGGCCTGGGCACATCGGGGCCACTCTAAGGTGATTGCGGGGGTGAAGATACCAGTATGGAGCCATGCACACTTTACTTTTCATGACCTGTGACCTTTTCTGACATATGTGAATATGTTTTATGATTCTTGGTCTGCTGTGTTTGAACTACTGTATAAGCTTTTGCTCTCAAATGCCTTGGGGCAGACCTTCTCAACTTGCATGCTGAGTCGAGTGAGCTCTGTCCTATTGCAAGGGCTGTTATAAACGCTGGGTCCCTAAATCTGGATGCCGGATTTAGAAATAGTTTCTTCAGTTCCGGGTTCATTCAAAAGGTGGTTGTTCCTCACTTGAGGGACGAACAAGGCTGTGTAGAGGTGAATTCTTACCACAGTCTGAACAGCAAGCCTTTTGCATCCATGGAGACTTCCCGTTTGTTTCTTCCCCCCCCCTTCAAATTAAATCTTTATTGTTATAAAAATTACAAACAACACTAAAAGACAGTAAACAAACATCAAACAACTCAGAACAAGACAAAACAAAACAAAACAATTAACAAAAAATAAGAAAAATCTACATATTATACATAATTTTCAAAAAAATTACACATCTTCACAAAAAGTTAAAAATGACTTCCAATTAATCTCGTTGTAATTAACTCTTTTTTCTCTTTTTTTCTTTTTTCTATGTTATCGCACATTTATTCAATTTTATTTTTATTCTTTTTATCTCTTAATTTACTTCATCTTGGTTTTTCATCAGGTTCAGTCTAGTTCTGCCGTAAGGAAACTACCTACCGTACTCCATTGCTCACCAAATACTTCTTAAAGATTTTTCCATTCTTTATGGACTTTTTGTTTCATTTGTCCTCTTACTCTTACTCTTCCTGTGTGTTTCAGAACCCTGATTATGCATAGTTGCAAAAGACGCAGAGAGATTCCTTGAATCCAAAAGGTTCTCCTTTTCAAACGGTTGCCTTCCCCCAGCTGCAAGAATGCAGAAACAGTGGCAGAACAAGCGAAGCTAGCATGTTCATCCACACTGCTCCATCACCTGTCTACTTTAACACCTGCACAGGGCTGATGTTGATGCAACCATATGATTACAGGTGCACAATGGGCCTCTTAGATTTCACCACCTTATTTGCGGGCAGAGAAATTAAGGCCGACAGAACCATTTCTCCAGTTTTCTCCAGTGAGAGGAGTCATCCAGAAGATTTGTAGGGGTAGGGCTTGCCGCTATAAGTAAAATAGCTTCTTTCTTTTTGCATAAAGTGTTTTGAGGTGGAAGATTTTTTTTGGCTGCAACCGCAAGTTATCATAGGAGCAGCCTGTCCATCATTTCCTGCCACCCACAATGCTCCGGAACTAACATCATTCTGGGACATTGGGATGTGGGGAGGAGGGATGGTGGCCAATGGCCAGCACATAAAAAGATGAAGAATATTCATAGAAATCCTACAAGGGTAGAGGGTAACAGAGAAGCTTAATGCAACTGTTAAATTTGCAGAGGAAAATATCCTTTTCCATTATATACCCAATACATGGAACCCAACAAAGGGACAATATGAATGGACTCTCTGCACCCTTGCTATGGCAAAAAAGACAAGTATTGATGAACTGGGGGGGGGAGGTGTCTCCCTTCAAAGAAAGGATAGAGGATATGTACAAACTTGCAGCACATGGACAAGTCGCTTACCAATGAAGACTCGTCATGGACAAATTTAAAGTTATTAGAATTCATTTTTATAAACTCTATATTAGGTTAAGTTTAGGTTTAACTACAATAACAATCATGTAATGTTCATAGCTTTTTGTTTTTTACATGGGTGTTAGTTGATTTTATTTTCACCTCTTATTTTACGATGTGCACTTATAATTTTTTACGCGGGTGGCACTGTGGGTTAAACCACAGAGCCTAGGGCTTGCTGATCAGAAGGTCGGCAGTTCGAATCCCTGCAACAGGGTGAGCTCCCGTTGCTCAGTCCCTGCTCCTGCCAACCTAGCAGTTCGAAAGCACATCAAAGTGCAAGTAGATAAATAGGTACCGCTCCAGCGGGAAGGTAAATGGCGTTTCCGTGCGCTGCTCTGGTTCGCCAGAAGCGGCTTTGTCATGCTGGCCACATGACCCAGAAGCTGTCAGCGGACAAACGCCGGCTCCCTCAGCCTATAAAGCGAGATGAGCACCGCAACCCCAGGGTCGTTCATGACTGGACTTAACAGTAATAGTATGGTATGTTTTGTTTTGTTTTTTAAAAGGACATAATGCTATATTTTATTTGGGGGGGAATATAGGATGAAGGGTGGGACCCAGGAGACACTGTGGGTTAAACCAGAGAGCCTAGGGCTTGCTGATCAGAAGGTCGGCAGTTCGAATCCCTGCGACAGGGTGAGCTCCCATTGCTCAGTCCCAGCTCCTGCCCACCTAGCAGTTCGAAAGCACGTCAAAGTGCAAGTAGATAAATAGGTACTGCTCCAGCGGGAAGGTAAACGGCGTTTCCGTGCGCTGCTCTGGTTCGCCAGAAGCGGCTTAGTCATGCTGGCCACATGACCCAGAAGCTGTACGCCGGCTCCCTCAGCCAGTAACGTGAGATGAGCGCCGCAACCCCAGAGTCGGACACAACTGGACCTAATGGTCAGGGGTCCCGTTACCTTTTTACAATAACAACCATGTAATGTTTGTAGTTTTTTTTTTTTTACACAGGTGTTAATTTATTTTATTTTCACCTCTTATTTTACCACGTGCACTTATAATTTTTTACTTCTTACTCTTCAATAAAGTGTGTGTGTGTTTGTGTGTATAGCCAATTTCTAGTGAGGTAAGGTGAATAATAAGGGGGGTGAAAGTCTTGTGATGAATATTATCGCAGCTCTAATTTGCTGGTGATTATTGTTGGCTGGGGTGGGGGGAAGCAAATTATCCTTTGTGCATAGCAATATATCCCACACATGCCTCCAGTACTTTTCTTGCCTGTAAACAGTTGTGACTTCAGCTTGTTGCAAATCTGCTAATCAGCCAACTGCCGTGTCACTTACATCGACTTGCCAAAGGGGTGAGAGAAATGGATGGAGGACAGCATAAGTGACAACTCTGGTGTAAACCGGATTAGATGAAGAATGGCGATCAGTTCTGCCCCCACCTGTAAATTCGGCCAAAAGAAGCTGTGGGATATTTGGGGGAGGCGCAGTCAAGTATAGAGTGCTTAGGAGGGAGGAGGGTAAACCTTTGTTACATACAGTTTTGCTAATGAATTCTCCCTCCCCCTAGATATTTATCCCATTAGGAAAAACTGAAATGTATAGTTTAGGCAGAGGAAGGAAAGCAAGGCATGATGTGCTCTGAAGATCATAGAGAGCATTAATGCAATACAATAAAGGAGTAGGTTAGGTTAGGATTGGAGCTATAAACCAGAGAGCTATAACCTAGTAATCGGGCTTCTCGTGAGTTGTCCTTAAAGAGCCACCTTTTTGAATTACTGTAATACGACTTCCGGCGGCGACGCCATTGCGGGTGGTCGTGGGCTGCTTCGGCTGCGAAGCGCCCAGTCCATCCCGGGGGTTGGAGCCCCGCTACCGCAAAGCGGGGCTCCGGTGGGGTGCGGGAAGAGCGTCCCGCACCCTGGGCTCCCCGGCTGTGCCCGTTGTGGCTCCGAACCCTTCCCTCGCCCCCCCTGTAAAGGGGGAGTGGGGGTGAAGGGACGACGGAGCCGGGCTATAGGGGACATGCCCCAACCGGGATGTAAATGCGGCGACAAAGCCTGTGATGAGCGTCTAAGTTCTACCTGTATTTAGTGATCTGAAAGAACCCGGTGGTTGTGAGTATTTGGCTGACTTTTCTATTTTTGGAACGATCCGGGGGGAAGAGGAAAGGGAGCCTGCCTCCCTCCCTTCGGGAGAGAAAGAAAGTAACCAGTTTAAGTGACTGCTGCTACAATAATGGATACAAAGTGTTCGGAATTTGAAAACTGAGACTGCTGAGTTTTCCCTTCGGGGATTAAGTGGGGAGAAAATATCTCCATCTAAAGTTTTGGTCTTTACACTCTGGCTTCAGAAAAAATGGCGATGGAAAATTTGGACTGACGTGGGAAACAATTGAAACAAAGGAAGGAAGAGACAGGAACTGAAATTTGATACCCACCCTCCCTTTCAAAATGCTGGACTTTGTGTTGGAACTTGTTTTGAACTCTGGTCTAAAGGACGAAAATTGTTGGATGTCTTGAGCTGGAACTGCTTAATCGCAAATTGCAAGTTTGAGTGGGATTATAAATAAAAAGAATCAACTTCCCACAGAGGAGGCTTTTCAAAAATTTTACACAATGGAAGCAAACCTTGGCAAAGAGCTGGAAGGGGTGCTTGAAGGATGCATGAAATGGCTGGGCGACTCCGGGAAAAGGAACCGGTTTCTGGGGGTGGCAGCCCTGAACCGGAAAATTTATAATATCCAGACCCCGAGGTGGGAGCTCGGGGGCAAGGGACATGGAACTAAGATATTTACAAGAAGTAGAAATGGTACAAAGAAGCGGAGGAGCCCAGGAAGGACGTGATGTGTACCCTGAAGCTCGATGCAAGGTCTGTTGTGAATGTTGCCTGGATCTGTGGACATTTGGGAAAAGAAGACAACTCGAGGAGGTTCTGGCGAAAGACAGAGAAAGACAATGGACAGAGGGGGTGTGGGGTGAAGCATTAATCGTTAATTTAAATGGTCTGTTATGGTATCTGAAATCGGAGTGCGAAGGTTGCTAATTATAAGTTTATAGTGAATAAATAGGAGATATTGAGATTATATGTTAATAGCAGCATGATAAAGGAAAGAAGAAATAAGTTTAGATTTTTTGAGAATATTTTGTTAAGATTTATGATAAAGTAAGAAGATTAAGATGATTGTTTTATTTTTAACTAAAGTTAATTTTTAGAGAAAAGTTGTTATAAAAAAAGAAGATTGATTTAAAACCGAAGGTGAATAGGCAGGGGAAGTCATGTGTCAAGATTCGAAACAAGATTTTTTTTTTATGGATATAAGTAAGAAGAAAAATCCTGGCTTTGTTTGTATTTGTGTTATATATGTTGGTGTGGGAGGGGTTTATGTTGTATTATGAAAAAGGCCAATAAATTTTTATTAAAAAAAAATGAATTACTGTAATACGGGATGAGCTGAAGAAACCTCACTATCCCAGAAGCAAGATGAGGCAGCCGTCTCAAGGGGTAGAGTGTGGATTTACTATTTATTTATCTTATTTTTTACAAAATTGTATACCACCCTTTGTTAGAATGTTCCACCGCTAAAGGACCAGATGGAGACTTGCTCGAGATCCTTTGGGTTTGCACAATTAACTTTGAAACTTTTAATAATTGCATTGTTTGCTTGCTTGCTTACTGTTCAAGCTGCCTGTGATCAGAGCGTCTATATTCAATATATAAAAGTATCAAATTAAAGTGATCCTAGCGGCAAAAGGAGGACAGAGCAAGGCCTAGGAATCCAGACCGAGCAACAAGATGTTGTGGAACTCATTGCTCAAAACTACACAAGCGTGATCAAGCTGACTTCAGACGGTCTAGAAATTCATCACTTAATTAAAAGTATCAATATTTTAAACATTTTTTTTCTTTATAAAGCCACAATTAGAGGCCCTGCCATGTGACCCGGACAGGATTAATTCACACTTGGCTGAATCGTTGGCAATTGTCCCTCGTTCTCTTGCCTTGCAACAGCGCAATTTGCATGAATTAATATACTTCAGTCCGAGCCCTGACGTCTCTCGTTACTTAATTATGAAATGTCTTTAGCACTCTGAACGGTGCAAGGACAGTCTGATTGGCCATGACTGATGTCGTCAGCCGTTCAGTGACAGCTGGTCCATGCAAGAGTAGGCTTAGAGTCTTCCACTGCCCCCTCTTCTGCTGTCCTCTTTATTCATGAATTCATTATATTATAATAGTTCTAGGATTTGCATTTCTTGGGAATTATCGCCTCTCTCAAGTGGCTGAAATGAAACAGCTTTTCAGCCTCATGCTCCACAGCGTTCTTCAAGTCAAGTTCTAATTGCCCGCAAATGTATCGTCCTCACTCTCATTTTTACCATGTGCTTGTTCCCGTTCCGAATCTCTATTTCGCACAGATGACGGCAGGAAGAGTGAAACTGTCATGTATCTGAATTCATATATTATTATTTTTTGTCCTCACAGGGTGGGCAATTAATTTCTACCCATCAGATGTGCAGGCCACGCACAGAGCAGTTCGTGCACATCTAATTTAATAATTTACAAACATTGACGGTGCAACGTATTTTATACAATGAAATGGCTGCACTTTCAGGTCCCTTGACAATCTGACGTACCAACTCCTTTGACTTGAAGGTGGCAGAGACCCACTCAAAACGCATTAACTGTCACTCCATGTTACGAAAGTGGTCCCACTTGTTGATACAGTAGAGTACGGTAATTTAAATGTAAAAAGGTCCTACGCTGGTTACTTCTGAAAGCTCGAAAGAAATCGTTCTTCTTGTTGTGCAACCTTTACGCCATATGATCCAAAGAATGAATGTCTTTTTTGCTCTGTTTCTCTGGTTAAAAAGTAATACACTGGTACCTCAGGTTACATACGCTTCAGGTTACAAACTCTGCTAACCCAGAAATAATGCTTCAGGTTAAGAACAGAAATCATGCTCTGGCAGCAGCGGCAGTGGGAGGTCCCATTAGCTAAATTGGTGCTTCAGGTTAAGAACAGTTTCAGGTTAAGAACGGACCTCCGGAACGAATTAAGTACTTAACCAGAGGTACCACTGTATGGGGTGGGGGGAGAGATTATGCTTGCTTTTTAAAAAATATTTTTATTAAAGATTTTCTTGATTTACAGAGGTAATGCAATGTCTCTCTCGTATTTTTCCATATAACATTTTTACAAATCGGTTGTTGTTGTTGAGACATTAGGGAGAGAAGGGGGAGAGAGGTGGGTGGGATGGGGAGATGGGTGGGGTAGGGTGACGATGTTTCTGTTTTACTTAATATGTGTAGGGTTTGGTGTCAGCGTTGTCTGTGCAGGTTCTCTGTTGTTCGCTTGTGCTCCTTTGGTGGTGAGAGAGGTCGGGGTTGGCGTGGGGCGTGATTGTTCTTTTGTGGTTGGCTGTGGTGTTCTTTGGTCTCCTGTGTGAGTGGGGTGGGTGGGTGTTTTTGGTCAGGTTAGCCATATTGATTTGTATGCTGTTGGTAGAAAAACTAACCAGTAAGCTGAAACTGACACAGGGACAAACAGAAGAAGACACCTTCACCCCGGTATGGTCCCCCTTCATCACACACACAGCCCAACAAGATTATGCTTGTTTTTATTACTGTTTGTTAGCTACCTTGAGTCTTCTTAGATAAACAGGTAGCCTAGAAATGGTTTTAATAAATAAGTAGCATTTGCGCTTGCCCTAACATTAGGCAGGATGAGGCAGCTGCCTTAGGCAGCAAATTCTGGGTGTCACGAAACAGTGCGAAATTGCTAGTTCTTCACTACTGTTGTAGTTTTAAGCTTACAGAGAGTGGTTTCTTGAATTTTCTGCCTCAGGTGCAAAAATACCTTGGGCAATCTTGGGGTACTATGTACTTTGCGTGCCTCCGGCAGCAAAATGTCACAACCCGGCCCTGAGTGTTCCCCACAACACAGCTTGAAATCCATCGCTTGATGGTATAAGCATCCCAAGCTAGGGTGCCCTTTCTTGATACGATTTGAAAACATTTTATATTTGAGAGAATGTGCCCCTTAAGGCAGAAACGGTGAAAGTCTCTAAGAGTGTGGGAGTCTACAGGGAGAAACAAACTGAATATTGTTGTCACTGGGGCCCTGAATGCAATTCCTGTGCCCCTACGAGGAAGTCTGCCAGCCAGCCAGCCATTGCCCTCAAGTGCTTCCCTGCCTTTCTTTTTAATATATATATAATTTATTTTTGCATTTTCAATTTTACATACAATAAGCAAAAGAAAAATAAACATAATAAAAAACATAAAATCCCCTTTGACTTTCCTCCCCACCCCAACCCCTTTGTGGATCCTCAAATAATGATTTCACCTCTTGCATCTCTTCTGCAACTCTATTATTATAAATCCTTTGCCAATCCATAGTTCAGTTTTTTTACTACAAGTTTTCTGGTCAAACCTACCAATGAATGTAATTGTTGGCAATAATTTTTCAAATAAGTTATAAGCTTTCCCCATTCTTTATTGAAATCTGCCCCTTCCTGGTTTCTAATTCTTCCTATAAGTTTTGCCATTTCAGGATAGTTCATCCATTTTATCTGCCGATCTTCCTCAGTCTGAACTGTGCCTTCTTTCCATCTCTGGGCAAGCGCTGCACTGTTTCAGGGCTTGCTACAAACCACCTTACAACCCTCTCGCGAGGTTTTCCCTTAATGCATCATTTACAAATCACCCCATAACCTGAAGGTATACTTTTTTTCATAGTCTGTAGCAGAGGAGCTGTTAAAGTTCCAAAGGCCTGTAGCTAAAGTTACCTTGGGCAGGAACGAACAAGCTAAACTTTTTAATTTTATATGACATGAAATGTCACAGTTATGAATAAATGACAAAAACTGAACTTCCGGCGAAGGTCGCCATCGCGGGCGGTCGTGGGTTGCCTCGGCTGCGAGGCCACCCAGTCTGCCCGGGGGTTGGAGCCCCGCCACCGCTACGCGGGGCTCCGGTGAGGCCGGGAAGAGCGTCCCGTGCCTCGGGCTCCCCGGCGGGCCCGCTAGGCTACGCACCCTTCCCTCGCCCCCCCTGTAAAGGGGGAGTGGGGGTGAAGGGAATGTGGAGCCGGGCCATTAGGGGAAATGCCCCAACCGGGTAGAGAAGCGGCGAGACTGGCCGTGGTGAGCGAAACGTTCTCCTGAGAGATGAAAGAAAAAGAAGCTGGAGGTCGTAAGTAACTGAATGGATTTATTGCTGAGTTTAAAGACTTAACGACTTAACGACCCTGAAGGCTTTAGATAACGGAGCCCGCCTGTCTCCCTTCGGAGGCGAGGAAAATAACAGAATGTAAAACTGTTGCTATCGGATGGATATATTGTTAAGACTTTTTGAGGAGTGAGACTTTTTAGATCTCCCGTGGGGGAGGAAGAGGATGGAAAATATCCCAGTTGAAAGTTTTGGTCTTTGCGTTCCGGTTTCAGAGAAAAATGGCTGCGAAGGCTCTGAAGCGAAGTGGAAAATTACTGCTACATGATGAACAATGCTGAAATAGAAACTGAAATCTGATACCTATGCCCGTCCTCACCATGTTGGGCTTTGTTTTTAAAACTGTTCTGGACTCTGCATTAACTGATGAAGAAAGGATTATTATATTGAAATTGAAACTGATCAACTGGAAATTGAAGGTTTTGAGTGGGGATTTGAAGGAAAATTTATTTCCCACAGAGGAGACCTTCCAGACACTTGATATTATGGAACAAAATTTGGGCAAAGAGCTGATGGAGTCGTTTGAAAAAATGAGCGAGTTGACATGGCGATCCCTGGGACAAGAAGCATTCCTCGGTGGTGGCAGTCCGAGGATGGCAAGGAATATTATATCCAGCCCTCGAGGTGTGAGCTCGGGAGCGATGGGCAAGAAATCAAGATATCTACAAATAGAAGAATGCAGTATCGAATGGGAGAAGCCAAGAGATGAACAGTGTATCCTGATGCTCGATGCAAGGATGGTTGGGGAAGGTGTCTGGTTTTGGGTCTGGTTCTGTGGATGTATAAGAAAAGAGGACAATCTGAGGAGCGGTGGTGAAGGATGGAGCAAGACATGGGACAGAGGGGGGATAGGGTGAACTATATTAAGTATAAAATATAAATGCTTTGTTATGGTAATCTGAAATCGGAGGGTTAAGACATTAAGTTTTATTTTAATTTTTATAAGAAATGGGATATTTTGAAAAAAAATTTTTGATATTAGCAGCAGTTTAAGGGAAGAAGAAGTTTAGATTTAATATAAGATTAATTTTTTTAAGATCCAAAGAACTGTTAGTAAGATTGTTGTTTAAGGTTTGAATTTATTAAGTGAATAAAATTATTAGAGAAAGGAAGTTATTAAAGTAGAATATGGATATAAAACCGAAGGAGAGAGGGTGGGGGAAGTCAATTGTCAAGACTTGGAACTAGGACATTTTCTTAAGTGTATAAACAAGAAGAATTGTATTTGTGTTTGTATTTGATTTATATATGTAGGTGTGGGTGTGGGTATATGTTTGTTATGAAAATACCAATAAATTCTTATTAAAAAAAAAAAAAAAAAAAGAATAAATGACAAAAACTGAAAGCTCCCTGAGGTTCTGGTTTCTGTGCTTTCCATAGCACAGGGCAAAACAGCGCCAGAGATTTGCAATTTTAAAAACTCCCTTTGGGAATTACATTACATAAGCACAGGTAAGCATAATCAAATATAATATTTGATTATACTGATGGTTGCAATAATTCGACAGGAAAGCATTGAAAGTAGGCACTTTGTATACAACAAAATACTTTTTGTTTTGTTGATGTTGCTGTTGTAGTGTATGTTGTTGTTTTTTTAATCCTGCCTGTCCCATAATCCCAATACATTTTGGCTCACAAACAAAAATGGTGATCTCATTATGTTGATCCCTGCCCCAACCCCATGAAGTATTTATTGATCTACTATGATCTACATACAAATTATTTTTGTACTTACTGCTTATTGGTATTCTGGTCACGAGGACTAGAATCGTAACATTGGAGAAAGCATTTGTTTAGTCATTTAGTCATGTCCGACTCTTCGTGACCCCATGGACCAGAGCACGCCAGGCACTCCTGTCTTCCACTGCCTCCCGCAGTTTGGTCAGACTCATGTTGGTAGCTTCGAGAACACTGTCCAACCATCTCGTCCTCTGTCGTCCCCTTCTCCTTGTGCCCTCCATCTTTCCCAACATCAGGGTCTTTTCCAGGGAGTCTTCTCTTCTCATGAGGTGGCCAAAGTATTGGAGCCTCAGCTTCAGGATCTGTCCTTCCAGTGAGCACTCAGGGCTGATTTCCTTCAGAATGGATAGGTTTGATCTTCTTGCAGTCCATGGGACTCTCAAGAGTCTCCTCCAGCACCATAATTCAAAAGCATCAATTCTTCGGCGATCAGCCTTCTTTATGGAGAAAGCATACCCTCCAACATTTCTTTGATGAAAATAGGGATGTCCTCTTCCACAATGGTGATGATGATTTTACTATTTATACCCCACCCATCTGGGTTGCCCCAGCCACTCTGGGCAGCTTCCAACATATATAAAAACTTAATAAAACACTTTAAAAACTTCCCTATACAAGGCTGCCTTCAGATGGCTTGGAGGTCGGATAACTCTATACCCTCCAACATTTCTCCAATGAAAATAGGGGTGCCCTGATAAATAGGGACACTTGGAGGATCTGGTAAAGATGCGCTGGAATTTTAGTGAATATTGTCCATGAACGGCACAAGATGTGAAATATGTCATTCATTTTTAGGGGAGGAGCGGTGATCTAATTGGAGATTCTGAGGTCACTTCACAAAAAAAGGATCATATATGCTTCTGGGTGTGGACACTTCTTCTCCAAAATAGCTTGCTTTCCTCTCTAAACCGTGAAATGGGGGGCGGATGGATAATTATTCACTTAGGAAGTGTGTCCTGTGTCTGCAGCCTAACACAGACAAGTGAACCAAGCTCTTGGGTCCATCAGTGAGGCAAAGAGGGACTTGGGAGCAGAATGAGTGGTGGCTGGGAGCTTCCAACTAGGCAGCAACAAGCGACTGCAGGCACAAGTTCAGACTAAGCTCTGAGCAGTGAACAGGCTGGAATTCAGCCGCAGTAAAATTATCCTTAAATCTACAGATGCAATGAATTTTGACTTGCTCTACAGGGACAGCCTCTGGATACATTTAAAGCACATGACTTCCCAATAATCCAGGGAATTGTCATTTACTTTACCCCCAACAGAGCTACAATTCCCAGCACCCTTAACAAACTGTGACTCCCAGTATTCTTGGAGGGAAGTCGTGTACACAGGCACAAACGCCAACAAGCTCTGCTTTGCACAAAGGTTTCTCCAAAGGTTTTGCACAGGTGAGGCAACATTTCAGAACCCCCTCCTGGCGGTGTAATATGACACTGGCTCGAGGGCCGGGAGTGATAACAGTTTGCCCCCTATTTCTCCCCTGTCATGCTACTAATCTAGTCACCTTGCGAGAGCAGCATCTCCCAGTATCATTAAACTATTATGCCAGCAGAGATTTGCTCTGCCACCAGTCATTTTGCCTCAGTAACGTAAGGAGATTTAGTAGCGATCCTCTCTAGTCCAGTGGGTGTTAAGGATAGAACAGCTCTGTTACTCATGTAACAGCCATTTAAGAAACCTGGTAGTGAACCCCCCACCCCACCCTACCCCCTGTATCCAAAAGGATACAGCTTCATAAAATACAACACTATAACCAAAACGAGTGTTTCCACCTTGAGCTTCTTATTCAGCTAATAACTGCTTTGATGGTGCAGTGTGGATAATTTGAGGTCCATTGACGCTTTATTTTGCAATATGCTTCTGATTATCCATTAGGGAGCAAACATGGTATCTCTTTCAAGATGCAGAACAGGGTTGTTCCAGTGGCTGGCTAGCTTGAAGAGGTCTCTGAAGGAAACAAGGCAAAGCTTGGGATGCGATAAGAACTGCAAGCCACGGAGAGCGTTCCAGGTTTCCAGAATGCATGGTTTTAATGAACGGTTCTGTTGGCACAGCAACGATACTGTGGCCCGAACTCCAGCCTGAGCCTCTGTGAGGATATGTGACACATCGTTGGTCATAACGTGGCAGAACGAAAAAGAGCCACGCTGTCAGATGTAGAAAAGAAGAGGGGCTCCTCAAAGGTCCTATAAAATGCACTCAGTTAATAGCATCCACAAGTCATTCCTATGTTCCAGGTCTGTCAGAAAGATGTGCTTCTTCCCTGGCTCCTTTGCTGAAAGCCCTCCTCTTAGGCCACATTTGCACCATATATTTGAAGGATACTATTTTAAACAGTCATGGCTTCCCCCAAAGAATTCTGGGAGCTGTAGATTGCTATGAGAGCTGAGATTTGTTAAGAGACCCCTCTTCTCCTTACAAAGCTGCAATTCCTGGAGTAGTTTAACAGTCAATCCCTATTCAGAGGGAACTCTGGGAACTATAGCTCTGGAAGGGGAATAGGGGTCTTCTAACCACTCTAGAACCAGGGCTTTTTTTCAGCTGGAACTCTCCAGAACTCAGTTCCGGCACCTCTCAAGTGGGCACCATAGCCATTCTAACAAGGGAGAACAAGGTCATGGTGACTTCCAGCACCTCTTTTTCTAGAAAAACAGCACTGGGTAGCATCCTTAACAAAATTACAGCTCCAGGAATTCTTTGGGGGGTATCATAGTGCTTTAAATGTATTGCAAAAGACCCTGATGCCGGGAAAGATGGAGGGCACAAGGAGAAGGGGACGACAGAGGATGAGATGGTTGGACAGTGTTCTCGAAGCTACTAACATGAGTTTGGCCAAACTGCGAGAGGCAGTGAAGGATAGGCGTGCCTGGCGTGCTCTGGTCCATGGGGTCACAAAGAGTCGGACACGACTGAACGACTGAACAACAACAACAACAAATGGAAGAGTCCATAGATTATTATTTTTATGGAGTTGGATCCAGACTTCAACCTCCACAGACAGAATGGCTCCTTCCACCCACAAAAGACTTTTGACCTGGCAGAGGGAAGGGAGACAACTTTTGCCAGTTCTCCTCTTCCCTCACACCCTGTTCTGGGGAGCCCCTTTGAAACACTGCGGTAGACCCTCTGAGTGAAATTTAGCACTCAAACATATGCTTCAAAACATTGCGATGGATTAGTCACAACCCTCCTTTGTGTTACTATATGCAACAGTGCAGGCAACAGTAGAGGAATAGAGGCAAAGGCTCCCCCCTCCTCTACTTCTACTGTCAAAGCTCAGTTCCAAAAGGACTGCTAGCGGATCCTGTTTTTAACCACTCTCTTGCCTATCTAACATGAGTCATATTAATATTTCATTTCTCAGTCGTCCCATCCTCATACCTCCACCGTCACATTCGTTCCTCATGCTCCTTGCTCACAAAATCTGTTTCTGCAATGTCACGTACAAGCCCACTGTCATCCCCTGTCACTGACTCTCAACCAAAGAGGCTGCACGGTCAATGAATTTCTGGCTTTGATTTGCGGAATCTGATATATTAGAATGCTTTGACAGATACAGTTATATATTCTATATATACACTTTGACATATGTGAGTTCAATTACAAAATCCATGCATCAGGTCATTCGACATGTGTCCTTTTGCAACTGAGTAATCAATCACCGATTACAAGACATTTATAAGAATATCCCATAATGTATGGGGGGGGAGTACATAGACAGGCATAGATGAAGGCAATGTGCTGGTCTTTGGATATAATATCTATGGGAGGACTAAATTTCAATTGCCTTTAAAGTATTTTAATTTCTTCTTGCAGCAACATCTTTGTGGAAGGTGTTGAATTTTTAAAGACAAATTTCTTTATCGTACAGTCATAGAACTGGAAACAGCCAATAAAAAGCAAACCTACCCAGCATTCATGTCTTCTGAATTTAGCAGTGCTGCACTTCTATAGTTGAGCTATCGAAAAGTCCCAACATTGCTAATTTTGGGCCAGCATCTATTTTCAACAGAATCGAGTGGTTCTTATTCTGAACTGGGCTGTTTTGAGCAGGAGACAGTTGTGTACAAAACTCCCTACATGTACAAAACTTGCAAGTCAGGGGCTAGCCTTCTCCCAAGCTTGACTTTTTGCTGGGAAATTATTCCATGGTTGAGCATTCAAGCCAATGGGGAGGACTTTGGAGCAGATGTTTGGGGACCCACTTAGCAGAATGAACCCCCCAATGCAGCAGGGCTGCCCTAGCATCACATCTTGGGTAAGTGAATTCATACATATTGCCATCTAAAAATTGCCTGCCGTAATGCGATCATCCAGCAAGGGCAGAAGATCATTGGGCAGTATCCAATTAACCAGGGTTTCCAAAACTTGAGTCTCCAGCTGTTCATGGACTACATCTCCCATCATCCCTGACCACTGGTCCTGGTAGCTGGGGATGATGGGAGTTGTAGTCCAAAAACAGCAGGAGACCCTAGTTTTGGAAACCCTGGTTAGTTGGATACTGCCCAATGATCTTCTGCCCCTGCTGGATGATCTCATTACAGTGGGCAATTTTTAGATACTAGCCTTTGGTGAGATCAGCTTCTTTTGTAAATGCAAATCTTTTCCATGAAAGAGAGACATCTTCTTCACACGAGCTTAACATGAAACAGTCAACGTCCAATAGTAATGTGTAGACCAAGTAGCATCCCAGTAATAAGAATTAATGGATATGTTCTTCGGTAGAACGTATAAAGAACTGTACCATCACAATATGACCATGGACTAGCTGACAGGAAGTCAACATGGTGCCCAAAGCTGTTTTAGACTACAACTCCTATCATCTCTGACCATTGGCCATCCTAGCTAGGGTTGATGGGAGTGTTTGTGTTTAGTCGTTTAGTCGTGTCTGACTCTTTGTGACCCCAATTGATGGGAGTAGTAATGCAAAAAATCTGGAGCGCACCATATTGACTACCATTGGACTGTCCCAGGCACTCACCCCGATGAAGTTCTTTCATGTTTTAGGGCAATGGCTTTTGTACATTGTCACTTCTAGATTTATAATTGGGAGAGTGCTGTTGCGCAAAGGTCCTGTTTGTGGCAGGGGAGGCGTGTCCCATTTCGCCCTAACCTGCCTCGGCCCAGGATACCTGAAGGAGCTTCTCCACCCCCATCGTTCAGCCCAGACACTGAGGTCCAGCTCCGAGGGCCTTCTTGCGGTTCCCTCACTGTGAGAAGTGAGGTTACAGGGAACCAGGCAGAGGGCCTTCTCAGTAGTGTGCCCGCCCTGTGGAACGCCCTCCCATCAGATGTGAAGGAAATAAACAACTATCTGACATTTAGAAGACATCTGAAGGCAGCCCTATTTAGGAAAGTTTTATTCTGTTTGTAGTGTTCTGTTGAGAGCAGCCCGAAATGGCTGGGGAAGCCCAATTGGATGGGCGGGGTATAAACAATAATAAAATTATTATTATTATTATTATTATTATTATTATTATTATTATTCTGTTGTGCTGCCCGCTGTGCCACCTCGTCAGCATTGGTGCCAATTTTGGTGAGATCTCGCAAGATCTCACCATGAAACCTCTCACACTATCTTGTCAGAAACCAGCGCTGATGCCAGAAAAACTTCTCCATCAGTGATGGGACACTACTTTGAAGACCTCCACAGCTTGAGGTAGCTGCTTCAGCCCACCTCATGGGTAGACGAACTCTGGTTTGTGGATTTCCCATGGGCATCTAGTTGGGCACTGTGAGAATAGGATGCTGGACTAGATGGGCCTGATCCTGCAGGGCTATTCTGATGTTCTTAGCACAAAATACGTAAAACACCCTACAAATAACTTGTGGGATGATGAAGTGCACGTACATGGACCCTGTTAGTCCCAATGTCCCTTAATGGGTTTTTTTTCCCCCTTCCCCAACCAGCCATAGCTGGATAGCCTGGGCTGTAGAAGTTTAGAATGTCCTTTGAAAGAATGATAATCCTCTAAAAAACTTAAAGCATTACTCAGAGAAATAAATGTATCTCTTAAATGAAACTCAGATGATGCCAAATGAAAGATGATAGATGTCTTATAAATAGTTAATGCCATGGCCAAAACCCTCCTGCCACTTAAGAGATGGATGCAGAACACTTGTATGAGAAATTACTTTTTAGCCAATAAGAATGTAATATGTAAATCACCTTAAATGACTTGTATTGCTATACATAAACCATTTTCTGTCTCATGATTGGTGGTGACACCTCTCCTATCAAACCAAGAAATATTCCACATGAGTCTGAAAGTTAGCCCTGATGAGAAGGTTCAGAGTCGAATCAGTGAAATCAAAGGTCTTTTGAATTGCATGCTTATAAGCTATTGCTTTTGAGTATTAGAGACACCTTATAACTTAGAAGAACAGCTGTGTCAACATGTGTTCCACAACTTGTCCATCTGAACCAATGGGAGCCTTAACATTTCAAGACATCCAGAGACTAACATTTATGATGATATGAGCATAGAAAAGCTTATTCAAATACAGTGTTAAAGTTTCTTTTAAAAATTGATGCACTGGGGAGGGAAAGAGATTTCCACCCCAGAGTAGCTCAGCTGGAAGAGCATGAAGAAGAAGAAGAAGAAGAAGAAGAAGAAGAAGAAGAAGAAGAAGAAGAAGAAGAAGAAGAAGAGTTTGGATTTGATATCCCTGCTTTATCACTACCCGAAGGAGTCTCAAAGTGGCTAACATTCTCCTTTCCCTTCCTCCCCCACAACAAACACTCTGTGAGGTGAGTGGGGCTGAGAGACTTCAGAGAAGTGTGACTAGCCCAAGGTCACCCAGCAGCTGCATGTGGAGGAGTGGAGACGCGAACCCGGTTCCCCAGATTACGAGTCTGCCGCTCCTAACCACTACACCAAACTGGAAGGTCAAAGAGAATTGGGGGGAGGGAGGGAGAAATGTCCCTATTTCCACCTGAAGAATGTGTTCCTTGAGAAATCATTCCGACTCCCCCCACCCCTAACTTACAATATGAATCATAGTCATTAACCAAAGTAAAAGGATAGACTCAGAAACAGTTCTCAAAATTAGGATTGCCATATGCCCAGACTTTGCCGGACGTATCCGGAAATCATTAAAATGTCTGGGAAAATCCGGATGTATGACAACCCTCATCGGCAGTGTGGTTTTGGGCAATTTCCCTTAAAAATAGCTCAAAAACTTCATTTTTTATTTTTATTTTTTGAGATCTTGCCCCCCCCCAAAAAAAAAAACCTCAACAACTTTTCTGCCCGGGTTTTCACTGCTTGAAATGTGACAAAATGGGTTGGCCATGAGTTGCCATCACACTTCATTTGAACGGATGCAGCTTAAGTTGATCCAACCTGAAACAAAAAGTATTCTGCTTCCTTTTTTGCTCCCACGGCTCAGAAACATTACTGATGTGGTGGCCAAACTGCATCCTGCCACAAGTAACCCCAACCCACAAGTAATCCCACTTTGACTGCGAGAGCCAGTGTGGTGCAGTGGTTAAGAGCGGTAGACTCGTAATCTGGGGAACCGGGTTTGTGTCTCCGCTCCTCCACATGCAGCTGCTGGGTGACCTTGGGCTAGTCACACTTCTTTGAAGTCTCTCAGCCCCACTCACCTCACAGAGTGTTTGTTGTGGGGGAGGAAGGGAAAGGAGAATGTTAGCTGCTTTGAGACTCCTTAGGGTAGTGATAAAGCGGGATATCAAATCCAAATTCTTATTCTTATTCTTCTTCTTCTTCTTCTTCTTCTGTCTCTCGGTCACATCGGAATGTGACAGGGTGTTGAACGAAGGAGTGAAGCAGAATGTTGGGAACTGCCTTTCTAACGTATAGATATTCTTGCAGATTGCTGGGACAGCCTTTACATCTGCTAATTGATTTCACGTTGCTCCTGTAAGAAAGTTAAGTTCAATGTATCAGTTCGCTTTTCATTCACTTGCAGTTATAATTTTAGATTCGGCATGGTGCAGGTGTGGTGAATCTCGACTGCCGTATGAATATCTTTTTCTTTTTCTTTTTTTCTTTTTGCATTTTCCGTTACAATTTATTGATTTCACTTACATTTGTTTCTTTCACTGTGGTATTCTAGGTCTCCCCCCCCCCACTTATCAGCTCTTATGAGCCTCTAATACAACATCCTAAATCTCTGTTTGATTTTGCTGCAACTCCTTTATATTTCTTCCCCTTTTTCTTATATATTTCCTTTGACCCCCACCCCCTTTTTTACTGGTGTTCATAAATCTATCCCTGCTCGTATATTTAACATTTTTTTACCTAGCAATTCCCACTCACTTATTATTATTTTTCTCATCCGTATGATGGCCGTATGATTATCATCTGAAGTACAATACAAGAGAGATTAGCACAGCTGGCATCTTGGGGTTGGATATAGCTGAGGCAAAAACTCATGGTGAGCATAGTTTGCTTGGTTCTTTTTTTATATTATGGAGCAGTTTGCGAGTTGTTTGCAGCATGCAGATCATTAACAAATACTAATTAGCTGTGCAATATGAGCAGAAGGCATCAAGTACAACCCCCCCCTTCCGAATCACCTATTTTCTTCACGCAAATAAGACAGAAACAAATGTTTTCGCCCCAGCTGGGTAACACGTCCCATTTAGAATTCTTCCCCTCTTCTTTGTTCTTTGATGTTCTGCAAATGAGCTTTAGAACTCCACTCCTCACACAATTCAATTTTACAAGCCCATTATCTGAGATATAATGTGGAGGTTAAATATATCAGGGCAGCCATTATGTGAAAATAATTAACAGTAATGAATAATGCACTAATTCCACTGATGAGAGATTGTTATATGTGTAATGAAGTGTTGGGGCAGCCCTGACAAATGAAATTAAAATATTTAAACACTGTTTTATGATATTACTTTGCTCATATAATTTCCTTTACCTACAATGAGGCCCTTCGATTATCGTCATTATCTTGACAGCTCGGGAGGATGAAATAGGGCTGGTTAATGCGACAGCGATTAGTCACTGGGAAAATCCATCACATGGAGCAGAGGAAGAGTGAGAGAAAGGTCTCAATACTTTCTCGTTTCAAACACGAGAAGAATGATATCATCAACATCACTTCAATATTAAATGGGTGGAATTATCTTGTCATTCATTTACAGCCACTGAAGAACTACCTATTTGTACCTGCGAGGGAAAGGTCAGCCATTCTTAATCATCCCTAAAAAACAAGTTGATGGATATCTGCTATCAATAATGCTGGCAGACAGAACACCAGGATACCGACCGGAACATTTCGAGCGAAAGCAATCCCCGGCCACGATCCCCGGTGCAGTTAGGGCAGCTTAATTTACAAAGGAGGGTGCCTTTTCGTATAAAGACCTTGCTGCGGTCTTGTAATTGCCAATATCGCTATTCTATCTTTTAAAAATGCATGCACAAAAAGAAAGCTTACAAAGCCTACTTGAAGCAGACACTCAAGATCAAACTTTGAAGGACGGGAACTGAAAATTGGATTTAGAATTTGTAGGATAGATAGATAGACAGACAGACAGACAGACAGATAGGTGATAATAATAAATAAGTAATAAAGAATTTCAGTCGGAAGGAAGGAACAATGTGCTGTGACTCTCGTGCCCGTATGTTTAGGGAACATTTTATATGGGGAAGTGTTCATATCTTTGATAATCCACCTGCAATCAAAACAGTACGGCTCACCAACTTTAACATCACATGTGGGTTCTGCGTCTCCGTTTGAAAATCAGAGAAAAGATGTTCCACAGCCCTGGATGTTTTGCAACTTTCCATGGAAATAAGCAGATGCTTTGCTTCTAACTATTCCTAAACTGTACGTTTATCTGAAACAACAGGTTGCTCCTTTAATAGCCTCCTTGTGGCTTTTTGGTGCAAATTTCTACCCCCAGCCTGCAATGGTTATACTCAACCAAACATCTGCTTACTTTATTTAAAATGCATTTTTAACACCATTTTAGCAATATTTCCCCAGAATGTTCTACTTTGACACATCCACATTCTGTAGACCATGGCAGTTCTATTATGTAGGAAGACACAGAACCGAGAGTTAAGTGACTAGGATTTGGTTTGCTGCTACTGTACTTAGGTTCTCTTTTTCTTGTGGTTAATTGTGGTTTGGACAGTCTTATCTTAAATTAAAATGTTGCCTGAGCCATTGAAAGCTGTTGCGGGGGGAGGGAGACAAGACGTTGGGGTCATATATTGGAAGGGAGGAAGGGATGAATAAGAAGATTAACACCCTGTTCTTTGTTTTTCAGGATGCAAATGGAAAAAGAAAGTAGTTTATGCGTCAGCCATGACAGTGAATCCAACTTGGATTGAAAGAACAACCCTTTACCCATTCATATCACTAGAAGGTGCTGGTCATTGTTCATGATATCCCGGAGCAACTCATATGGCCGATTATATGGAAATGTAAGAGACCAACTGAATCCTACCCTTTTGATTCGTGTCAGCTGGTATTCAGAAGAATACAGCCTCCAAACGTAGCTAGTGGAAACAGATAGCCTGGTCCCTCCAAGAATCTATCTAATCCTTTTGTAAAACAATCCAAGTTGTTGGCCATAATATTATTATTATTATTATTATTATTATTATTATTATTATTATTATTATTTGTACCCCGCCCATCTGGCTGGATTTCCCCAGCCACTCTGGGCGGCTTCCAACAAAAATCAAATACATTAAAATATCACACATTAAAAGCTTCCCTAAACAGGGCTGCCTTCAGATGTCCTCTGAAAAGTAAAATAATAATAATAATAATAATAATAATAATAATAATAATAATAATAATAATATCCTACCCCTCTTACTGGGTTTCCCCAGACATTCTGGGCAGCTTGCAACATATATAACAACAGAAAAGCATCAAAAACATTTTTTTAAAAAGTCCTATACGAGCAACAAACAAACTAATAAATCAATAGAAACCAATAACAACAACAACAATAGCAATAATAAACAGTTATGCCCAAATTAAAATAACCACCAACCCCCCATTAAACATTTAACCAACATCAACCCGACAAAACAACAACAGCAAAGGAACCAAAATTGTAGCCATTTGAAATATTTTAAAACATTTTAGCCAGTTGCCCCAATCCAAGAGTCGTTCCAGCAATGTCCCTCCAACCTCCCAGGAGCCTCTTTTAGGAAGGACAGTGGCTTCAAAGCTGTACTGTGAAAAGTAATTTATTTTGTCTGCCCCGAATCTTCCATTGTTCAGTTCCATTGGACAGCCCCAAGTTCTTTGTATAATGAGAGAGGCCTACCCACTTTTTCAACGCCATTCATTTTTTCCACATGACCTATCTTGCCTTTTGCTTACTTCTATTTTCAAATGTCGTAGCTTTTCCTCATAGGGAAGTTTGCTTTGACCCCTCGATCATTTCGATGGCCCTTTTTGATTGCTGAAACTTTTCTATCTCCTTTCAGCTAATTAAACAATCTATGAATTTTTAAGCTGTCCAGGAGGATATTGCTCTTGTTTGTTACTAAGTTATAGGGACACGGGTGGCGCTGTGGTGGTCTAAACCACTGAGCCTCTTGGGCTTGCCGATCGGAAGGTCAGTGGTTCAAATCTGCTCAACGGGGTGAGCTCCTGTTGCTCTGTCCCAGTTTCTGTCAACCTAGCAGCTTGAAAGCATACCAGTGCAAGTAGAAAAATAGCCACTACTGTGGTGGGAAGGTAAGCAGCGTTTCCATGCGCTCTGGTTTTTGTCACAGTGTTCAGTTGCACCGAAGCAGTTTAGTCATGCTGGCCACATGACCCGGAAGGCTGTCTGTGGACAAATGCCGGCTTCCTTGGCCTGAAAAGCGAGATGAGCACCACAACCCATAGTCGCCTTTGACTGGACTTAACTGTCCAGGGGTCCTTTACCTTTATCTTTACCTACTAGGTTATGTATTTTTGGTTTCTGTATTGTAAAGTGCCCTGTTATCTTTAGATGAAGGGCAATATAGAAATTATTATAATTATTATTATAATAATTAGAATTATAATTTTCAGCAGCAACAGTTCTGAGGAATATATTGATCCCAGTGATGTGCAGGGGAAAATATACTGTAAGTGCCTTGTCCTCCACTGATTACTCTGAACAGCCAATCCAGATTCTGGTTGATTTAAATTCTTAAAAACCAACAGGGGAAAAACATTCAGACAGCCAGGGCCTGCCGAAGCCATTTTGGCACCTGAGGCGAACCACAAAATGGCACCATGCCTTCCTGCCAGGGAAGGAGGGGTGAATGAAGATCTATGTCAGGATCTGCTGCCTCTGTGGATTCTGCCACATGAGGTGGTCACCTCATCTTGCCTAACAGGTGGGCCAGCCCTGCAGACAAATGATAGAAACACCTAACTTGGCCCTTTAGAGGTAGAGGAACATTTGCACAGATGTTTTCGCACAATAAAGCATGGAAAACGCCTCGCAGCTGGTGTGTTGGAACTGCTACAGCAGACATGTTCAACCGGTAGACCGCAATCGACAGGTAGATCCCCGAGTGCTCGTGGTCGATCGTGGGATCTTTATCGATCACGGGCTTAAAAGAACTGGGGGATGAATGTCTTGCCCCCCCCCCGCCCCCTCTCTATGTTCCTCCGTCACGTCAAGTGGGCGGTGTTTTGGGTTTTCCGTTGGCGATTGAGAATACTACGATGATTGGCTTTAGCGCTGGGTGCATTTCTTAGCGGCGGAGTTTCAGGTGAGCAATTTGTGTCATTCCCCCTTAAAAAAGCTCAACAACTCTACTCAATCCCCACCAAAACAAGCTCAACAACTGTGGTCAGTCCTCAATGACAATGGGTAGATCACTGCCAGTTTTTTTAATACTGGGAGTAGATCGCAGTCTCTTGGTTGCTGGACAGGCCTGTGCTACTGGATCAGGCCACATGATCATAGGAACTGTGGTGAAGAGGCCATCTTCACTGATTCCTTGTCACCACACATGCATGTGAAGGGACCCTTGGATCATAGCTGTCAACTTTTCCCTTTTATAAAGGGAAATTCCCTTATTCCGAATAGGATTCCTCGCAAGAAAAGGGAAAAGTTGACAGCTATACCTTGGATACATCTGCTGCTGAGATATTTCAAATCACAGAGTGAGCATGAAACTTCACCAGCAAGACCTAAGCCAACTTTCCATGTTTGTTTTTAAGAGGGTTCTATACATATCATACATATTGTATGCCGTGACATCAGTGCTGGAAGCTCTTTTGCGAGCTATTCATCTGCTTTTTTGACATATAAGAACACAATCATGCTTCCCACTGAGGGACAGCTCATTCAGATGAATGAATGACAGCTGATCTGTGGGCTTATGTCAGTCACCCAAACTACCACGAGAAACAGACCATCAAAACCCACCCTTGAATGATTTAGGGTGGATACTACATAGGTTTACATGATCTGAATGGTGTTAAACTTTGGGAAGCACTGTTTTTAATTGTTAGTAAATATAAATAAATACAATTTACTTAACTCCCCTCGTAATAAGTGGACCGCCTTGTAATAAATCTAACATTTAAAAAAAAAAATCATTTCTGGCAAATTACTCCAATAAAATCAATGCCTATCGGGCTCAGCTGGAGAAACAAGTAAATTAGAAACTATTGATGGGTTGCAATGGAGGGGGGGTTGTGGGGGGGGATGTAATTGTCATTATAAAAAGCTGAGAGAGAGAGAGAAATATATATATACTAAAGAAATGGAAAGGCAAAATATCCAAGCTGACAACTTGAACTGTTAAATGATTCCTTGAGTCGGGGCAGTTATTTGCATGTAACTCCTACATTTCCAGCAGCACATACAGACATACTGTGTGTGTGTCTCTGTAACTGATCTAAATGTAACACATTTCTCAGCTTTAAACATCTTCCAGGTCCCTTTAATAATAAAAAAAGAAGAACTAAAGAATAATGCCGCATTTTCTCGAGTCTAATGCACCATCAAATTCAATGTGCACCTCAGTTTTCAGAACTTTGAAACCCAAAAAAGCATTTGCTGGTGAATGTAAATATGCCATTGAATCTAATGTGCACCTTAATTTTGACAATGTGATTAAGTGAGCATTAGATTCGAGTAAATACGGTAAGTCATTGAGGATAAGGTTCCCAATGGCTACTTGCCATTATGCTTAGGTTTTATTTTTTCTCTTGGAGGTGGATAACTCAGTTGGTTAGAACACTGTTGAATGCAGAGAGTTAACTGTCTGTAAGCTGTCTTGACTTAGTGCGGAGAGATGTTATTCTTTTGTTAAATATTCTGTTGGGAGTCGCCCAGAATGACTGGGGCAACCCAGTCAGATGGACAGCATAATTATTAAAAATTATTATGATTAAGGTTTAGTTCAGATCCTACTTTGACATTTCCAAATTATAACCAATTTGACGCCAAGTGCTTCAGGCAAAATCCAGTAGGTTCTTATTTATTTAAATAATTTTATGTAATGAAAATTGTATACTGCTAAATTGCTGGAACCTCTAAGCTCTTTACCTTTGGCAAAATTTGTTCTTAGTGTAATAAATGTACAATTGTGTTTTGTTTTGTTTTGCTGTGTGATGTTCAGTCAGCTTACTCCAGGGTACCAGTTCTATTGTGGAGATAGCTCAAGATCCCCAGCATATATCATGCTACCTGTGACATCACAAAGTTATAGATCTCTTTCCTCAGAGTCTCACCTGAGTCCGAGAGTTAGAGCGCAATCCTGGACATGTTTTCTTACCTACCTAATTTGAACTTCCTGAAATAGTATTTGAACTGAAACACAGCCATCTTTTGAAATTCAAAATTCTCTGAATTTTGCAAAGCAGTTCACTAGACAAGTAAAGTGTTCCAAAATGCATATATCAGAGTAACACACTGGTAAATGCATGTATTAGGGGGACGCGGGTGGCGTTGTGGGTTAAACTACAGAGCCTAGGGCTTGCTGATCAGAAGGTCAGCGGTTCGAATCCCTGCGATGGGGTGAGCTCCCGTTGCTTCGGTCCCTGCTCCTGCCCACCTAGCAGTTCAAAAGCATGTAGTGCAAACAGATAAATAGGTACCACTCTGGTGGGAAGGTAAATGGCGTTTCTGTGCACTGCTCTGGTTCGCCAGAAGGAGCTTTGTCATGCTGGCCACATTACCCAGAAGCTGTCAGTGGACAAACACCGGCTCCCTCAGCAAGTAAAGCGAGATGAGCGCCGCAACCCCCGAGTCGTCTGCGACTGGACCTAACGGTCAGGGGTCCCTTTACCTTTACCTTTAAATGCATGCATTAGTGAAAATAATGTACAAAACACATTATTTGGACATCTCTTTGCAAAATTGTGTGGGTTAGGAAGAATTGCATACAAAAATGAGCATATTAGAATAAATCTGCATGATAACACTGGTGAATTTTCATGAGGACTTTAGGGGGGGAAACCGCAAACTGGTGTGGAATTGTGGAGAACTTAAGGCTGGAAAAAAGGAGCAACTGAGAGAAACCAAAACTGTCAGATTTGCCAACAGAGATGGTTTTAGGCTAGTGTGACTGGTTCAACCACACTGGGTGTCGCACTGCTGAGAGAACCACAACAATGCTGCAGAATGGAGTGTGGCCATCAAATTTTAGTGTCACACAGGGTGCTGCTGAAATTTGAGAGCCCAATAACCGCTGCTGCTGCCAATACCTAAATTTGATCCAGTTCCAGCTTCTAGTACTGACCAGATTGAGTGAAGTTGGACCCAGAGAATATGTTCTGGCAGGAGGTGGACAACAAGGAGAGAGGGCTCCCAGCCCTGAGGGCTGAGCTGGGTCTGGAAAGCTCTGAAAGTAGAGGGGATGCATAAGAATGGACTTTAAAGCTAATGGACTATGCAAAGCTCGCAAAACTAACACCTAAAAGAAGAAACCAACATGGCAGACTATTCATGGAAGAATGGAAGCCCTTCTTGGAATATCAGGGTGGGGAATATCATAATCAGATGAAATCACAAGCAGGATTTGAAATATGAGCAGCAGTAGAAGATTGAAAATATATGAAATAGAAAAAGATGTCTTAGGTGAAATGTTTCTTAGAATGCAGTTTGTAAATGGGGTGGGATTAAGAACAGCATTGGGGGATGCAGGAAGTCAAAGTTTAATGAGAAATGTATAACAAGTTTGGAATCTGGAGCATATTTGTAAAGTTTTTAAAGTTTAATTTAAAAAAATGACTCTGAAAGTAGAGGGAATGTGCTGTCTTACTGAGGCCGTTCCCCTCTGTTTGCTGTTGTTTAGTTGTTTAGTCGTGTCCGACTCTTCATGACCCCATGGACCAGAGCACGCCAGGCACTCCTTCATGGATCACTGCCTTGTCGTGGCAAAGGGGCTTGAACGACTCACAGAAGCTATGAGCTATGCTGTGCAGGGCCACCCAAGATGGGCAGGTCATAGTGGAGAGTTTGGACTAAACGTGATCCACCTGGAGCAGGAACCTGGCAAGCCACTCCAGTATCCCTGCCAAGAAAACTCCATGGACAAAGACAACAGGCATTCCCCTCTGGAATTGTTCAATAGGATGGGGAAGAGCAGGCCCAGTAATTCAAAATACAACAGCAATGTGGTTTTAAAATAGAATAGAATTTCGTCTTCAGCTAATGGCTTTATATATTCAGCATGTGCTGTAGGCGAGATTAGGAGGGCCTTCTGGCGGTTCCCTCACTGCGAGAAGCAAAGCTACAGGGAACCAGGCAGAGGGCCTTCTCGGTAGTGGCGCCTGCCCTGTGGAACGCCCTCCCATCAGGGGTCAGAGAGATAAACAACTACCTGTCATTTAGAAAATACCTGAAGGCAGCCCTGTTTAGGGAAGTTTTTAATCTGTGACTTTGTATTGTATTTTAATATTTGTTGGAGCCGCCTAGAGTGACTGGGGAAACCCAGCCAGATGTGGGGTATAAATATTATTATTATTATTATTATTATTATTATTATTATTATTGATTCCACACCTTCAGCTACACAAATATTTTCCAATGCATCCATTGTATTTTCCAGCACCACAAGATAGAAGAGATTTTGCTGGAGCGGTCCGAAAATCTGGGAAATGAGCTGAGTGAATAACCAGAACGACGGTGACATCTGAAGGCAGGCAGGCTGGTTCTAAGGAGAAAGTCGTAAAGCAACTGCGTGGTTAAACAGCGACCACACAGCAACCTCTGTCCAATAAAGGCACTTTTATAAACACATTTCTTTCTGACAGTTTGGCTTTCCAAAGCAGCTTCTCCTGCTAAGCTTTCCCCCACCTTCCCAATAACTAAATGTGACTTTTCATTAGCGCAGCCGTTCAGATGTGTGTGTGTTTTTTCCCCACCCTCAACTTGAAAGATGGAGAAGATAGAAAGCGCAGCACATGCAAAAGAGAAAGGGGGGAGGGGGGGCGAAAACCTGCCTCTGCCATTACCTTGATTAAGGCACAAAACGTTAAAAGCAAATTACTGTGAAAGTATGAAACAATTTGCCCTTAATGTTTCAAGTCATATCTGTAAAAAATATGACTTAAATATAGTTTTATTAATAATACATACTTTAATTAAACGGCTAGAGGTGCATCTAGCAGGAAAAAATTGAATCTTCACCAGGTTTCACATACTGGTATGATTCATGGGCAGTAAATATGCAAAGCATTATGCCCATAAGGCAATCAAACTGAAGGGCTGATATGCATGTTTTTAGCTGAAAGAATGAAGTTTAGGGGTGGGTGCGGCGGCAGTGGCGGGGGGGGGAGGGAATAAAAAATAAAGACTGCTGGGTCAGGAAAGGCACCAAACGTACTCTTCCATTTTAGAAGCTGCCCCTGTTCTCCACTCCTATACATTGGAAAGCGTAGTACCTGTTAACATTTTGCGTGCCGCTGAAGAAGCGTTCGTTATTGCTTTCATTACTCTCGTTGCATCAGGCTCTCCTGCGTCTCCACATATGTAAAAGAACAATATCGCAGAAACGAGCCATAAAACCCTAGGACAAGAGTTATCATGTCACCACGGCATAGCGTGAAATGCTTTTGGCTGCACACTGTTCTGGGCACGGAGCACTCTGTGATCCGCTGATTTGTGAACATCGTTTCCCCTTAGTTGCTTGGACCCCCCCCCAAAAAAAAATTAAGGGGGGGGGAGGCAATATAACTCTCAGAACTTAAACTTGCTTTTCTGGGTTGTATCCCATCGACATTTCCCAACACTCCTGATCCCCACACGAACTGGCACAAACTAACAAATTATGGGAGGAAAAAAATATTCTTCCAGTAGCACCTTAGAGACCAACTAAGTTTGTTCTTGGTATGAGCCAACACGGCTACCTACCTGTATAACAAATTGTGGTGATTGTTTCTGCATTTGTAAGGAAGCAGTCTTTTAGCACCTAAACTTTGGAATTCCCTGCCTATTGACATTGAGCAGGCGCTTTCACTGTTCTCTGCTCAGCGCCTGCTAAAATCATTTTTTGCTTAGGCAAACCTATCCAGCCATGTAGAATGTTAGCAGATGTTTTAATTTGGTTTTTACCATATTGTTGATTTAGATTGATTTTCGAATGTTTCAAATAGTTATTTTCAACTGATTACTTTTCATGCTTTTTGCAAACTGCTTTGACGTTTGTTTGTGTGTTGAAATAGGTTTTTTTAAAGTCAAGTGGTAAATAAATTTTGGGAAATAAATTCAAGTTACAGAAATAATCCCCTGTTGCAACACTGACCAGAGGGTAGTTCCACACTTGCCAGAGGTGTAGTCAGGCTAGTTTGTTGCAGGAAAACCAGCAGAGAGCCTGGTAGCACCTTAAAGGCTTTAAATGTTTTTATTATGGCACACGCTTTCATGGACTCGTGTACATGGTGGATTCTAGTTTACAAAAGCTTAAAGGTAAGGGGTAAAGAGAACCTTGACCATTAGATCCAGACGCAGACAATTCTGGGGTTGCGGCGCTCATCTCGCTTTATTGGCCGAGGGAGCCAGTGTACAGCTTCTGGGTCATGTGGCCAGCATGACTAAGCCGCTTCTGGCGAACCAGAGCAGTGCATGGAAATGCCATTTACCTTCCCACCAGAGTGGTACCTATTTATCTACTTGCACTTTGACGTGCTTTCGAACTGCTAGGTGGGCAGGAGCTGGGACCGAGCAACGGGAGCTCACCCCATCGCGGGGATTCGAACCGCCAACCTTCTGAGTGGCAAGCCCTAGGCTCTGTGATTTAACCCACAGTGCCACAATAAAAGCTTATGCCACAATAAAGCCAGTTTATTTGAGGTAAGTTTATTTGAGGTGTTTTGTTGTTGATGGTGATTTATTAAATTTTTATTAAATTTTGCAGGCACCTTCTGCCATCGTGTCAAATAGGGTTGCCATATTTCAAAAAGTATGAACCAGGACACAACAAAAATGTTGAGCTTGTTTTTACAAAAAACGCCAAAAAGACGTGGTTATCTAGATCCATGACAAAGCAACTTGCTGGACCAGGCTTTGTACTCCCCCACCTCCTCTGCTTCCAGAAGAGTTACCAATAAAAGACACCACACCATCAGATGGGTTCAAATCAGGCCACAACTTTTTATTGACTACAGATGAAGAGGTTGGGCACAGGCAATGGGTAACAATTTATTTCTGGACCACCTGCAGGATATGACATCAACCTGCCAGCAGGGATTCCTATGACTTACCTCAAATAGGGGATCCCCGTAAGGATCTCCACCTAGAGCAGGGGTAGGCAACCTAAGGCCTGGGGGCCAGATGTGGCCCAATCTCCTTCTCAATCCGGCCCGAATTATTATTATTATTATTTAAAATGCATCTCTGGGTTATTTGTGGGGCATAGGAATTCATTCATCCCCCCCCCCCAAAAAAAATAGTCCGGCCCACCACATGGTCTGAGGGATGGTGGACCGGCCCACAGCTGAAAAAGGTTGCTGACCCCTGGCCTAGAGGAGCACTGAGGGTCCAAGCCCCCATCTGGGCATAAGGACAGAAGCAACTGCTTCACGGGTCCTGTGTACTTATGCTGTACTGCAGTTGCACAAAATTTCCACCAGATGGAAATAAGCTACGTGTGGCTTGGTTGCATTATGGCTAGATTAGTTCCACAGAAGCTGTGGTCTTCCTTTGCACAAGGAGTTGTGGCTGTATGTTATTGCGGTGTGCTCTTTTTTGTCCACTCATGGAACCTTAACTGGATGATGAGGAAATGTCACGGTTTGCACCCGACAACATGGAAAAGTAAGTGAGATCACATAATCACCTGACCTGTCCAAAGTTAAGTGCCTTTCGTGTATTAAGTTCAGCCCATGCTTAAATCGCTCTCATTTGAATCTGTGGTTTGGATCCTAAGGTAAGTTGACATAAGAAAGTTAATAGAAGAAAAGTCCCTCAGCCTTCAGCCACCTCCAAAGAGCCCTTGGGGAGGACATGATCAATGGGGAGTAGTTGCAGGTGTAAAGGATCAGCCCAAATCATGTGGAGATATGCTTCCCCCCATTATTCCAGAGGGACACCTGACCCTCCAGATAGAAAGGAATGACAAAGCTATCTTTTGTGAACTACCGTCAGTTAATTTATCTGAAGATCTGAGCTAACAAACCGTAAAAGTGCACATCTTTGGCAGGGCAGTGCTCTCAGTTTGTTTATTTGTTTGTTTGTTTGTCTGTTTGTTTTTAAATGCCCACATGTATCTGTGGAATCTATACAGTGTTTGCAAAGCTGCATGTATACAGGTGGACATCCTGCAGCTTGTAGGTGCAGGTTACCGTAACCTTAAGAATTGGTGCCTTAATTTGTTTTTCCTCTTCCCTCCTCATCCCTTTTACCTCTCTTGTCGTATCTAGCAGAGTGGAAATCCTCCTCCTCCTTCTTTTTAATCATTGTAGAGCACTTTGTGCATGCTAGGCAGTAGATGAAGATTAAATAAGAATGTTTGTTTACAATGTAATGTTTATATTGTGTGCCTGCAAAAATATGTCTGCAAGACAGGTTAGCAAGTGTGGACACATGGAGGCAGAAAGTAGAAAAGAATCTAGGTGACTTGCAGTAGATCTCCAAGTGTTTCTGACTTTTTCAGAGCAGGGAACTTCCTCGAGAGCAGGGAACTTCCTTGAGAGTCTTGCTCAGGTACAGGGATCCCCAGCCACTGCTGTCATCTGACTCATCTCACAGCCCGTCTCCAGAGCTCTCTCCCACGGAAGAGGAGGAGGAGCAGACAGTCGGGGATGTGAGGGAGAGACCCAGCACCACCAGACAGACGCAATCGGAGGGAGAGTAACAGCTTCCGGCACAGACGCAGCGTCGGAGGGCTAGGAGACCCAGAAGACATCATTTCAAGGTGCCGAGGCTTTGGTGCCGGGCGGGAAACCGGAGAGGAGCACTTCCGGATTCTGCAAGTGACTGAGCAGTCATGTTTTTAGCTAGCTCTGCACTGTAAATAAGTATGCACAATAAAGTAGTCTTTAGAGTAAGAGGACTCTGTCGTTACTTGTGAGCAACCCCCTGGGGCATCCTGACAGTTCTCATTGGGTGTGGGATGCAGCTGGAGAAAATGGCAAGTGTGGCAGGACAATATTGAACCCTTTAAACATTTCCATGTGGTATAAGAACCCTTTAAACATTTCCGTGTGGTATGGATGGATGTACAACCAAAAACAGTACCCATGCCTCTTTTCAAGAGCATTGTCTGTTTTTCTACCGTTCTCCACAATATTGTTGTGAACGGGGATTTTCAATTCCAACAAATACGAAAGGTCAGGAAAGAGAAAGGCTTCTTCATGTGGATGAGGAGATGAGTGAGACGTTGTTTGTCTCAAATTGGAACTAATATGAATGAGATTACCCGGCAAAAGCAAGCACACACACCCTCAATGAGTTTGTATACATACATATGCAAGAGGCTCATTTATAATTGTATATTGGGAATGATTCATGTTCTTATGTAGTCACTAATTATTCTTATTATTTGGTGAATTTCTATACCCGGAGGTCTCAGGGCGGTTCGCAGAGCAAACTCAAAATATAAAACCACAAAATATATAATCAAAATAAAACAACAACCCAATACCAAGAAAAAAAACCCCCACCACATTATTATTATTTTAGTATTATTTTATACTTTCTGGATCATATTATAAAATAGTTGTGTTTTGTGTTGCAAAGGCTAGGAGTTGCTTCTTTTTGTTTTCCGATGTATTTCTTATCAATTAATTATTTTTTTAAAAAAAATACGTGTATTATGGAAAAATCTCAATGAATATTCTTATTATTATTATTATTTTAAAAAACAGCATGGCACAAACAAATGTTTATTCTGAAAGTGTGGCCCAGAGAAAAAGGTTTAAGAACCACTGCCCTAAAAAAAGTTGGGGGCAGTGTTTCTTGAAGGAGCATCTCATAGAATCATATAATCCTAGAGTTGGAAGAGACCACAAAGGCCATCCAGTCCAACCCCCTGCCAAGCAGGAAACACCATCAAAGCATTCCTGACAGATGGCTGTCAAGCCTCCGCTTAAAGACCTCCAAAGAAGGAGACTCCACCACACTCCTTGGCAGCAAATTCCACTGTCAACAGCTCTTACTGTCAGGAAGTTCTTCCTAATGTTTAGGTGGAATCTTCTTTCTTGTAGTTTGAATCCATTGCTCCGTGTCCGCTTCTCTGGAGCAGCAGAAAACAACCTTTCTCCCTCCTCTATATGACATCCTTTTATATATTTGAACATGGCTATCATATCACCCCTTAACCTTCTCTTCTCCAGGCTAAACATACCCAGCTCCCTAAGCCGTTCCTCATAAGGCATCGTTTCCAGGCCTTTGACCATTTTGGTTGCCCTCCTCTGGACACGTTCCAGCTTGTCAGTATCCTTCTTGAACTGTGGTGCCCAGAACTGGACACAGTATTCCAGGTGAGGTCTGACCAGAGCGGAATACAGTGGTACTATTACTTCCCTTGATCTAGATGCTATACTCCTATTGATGCAGCCCAGAATTGCATTGGCTTTTTTAGCTGCTGCATCTCAGCTATGGTGGAGCTACAATTCTTATCAGCCCAAACCAATATAGTCAACAGCCAGCGATGACAGTATTTGATTCTGGTGCTGCTGCTTCAGACACTGAACCGGAGGATTGCTCACTGTGTTTTGTCACTGCTTTTATTTGTCTTTAGAAAAAAAAATTAGGATGATTGTGGCTCCTATGCTCGGACTTCTATTGGTAAGACACTTCGAGTAGATCCTCCTGCATTTCACTAACTGAATAAATATGTAAAAGTTATGCACATATCGCCTCTCTTTTTGAAGTGATGCATTTCCTCTGTTTTGGGGATACATAAGAATTGTCCATGGGTGAGGGTCTTGCGGGGAGCATGTTGTTGTTGTTCAGTCGTTCAGTCATGTCCGATTCTTCGTGACCCCATGGACCAAAACACGTCAGGCACCCCTATCCTCCACTACCTCCTGCAGTTTGGCCAAACTCATGCTAGTCGCTTCAAGAAAACTGTCCAACCATCTCATCCTCTGTGGGGAGCATACTTTTCCTGTTTCCAGTTCTGTGCTTCAGTACTGAAATAGAAGCACCAGGACGTGCCCTTTGGGGATGGAAAAGAGAGCAAAAAATAATAATCAATAGACCCTTTAGTAGAAACCAGCTGAGTACTGCACCACGATCGTCAAATTTACAGCAAGTTTACAGGCAGCTTATTAACTACCCAAATCAAGCGCACAGTTTAAATAATGCAAAGCAATCTGATCAAGATGAGCAGGTTTGTGGATAGACACCATTTGTTTGCTGCGTAGAAAAATTGGCCTCCATCAGCTTAATGTCTTTTCCCCCCATCTAAATTTAATATGTGTTTAATTTCAGAGTGAATTGTGATCAATGTGTCCAAATGACTTTTAAATGTTTAGATATGACTCTCTTGGTGTGATTTTTTTTAATAAAAAAAAACCCTCATTGAAACTTGTGTAGCGCACTTTATGCCGTTCAAGCCACAGTTTGTCCCTAGATAAAAAATAATCAGAATTAGCCAAAGTATCAATGTTGTAGATTCTGAAAAATGGGGAGTTGGGGATGAGATCTGGATTTGTGCTGTATTCTTGACTCATCAGGATTTTTTAAAGAGAGAGAGAGAGAGACCCACTATTAATTCTTGTACATCATTTCTACTTTACTATGCATTCTCTTGATTGAATGACTTCGTGCCTCAATAGATAGTTTGGATTTTTTTTTAATATTGTTATGTTGAGAGATAAACACTTTGGTACATATTGGAGAGTAATAAATTGTGTTGAACATTGATAAACTAACGCAATTACCAGCAAGGTCACAGAGTCAGCTAATTTAGAAATATCAGTACTAAGATTTTGAGTGGTCCCCTGGAGAACACTGTCTACTTTATTAAAGCAGGAGGACGAGCAGAAAACGGTGCATTAGGATTGATCTTTTGATCTAATTGTGAAACTCTGCCATGCCTTGTTTGGCCCAAAAGTGCTGCGTAAGCAGGAGGAAACGCAGCTCAGCTAATTGAGGAACATCCCTTACAAGCTAAAGGGATTGTGGGAAATAAAAACAAATTGCAGCTTGCACAGGGTTTTTAATGGTGTTAGTTATGAATGGAAGGTGTAAATAAATACAGCTCAATTAATCTTCCTTCTGCTATGCAGAAACCTTTCTGAGATCAATGCTTACAGAAAACAACAACACCCCACCAGCCTTTCGATCATTCCCTTAAAACTGAGAATGGATTTCCGTAAACATCCAAGGACCACAGGGTAGGTCTAGGCGATATCAGCTTTTCAACATCGTGATGTATCACCAGCAAAACGTCACGATAGAGCAAAGGGAGGAACAAGCTGCATCGGCACCGGGATGAAACCCCCACCTCTTCTATCGCTGCCAGCACCCAGCAAAAGAAGGAAAGAGGCAATGGAGAAGGTAAGGTGCAGGCAAGCCCTATCCAAAATATCCTGCCTAGTAAAGGTGCCATTGTGTACTGGCCCTCAAACTGGTCCCAGGTAGGGTTGCCATTTATTTATTTTATTTTATTTTATTAGCAAGACACCAAAATTGTTGAACAAAGCGCCACCTTTCGGAAATTCTCCCCGGACGTCAATTCCGCCTTTGAAATCCTAGTACAGTGGTACCTTGGTTTACGAACTTAATCCGTTCCAGAAGTCCATTCTTAAACCAAAGCGTTCTTAAACCAAGGTGTGCTTTCCCATAGCAGCGGGGGACTCAATTTACAAATGGAACACACTCAACAGGAAGCGGAACATGTTCTGCTTCCAAGGCAAAGTTCACAAACCAAAACACCTACTTCCGGGTTTGCAGCATTCTTAATCCAAGTTGTTCATAAACTAAGCTGTTCTTAAACCAAGGTACGACTGTAATGTTTGGGGAAATCTGGGTGTATGACAGCCCTAGTCCCGGGTGATGTATTGATATATCGCCCAGGCCTACCACAGATCTCAGACAGCTTATTCCAGGGTAGCCCCACTGATTCCGAAATGAATGGTTGGGACTATCAACAGCATTTTCAAGTGCAACATTTATTCTGTAAGTAAGTCAGTCACCATATTGTAGATCTAGGTGCCACCAGCTGTTAATCGGGTTTCTTCCAGGTTGTATTCAGGTGGCCCTTTATCCCGTCTTGATGACATTTCCCCTGCCTGTTCTTTTTGGCATTTTATGTGATCTTTCACACAATGCAGATGAAGGAGGAGGAAGAAACAGATGGTGACAGAATGGTGGGAACCCAGGTTGCAGGAGTGATGATCTCCGCTTTCCACTCCAACTTCAGAAACTTCGGAAGAGAGAACAGGAATGCCAGCTCTCCCCGCCCCCACCCATATTTACCACAGGGAAACTTTTTGCTCCATCTTTGTTGGCAGACCACTATCCCTGACCATTAGCCTGCTGGCTGAGAAGTATGGAAGTTAGAACCCATCAGCATGAGGAAGACCACAGAGTTCTCCTGAGATGGACTTTGCTTGCACAAACCTCATTGAAATGAACAGGAGATCATGCCCTCCAACTTTTGTCCGATGAAAATAGGGATGTTCTACTCCATAATCATAACCATAACCATAAGAATATTTATACCCCGCCCATCTGACTGGGTTTCCCCGACCACTCTGGGTTGTTTCCATCATATATAAAAACATAATAAACTATTACATTCAAAAACTTCCCTATCCAGGGCTGCCTTCAGAGGTCCTCTAGAGCAGTGTTTTTCAACCTTTTTTGGGCAAAGGCACACTTGTTTCATGAAAAAAATCACGAGGCACACCACCATTAGAAAATGTTAAAAAATTTAACTCTGTGCCTATATTGACTATATATAAAGTAATTCTCTTGAATAGGAATCAAATAAACACAAAGAAAGTATTTTATAATTACTTTATTATGAAATAGTAAGTAAACAGAAATATGAAAAATTATAAAATACTTTATTCAGTGCGCAACCTGGGTCTGTTTGGCTGAACACAAAGCTGATATTCTGGCTGGAATCGAAGAAAGACACACACGTAGCTCTTCGTCAACAGCTCTCAGTCTCTCTCTGTATTTAGTTTTTATAGCAATCATGCTTGAAAAGCTCATCTCACACAGATATGTAGTGGAAAATGGGAGCAATGTCAAAATAGCTTTGTTTGCCAGAAGGGGGAACTCCTTGGCAGTATCCAACCCAAAACTGTCCAAAGGTAGATCAGCAAATCTTAGCTTGAAACCACGATTTTGTCTCAGTTCAGTTAGTTCCTCCTGCTCCTGTAAAGTCATGTCCTTTCCACCAACTGATGCTGAGCTATCAGGGTCCCTAACCCAGTCAAGGCATTCAGTGGAGACTGAAGAGAAATAAAATGACAACTTCTCCTCAAGAGTTTTTACATGTTTAACTATTATCTCACACAGTGCAGCAGTGTGAACACCTTGCCATTGCTTGGTGAGTGTGAACATTTCAAGTTTGCCACTTTCCATGTGTTGATGCCAGAGTTGCACCTTTGAACGGAATCCATTTATTTTATCTGTACTTGTAAGCAGGTTTTCATTTCGGCCTTGCATTCGTGTGTTCAGTTCATTCAGATGATGAAATATATCTGCCAGGTATGCCAGCCTTGCACACCACTCATCACTTGCAAGCAGCTTTGCGTAATCTGACCTCTCATTTGTCAGAAACACTTTAAGTTCCTCCCGCAGCTCATACACACGAACCAAGACCTTGCCACGCGACAACCACCGGACCTCCGTATGAAACAGCAAGGTTTTATGCTTCGCTCCCATCTCCTCACACAAAGCTGCAAATATGCGACTTTTCACGGGTCGTGACTTTACAAAGTTTACCATGCGCACAACATCATCCAACACATGAACTAGGTCTGCTGGTAAAGTCTTGGCTACGAGGGCCTCACGGTGTAAAAAACAATGCGTAACAATCACATCTGGATTTATTTCCTTCACTCTGCTTACAAAGCCTTTGGTGCGCCCGACCATGGCTGCAGCTCCATCGGTGCAGACACTTGTGCAGTTTTCCCACTTAAGTCCTCCTTGTTCAAGGTATTCTGATGTGACCCGAAAAATTTCTTCTCCTGTTGTTTTTTCTGGCAATGCCTTGCAAAAAAAGAAGTTTTCTCTAATTGCATCACCATCAACAAAACGCACATTGGCCAAGAGTTGAGCATGTCCACTGATATCAGTAGACTCGTCAAGTTGCAATGCAAATTTCTCACTGATACGGATCTTTTCCAAAACCACACTTTCGATGTCTGCAGACATGTCATTAATACGTCTGGAAATTGTGTTGTCTGAGAGAGGGACTTTGGCTATTTCCTTAGCTGCTTCAGGTCCGAGCATCTCCTCTACAATAGCTTTGCAGGCGGGAAGTATTAATGTCTCTGCCACAGTGTGCGACTTTTTTGACTTGGCTATAAGTTCAGCAACTTGATAGCTAGCTTTAAGAGCTCTTTCATTTACCTTTGTGGTTTTTCTCATGAAAGTTGCCTGTTTCTCCGTGTTTTCACGCAGGCGAACAAAATAGTCCGCATTCTTGTTTTGAAGCGAAGGGTGTTTCGTTTGGAGATGGCGTTTAAGTTTGCTTGGGACCATAGCACTGTTAGCTAGCTTTTCACCACACACCACGCACAGTGGAGTTGGTTTGTTTGCATCTCCGGTGAAAGTAAATCCATATGAAATATAGCTTTCGCTAATTGCCTTGTGCCAGAGAATTTGCATGAGCCAACCATCTTTGCTTTCTTTTGATCCCCACTCATACTTGGGCTCTCATCTGGCTCCAAATTTTGTTCAGAGTCCAGTTCTTTCCTTTTCAAAAACTTGTCCATCACTGCAGTATCTCACTGTCACTCAGTACTTACTGTGCTTGTCTCCTCCAGATAGCCGCTGTCCGTCACACTCAGCACTCTTCTGCGCATGTCTCCATCCAGATCCATCAGTCAGTGCTCTTCTGCTCATGTTTCCTCCAAATCCAGATCCATTGGCGCTCTTCTGCTCATCGGCAATCTACTGCGATGTCTCCTCCTGTCCTCCTCCTGTTAGTGTAACAGTGACACCGGTCTGGATCCGGATGCGGTCTCTCTGCAGTGCCGACTCCCACCGAGTCCTGGTCTCCGTCCATCTCCTCCTGCTCCGGTCCTCCTGGTGACTCGAGTCGCGATGTCTTCTTCTCTCCGCTGCTGCGCACACAGTGCTCGGGCGGGAAGGAAGTCAGAAGATGATGTCCTACTGTGATAGGTCCAGGCTGGAGTCTGGACCAATCACAGCCCGGACATCAGAAAAGTGGAGGGTGTCCCCCTGAGGAGCGCCAATCGGCGCCCCTGCGGGCCTAGGGTGGGGTCAAAAACCCCACCCCACCCATACCCAGGACACAGTCCAGCGCCCGCCTAGTGGGCGAAAATTTGATTTTTTTTAAAAAAAAAAAATCTTTCGAATTTTTCAATTTTTCCCACGGAACACCAGGCAACATCTCGCGGCACACTAGTGTGCTGCAGAACAGTGGTTGAAAAACACTGCTCTAGAGGTTGTACAGCTACTTATCTCCTTGGCTCGGCAGTCACATAACTGCATACCCTCCAACATTTCTCCAATGGAAAGAGGGATGTCCTAAGGAAAAGCAGGACATTCCAGGATCAAATCAGAAACTAGGATGGCTTCTGTAAATCTGGAACGACCTATGGGAAATAGGGACACTTGGAAGGTCTGCAATGCTGAACTTCAGGTCCTTGAATTCCTGAACTGTGACTCCTGGGCCCTGCATCTGCTACTGAGCCTGTACAGTTACCTTCCTGGATAAATATCTATTTCTCACTTACAAATAAGAGCCTCTGCTTGCGTGCTTTGGGGTGGGAGCAAGGAAACTAAGTGTAGCAGTTTTGGGAGACTTTCTAGCCAGGCAAAAGCTCTCAAGGAGAGGCATGGCTTGGGCAGATGAATCTAGAGCAGGGGTAGGCAATCTAAGGCCCGTGGGCCGGATGCAGCCCAATAGCCTTCTCAATCTGGCCCACGGTCGGTCCAGGAATCAGCATGTTTTTACACAAGTAGAATGTGTCCTTTTATTTAGAATACATCTCTGGGTCATTTGTGGGGCATAGGAATTCATTCATTCCCCCCCCCCCAAAAAAAAATATAGTCCGGCCCACCACAAGGTCTGAGGGACAGTGGACCAGCCCACTGCTGAAAAAGGTTGCTTATCCCTGGTCTAGAAGACTGAGTTTGGACCCTGACCCTGAGTTTCCCTACCCCTGATCCAGGAAATACAAAAGGAAATCGAACTGGAGCAAAGACAGGCCTATAGGCTGTCGCTCAACTGAGACAGTCTTCCCCAACAAGCCAAATTTCATCCGGCTTGTTAACGCTTTTGAATTGTAGACATCTGTGACGTCTCTTAAGCAACTCTCACATCTGGCCGTACAGCTTTCCAGAAGCCCCGACACACGTGTAGCCCTCAGAATCGCTCACAGGGTTGTCCCATATGGCCTCCAGCATCAGGTCACTAAGATGATGTGGGCTTTAAAGAACTGAAGCTCATAAATGCCAGCCCCTCCAGAGAATTGGTAATGGGATAGGGAACATTTTACTTCTTTGTCGTTGCCTTCAATCAGGCCCTCATAATGATATGTCATTGCCCTCCAAAGGCTAGTTACCGGCAGATTAAAACGACAGGCATGGGTGGAATCAGAACCGCAGATGAAAGCATGTAACAGTTTGATGGTGAAGTCCGAATCTATATGCTTGTCAGGTTTGTTACTGAAGACTAACAGTGCAGTCTTATGCTGTATACAGCTACTCAGAGGTAAGCCTCACTGGGTGAAGTAGGGCTTACACCAGGCATAGGCAAACTCAGCCCCCCAGATGTTTTGGGACAACAACTCCCACGATCCCTAGCTAACAGGACCAGTGGTCAGGGATGATGGGAATTGTAGTCTCAAAACATCTGGAGGGCCAAGTTTGCCTATGCCTGGCTTACACTCAGGTATTTGGGTATATGCCATGTCCCAATGACTGAACAGAGTCCTGGAATGCTACTTTCAGCCCGTGGGGCCTGAGGTTCCCCATCCCTTGTGTAAATGTTGACACCAAGTACTCCATGAGATCCATTCATCTCTCACCAGTTTTCCCTCTTACACACACATGCACAACACATTCAAGGTTCGATAACTAGCAACTGAGTGTGTCAACCGGTCCTATTGAAAACCAATGTGTTTGAGCACACAGGGAAGTTGTGCCATATAGACCTGTTTAGAAGCAGTGTTTTTTGTGTGTGTTCCCAGAAGCTAGAAAGCCTACAACCAGCTTTGTGGAAGAAACAGACTCCACCGTCCGGTTTGATAAGAGCTGAAATAAATATCACAAATATTTGTTTGTTGTTGTTTTTTAAATAAATTTTTATTATTTTTCAAATATACAACCAATTAATCCACATCTAACACAAATTATATCCCATAACTCCGCCGAGTTTTTGACTTCCCTCCCCCACGTCAGTAGGTTTTCTAGTCCAATCTTATCGCACAGTTTTTATTCCTCCATATTAGTCTATGTCAAAGGTTTATTCCAATCCTACCAGTGTCTTCAAACTTCCTCTATTCAATCTTAGGTACTCCACAAATTTACTCCAGTCTTTTTGAAACCTCGAGTCATCCTGGTTTCTGACCCTGCCAGTCAGTTTTGCAAGTTCAGCATATTCCGCCATCTTCGTCTGCCAATATCACAAATATTTGAATATGGCCGTTTTCCCACTTTCGTCAGGCAAATTTGGAATTATCTGAAATTTTGAAATGTTCATGTTTTGGATTTGTTAGTATCTCTTAGTTTGATTTGGCTTGCATAGGCATAAAATATGAAATGTTTTCAACTGTCAATGGGCTAATACTAAGTAACACAACATGTTATCTCCCAGTTGCTATCAGATACTGAATACCATTTCAGTGCTCAATAGAATTCAAATGCTAAACGCCGCTGCATGTCAGCTACCAAATAAAATCAAACACATTGTATGCCAACCATCAGGTACTGAAAGTCATTTCATATCCGCTATCAAGTACTATGAAATGCAAAACGCTGTTACTTGTCAACTATCGGCCAATACGAAATGCTATTTTGTATTTGACAGGTGATGGATGTGATAGCTAATATGCAATGACATGCAACCCTAGAGATGAAACCAAACATTTTGGGCATGGTATGGAGATCACTAAATGTAACAGCTCCAAATCTTTCCCTCTTCTACCTCTCAGTAATGTCTAATTGACTACTAAAATAGGGTTGCCACACATCCGGAATTTCCCAGACATACCCAGAATACTGAGGTCAAAAGCAGTGTCTGGGCAGAAATCGGCAATATGTCCATGAAAATCCGGATGTATGACAAGCAATGTTGGCAGTGCCATTTTTGCTGATTTCCATAAAGAATAGTTAAAAATAGAGTTGTACTTCGGAAGTCGAACGGAATCCGTTCTGGAAGTCCGTTTGACTTCCAAAACATTCGGAAACGAAGGTGCGGCTTCTGATTGGCTGCAGGAAGTTCCTCCAGCCAATCAGAAGCTGCGGAACCCTTGTCGGATGTTCGTGTTCCAAAGAACATTCGCAAACCGGAACACTCACTTCCGGGTTTACAGCATTTGGGAGCCAAAACGTTTGACATGTAAGGATCCAAGGTTCGGCTGTAGCTGAAAATGGCAATTATTTTTTAATGGCAAAACTAAAACTTTTGTGTCCGGAACTATTAACTAAAATATAAGATGCAGCATTTGGCAAGCACCCTAAAAGCAACCCAGGAGAGAAATTTCCAATGCAATGATATCATGTCATATATTTCAGTGGAGCAGACATTACAGAAGGGAGGAAGGAGGATGTAGAGCTGTCACATTGGACAGCAACCTTATGATATCCACCCCGTAACTTCTAATCTCACACATGTGACTGTGAATATGCATGTGTGTTCTCATGAGTACACACAGTGTACACACAGACACAAACACACACACACGCACAACGCCATGAGCACCAACATGGAGGTACGAATTGCTGTGGCTTAGTGCAGATCTTCAGCAGAACTGCCTGCCTTCTGCTTCCTCAAGAAGTGCTTTTTTGTCTTTATGAAATTTACAAATACAGTCCCCATTTACATGTGTTAATTAGAATGATTTATTCTAAATGGGTTAATTACAGCCACATTTACATTTTAAGTGATTAGTTTTACAAGATTTGCAAGCTTCCAGTTGTAAATGCTGCTGGTCTCATTAGGATTTCAAGCACTCTCCCATATGGGCACCACAATTAATCTATTAAACCCCACTGAGTCATCCAGTTTAGATAATTTTGTACACAGACTATGCTGCTGTGTGCAGGCATGTTCACACCCCACCAGGTGCCACTGTTTATTCCAACAGCACAACAGCCTTTTTCTTCCTGTATTTTTTTTACCATTCTATCTGAGGATCACTGTAAGTTCTAGTTGGGCTTGGGCTTTTGGAATAAGTCATGATAATGACTCAGTTCACATTTAACGGTGAACCTACCTTTCTGTAAGAACACAGGAACTTCTCAGAATTTTGCAGTGTGGGTCTCCAGCCACGTAATGTGTACAAAAATGCACACAGCTGTGAAAATTCCATAAAAATCCGTTCATTTGGGGGGTGGGTTGCTTTGCAAAACTGTCGGTGTTAGGCAAAATTGCATACAAACAGGAGAAATTTGCACCTAAATGCAGATGAGTTTTCATGTGACAAACTGACACAGAAAAACTGACTTTGGAATCTGGGGGAATAAATTTGGGGAAATGAGAAACTGGGAGAATCCATAATTGATGAATTCACCCAGCTCTATTTCTCTCCATTTAATCCCTGCTAGGATGAAAATGTTTTGAATGATTGGTCTGGATGGGGCTAATAGACTGAAGCTCAGTCCATATAAGACAGAGAAGTTGTTCATTGGTGGCATAGTCAATCAAGAGAGTTTATTTAATTCTGAGTACAACTGAGACCTTTGGGGACAGCAATAAATATGAAATTGCTGTAAAGCTGCCCTGAGCCCATGGAATATTTATTTATTACTTTCGCATCCTGACATCCTTCCACCATAAAACTCAAGGAGGCACACATGGAATTCCCAGATGGTCTCCTATCCAGGCATTGACCAGACCTGCTTAGCTTCAGCAAGGTGGCTAAAGGATCAGTTCTGCATCATGAGGATGATGTTATCTCTGACCTTGCAGGTGGACACTCAGGTGATATCTAGGGCTTGCAGCAACTTTCACCATAACTGGTTGGCCACTGTAGTCCATTCATTGGTAACCTTGAAGCTAGATGACTGCAATGTGCTCTATTGTCAGCGATAATAGATGAGGAAGAGTGGTGGGGGCCACCCACCCAAGAGCCTTCCAGGGAAGGCATGGCGACTTAGATCCCAGATCCCAGATCCACCAAAGAGAAGTCTTCAGAAGAGACAAGCAGGGGGGTGCTAGAAGCAGGGGATGTGGGTGATCAAGGAGGGGGGGCAGAAGAAAGAGGGCCTTCCGGGACAGGCTGAGAGTCATATTGTGAGTACAGACTCATACAGAGAGGAGTCAGAGGTTGGCCCACTGCACAGTAACAGGACAATGCCAATCCTGCGGACTCTCTTCCCCCTGGGCCAACCCACTCGAGAAGAGTCCTGCAAGTTGCTGAGCAACAAGCCAGACAGGCCCAGGGGAGGAGCTCACCCCCTTGGCACAGCCTTCATTTGTTTGGGAGGGATCCAGAGTGAAAGGTTAGAGGGGAAGGGTGGAGCTAGCGGTCAGGTTCAGCAACCTCCCAGCTCAGTTAAGATGAACCAGAGGTCTCTGTTGTGTTGTCATTTTCTGTTAAAGGTAAAGGGACCCCTGACCATTAGGTCCAGTCGCGGACGACTCTGGGGTTGCGGCGCTCATCTCGCTTTACTGGCCGAGGGAGCCGGGCATACAGCTTCCGGGTCATGTGGCCAGCATGACTAAGCCGCTTCTGGCGAACCAGAGCAGCGCACGGAAACACAGTTTACCTTCCCACTGGAGTGGTACCTAGTTATCTACTTGCACTTTGACATGCTTTTGAACTGCTAGGTTGGCAGGAGCTAATTACATTTGTTGCCTCGTGTGTGTGTGTGTGTCCCCTATGGTAGACCTGACTCCCTGACAGCTCCTTGACATCTATGTAGGGCTGCCCTTGGGCCTGGATTAGACGCTCCAGCTGGTGCAGAACGTAGCAGCTGGTTGGTGATGGGGACAGTGTGGTGTAGTGGTTAAGAGCGGTAGACTCGTAATCTGGGGAACCAGGTTTGTGTCTCCGCTCCTCCACATGCAGCTGCTGGGTGACCTTGGGCTAGTCACACTTCTCTGAAGTCTCTCAGCCCCACTCACCTCACAGAGTGTTTGTTGTGGGGGAGGAAGGGAAAGGAGAATGTTAGCCGCTTTGAGACTCCTTCGGGTAGTGAAAAGCGGGATATCAAATCCAAACTCTTCTTCTTCTTCTTCTTCATCAAGCCAAGAACATGTGACACCGTTGTTAAAACAAGCTATACTGGCATTTTATCATATGTGGTGGGATTGCAGAATCATTAAAAACTTTTGGGAAATGACATATAATGAATTTTAAAAAGTGTTTAAGATAACATTTGTTTAAAAAACCAGAAGCTTTTCTCTTAGGTATTTTAGGATAAGAATTGCCGAAAGAAAAACGGAATGTATTTATGTACGCGACAAACCGGGTCCTCCATTAAAGAGTGTTGCGGTGCGACCTGGCCACCTGACCCAATGTTGTGAGTGGGTAATCCTGGAACAGCCACAACCCCTGATAGGTGGGTCCCGCATTGTTTGGCCGCAATCTGACCAATGGGGTGCTTCAAAAAAGGAGCAACGCGGGACCTATATAACCCATGCGTGGCTTACGAGCTTCCTCTTTGGGGCTATCGCATCAGAACACCCGCGCACCTCTCCCTGTATTTAGGGCTTGCGCTTGACCTTGCTATGCCGTTATGTGTCGCCTGCTTTTGGGGCAGGGGCACGGTAGGAATTTTCCCCACTTGGCTGATTGGCTGGTGCCATTTGGGTTTCGCCTGCCGTGCAGCAAATCGTCACAACTTGTAAGGTTGTGGATAGGCTCTGGTTCAGGTAATAGGCGTGGCATGTGACGCGGCCACGTCTATGCAATGAAGGGTATTCCGTTAAAGGAATCCAGGGACTCACTGGTTCGGCCCGTGCCCGAGTCCAGGGGACATCAGGGTGGCTGATAGGTGCTCCCCCAATCAGCTGTCCCTGGTGTTCATCCTTTGGCTGTCCTATGAACGAGGCTCTGGGACAGCGCTGCCTGCATGGGTGCAGGGAGATAGTCGAACCAGAACCTATGCAACCACTCACTTGATTGTAATCAATAAAGTTGTGGCCTAAATTTCTGCCAAAAACCAAACCAAATATCTGTCTCCTGTGTGAATTTATTTAGGGGAAAGGTTAAAGGTCTAAACACGCAACAGCGGCAAGAATCATAATAGCTCAAAACTGGAAGTTGACGAACTATGCAGAACTAGCCAAGTTAACGGACAAATTGCGTGAAAAGGACAATTCTTGGAAAAGAATGGGAACCTTTTTACAATATATTTGCAGAAACAACAAGAAGAAATGGTCCCGTTGGCTGGATTTAAATAAACATTTACAACTTTATTTACTGAGAACAAGAAGTATAACAATGTGATAACATATTACAGTATACAAACAGCAGAATGTATCGTCTGATGTAAGAAACCAGAAATGGTAGTTGACAAGTCAACAAGGAGGGGGGAAATTGGAAAATGCATGTTTAGTAATGTTACTGGCTATTAGTTATGAGAAAAGAAACTTAATAAAAATTATTATTATTATTATTATTATTATTATTATTATTATTATTATTATTATCAACAAAGCTATACTGGCTGCCCATCTACTACCGAGTCAGGTTCAAGGACTTTGTATTACCGGTAATTTACAAAGCCCTGAAAAACTTTGGTGCAGCATTCCTTTGGGATCTGCTGAACCCTTATATCCCAGCTCAATCACCAAGATCATCTAAAGGGACATTGTCGATTGCTCTGAACCAGACCCAAGGCCCTTCATGGAATGCATTGCAGTAATCGAACAGAGTGCCATTCCAGCACTCCTGCCAGCGCATTTGTGCCATGCTGGGCTTCCCACCACCTTTATCCTCTCCCTCTCGCTAAGTAATGGTGACCCACCTGCTGGGAAGCTGGCATAGCTGCTCCACATCATCTGTCGAGCTGCTTCAGTGTACACCATATTCCCATCATGAGTTATCACTTAGAGTGTCGGGGAATCAACCAGGGGAAATGGTGTGCACTGTCAGCTCCCTTAAACCAGCTTTAATCATCAGGTGTTGCCCTTAGGATTCAGGCTCTGCATTTTTAGGTAAGACACAATGTGCCAAAAATGCGCTGCAAGGCATTTAAGACCCATTTAACCCTTCCCTTGCCCTTCCTCTCTCTCCTTTGGCCTGGTCCCCACTGCAGGTGAAAAACAATGTGCTCTCATCATGAACTACCAGTTACAACAGTCAGGAAAGCGGTATGACCGCTTTGTGGCTTATGACCTTATTATCTGACCTAAAGAGCCAGGAGCCATGACCTACATGACACTTATTATCCATTTTGTTCTCCACTTCCACATAACGCACAATGAATCCTCGGCTGTCTCGTTCCATTTTACAGGGATTACTTTGTAATTTGCCAGTATAATTTGGTGCAAATAGTCATCTGACTGATGAAAGAATGTAGACTACTGACTTCATTAAACAGTAAACAATGAAGGGGGGGTGTAGAGGAGCCCACGATTTCATCTAGAATTAATTCTCATCATTACTCGCTTGGATAAAAATGGAGATCTTAAAGTGTTCAAAATTGCTGCCTGGAGGGAGGTTGGATTGGGTTAATCATTTAATATATTTTTTTTCTCTTGAGGGAATTTGAAATTACAATAATTTTAATCTATGTTTCTGCCTCTTTGGCTAGAATTGTAAATAATAATGTAATATTTCAAATTAGTTCCTACTAAACCAATTGATGCGGGAGCGAGGTTTTGCTCTGTATTTGTATGGTGACGACGTAGGGAATTAGTTCTCAATTTTGGAAGTTTACATAGTCTTATGAACAAACCTCTCGTGTTGCTTGCTGTGTTCTGCTTCTAATTTGGGGCCAGGAAAATTAAGGAGCCCCGTTAGTGAACGGACCACAGGTAGCGTTGATGGGAGGCAGTGGCAAAGGAACAAGCCCCCTCACCCAATTGTGAAACACTTTGAGGGAAAAGGTGCATTTCACAGAGGGGCTGCCTCTCGGGAGGAGGAACACCCCTAATCGCAGGAGGCAATCACTTGGGAGAAAGTGACACACAGAAGCAGGGATGACAGAAAGTCTTTGGTGCTCACTTCCAGGCCTTCCTCTCAGACAAATCTACTCACCTTCCCAGGGGGGCGGGGTTGCAGGCTGGCCACATGTGTACAGTGGGGTGCGTGGGGATGCCACCCACATCACTGGGAGTTCTGGCCACGTCACGCCCCATGGCCGACCAATCCGGTCGTCCGGGGTGTGTGGCTCTTTCTCCTTATTTCCTCCTGCATCAGATCTTGATGGTTGGGTCGGAGGGGAGGTTGTGGCCTTCACTCTTTTTAAGGGTATTCCGTTAAAGGGAACTGGGGGTGTCTATCCAGCCAGAAGCCCAGGTATGGGCTAGGGCAGGGGTAGGCAACCTAAGGCCCGCGGGCCGGATGCGGCCCAATCGCCTTCTCAATTCGGCCCGCGGACAGTCCGGGAATCAGTGTGTTTTTACATGAGTCCTTTTATTTAAAATGCATCTCTGGGTTATTTGTGGGGCCTGCCTGGTGTTTTACATGAGTAGAATGTGTGCTTTTTTAAAAAAATGCATCTCTGGGTGATTTGTGGGCCATAGGGATTCATTCATTTCCCCCCCAAAAAATATAGTCCGGCCCACCACATGGTCTGAGGGATGGTAGACCAGCCCACGGCTGAAAAAGCTTGCTGACCCCTGGGCTAGGGCCATGCCACAACCCCATCGGGAACCCTGGGGGAGCTTGCAGTTGATGTTGTACATCAACAGGGCTCCCCCTACTGGTGGATTGACCCTTATGTGGCTACCTGCATGATGGGCAGGAGTCAGATACAGTTGGTTCAGTTCCAATGCCTAAGCCAATACCGCTCACATTCTGTAACCAATAAAGTTGTGGCCTTATTTATCCCAGTAACCCAAAATAGTGGTGTCCGTGTGTTTCATTATCTAGAAATGGAGTGGCCATGCAAATATTCTGGGTTGGAAGAACAGGGACAGCAGTTGCAGGTTTCAGAGAGCACAGAGGTAGCTGTAGAAAGTGCCGTGGATGAAGGCATTTCTGCCACTTACCAGAGGAGGAAGAGACATGAGCTGGTGGTTGGTGACTCCCTCCCTGGAGGAACAGAAGCTGCATTGTGCAGACGTGAAAGGATGTCTCAGGAGGTGTGCTGTCTTCCAAGTGCAAATATCATACCCTCCAACATTTCTCTGATGAAAATAAGGACACCCTTTTCCATCATCATCATTCTACTATTTATACCCTACCCAGCTTTTTATGCCCCAGCTACTCTAGGTGGCTTCCAACATATATAAAAACATAATAAAACATGAAACATTTTTTTAAAAAAAACCTTCCCTGTATAGGATTGCCTTCATCCGGTTAAACCCATACCCTCCAACATTTCTCCAATGAGAATAAAGACTTCCTATCATACCTTCCAACAGTTCTCTGATGAAAATAGGGATGTCCTAAGGAAAAGCCGTATAGTTAAAGCTATGGTTTTCCCAGTAGTAATGTATGGAAGTGAGAGCTGGACCATAAAGAAGGCTGATCGCTGAAGAATTGATGCTTTTGAATTATGGTGCTGGAGGAGACTCTTGAGAGTCCCATGGACTGCAAGAAGATCAAACCTATCCATTCTTAAAGAAATCAGCCCTGAGTGCTCACTAGAAGGACAGATCCTGAAGTTGAGGCTCCAGTACTTTGGCCACCTCATGAGAAGAGAAGACTCCCTAGAAAAGACCCTGATGTTGGGAAAGATGGAGGGCACAAGGAGAAGGGGACGACAGAGGATGAGATGGTTGGACAGTGTTCTCGAAGCTACTAACATGAGTTTGGCCAAACTGCGGGAGGCAGTGAAGGATAGGCGTGCCTGGCGTGCTCTGGTCCATGGGGTCACGAAGAGTCGGACATGACTGAACAACAACAAAAGGAAAAGCAGGACATTCCAGGATCAAATCAAAACCCGGGGCGGCTTCTGTAAATCTGGAACTGTCCCTGCAAAATAAGGACACTTGAAGGGTCTGAAATATTCAAGATGTGACAGAGTCTTATAAGCCCACTGACCATTACCCCTTCCTTCTGACCCATGTTGTTACAAATGATACTGCCCGACAGACCGTTCGTTGTATAGCAAGGGACTGTGAAACTCTGGGTAGGAAACTAAAGGACCCTGGAGCACACATAGTTATTTCATCACTCCTTCCTGTTAAAGCTATTGATCAACCATAGAAACAACAGTCATGCTAGATACCTAATTCTTCAGTGTTTCAGATATTCATATAATCATTTGGCTTGTCTAAGTGTCAAATATCACATTAGAAAAAGTCTGGATTACCAGTGCAGTGTGCACTATTTCTGTCTGACATTTGTTGAATTAAACAAAATAGTGGTCTGGGTCTGATCCATTGTTCTGGTTTATTTTATTTTTTATTTTTCTCACGGTTACCATTCAGTAAAAAGGCTTTTGTATTTATATTATATGAAGCTTGCCACCCATTATTATTTATATAGTTAGAACCGACAGGTCTAAAATAACAGGGAGGTTAAGAGGCAACAAATTATATTCCATTTGTTAGGTTCGTTTTTACTTCTTAGGTTGGTTTTTACTTCTATCAAGCAAATGCCAATGCAGAGTTCCCTTGAGACTTCAGTGAGAGAAATCTCCAAGCTCTTCCCTTGAAATCAATCTAAAAATATTTAGCATTGTATAAATCCCATAATAGCCGTATGCATCTTTGTTAGATCTTGCCAATATTAAAATGATTTAGACAAAAGTCGAGAGCTCAGTAAACTATATTTGTCACAAGCATCATCATCCTTATTAAATTATTGCCAGGTCAAAAAATTCATCAGGCCAGTAAGCAAAAAGTATAACAGTGCATTAGTAAAGTAATCTTATTTTAACTGAATTTCCACAAACCCCGCTGTCATTTTAGCACTTCTTAAAAAATAAAAAACCAAAGTGCTTTTTCCACTTCAAAAAGCCTCATTTCATATATTTCAGAAATGGTTGCTTTAACACATTTCCAATGTATTTTCATGAATATTTTATTCCAGAAAGCTACAAATCCTCTTCAAGTCACAAACAATAAAACTGTGCAGTTAGACTGTCTGCAATGCACAGGCTATTTTCGGCCACCACCAAACACATGGAGATTTCTCTTCTTCGTATGTTATACCAGAGTGGCCCTTGTTGTTGTTGTTCAGTCATTCAGTCATGTCCGACTCTTCGTGACCCCATGGACCAGAGCACGCCAGGCACGCCTATCCTCCACTGCCTCCCGCAGTTTGGCCAAACTCATGCTAGTCGCTTCGAGAACACTGTCCAACCATCTCATCCTCTGTCCCCTTCTCCTTGTGCCCTCCATCTTTCCCAACATCAGGGTCTTTTCCAGGGAGTCTTCTCTTCTCATGAGGTGGCCAAAGTACTGGAGCCTCATGGATCACTGCCTTGTCGTGGCGAAGGGGCTTGAATAACTCAGGGAAGCTATGAGCTATGCCATGCAGGGCCACCCAAGATGGACAGGTCATAGTGGAGAGTTTAGACTAAATGTGATCCACCTGGAGAAGGAACTGGCAAGCCACTCCAGTATCCCTGCCAAGAAAACTCCATGGACAAAGACAACAGAGTGGCCCTACCACGAGCCAAAGTGAGGCAGCTGCCTTGATGGGCAGTTTTTATGTGCCATCAAGGGCAACACGCACAAGTCACCTTTTTAGCAGAAAGCCGTTTGGCAGTCCTGCCCAAGCCCCATTGGAATGAATAGGAGTGAGAGAAGAACAATGTGTCTTTGGATAGCTCCTGTCCTGTTCATTTCAACAAGGTTTGTGCAAGCTCACTCCATGTAAGGACGTTCAGTGGCTGTTCATGAGTAAAGCCAAAACACAGGAACTTCTAAACTAAGTTCTTTATTGTGCTCAAAATATGTACAGTGAGAGCAAAAAACACACGTCCATCCCTGACTGCACAGATCCCAGGAATAACTACTTCCTGTTCCTTGCCCAGCAAAACCAGCGTGGGATCCGATGTGCACGCCTCCCTTCTCTGAGACCTTCCCCCCTTCTGCTTCTTAGCGTGGGAATCTGACCTTCCCCCCAGCTCTCCCCCCGGCCATGAGGCTGCTTCATCCCCTTGCCTCTACCCCTCCTTCCTGTTTCTGCTGGCCTCTCACCACTTGAGGAATGCGAGGGGGAGGAGGAGGCATTTTCGCTTTCAGAGCTCTCTCCGCTGGAAAACAATTTAGGAGGATCTCGGTAATTATAATGCTCTTTCGCTTTCTCCAGCAGCGACGAGGGGGGGTTCCTGACACTCCATCTCAGGAGAACTCGGTGGTCTTCAGCATGTTGATGCATGCTAACTCCAGACCCTCCAAGTGTCCCTATTTTCCAGGGACATTCCCAGATTTACAGAAGCTGTCCCAGTTTCTGATTTGATCCCGGAATGTCCCACCTTTCCTTGGGATGTCCTTATTTTCATCAGAGAAATGTTGGAAGGTATGGAGTTATGCAACCCCTGAGCCAAGGAGATAAGTAACCTTTAAAAGACATCTGGAGGCAGCCCTTTGTAGAAGTTTTTTTAAAATATTTAATGCTTTATTATGTTTTTATATATGACGGAAGCTGCTCAGAGTGGCTAGGGCAACTCAGTCAAATGGGTGGGGTATATTATTATTATTATTATTATTATTATTATTATTAGAGATAAGTAACTATACAACATTTAGAAGACCTCTGAAGGCAACCCTGTATAGGGAAGTTTTTGAATGTAATAGTTTATTATGTTTTTATATATGTTGGAAACCACCCAGAGTTGTCGGGGAAACCCAGTCAGATGGACAGGGTATAATCATAATCATAATCATAATCATAATTTATTATTTAAAAGCTTCCCTAAACAGGGCTGCCGTCAGATGTCTTCTAAAAGTCTGGTAGTTATGGTTATGATTATGATTATGGAATAGAACATCCCTATTTTATTTTCTTTCTCCGTATCATTTTTTATTGGTTTTATAACAGTACAATAATAAAATCCATCACATTATCTTTCGATTCTTAGCATTTTGGCTTTTTAAGGCCATGACTTCCATCAAACCCTCCTTATGATATCCTAACATTCATCACTAATAACTATACTTCACAAATCAATCATTGCTTAAAATTATCACATTTAAACTTATCACTAAAATGTCATATTACAATGACATTCCTTCTTTTAAGAACATCCCTATTTTCATCGGATAAAAGTTGGAGGGCATGATCTCCTGTTCATTTCAATGAGGTTTGTGCAAGCAAAGTCCATCTCAGGAGAACTCTGTGGTCTTCCTCATGCTGATCAGTTCCAACTCCCATACTTCTCAGCCAGCAGGCCAATGGTCAGGGATGGTGGGGGTCTGACAACATCTCATAGATGGTGCCTACTGTGTAAAAAGCTGGAGGGGTGTGTTTAAGAATTTGTTTTTCCACAGAGCACCAAAAGACCTTGGTCTTGACCCTTAGCAGTGAAAGTGCAGCTGAACATGTGTTTTGTGGGCAGTAGGCTAGGCTGGGATGGGTAATCTTTTGCAGCCTGAGATCAACATTCCTTTCTGGGCAGTTTTCTGGAGGACATGTACCAGTGCTGCTTGTGTGTGGCCTGGGAGAGTCCCAAAAGCCAGACAGAGAGGATTGGAGGACCTCATTCAGTCCCTTGGAATGAGCTTCCCCATTCCTGCCAAACCCGGAGTGATGTTCCTACTCACATACATCTGATAGCTAAATCCGTAACAAGTACAATGCCCCCAAGTACAAAGCCTGTTGCCGTATTCAGTTAAACGATTTTATAAAATAAAGTAAAATTGATTGCTTTGATGATTTGTTCAAATATCTAAATCTTGGGAAACAATGAGCATTTTCCATCCTCTGTGCTATAGTGGCAAATTACGACCAGCCATTTGATGCATCCACAGTATATCTGTATTAAACATACATTCATCAGTATCATGTAATGGAAGGCATAGAATGTGCAGAGGAAAATGAAGAGTTCACACTTCCCTGGGACTGGCTGTCATTCTTGTAAATTGACGAATATTAATTTGTGGCATTTTCTTTTGAGAGTGTCATTCTAAACGTGAATCAAAATCAATGAGATGTAGAAAAGTAATGAAAAGGAAGTCCTGTTCTCCCTGGAGTAACTTTCAACATGGATCCACTTGGGTGTTATTAGAGTCAAATTTCATATATGAATTGATTGCGGAGAAATTTTTAAAATAACCAATTGATTTTAATCTCTTTAACCGAGTTAGTTTTTATGAATATGTATGGTTGCAAAGAGTGGAAATGCCAGTTCAGAATAATGCCATCAATGGTAACTTAGTTTTTCATTTGTTATACAAGAAAAGGCTTGGGGAGGAAAAACAGAATTTCACTTAGCATCATTGTGGAATAGTGAGGGATGCAGTCTATGTACATCCCTTTTGCATGGTTACCAGACTGTGGCTTGGATTCAAAGGGCCAAAGAAATGGGTTGGCTTTTGAATCCCAACCCAAACACCCTCAAAAGCCATTTCTGAAGGTTAGGGAGGGTTGCCATACATGGTATATAGCCCTCGTAAACAGTCAATCGAAAAATCGCACTAGGAAACCACCAGAATTGTTGAGCTTTGTTTAGACAAACCGCAAAGTTGTCAGAGAATTGATGGGCTAGACTGGGAGGCTTTGAAGGAGTTGATAAGGCTCTTGGACTTGATGTCTTGTCTGACATCCCTGGGCTACAGTGACATTCCCCGATGGATCATTCACCCCCATCTGAAGCCCTGCTAGCTATCTGTGGCAGGGGAAGGAAGTGTGTGGAATGGCTTTCGCACCTATTTCTTTCATTTCCATTTCCCTCTCCCGTTGATTCCACTGGGAAGGAAGATGCTATACCAGCCCCAGGATTTTGCCCCTTCTAGCATTTGTCATGGGATGATGGGACTTAGGATCCTTTGACTCTACAGTCATGCCCTTAAATGAGCTGCTCACATCATCATCATCATCATCATCATCAGATGTATAAATTGGTATGGGTGTACTGGGGGAGCGGGAAAAGACAACCCTGCCATGGTGGGCCTCTTTCATTGACAGCAGAGCAGCACACCTGTTCCATTTCCGGTGGACCCTCAACTGGTCTATGGCAGGCTTTAGGATACAAATTTGCCCTTCACTTAGAAGGGCTCTGGAAAGCTCTTTAACTTCAGTATGACCGAGCTTGACAGCTAACCATGTTAGAGGAATTAACATTTCAAGACAGAGCAAAAGCAATTCTGAAGCATACATGGCTTTCTTGAACTATGGTTCTGCTTTGCCACACATGTATAAGCAGAAAAGGGAACTTGTTGACCTTTTTCAAGTTAAGGTGGGTTCTCTTCTTTGCTTCTGGCAGGCAGCTCCAAGCACAGGTGAATGGCAGAGGTACCAGAACGCGCCAAACAGGTGCCGGTACTCAGTTCCAGTGAATTCTGGCTGGGGGAAAAAGCCCTGTGTACAAGTTATAAGACTGCAAGAGCATACGCTCCAACATTTCTCCAATGAAAACAGGGAAATCCTCCCATACCCTCCAACATTTCTCCAATGAAAATAGGGGTGTCCTAAGGAAAAGTGGGGCATTCCAGGATCAAAACAGAAACTAGGATGGCTTCTGTAAATCTGGGACTGTCCCTGGAAAATAGGGAAACTTGGAGGGTCTGCAGCAGAGGGCCTCTGGTAATTCAAAAACTACTCCGAGGTGATTTATTGGTTAATTCTTGAGATTGGATATTAGTACCGTGATCTGGCACTGGGGATAGATGGACCCATTATAGTTCAATCCATATCAGTTCCGCAACCCCCCTTTTCATTCCATGAAAACACTGTGGGCAATCATATTTTCCCCTTGCAATTCCCTCTGAGAACATCACCAAGTCTCATTGGTCCCAGGGGGACTTATTCTATTCTATTCTCAGTGTGTGGCAGCAGGTGGTCTCCATGTGCTAGCTGTTCCAGGCTATGGGCGGCTCCTTAAAAGGCAAGAAAAAACTTTGCAAGACAGAAACAGAGTGTTTTGGGTCCCCCCCCCATCCTGAATAACTATAACTATATGGGATTGAGTGTCCATGGAGTGAAGGATGTCAACTGGACTCTAAATAAGGAATGATGAGGTAACATGTATAGCTCTGGCGGCAGTGACCCAGTAGTACTTCATTTAGCTAAGCAGAATCAACAGGAAATGATGCGGCAACGTGAGGAAATGATGATGATCATCATCATATGTTCAGGAAAGGAGCGAGAAACCTGATTTTGAGAAATTGTTTCAAATTAATTCAATTTGGTTTGATTTGTGGTCATTTGGGAAATGAATAAAAATATTTTGAAACGAAAGAGAAGAGAAACTAATGTTCATGTTGGCTGCTTTTCAGGCGATGCTGCGACGTCGGAGCAGATGGCTTCTGCAAACACCGAAGCCCTTGTTTACATGTATCCCCTTGCAAGCAAACAAACATATTTTTAAAATGTGGGACCCGATATGAAATGGGTTTTAAATTATTTATGTGAGTGGCGGACACTTAGAAGCCAGGAATTCCCATCACTGCTTGGCATCGCCCAATGAGAAATCCCGGGACAGGAGAAAGTGGTGGCCTTCAAACCAACACAGATGCATTCTGCAGGATGCATCCTTTTGCAAGAGTTGTCTTGAGAAAACAGAGAAAATGGGTCCTTCCTTTTGTCTGAAAGCTGTCTATGCGCGATCTTTCCTTCTTGCTGTGTTAGCCTCTAACCTAACAAGGTTAATCCAGTGCAAGCAACATTATACAAGTAGAAAGGGTCAGAGAATTGAGGGGGGTATGTTGGGTAGAGGTATCTATTTATGGCCCCAATCTTCTTTTTAGAATCCATCACTTCTGGAAATCAAATGAAACATAACATCCTGTCCACAGTGCAAAACACATCCTATTTCAATAAACACATTACTTTCACAGAGAGACATAAATATCGAAACAACTGTTTGTTACATAAAAGAAAAGTGAATGACATATTTCATGGTTTTTGCAATATTATTTGCATCTGTCTCCAAAGGTTTAGCATTTCTTCTTTTATGGTCATCTTCCTGAACTTTCCAGCGTTTTCTGTCTCTCTAGACTCAACAGATACAGCAAACTTTATGGATGCGATAATACATTTTGATATGACAATATAGTTCCATTATATTATTGCCTTACATTTACTGTATGAATCCTAATAAGACTGACCAGAAACATATTACAAATTCATTTGTTTGGGCCTCGGTGTCTCAGGGAGCAAAAAGAAATGTTTTTTTTTTTTTATAAGATTTTATTATTTTCCATTGAAACAAAGAGAGAACACCACATACACATAAACATAAACACCATAAAAACATAATACAAAAATACAATAAAACAATAACAATATAAAAAGATAAAGAAAAACATATACAAACCTTAACCAAGACCTATTATTTTAATTTTCTAGTTCTAATCTTCTATATAAAGGGGACTTCCCCTGTTCCCTCCACTGTCTTCAAAATCATATATATGTTATAGGTAGCTTTATATCTTTTTCCATCATCATATACCCTATTTCTTAATACACTTGACTTTACTTCATCAAATATATATCATGATTTAAGCCCAAAATCTTTAAATATTCTTTAACAATTAAATCATTCACACAAAAAAGAAATTTCTTCTAAACAATTTTATCTAGCATAGACCTATTAAAGCCAATCTTCTGCTTAATTCTGCTCAAATATTCAATTTTACAGATTTAACTAAATATTCTTTAAATTTTTTCCAATCCTGTGACACCCTCTCCTCCCTCTGGTCCCGGATTCTGGCGGTCAGGTCTGCAAGTTCCATATATTCCATCATCTTCATCTGCCATTCTTCCACCGTTGGTATCTCTTCTCCTTTCCATGTTCTTGCCAATAAAATTCTAGCTGCTGTCGTGGCATACATAAAAAACACTCTATCCTGACTGGGTATCTCTTCATTGGTTATGCTCAGAAGGAATGCCTCTGGTTTCTTACAAAAGGTAACTTTCATTACCTTCTTAAGTTCATTATAAATCTTATCCCAGAAGGCATTTACCACTGGGCACAACCACCACATATGAAAAAAGGTACCTTTCGCATGTTTACATTTCCAACATACATCTGACATTTTGGTGTTCATCTTAGCTATCTTAACTGGTGTCAAATACCATCTATACACCATTTTCATTATGTTTTCTCTTAAACTATGACAAGCAGTAAATTTGATACCTTTCTGCCACAGTCTCTCCCAGTCATCCATCATAATATTATGTCCTACATCTTTCGCCCAATCTATCATTGACGATTTAACCAGTTCATCTTTCGTATGCCACTCTAGCAAAAGATTATACATTTTGGAAAGGTTCTTAAAGTTCGATTCTATCAATTCTGTCTCCAGTTTTGATTTTTCTACTTGAAAACCAACTTTCTTGTCCATTTTAAACGTTTCATACACTTGATGATATTGCAGCCAGTCGGGGACCTGACTCTTAACTTGGTCATAGCTTTTCAACTTCAATGAGTCCCCTTCCTGCTGCAATATGTCCATATATCTTAGCCAGTTTGCAGACATGTTCGGTCTCTTATAAGCCTTGGCCTCCACTGGGGAGATCCATCTAGGAGTCTTTCTCTCTAACAAGTCTTTGTATCTAGTCCAAACCTGATACAAGGATTTTCTAACTATATGACTCTTAAAAGTTCTGTGAATTTTAACCTTGTCATACCAAAGGTATGCGTGCCAACCAAACATATTATCGTGTCCTTCCAAGTCCAACACATCAACGTTTTCTAATTTAAACCAATCCTTTAGCCAGCAAAAGGCCGCTGCTTCAAAATAAAGTCTTAAATCCGGCAGGGCAAAGCCTCCTCTCTCTTTAGAGTCTGTTAAATCTTAAACTTGATTCTAGGCTTTTTGCCCTGCCATATAAACTTCGATAAGTCCTTTTGCCATTTCTTGAAACAGTCCAGTTTATCCAAAATCGGTATGGCTTGGAATAAAAACAGCATCCTTGGTAGGACATTCATTTTAACCACTGCTATTCTTCCCATTAACGACAGTTTAAGTCTTGTCCAAATTTCCATATCTTTTTTTATCTCCATCCACAGTTTTTCATAGTTATCCTTGTACAGTTCAGGGAGCAAAAAGAAATGTGTATATTAATACAAAACATACCACCAGGCCTTTCTAGGGTTTTAAATTTTTCCTTTCTAAACTCCTGGTAACTGGGTGGGGTGCCACCAATGACTTGGGGTGAATGGATCTGTCTATTCTGGTTTCTCTCTGTTTCTCTTTTTTAAAGGATTAAGTCCAGTTTTCCACATTTCCACATCGATTTCCAGTTTTGGGTTGTTTTTTTAAAAAATATAATTATTTAAAAGTCAGCAGGAAAGTTCACCAGCATTTTAGTGCAATTTTCTCCTAATAATTTTTGCATGCATTTCCCCTCATATAATAAATATTCTATTAATATTTAGTAGATATATTATTATATGTGATATGCTAATTCCCACTAATATATGCATTTCAATGCGCACATCTCCCCAATGTACACATTTTTGTGACGTTATTTGGTTGGAGAACTGGACTGCAAAATCTGGAGAAGTGCAAATCTTGAAAGATAGTTGTGGAGGTGGGACAGCTTGACTTCCTGTCAGTTGTGTTGCTGCTGTTAACCAATAGATGGGGAGGGGGGCAAAGCAATGGTGCTTTTTTTCTGGGTGATGCAGGGGTACACAAAACCCTAAACATTTTGTGAATCTAACAGGAGAAGAAACTAAACATTTTTAAAAATTTAGTTTCTTCTCTAGCACGGTGAATCGTCAGTTACATTGCTACCCTCAATGGCAGCCTCCTTTCCTTTCATGGTGTTTCCTGAGACTCAGGTGGAAGTGAGCGTTTAATGTGTGAAGCAGTGTGGAATGTGGATGTGGGGTGTTTTACTGATGAAAGTTTGGCCTCATTGAGGGGCAGTATTTCAATATGAGTAATGCATGTTCTTTGTACTTTTGTCCATTTAGCAGGGGTGTCCAAACTTTTTTCAAAGAGGGCCAGATTTGATGAAGTGAACGTGCATGAAGGCCGACCAGAGTTTTTGAGCTTTTTTTAGGAGTTAAATTGTTGAGCTTTTTTTACGATTTTACCCCAAAGTTGTTGAGAAAGTGTGCAACCATGCGCATAGTAGTGGGTCAGGGACCAATGGTTCTGCCATTTTTACCCCTTTCCTTGGCACATGGGTAATGCAGCAGTCTTCCAGCCTTACTATGCTTCCTGTTTCCTAGTCCAACCCTCCATTTCCAGCCCAAAGTTTCATCTAGGAACTGAATCATAATAAAAATTCAACTAATTTACATTGAAGTAGTAAGATCCTACATTGGAGAAGGATCATTCAATGCAGAAATAAGAAGAATGCTGTATTTCTATTTGACAGTGGAATGGACTCCCTCAGGAGGTGGTGGACTCTGCTTGTTCAGTAGAGGTTGGATGGTCTTCTGTCATAGATGCTTTAGTTGAGATTCCTGCATTGCAGGGGGATGGACTAGATGACCCTTGGGTTTCCTTTCCAACTATGAATCCAATTCTTGGTATCAACCAATGCATCACAGTTTATACATCCACTGTGAAAGGAGGGGTGGATGAAAGAGATTCTGTTGAACCTTGTATCAATTCTTCCATGCTTCAATGGCTGGACTCACTTTTATTTTTAATATCTATTGCCTAATTAATAGAGCATCTTTTTTATCTGATCAAAAGGGTTTTCCAACACTGTCCTAGACACATCTACTCAGTAGTAAGTCACACTGAATTCCATTGGGCTTACACCCAAGGAATTACGTATATCCTACCTGGCGACAGATCACAGCCACAATCATTTAACCTAGCTGATGAATTGGCTAAACATTGGACTTCTATTTATTAGCCTCTTAATAACTGATATTTAAACACCTCGAACTCGCAAGGTCTTCAGCAGCAGGATAAAACTGTGTGAAAATAATACATCTTTGTTTTTTTTGTAATTAAGTATGCGGCTTAAGCACACTTACAAATGCCAGAGGTAATGATTACTTGAAGTTTATCATTCATGGTAATTCTTCCACCCGACAAAAAGGCAAGGAACACTGTGACCAAACAAAATTAGAACCATAAATCAGATTAGTCCCTTGCTTGTTTTTTTCTTCCTTTTTTATACTAACCAGTCAGTTCAATAAATCATTCAGCATGGCCTATACATTATGCTTAGTGCCTTGCTTGTACCTCCATCAGCACAACGGTGTGTCGTAAAATGTTCTTTGATATATGCAAAGTGAATCAATGGAAATTAAGAACAACTTTTACTGCTTTAAACTCTCTGCTCTACTCCATGTGGGCGGCTGCTGCTGTGGTGGTTGTTCAAAACCTGTAAAAGACATAAAGCGGGAGGAGAAGGTGAACATTTAGATTCCCCTACATTGCAATTTGACAAAAATAAAAATCTTCACACAGCGTATTCACTTGCCTAGATTGTCCGGTTACCAAATCTTGATCCTAGGAATGGTTTTCTGTGCTTTACGGTTATAGAAAATGTTACCCGCAACCAGGGCTTTTTTTCAGCTGGAACTTGCCGGAACTCAGTTCTGGCACCTCTCAGATGGGCGCCATTATAAGAGAGCAAAGGAGGCGTTCATGGTGAATTCCAACACCTCTTTTTATAGAAAATTAGCACGGTCTGCAACTCAGTCTCCAGGCAGTGAGTGTTTTCCAGGGTTCCAGGTTGTTGCCCGGGGCTTGGTTTTCTTGGGATAAAGATCATTGGAGGCTGTTGGTGTTTCTGGAATGCAGAGATTTATACATATGTATATAATTTGTGCATATACATATTCTAGGCTGCATCAACAGAAGTGTAGTGTCCCAGTTAAGGGAAGTAATAGTTCTGCCCTGTTCTGCCTTGATCAGACCACACCTGGAGTCCTTAATCCAGTTGTGGGCCACAAATTAAGAAGGATATTGACAAGCTGGAAGGTGTGCAGAGCAGAGTAACCAACATGATCAATTACAGGTAGGTAATTGTGGGTCTGCCATAGTCAAAACAAAATAAAAAATAAAAAATTTCCTTCCAGTAGCACCTTAGAGACCAACTAAGTTTGTCTGCAATGGTCTGGAAACGGAGCCTTATGAGGAACGGTTGAGGGAGCTGGGTGTGTTTAGCCTGGAGAAGAGGAGACTTGAGAGATGATAGGATAGCCATCTTCAAACATCTAAATGACTATCATATGGGAAATGGAGGAAGCTGGTTTTCTTCTGCTCCGGAGTTACAAGAAAGAGCTCAAAGCAGCACACACTTATCCCCATAACAGGTGGAGTAGACTTGAGAGATGGGTTTCATGGCAAAGTGATTTGCATCCAAAACCCCCCCCACCTTTAGACTACACTGATCCTTAGTGAATGGGTGACTGAATAGATAGTGATAGAAAATACACTTATTGAATGTTTCCTTCCTGTACAGATTTTAAAAGCACAACAAAAGACTGTCCAGAGTCGGAGATGGGCAATCTTCTTGATTAACAACCAAACACCAGGAGCTGAGAGGGAGTTCACACATTATATTGAAATCACTTGGGGATACTGTTTTCACTTGTCAAAGTTTGCCTGCTCATTTCAGCGAGGCGTCAAGCTGTCACTGCTGCGACCTCCAGGTCCAGTGGGAATCTGAAATGCACCATGACACAACTGGGATCAATGGGCTAACAGTTCACACCTTAGATTGTTTAGATGAACCCAAAGAGTGGGGATATGTGACCAAAGTAACATGTAGACTGGCCCTAAATTCTCTTTATTTCCACTAACGGTTCAAAGTGAGGAATGTTACTTAACACAACGTGTCTCCCCACCCCGATATAGTCATGCACAAGGCTTAGAAAAGGAGAGGTACACGGGCATGCAGTGCCATTTATAAAAATCATGTGTGTTTGATGATACTTAGCATTTGTATAGCTTGCTTGCTGGGTGATTTATCTCAGTAATCCTTAACAACCATCCTCGAATAGGTAGGTCAGTTTTATTTATTAGGGGTGTTGCGCTACCACAAGGTGTCAGGCTTCGGGGAATCGGCTTTCCCCCCGTGGCAGTAAACAAAAGATCAAACTAAAGGAACTTGTTACCGGTTAGAATCTTTGCTAATCACAGTGCGAGAACAAAAAATCACGTCTCCTAGAATGGCGGTGCTCCCAATTAAAGCTCACTCTCTTCTCCATCCCTATTAATCTATATCACTCCTATGTCTTGTAATCTGAGCTTGTAGCTGCTGCGCTTTCTGTTCTAACACATTCTGAGCTCTCCATGTCCTGGGGGGGGGGGTGAATGCTGTCCAGAGACTGTGAATCTGTTAACTCTCTCTCTTCTAGTGTTTCTTCTGCTAGCTGTTCCCCATCCAGTATTTCCCAGCTTCTGCCTTCTGAACTATGCCCCTCTGCAAACCACTGTTCCAAATCTATACTGTCCTCCTGCTCCTGGGAAGATTCAGGATCAGGATCAGGATCAGGGGGAGGGGTGGCTCCCACCGATCCTCCTCAGTGCAACCCTCCTCAGCACGGTCCCTGACACAAGGTTTGGTTCAGCACTCAGAAATTTGGGGAGATGGCCCTCTTCAGCAACTGAACCTGAGCACGTGAGGAGGGGGAGGTCATGCAACTGAACACTTCTGTGTCACTTGTATGCATTACAGTAGTACCTCGGTTTACGAACTTAATCCATTCCGAAAGTCTGTTCTTAAACCAAAACCATTCTTAAACCGAGGCATGCTTTCCCTAATGAGGCCTTCTGCCGCCAGTGCCCTTCCACCATTCGGATTCCATTCTTAGACTGAGGTAAAGTTCTCAAACCAAGACACTATTTCCAGTTTTGCAGAGTTTGTAAACCAAATCGTTCTTAAACTGGACTGTTCTTAAACCGAGGTACCACTGGAAATGATGCTGGAAATGATAAATCACTTTAGTAATTTATCTATAAATGCAGATGTGTTTGGTTCTTTCAAAATTTGTTTAAAAGCTTACATTTCCCCAACAATCATTCCAGAGCAGTTTCATGTGTAACCTCTCACTTTCTCCCTCTCCTGGTTTTGGAGAGTGTCCTTATGAAAACAGAGTACATTTAAGTATGCCAAAGTGCTACTGGCTATAATTAAAGTTCTGTCAGCCTTTCTATTATAAATCCCCCTTTCAAGGTTTAATATCTCAGCTGTTTCTAATCCCATTGGACTAAACTTCACGCAGGAAATAAACCCTCCTCCTCCATTTGTCCCACTAATATTTTTTTATTAAAAAAAATGTGTATGCTTGAATTCCACAATTCTGTAGAAATATATGATTGGCATTAAAATAAACCTGATTCTCTGGGAAAATGATGCCGTCCCCTTTAAATAAATAAAAAAAACACTGAAAAGTATGACCTAAATCTCAAATGCAACAGGAAATGTATATGTTTGAGGATAGATTAATGTCCTCCCCCTCCCCCCACTACTCAAAGCTGTAGAAAACCCTCAGCATCTACACTTAAAGAAAAACAACCCAGAGGTACTAATGCATCTTAAACCCCCCCCATGTGCGTCTTTCGAAGTACAGGAATGCCTTGGAAAACAACACAGCAAAAAGGGGTCCCTTGCGATTGTTGTCTTGCTTTCTAGCTTCAGATAGGACTGACTACAATGTTACATTAGAACAGGTGGGGGGAGGACCTCTTTGACACCAGGGGGGCCCCCACATTTTCTCACGGGCCAAAATTCTGTTGAGGGAGGTCCCAAAATTGTTGAGGCTTTTTTGTTCAGAGCCTTCCTGCAAAAAGTCGCTTATCAAAACTCTTCAGGTCAGAATTCCAAAGATGTTTCACCCAAGCCAGACCCTCTCTGTCCATCTCTACGTTTTGCTGTAGGTGACATTCAATTACAGCACTAGCAAAACCTTTTCACTTTCATTGAGATCACTGTCAAAAACTGAATTGTTTCTGCTAGGGTTGCCATATTTCAAAAAAGTGAAAACCCAGGACACACCGAAAGTTGCTGAGCTTCTTTCAGGAAACCACAGAAAGTGTTGAGCTTTTTTTCGATTGACTTGCCTAAGATCCAAGGAAAAAAAGTGACACCTTCTGGAAATTCTCCCCGGACGTCAATTGCAACTTCTTTCAAATCACGGGGAAAATCCAGACGTATGGCAGCCCTCGTTTCTACATGTAACATACGATAACAATAAGGGCCCAAGGCAACAATTTGTCTGCTGTGTATTATTGCCAACTGGAACATAATAACCAAACTGGCACTGTAGATCATTTTAGCCACAATGGTATATATATAAAAAAGCATCGTAAATCACTGTAGTCACTTGTTGGTTTAACACACACACAAATATCTGCAATGCACACTAATTTGGAAGGACATTCATTGTAAACCATTAAGGGTCCTCTTCAAAATATGGACTTAGAAGCATGGAGCCAAATCTTACTATTTTCATAATTCAACAATGACAGTTGTGTACTTTTTCGCCAAAACATGTAGTGATACAATTGATTGCAATCGACTTGGGAGTAAGTTTGAACTAATTAGCAAGGGGATTTTAACATAAATTGGATGGATGGAAAAACCTATTCAATTAAACACCTGTTTGGAGCACGAAGTTTATCCCAGTTGATTAATGAGTCTTCAAGATTAAGTAACCTCTGAGGAAAACAGTGTCTTATCCACTGAGAAGTTATCTGTCAAGAAGAAAGTCAAGAGGGCTATGTATTCCCTCTCTATAAATGGACATTTAGGATTGTCTTCCCTTAAAAAGAAATTTGGCTTTCTGGGATGTAAATATTTCACAATAGTAACATTTGGGAGCAAAACTTTCAGAAGCGCAAGCAAATACGATGACGACAACTTTGTAGGTGGGGGAAAAGACATTGATGGTAGACACTGATGGCCACAACTGGCCAATACTGCCCAGATTGTTGTTGTTGTTCAGTCGTTCAGTCGTGTCCGACTCTTCGTGACCCCATGGACCAGAGCACGCCAGGCACGCCTATCCTTCACTGCCTCTCGCAGTTTGGCCAAACTCATGTTAGTAGCTTCGAGAACACTGTCCAACCATCTCATCCTCTGTCGTCCCCTTCTCCTTGTGCCCTCCATCTTTCCCAACATCAGGGTCTTTTCTAGGGAGTCTTCTCTTCTCATGAGGTGGCCAAAGTACTGGAGCCTCAACTTCAGGATCTGTCCTTCTAGTGAGCACTCAGGGCTGATTTCTTTGAGAATGGATAGGTTTGATCTTCTTGCAGTCCATGGGACTCTCAAGAGTCTCCTCCAGCACCATAATTCAAAAGCATCAATTCTTCGGCGATCAGCCTTCTTTATGGTCCAGCTCTCACTTCCGTACATTACTACTGGGAAAACCATAGAACATAGTTTGTGTTCAGCTGAATGTAAATACAATCCCACTTCCAGCCTTTCTGCTCATCGTGGGAAGATCAGGTTCACAGTTAACAAACATCCAAATAGGGCTATATTTGATAACATGATGTTCCTTTTCATGATTTTGTTCCTTTTCATCATTTAAACTATTTCATTCTGAATGTATGACTTACAAACAGGTTGCCGGTAGCATGCAGTTGAAGGGGGGTGGGGTGGCTGACAACACACTTCTATTATTCCTCCCTCCTCCGCCTCAGGCTGCTAAAACTTTGAAAAGAATAGTCATCTCTGAAAAACGTTTCTCTGTCATTTCGTATTTATTATTGTATGAATTATAAATGATTCTCGAATCGACCAAAATTGATACAAATCAAATTTTAAATATATTAATCAAGATGTATCATGAGGCCCATTTCAGATTTCCCAATGAATGTTGAGATAAACATTGTCTTCCGAATGATGAAGCATGGTCCGGTGGAGGAGTCATTGGTTGTGGGATGACATCATTATTATTATTATTATTATTATTATTATTATTATTATTATTATTATTATTATTACAGTGGTACCTTGCTTCTCGAAAGGCTTGTTCTCCCGAACAAATCGGCTCCTGAATGTCGCAAACCCAGAAGTAAGTGTTCCGGTTTGCGGATGTTTTTCGGAAGCTGAATGTCCGACACAGCTTCTGCAGCTTTCGGTTGAGTGCAGGAAGCTCCTGTAGCCACTCGGAAGCCGCGCCTTGGCTTTTGAACGGTTTCGGGAGTCAAATGGACTCCCGGAATGGATTACATTCGAGAACCAAAGTAACACAATAATAATAATAATAATAATAATAATAATAATAATAATAATAATAATAATAATAATAATAGAATGTATATACCGCCCTATACACGGAGGTCTCAGGGAGGTTCACAGAGAAACCCTCACAACTCAGTGACCCGCCAAGCAGAATCCATCCCACCGGTAGCTTTTAGCCTACTCAGGACTGCAAAAAAATCAGGGAGTTGCCTGAGAAAGGGGGTGCCGCACTTTTTGGGCCACAATACCCAGCTGGTGGGCTCTGTTCCATTTGGCAGGCCTCATGTTCAGGCCTCGCATACAGAAATAAAATTGCTCCGTTCTGCTCTGCAATTGAGACTATGCCAATTGTATTGACACAAAAGTCAACCAATGGGCAAGCACTGCTCTTTCTTTCTTTCCATGCATCCATCTTTACATCTAAATATTCTTTACATTTAAAAGTTATGGCTGTAGAGAGTCAGAGGTATCCTCAGGCTTCCAGTAAGAACAGACTGTGCTATTTACTAATGGAGCTCAACTGCTTGTTTTAATATAAAAGACACGCCTTAATAAAACGCCTTAATAAAAGTCAGTCATCTATTAATAACACAAACAATCACCAAGAAGTTCTTCTTCTCATGCAGCCTTTGCAGACCCTCCCAGTGTCCCTATTTTCCACCGACAGTCCCGGATCTACAGAAGCTGTCCCAGTTTCTGATTTGATCCCAGAATGTCCTGCTTTGCCTTAGGATGTCCCTATTTTCATCAGAGAAATGTTGGAGGGTAAGGAATAGGATGTCCCTGGGGCTTTTTTTTCAGCTGGAAATAACTAGAACTCAGGGCTGACACCTCTCAGGTGTGCACCACTGCCATTACAGTGGTACCCCGTGTTACGTACGCGATCCATTCCGGGTTGTGCCATGTAACCCAGGCATACGTAACGCGGATGAACAAAAAAGAAAAAAGAAAAAACCCAGAAGTTCGCGAGTTTTTGCGCTTCTGTGCATGCGCGAAGTGCACAGAACGCTTCTGCGCACCCATGCGCCGCGCACACTCCGTGGAGGACTTCTGGGTCACGGAGGTCTGTAACTCGGACGTACGCAACACTGAGCGTACGCAACACGAGGTATGACTGTATAAGAGAACAAAGGAGCTCCTGCACCTCTCTTTCTAGAGAAATGGTGCTTGACATCCCTATTTTCACTGGAGAAATGTTGGAGGGTAAGGAATAGGATGTCCCTATTTCCATTTGAACTCCCTGGTCCTGAAAATGCCCCTAGAGGCAGTGTCATTTTGGACTCACAATAGGATGTCCCTAATCTTCATTGAAGAAATGACTACTGAACGTGGGGACTTTGAATCCCTCTTTTCACTGGAGAAATGTTGGAGGGTAAGGAATAGGATGTCCCTATTTCCATTTGAAAAAATGTAGAGGGTGTGGAATAGGATGTCCCTAATTTCATTGGAGAAATGTTGAAGGGGACATCCCTCTTTTCATTGGACAAATGTTGGAGGGTAAGGAATAGGATGTCCCTATTTCCATTTGAGAAATGTAGAGGGTGTGGAATAGGATGTCCCTGTTTTCATTGGAGAAATGTTGAAGGGGACATCCTTATTTTCATTGGAGAAATGCTGGAGAGTATGCCTTTGTAAAGCAGGTGGCTCCTCCTATGATTATTATGCCTCCACTCCCCCAGGACTGTTGCAGACTGCGTCAAAGGGAGAGTTCAGACATCAACACCCTCTTCCATCTGCTTGCCTTCATCCCTCTTGGAACTACCTTCCATAGCTCCTAATTGAACTTCATTATGTAATGGCAGGAGATGTTCCCAGCCCTAGCTGGAGAAGCTGGGGGATTAATCGGGGACTTCCCAAAGTGCTTGTCTCACATGTTTCTCTCTAGCTCACGCCATAAAGTGAGTAGATTCAGAATAGTGATGTCAGCAATAGCTGTGTTGTCATAGAGATTCAGATATTTTCGTAGTATCAATGGCCGGGGGAATGGTTTCAGCCCAATGCCAGCTGCACTGAGCCGTGTGTGTGTGTGTGTGTGTGTGTGTGTGTGTGTATTACACTGCTGTTACGCCCAATGTCTGCTGCTGATTCAGCCCTGGCCATGATAGAAATATCTCTCTGTGTGTGCCGTCTCCTGGCCTCAAAACCATAAATTGAATGGTTGCGTTTATTTATTTTTAAATAGATGCCAAGTAATCCGAAAAACTCCAGGAGTTTTTCAGTCTCTGTTACAAGTCCCTTAACACTGGCACTCCAGATAATATCTTCATTTCCACAGACACTAAGCAAAGGTTTGGAAAGTCTACTTCTTGTGTGTTGCCATCCCAGGAGCAAAATTAACTAACACACCTCTCTCTCTCTCTCTCCCTCTCTCTCATTTTCTGTGGAACTACTTGGGGAATAAGGGAAAAGGATAACTGATCTCTTATCCCCAAAGAAATAATATCAGTTCTACCACCCAGGGGGTGGGGGAGAGAAAAATGCAAACAGCCCTCTTTATTCACTCCAGACCAGTTTGTCATTTATAGCATTTTCTTTATAGTACATAGAAATGCAAACTCAGTCGGTAAATGAGCAAGATTTCCTCTCGTATACTTGTTTACTACGAGAGTCGGATATTTGCAGGCAGGGGGTGCTGGAAAGCCATTAAAAAAAACGAATCTGGCACCCTGGCAGACGCTTATATTGTATATCCTTTGTATATTTCATCCTTTTATGGTTCAGCCGTGAGAGATTTGGGCCCCTTTAGAGATCTGTGCTTTTCTCCTTTCATTCGCTTGATTCAGCTCTGATGGAATTACAATGCATATCGACATGGCCCTCTGGAGGGTACCTTTAAAACTTCCTCCCTCCCTGTGATTGCAGGGTTTTCTTTCTTTTTCTTTTAAAGTACCTTTTTGAAAAGGTAGAGCTTTCCATTTGTAGGACCGGGTAAGAAGCAAACGACTTGTTACACTGCAGCTGCACCCAACATAACCCTAATATAGCACCCAGGATCCATACACAGCTTCCGGGACCCAAACAGGGGCCTCAATTTATGCATACCCTTCAACATTTCTCCAGTGAAAATAGGGACATCCAATTCCATAATAATAATTTTACTATTTATACCCCACCCATCTGACGGGATTGCCCCAGCTACTCTGGGCAGCTTTTCGGGGGGGGGACGGACGTAGGGGTATGCATACCCCTAAACATTTTGTGAATCTAACAGGCGAATGAACTAAAAAAATTAAAATTTTAAGTTTCTTCTCTAGCACGGTGAATCGTCAGTTCCGTTGCTATCAGTTCCGTTGCTACCCCCGATGGCGGTTTCATTTCCTGTCATGGTGTTTTCTGAGTCTCAGATGGAAGCGAGCGTTTAATGTGTGAAGTAGGAGTTGGAATCGAGCATCGTGATTGGTCAGTTTTGTTGTTACCACCTCCAGTGGTGACTTCCTTTCCTTTCCCAGTGTTTCCTGAGTCTCAGGCAGAGGCAAGCGTTTAATGTGTGAAGCAGTGTAGAATGTGGATGTGGGGTGTTTTACTGATGAAAGTCAAGAAGATGTTAGTGCACACAACCTCGTGCCAATGTGGAAGTTACTGTGAGCTGTCAGCTGTGTAATATGAGGCAATGCATGTTCTTTGTACTTTTGTCCATTTACTGTATTTATTTTTCCCGATTTGAACTATAAAATGGTGATTTTCTTGAGTCAAAATGAGACATTAAAAAAACACTGTATAAAAACATAATAATACATTAAACATTAAGAAAACTTCAGATGGCTCGGGGGTCGGATAACTCCAAATCCTCCAGGCACCTGTACATGCACAGAGGCTATACCTCTTTAGCACAAGACCAAAGCCAAAGTGAACCTCCAAAGATGGGCAAGATGTCACCCTGTGATCATTTTCTGGAGCACCGTGAATTCATAAAGGGAATACAATGTAGGCAATGTGTCATTTGAATACAAAGGATTCCTAATAAGTATTATTACTGTATGACCAAAGGGAAAATCAGTATCCCTCCAGTATAAGCAAATTATTTTTTTCAAAAGTAGAATTTCCACATGCAGCAATCGTCTATCTGAGTTTGGGTTTCGAATTGGATTTATTTGGTCCTAGGATCATTAAAAGACTGTATTTGCATCACATCAGCCCTCTGACTTCCTTTTGAAATGCTTTTTCTCTCTCTCTCCTTTCTTTCTCTCTGAGGTTTTTTGCCACCCACCCCTCTTCTTGGTTCCATGCAAACCCTTTCACTGAGTTTTGATGTGTAAATTTACTCCTGAGTAAGCTTCAACAAGAGTCCTTTCCCTTTTATTTTGGCTTGATGACTCACCTTTTAGGTTCTGTGTAAGGTGAAAAAATGGAAGCGCCCTTCCATTACAATCCTAATCACATACACACCCCTTACTTTCCTGTGTTTAGATCATGTATAGTCTGTGTATTGACTCAACCTTAGCTATTTAAACACATGAAAAGTTCTGAAGGGGTCACAGAATCATAAAATTGTAGAGTTGGAAGGGACCCCAAGGATCATCTAGACCAACTGATTCTCTTCCTCAGCTTCCCGCCCCTGCAGGATTTCTTTCTCACACAGTAGCAAGCCCACAGGAGATCCTATCTTCTACTTCACTTTGGGGGGCCACACAGCCTCTCCAGATTTCCCAACTCTTCCTCTCCCTGCATTGCATGGTAAATGAGCCTTCTTCAGCTTCATGGGGAAAGGGGAAGGGCGGAGCCTGTGGCTGCTGTTCATTTTGTCATCTTTCTCTCCTGCTGAAGCCCAGATCTGCTGGGAGGCTGGAAGCCTCAATGGCACCCCTCTGGAAGCTTCATGTGGGGCAGAAACCCTGGCTAGATACCCCACCCCCAGCTATGGCTATGGCTGCTGTTCACAGGTAGACTGGAGGTTGAACAATTGGCTTGATTACCTATTTCCTCCCAGGGTGAGGGAAGTGGACATAGCAGTACAGCTTACTCTATGGCATTAACCCCTACATGCATCAATTAGACTTAAGTGCATTGGTTATACAAGGCTGGTTATCCCATAGGTATAACACAACCACTACATGTCTAACCCAGTGGGGTTTCTTAATGCTGATAGTGGGATTAAGGAGGACCTAGGAAATGTAGAAAGGGTGTGTAGTTATACCGTATAGGGCTGCCATACGTCCAGCGGGAATTTCCAAAGTGTGGTGCTTTGTCCTGGATCTTAGCCAAGTCAATCAAAAATCATATTTTTGTAATTAAAAAAAAAAGTCTCAACAATATTGGGGTTTTCCTAAAGAAAACTCAACAGTGGTTGCCTTAAAAAAAATAAAAAAGCTCATCAAAACAACTTTCAGGATATCCTGATTTTTATTTTTGTAAATATGGCAATCCTAACATACCAAAGCCTGGCAGGACAGCTTACTCTATGGTATTAACTCCTACATGCATCAATTAGACTTAAGCATGTTGATTATACAAGGCTGGTTATTCCATAGGTATAACACGACCACTACATGGCAAACCCAGTGGGGTTTCTTAATGCTGATGGTGGGGTTAAGGAGGACCTAGTAAATGTTGAAAGGGTATGTGGTTATACATAAAGCACAAGAGAGACTGCTGTGCAGAACAGAACACAAAAAGCTCTGATTTGCCTTCCACTTCCCAAACAGAGTGTCAACATCCTTAGGGAAACCAACTATAACGCAGAAAGAGCAACAGATTTTCTTTTCCTCGACTAACCCAAATACACATATTTTAATCTGCGGTTTCTGCCTTCCATAATGCGATTCCAGGCTGCCGACTCTGTGGCACTGTCAGTAAAAATTAATTTTAAGAGTGGCACACAACAGCGACTCGAGCCTTTTGCCTTAATTTACTTCTCCACTAAGAGCGGAGATCAGATGTAGCACCGCAGAGGAAAAGGATGGACGGTTGTGCGCTATATTGTAGGAGACGACAGTGCTAAATTAATCATGCCCTATCTGGAATTTGCAATTCTTTCAGAGATGCTCAAGATGGTATAAAAAATTTAGTGGTTAACAGTGAAAGCAGGCAAGAGGTTGCAAAGCAGAAAGCTGAAGAGGGCACTTTAAATGTGAAAGATGCATTACAGTTTCTCACACATGAACACGATAGCACATCTTGCTAAAAATATAATAAAATAAGGAGCCGGGTCCAGCAGATGTAACTGGAAAGGGCCTTCACTCCCAGGCAGATGTGCCGAGTGTGACTGGCACTGTCTTAAGATTTACTGCGATAATGCTAGAGACAGAAGAAAACTTCACTGAACCAATAGGACTTTAGAGGAGACTCTCAGGTGGTGGTTCAGAATTATTCTTAATATACTGCCATGGCATCGTGTACGAGGACCATAGGGGTGGTTTTAGAGGGCACAAAATTTCAGCACCCGGTGCTGCCTCAATACAGCTGCATGCTTGTGTCCCTGGGCACCACTGAAAATGGCTTCTCCGTGCGAACCAGGAAGTGACCTCTCCAGACAATGGAACGACTCTTCTTATCTCTGTGGCTGTGATCTCCTGGGTGATGCAGATGCTGTGAGGCAGTTGAGGGTGTCTAACATGCAGCCCCGGGCACCAGCAACCCACGCTATGCCACTGGTACACAGAGAACCTGCAGGATACTTTAGCACTCTCATCTTGCCTATCCACAGAAGCTTGTGACCCAACCAGCTGAAAGCAGCCCACCAATTATTATTATTATTATTATTATTATTATTATTATTATTATTATTATTTGTACCCCGCCCATCTGGCTGGATTTCCCCAGCCACTCTGGGCGGCTTCCAACAAAAATCAGATACAAAAATATCACACATTAAAAACTTCCCTGAAAAGGGCTGCCTTCAGGTATTTTCTGAATGTCAGGTAGTTGTTTATCTCCTTGACCTGTGATGGGAGGGCGTTCCACAGGGCGGGCGCCACTACCGAGAAGGCCCTCTGCCTGGTTCCCTGTAGCTTTGCTTCTCGCAGTGAGGGAACCGTCAGAAGGCCCTCGGCGCTGGATCTCAGTGTCTGTTTTCTGTGCTGCCTGTCAGTGTCTGCATAAATACTGGAGCGAGGCAGACCCTGTTGCTTTAGAGAAGCTGCCTTTGGTATATTGAGCAACAGCCTGTTAAATCCAAGTCAGTAAATCCAATGAAAGTCAGCCAAGCTTGATGAATCAGCATTTGCATGTGAGCTTGCATGCCCAGGCTCTGCACACACACGCCACCTTCCCCGGCTGAGTATAAATGATGGACATGGCACACTTTGATTAGACCAATAAGGCCACAACTTTATTGATGACAGATGTAAGAGGATTGGCATAGGCATTGGGCAACCATTGACTTCTGGCCAGCCTGCCAGAGGGGATTCCTATGAAGTTTAGAAAAGTTTAGAAATAATGGCTGTAATTAATTACAAATACACTGTATCTCATTGTTGTGGGGAAAGTCCGGGCAGGTGCCTCCTAAATCTGTCTTCTGGAACTGCTAATGGTGGGTTCAAGGCCTCTGGCTGGTTTCTCCCTTCTTCAGTGTGGTGTAGTGGTTAAGAGCGGTAGACTCATAATCTGGTGAACAAGGTTCGTGTCTCCCGCTCCTCCACATGCAGCTGCTGGGTGACCTTGGGCTAGTCACACTTCTCTGAAGTCTCTCAGCCCCACTCACCTCACAGAGTGTTTGTTGTGGGGGAGGAAGGGAAAGGAGAATGTTAGCCGCTTTGAGACTCCTTCGGGTAGTGATAAAGCGGGATATCAAATCCAAACTCTTCTTCTTCTTCTGTTTCTTTATATGTGAACTAGACAGCCCTTTCAATAGAGGACACCATCAAACAGAAAACTGCCCTATATATGTCTGGTTTGGTCCTAGGGAAGGATAACAGATTATGGCGGTAGGCCCGTTATTGAGACATGGCAGACCTTCCAAGTGTCCCTATTTTCCCAGGATGTCCCTGATTTAGAGAAGCCATCCAGGTTTCTGATTTGATCTCGGAATGTCCCACTTTTTCTTAGGACAGCCTTATTTTCATTGGTAAAATCTTGGAGGGTATGGTAGGATGTCTCTATTTTCATTGGAGAAATGTTGGAGGGTATGGAGCTATCCGACCCCCAAGGCATCCGAAGGGAAGTTTTTTAAATGTTTAATGTTTTATTATGTTTTTTATATATGTTGGAAGCTGCCCAGAGTGGCTGGAGCAACCCAGTAAGATGTGTGGCATATAAACAGTAAAAAATATCATTATGGAATGGGACATCCCTATTTTCATCGGCGAAATGTTGGAGGGTTTTACATGCTAAGGGAGAACCTTTCATGTATCTGGCACAGAATTCAGCAAGCTGTTTTCTAACAAACCTTTGCAGCTACCACCAGGCAGGCGTGAGCTCAGACCCTTTGCGCCCTTCCCTTTCCCTCGCGCGTATTTCCAGATTCGAAGCAGAGCCGGGTATAGTCCCCAGCCTTTCATCTGTGTCGACTTTCCCTTGCCTTCCTTCCGCGGTTTCATCCCTCGTTCGCATGACAGCCCTTCTCAACATCAGCTGTGCAAGGTGAACAAAGAGCGGAGCAAGTTATCCCCATTAGTGGTCCGCTGCTGATAGTTGGCTGCAATTTGAATTAATCAGCGTGTGCTTGGCTGCAGCGCTAAGACGCAAATGGGCAAGTTTGTACTCCTCGTGCTCCATCGTCTTCTCTGCGAGGGATTTCAGATCAGAGCCAGACTTCAGCATCGCCACAAAGCTGGAGGCCACAGACTTACCTTCTTCTTTTTTTTTTGGAACACAAACAAGGAGAAGAGCCTATCGGCATTCTGCCTTTAAAAGAAATTCTTGATGTATATTTCCCCTACCCCTTCCACAACTCACTTGAAAGTGGCTGACAGAAATCTATAGCTAAAGCCCGAAGACTGGCACAGGTTTTGATTTTTTTTTTTTAATATAACATCTTTTGTTCTTCTCTTAGACACGAGACGAGCTGCACAAATCGAGGAAGGAGAAAAACCACCTTAGTCTCACTCCGGGATCTGTTCAGAGATATAGGACCGTAATGGCCACATCCCAAGGCAACGCTCTGCTGAATGTGGGTCACATGACTTGTGGCAAGAGCACGTGGTGGACCTGCGCCGGGCTGCTGCAACACCGTGGTAGTTTCTAGGGGTGCCTTTCCATTTGAACCCCCTCTGAGGTCCATCAACTTGGGCAGTTGAGTAGGGCTGCCATATTTCAAAAAGTAAAAGCCAAGAGCCCCCGAAATTGTTGAGCTTTTTTTTATAGGAAACCACCACCGGAATTGTTGAGCTCTTATTTCTTTAACAAAAACAGGCTTGCCAAGGAATCCAGGAAAAAGTGACAGCCCCACAGGTGTTTGTTTGCTTGTTGTTGCTGTTTTGTTTTTTTTAAAAAAAATATTCAGTTTTTCAGATTAAAATTTTACAGTCACATATCCAACATACAACATAAAAACAAGATTCCAAGGAATCTCCTGGACTTCCCTCCTCCCCTTTGTGGGTCCTGATGTTAATCATTTCCTCCTGCACCTTTTGTGAAAATCCAAATCTTTTACCTCTCCATTGTGTCCAAAATTCACCATTAAACTACAAGTGATACCCCAATCCTACTAACGATTTTAACTGTTTACAATGGTCCTTAAGATAAGTTATACATTTTCCCCATTCCTTATTAAAATTTTGGTCTTCCTGATTTCTGATTCTTCCGGTCGTTTTAGCCATTTCGGCATAATCCATCGACTTGATCTGCCATTTTTCTCTGGTAGGGACTTTATCTTCTCTCCGTCTCTGGGCCAATTATATCCGCGCAGATGTTTATTGATTTGACATTTGTTAATTTGATTTTTCTCATTTTTGTGAATTAAAACTTGGCAATGGAAAAAAATAAAATAATAATAATAATATCCGCGCAGCCGCGGTCACATACATAGTTTTTCTGCTCCCTTGGGATTTTGGCACCCAGCCCTACAGGTTTTTTGGATAAGGGGGGAAATGTGCTGAATCCCCCCCCCCAAAAAATGGAAGTTTATTATATACAGGCACTACATCAAGCTACCAATAACAAGATCAGTCTAGAAGAGCAGAGGCGGAGCTAGGTGTGTGGGGGCGGGGCTAGCTGCACATGGGGGTCATCCCAGGGGAGGGCACACCACCCACGGCGAGCGGCACACATCCCAGGGGTCGGGGCGGCAATGTCACCCCCCTCAGGGATGAAACACAGGGCAGACTGCACCCACCGCACTCCCCTTTCTCCACCAGTGCAGAAGAGTAAGGCTCAGGGGCTCACACACTCCTTGAAAGATCACAGCTCCTAAGGTGGAATCTCCTGGCGACAGGAAAGGAGTCTTGCAGCTGGCGACAGGAAAGGAGTCTTGCAGCTGGAAAATCAGCTTTTCAAGCTCTGCTCTTCCACGCTCTGTTCTGCAGCTTCGGTAGCACTGTGAGGCACCTACTTGGACCTCTGTCTCATCTTTCTCCTTTTGCGCTTCAGCCTACGCTTTCTCGTCTTTCGTCACTTAGCTCTCATGTCGGGGTGGGTCCCCCGGGCTCAGTCCCTGACAGGGGAGTAGCAAGGGGGCGGGGGGCGGGCCGCCCCGGGTTCCATAATGGAGGGGGTGACAAATTATCAAGGAACAATTTTTTTTTGAATTTTTTTTTTTTTTTTGAAAATGCCTGCTCCGAAGGTCTTATCTTACTATACTAGGGATTATATAGCTATATATGAAATTTCATGCATATCGGTTAATATCTTGACCCTCCTCCACCAAAATAGCTGTTCACTTGGCTGTTTTCCTATGTCATGAAGGCTGAAATTTCAGTTCAGAGAACACTTACTGTTCCCAACCCTAACCCTGTGGAAAGCCATCTAATTAGACTTTAATTTGATTTTGAGATGTTTTTAGGAGGTAATTTAATTATTGTTTGATTTTATACCAATGTTATGTATCTGATGTTAGCCACCCTGAGCCCGACTTCGGCCGGGGAGGGTGGGATATAAATAAAAGTTTTTTTATTATTATTACTTGTTATTATTCCTTTGTAAGAAAATATGAAATAACGTAAAACCATTTTTGCGGGGGGAATCAATGGGGGGGTTGACAAGAAATTTTCCGCACCGGGTACCACCTGACCTTCCCATGCCTGGGGGGGGGTGTGACAAAAAAAAATTGCCCCCAGGTACCAATTTACCTTGCTACGCCCTGAGGGAGCAAGGGTGTGGTCAGATGGTGATGGGTAGACCTCGCCAACAGCCACAGAGCAGCTCTGGCACAAGATCGCGGCGGTGGTGGCAGCAGTGGAAAGGGGCAGCCCTACAGCTCTGCTTCTCTTTTGTACTTTGCATGCTGAGTGCAACATCTGGGCTTGATGAGGCAGGTGACCCTCACCTGTTCCGAGCCTTCTCCAGCTGAGGAACCACCCACATTCCTTCTAAAGCTAGCGAGCCCCACTTGGCCAGCTAGGGAGCTGGGGTGTGGGCCCCTGCTTCCCTCAGCATCCTAGAGCACCCCTCCTGCTGCTCCCTATGCCCCAGAGCCCACTGTGTTCATGGGGACAGGGGCCCCCTCTGGCTCTGGTGATGGGCCCTGATGCTCTGGTTCCTGTGCACTGACTTCCATCCCCTCGCCATCCTCTCTTACCCTGGGATAACTTCCTTCCCTATCCTCTGCTTGCCCCGGTGCGTGCCAGTCCCAGCTGCAGTCCTCACCGGGATCCTCTTCCTCTGCCCCATCGCAGTGGCAGAGCAAGCCAGTCAGACTCCCAGGGTGTGCGCGTGCCCTGCACGTGGGGGCAGGGCCAGCTGCACGTGATGATCGTCCCAGGGGGGTGCCATGCACGGCGATCCTCCCAGGGGAGTGCCAAGCCACACAGCTCGTCCTCTCCCCTGCCTGCCTGCCTGCTTGCCTCCTTCATCTGGAAGCGAGGGCAATGGAGTGTGTGTCTCCAGCTCACAGGCGGGCAGTGCCCTGTATGTCACCCACCCTCAGAATGACACCCAGGGCAGACCGCACCCACCTTGTTCCACCTTTGACCCATCATCCTGCCAATTCACGGCACTGTTTCCCCATTGCGTTATCCACAACCTAAACTGTAAAATGCTTTGAAATTGATATAGAATCCGTACAGCGATCCTTGCAGATTCTCAACTCTGCCCCAGGCAGCTCCTGCCACCAATTGCTGGATTTTGAAATGCACAGACATTCATAAAGCATCAGGACAGAAAGACTCGAGCGGAACAGGAAGCATACCAATCACCAAATAGGCGTTCGCTGGAATCCGGATTGGAGTTACATTGCAAATTTAATGCGCATCGAGTAGACAGCATCAGCTGCTACATATGCTGATTCTAAGCATTCCATAGGAAGCGCATTTAACCTTGCGAAGTGTTAAGTTTAAGGGGGAAATGTTCGTTTTAAATAGGAAAGCACATTTTCATATCCCCTACTGAGCCTTTGCGTACGCCCTGTGTTTTCAGCTTGGCTTTTATGCAGAGCTGCTTTTGATCTGCACTTGCTGATGCATTCCCAGAAATGATGATCTGGTTTTTTATATCCCGCACTCTCGGCTTTGCGAGCCGCACATTCCCTGGTGTTAAAGGGATCGGAGCAGCCCTTGGCCAGAGAGGAAACTCTGTGAACTCTGTGTGCGTGCTGGAGACCTGTGGTGCTCCAGCTCACACCCATCCTGTGGAGGCCTGCCGTTCTGCCACTGTGCCCTATATTCGATGAGCGTGATTTGGTATGGGGCAAATGCTGTTTATTTCACTAAAGGTAAGTGGTTGCTCGATATGGCCTCTACCAGACAACCTGTTTCATGAGCATTCATCCCGATTTGTTTGTGTGGGAGCAAATGACATCCCTTCTAGCTCAGTCAGTGGCTTAACGCTGAGATCTCTGAAAATTCTTGTAGGGAAAATGCCCCTTTGGGCTAGGTACCCTTTCCGTCCAAGGATTAGAGATGGAATTTTAGGTGTCTGAAAGGAGAGCAGAACATTTCTTTGCCTGGGAGTGTAGCTTAAAGGAGGAGCCACCGAGATAAGATCTATTTGTGATTGGGGAATCCGTAAGAGAGCACGAAGGTGTCCTTTGACCAATCTCTGATTAGTCCAACTCGGGGTTCCGGGACCCCCACTGCATATGGATAAGCATATCTTATCAGGTAAGAGAAGAAGAGATTGTGTTCCTGGTGTGTTTGCTGAAGAATATCCCCTGGGTCTGCCACTAGGTTGGTTTGGCTGGTGTGACTGGGACTCAGCAGTCAAGGAGTGTCTCTGGTGTAAGTTAGGCGGATCTGACAGGGAAGGTAGACGAGTTGAGAGTGCTTGCAGGAGCTTGTCCATCTGGGTAGTTAGCCCGTTAATGCTCTTTAAGATGCATCGTAAATTCATGGTTATTAGTTCAAACTGGTCAAGGCCTTCACCGTCGCCTAGGACTGTCCCTGCTGCTCTTTGCCCCCCCCCCCATTTCATTTCGCTGGTCTTAAGCAGTAGAGTGGACGACTCTGGAAAAGCCTTTTGGTCTGAGAAGGAGGAAAGAACCAGCTGGGGTGAGAGTGCATGCCCACTGCTAGTTGGTACTGTCACGTTGTCTGTATCCTCCACGTGTGTCTCCTCGACATAGTTATCGGTTAGTGGGTATTTTCCAAAATAGCTTGCAGTGGCTCTCCAGAGTTTCAGGCAGGCATCTCACCATGTCCTACCTGGCATTAGATGCTCCCAAACTGTGGTCCATAGGCTTCATTGCAATGGACCGCGGCAATGCGGCATGCCTACATTAAATAGTCACATTGATTTTTAATTGTGTTCTTATTGCTTCTTTCATTTCTTATATTGTGCTTTATTGCGTTACAACTTGAATTTCGTGGAACACAAGTTGTAATCAATAAAAGACGCTACATAAGAAATAAAAGAAGCAATTAAAATACAATTAAAAATCATAGAGCACCAGCACAGCATATTACAATTGTTACAAAGGGCCCAAAAAAACCCCCCAACAAAAACCATTAAGCGGTGTATCCAGACCGCCTGCAATTTTGAAGTGGTCCATGGGAAAATAAAGTTTGGGAACCAGTGGCTTTGATGATGTTGGCCTTTTACTGAACATTCATTCTCATTTGATTGTGGGGAGGTTAGACAACGTTGCTCCAAGCAAATGTTATCCCAAACTTATCAGTGCATTTCCTCACCACTTTACTTATTGCAAAAGGTCCAATTTTGGGGTGGGGGAGGGCTCCAAACCCCTTTTAATTTTGCAAACTGAATTTGTCTGTAAACAATTGTATCCCACCCCAAAATAGTGACAACCTTGAAATGCCCTTAGATACAAGGCAGCTGTTCTACACCTACTCCTGATGTGTGGCAAAGTATCTCTACCCCTTCTCAACACTGATAAAGATGACAAGGCTGAGAGGTCACATTGGGATAGCTTTGTGGTTCCATATAGGTGTTGTCTGAATCGGCTCACATAATGGTCACACATTCACACTTATCCCTTGGTTAATATTTGCATCACCTCTCCAAACGCAAGTTCAAATGTGTGTGTATATATATATCCAGCCCTGTGTGTGTGTGTGTGTGTGTGTGTGTGTGTGTGGTTTTTCAGATTAAAATTTTACAGTCCAAAATACAACATAAAAACAAGATTCCAAGGAATCTCTTGGGCTTCCCTCATCCCCTTTGTCAGTCCAATTGTTAATCATTTCCTCCTGCACCTTTTATAATCTCTCCATTGTGTCCAAAATTCTCCATTAAACTACAAATGATATTCCAATCCTACTAATGATTTTAACTGTTTACAAAGATAAGTTATAAATTTTCCCCGTTCCTTGTTTTTTTAAAAAATGATCTTCCTGATTTCTGACTCTTCCGGTCATTTTAGTCATTTCAGCATTCTTCTCTGGTAGGGACTTTATCTTCTCTACATCTCTGGGTTAATAACATCCATGCAGCTGTAGTCGCATACATACCATATAGGCCCAAATATAAGCCACACCCACAAATAAGCCGCACCTTTAAATTCAGGGAGGGGGGAGAGAGAAAAGAAAGGATAATACCCGAATATAAGCTGCTCCCTTAAAATTGGGTTACAGGCTGAAAATCACTGTGGTTGGTAGAATTGTAACTCCGAGCCAATTTAAGCCTTTGATCTTGCAAGCCCACAAAAGTTACTGTACAATCGCTAAAATAGCAAATCGCTACTCAATTGCTACAATTCCGCAGGCACTCAAGCTCTCAAATCAGCAATAAAACAGTCCTTTGTTCCATTTTGCCGTATGTCTGTTTCAGCAGCAATATCGTAAAAGCCCATTTTTGTAAGGTTGCGAACATAAGCTGCACTTTAACTTTTCATGGTCAGATTGGGGGAGGGTGTGTGGATTTGGCTTATATTCGGGCCAATATGCTAAATAGTCTTTTCTGCTCTCTTGGGATTTTGTCACCTAGAATTCCTAAAAGGAAAGCTTCAGGTTCTTTAGAAAAGGTTATTTCAAACATTTTTTTTCAACTCATTATGTATCATTTCCCAAAATTGTTTTACTATCTTACATTTCCACCACATATGATAAAGGGTGCCTTCTTTTTCCTTACATTTCCAGCATACATTTGACCCTGTAATCCAGACAAAAAAATCCAGTTAAACGTTAAATATGAGTCAAAAGCTATGAATTGGATTCAGTGGTGTGCACCCCCAAAATCAGCCCTTTGGTGCAGATTTGGGGGTGTGTGCAAAGGGGGCTGCAGAAGGAAGAAGAAAAACCAGTAGTCCCATTGTGCTAGTGGAATTTCATTGTACAAACAGGCAATACATCACTAGACATTGCCTTACTGGGACATGGTGCAGGATAGTGGCATTCTCTCCTGGAATTACCTATATTGTATGCAAGCCATTGGAATATTCAGCATTTGGATAAGCAGGAGGAAATTAGAGATTTCTTATTCATCTGTAAATAGGAAAATATCACGATTACACACAGGTTGGTTTTTTAGTGAACGAGGTTTAGAATACTGGAAAGAGCCATGTATATTCCTCCTTTTCATTAAAGGTACATGATTCCTGACTTTTGCAATGCGAGGATACTTCTGACAAAAAAGAAATAGGCATATAAACACAATAAATAAATAAATATCCCCGTTTCTTATTTGTTTGTGATCAGGGCATGAAAAATTGCAGTGCAGGGAGGGGTAGGGGAGTGAATCGGACTATTGTTTGATAATATCATTTCCAGCATTCTTTTTTTTATATTAAAGAAACATTGTTCTCTGGGGCATTTCCCCCCTATAGATTTTTTTTTAAAGCAACAGAACCTTGGAATCTTAATTGCTGATTTTATTGAATCCTTGTTCACAATGCTGCAGCAATCCGAATGTGTTATTCATGATGCAAAACTTAATTAGCTGCTAAGTAAATGGTTCATTAAATAAATCTTATTCTGATTGTTCTGGGAAATGCCAGGCGTAAACATTGTCTTTCAAAATTTGTGACTTATTCAGGGTGGAGGGAGAGCGTGTTCCAATTTAGCGCGGATCGGTGCAATTAGGAATGAAGATGCCTGGGTTTAGAGAGCGTCATTCCTCAAGGCAGAAATGCTGCTACTTGGATTTTCATTCGGAAGTTCATTGGAACTAGAGCGGCTCAGTTATGACCTACCATGAAGTCATATTTTGAGAAAGCAAAGTTAACTTTAGGAGCGAGTCCAACCCGTAATTATATTCATGTGCTACAATAGCTGGAGGTTGATAACGCCACATTGTTGGGTAATAGTTCCGAAAAAGATGTAAGCTGGGAACAGAGCGGGAGCATCGACAACAACAAGAATGTACATTGTGAGCATATAACTATGGCTCTATTCCCTAACAAGAGGCTTTTAAAATATACATGGGCTTCCACGAACAAGTTAGTTCAGAGAGCGCTCAATTCACCAAGGCCTCTTTCCCTGCACTTGGGGATCCCGGTTCGGAGCAGTTTTGCCGCTATTGAAACAGCTGTGCAATTTCTGATTTGGTCATGGATAGTTTTAATGGCATCATAAAACGAAGGAAAGAAGAGAGGGCTTATTATCCTGCCAAGCTGCGTACAGTACAAGCAGCCAAGTTTGGCATCTGCAGTACACCAGATACAGCGTCCGCTTGGACTGGCACCTGCCCATTAATGCTAGGAGTCTGGGCAGTAGCCGCATGCCTTCATTCGGCAACGGGAAGCCACCAAGCCAAGGCACTGAGGCGGGAGCAGGAACCATGGTAGGAGAGTTCCAAACAGGAATGGCCAGCCAACTCACGTAGCTGTGGGTGGAGATTATTCCACTCTCCTCCCATGTTCTGGGCCCAGGTGAGACAATCCACCCACAATTCATTGGATTTGCTGATAAGCTGGTGCTGATATGGAACTAAAGGATGTCCGCATTATGAAGTTTTGCTTTACCTTTCAACTGAAGAAAAATTGGTAGGGTCAACTGGGGCTGAATAAATTGCTTTGGAGGGGGGGCGTTACCTGCTGAAATTTGCCAGATGTAGGAAACTATGGAAGGTGAGATGTGAGAGTCTCCTAACCATTTTGTTCTGCTGCGAAACTTCTTGTTGCTTTTGTATGGGACCCGAGTACCACCTTTGCCATCCACGAGAGTGTTAATATTAGCAACCCCTCAGTGATACACATTTACCCATTTTTTGTTTCTGTGTGAATTAAATCAGTTATACTTAACTGATTTAATTCACACAGAAACAAAAAATGGGTAAATGTGTATCACTGAGGAGTTGCTAACATTAGTGTTGTTTTTTTCCAGTGTTGTTTTCTAAAGGACTCTGAGCTCCTTAATGGGTTAATGATTAACTAACTGATTGTTGTTCTCTGGTAGCTAACATGTGAGTGTTGTAACCTTAGATCATGTGAGAGGTATTGGGTTGCAAATCTACATTTTGAAAGGAGTTGCCTTTGGTCCTTTGTCTCCCAAACTTCTTGGAGTAAGGATGTAAATTAAGTTCTCCTGAAGGGAGAGTAAACTGCCTAAAGCCAATGGAGGCTGGAACACAGGCTGTGGAGTGAGAGAGAGAGACCTTTAATTACCGTATTTTTTGCTCCATAGGGCGCACCGGACCATAGGGCGCACCTCGTTTTTAGAGGAGGAAACAAGGGGAATTCTGGTTTTCCTCCTCTAAAAGCCCTGTTTTTTTTGAGGATCAGCTCAAATTTGTGCAGCTTTTTTTGCAAAGGGAAAAGCCCTGTTTTTTTGAGGATCAGCTCAAAGTTTTGCAGCTTTTTTTGCAAAGGGAAAAGCCCTGTTTTTTTGAGGATCAGCTCAAAGTTTTGCAGCTTTTTTGCAAAGGGAAAAGCCCTGTTTTTTTAGGATCAGCTCAAAGTTTTGCAGCTTTTTTGCAAAGGGAAAAGCCCTGTTTTTTTGAGGATCAGCTCAGATTTGTGCAGCTTTTTTGCAAAGGGGGAAAAGCAAAGAGGAAAAGCCCCATTTTATGGGGTTCAACTCACATTTCTACAGCTTCTTAAGGAAAGGGAGCCGTTTCTACAGTTTCCAGACAGATAATCTAATCAGCCAGTCACATGTCGCTGGGGAAACAAACAACCTCCCTCTGCAGCACATTCAACAATGGAGGCCTGGGCAAGGGGGCGGGGCTGAAAGGGAGCCGGGACTCTTATCTCTCTCCCGATCTCTTGCTGATCAGCTGCTGAGCGGGTCCTTTCAACACCCCCTTTTCTCTTTGTAAAATAAAAAGCACAATCCTCTTTTGGCCCCTGGGCAATTCAGCTCCAGGGACCACCATTCGCTCCATAAGACGCACAGATATTTCCCCTTACTTTTTAGGAGGAAAAAGTGCATCTTATGGAGCAAAAAAATACGGTATAGGTCTGTTAGGATTATTTCATATTTTGTAAGATGCGTAGCCTGTGCTGGACAGCACAAGATGTTGTATGGATGTATGTTCGATGCTTATGTTTTGTTTTGAAAAGTTCTGCCGGTAAAAGTTTGAATAATATTTTTTTATGGGCCTGGACAATGATTCATTTCCAAAAGGAGTCAATTCTTATGCTTCCAGTCGTTTCAAACTGTGCAATATTAGTATCTGCAACAGAGAGGTCTCAGTAAATATCCCCAAGCCAGCATCTCCTACAGCACCCATGAAAGATCTCATTAAATGCAGGTCCACAATGCATGAGAAACTGTTTGCTGTTCATCCTGCTTAGAATTCCTGTTTGCAGTGGTCCAGCCTATTCTACATTGAGGACACAGCCTTTGAACATTCCCACATTTCAGTGGGTGCCAGGACTGGACATCCAACCTCCCTCCCTTTCTGAACAGAGGAGAGGAGCAAGGAGTTTGTCTCTGTGAGTGGCCATAGAGGTGACTGATATAGGAACCTTTTCCCCATTGAAGAGGATGATTGATATTAGGGCCTGGGACATGCCTGCACCATTTTGTGATCCTGTCTCTCTTGTTCTTTTAGAGGGGGCAGCCATTTTGTATTACGACACACACACACACACATGCAAACCCAAACACGTTGACATGCAGATGTGTTGAATTGCAATTCCCATCACCCCTGACAATTGACCATGCTGGCTGAGGCTGATGAAAGCTGGAATCCAGCAACCCTTTGAGGGCCAAAGTTCCCCTGTCCCTGAGGTAGTGTCATGGACTGGTTAGATGCAGAGGAATGGTGGGAGGAGCCAGCTGGAGAACCACCAAGGAAAGAAGGCTTGGGGCCCAGGGAGTGGTGATGGGACACAGGGCCGGCGCATCCATTTAGGCGAACTAGGCAATTGCCTAGGGCGCCAAAATGGAGGGGGTGCTGGCCAGGCTTGGGCGGGACGGGCTAGCAGCAGCTTCTCCGCTGTAGCGGAGAGGTGCTGCTTGCCCCCTACACCACCCCGGCTCCCGCTAAAGCAGGCTTTGGCGGGGGCGGGGGTGGGACGAGCAGCAGCTTCTCCGCTACAGTGGAGAAACTGCTGCTTGCCTCTCCACCACCCCCACCTACCGCTAAAGCAGGCTTTGGTGGGGGGGAGCGGGGGGGCGAGCAGCAGCTCTCCGCTACAGCAGAGAAACTGCTGCTTGCCTCTCCCCCCCCACCTCCCGCTAAAGCAGGCTTGGGCGGGGGGCGGGGGGCACCAGAAGGTGGTTCGCCTAGGGTGCAAGAAGCCCTAGCACCGGTCCTGATGAGACAATGAGGAGTAGTTACAGGGAGAAGACTGGGAAGAGGAGGTGTCAGAGGCTGAAGGGGCAACAGGGATTAGTGAGCTGGGAGAATCCGTGGCAGAGAGAAGTCCAGAATCTGCAGAAGCTGGAGCAGGAAAGGAGGGAGGCTGAGAGGCAGAGATGAGTCAGACTGGTGAAGAGTCATGGGTGTCTTCTTCACCTCCTGCTGCTACAATCTCCCCTTTCCTGTGGTCTCCCTGAACCAGAAGAGGCATGAAAAGGGCAGAGAAGATGTTAGCTGCACAAAGGCACCATCTCCAATTGCTCGGGGAAAGCCCTGGAGAGGAGGGGACTAAGACGGCTGTGTGGAGGCAGGGATTTTCAGTCTTGGCAAATGATTCATGGGGCCAGACCTACCAGGGATAAGCTGCTCTGCTCATCAGGCTTGACACTTAACTAAGTCTGTGAAGATTGTGTTTTTACTAATAAAGAGGTTTTTGTGTGTGTGTTTTGTTTTTTGAATTATTTCAGACATCTTTATTGAAAGTTCAAAAAGTCATCATTATATGTGCACTAAACATGATAAGATGTAAATAAAAGAGAAAGAAAGAAAAAGAGAAACAGCACCCGTGTAGAAGGGAAGATAAAGAGGGGAGGAGAAAAAAACCCAAAAGTGTATAGTTTACAAAGTTGTTATTGTACTTCACCAGATCTTAACCTATTACAGTATTTATAAGAACAGATTCCAAATAACATTGAATTTGTCCATGGCAAGTCTGCGTTTATATGCAAGTTGTTCATATGTTGCAAACGTTTTTTTGCTAATAAAGAGTTAACTCCAACTGCGAACGGTGTGATTTATTGCTGGTACACTCTTGTGACAGGTAGATGGACTCAGAGCCCCATTTGTCAGGCTTACCTTCTTTTCAAAACTTTAACTCATTGCAGTTGGGCACAAGCTGCCCATGCATCCCTAGCGATGTAAACCAACCATTATCTGGTATGTCAGATAGGGAGGGACTGTCAGACGATTGGTTTGGGGGAAATCAATCAAGAAAGCTTATGCTAATAAGAGGTTCAATTCCTCATGCTAATTAAAGCAGCAACAGAGGGAAGAACTAATCATCACCTGTGGATCTGCCTGCCTAGAAACTGGGAGATTCCTTTTGGAAAATTGGAAGCCACTTAGGGCAGAAAGAAGGAAAGGGGAAAGACCTAGGCAGCCATATGCATAAAAAGGAAAAAAAAATGAACAAAAAGAAGGGCTGCCATATGTCCGGGTTTTCCCAGACATGTCCGGGAATCATTCAGCAAAATGGCATCCGGGTGGATTTTTTGCTGATTTGGCAAAAATGTCCGGGAAAACCCGGACATATGGCAAGTAGGGCATTCTTTTTTTTCTTTTTTTAAAAAAAGTCTTTAAGAATCAAAGAAAAGCCCAAAAATGAATTTTTGGGAGGAGATGTTCCCGAAAAAAGCACAACAGCTTTGTACAGATTTTCACTTTGGGGAATATGGCAACCCTTTAAAAAGGAGCAAGTAGAAAGACTGTATTTTGGTTAAGAAATGTAATCTGTGGGAGCACCGCCTCCCATACCAATCTGCCAGGGGCCAATTGAGGACACACCCAGTGTGTGGACCCATAGTAGAGGCTTGTTAGTGGCAGCTCCAAAACTCTTGAATGATCTCCCCATGGCCTTGCTCCATCATTACTGTAATCTAGGAGACAAATAGAGACTCACTTGTTCCACTAGGGCGTTTCTAGAGGAAGCGTGATACAGAATATAGGTTTTGTGGAATTCTGAAACCATGTCCTTCTTGCAGGCTTCTCTACCAGCATCTGGTTGGCCATGGTGAAAGTCACCCCATCCCTATTTTATGATATGCAGAATCTGAAGAGGTTGTTTCTGAACCTGATGAAGATTGGCTGTCTGAAATGTTTCGAGAATCACGTGAGTTTGAAGGGTTTTTTTCCCCTGACACCATTTTGCAGCAACTGATATTATCCCCACAAAAAGCATTGCTGCAGACCTGTGCTTCTGTCAAAGTGAGGAGAAATTTGGGGTATGCAGCACTCCGAAGGAATGCTTAGACACCGTCCAGGAGAATTGCAGGGGAGCCAGCAATGACAGAAATAAACCAACCAAATTTGCAAAGGGAAGGTCTGTAGTGGCTCCTTTCTTTCTTTCTTTAATATCCTTCCTTGGCCTGACTTCCTCTGAGCAACCCTACAAAGCAAGCTAGGAAGCACTTTCGACATGGAAGCAAGGCCTTCGCTACGGTCTCCTGTGTGCATTGTTTCAGCGGCGCTCGAAGAGAGCTGCTTTTAAACGTTTATATTTTATTCAGAAAGCTTAATTGGGAGGTTTTTACAGCTCCAGATTAAAGTGCGTACAACAAAAGGAAAAGTTAAAAACCGCAGGCAAATTGCTGCTGGCAAATGATATTCAAACAGTCATTCCAAAACAAAAACAAGTTTTTGATTGTTGCGTGTGTGTTTGTGTTTTAAAAAGCGAGATAATAAAGTTTTAGCATTTGCCGCATTTGGGCTACATATGGCTTCTGTCCATTTTCCTGCCACCTGCTCCTCTTGCCCTGGTAATGGGTAGTAAAATAAGATATATGACACTGTTCTGCACACCGGATCCATTCTACACTAAGGGTGCCATCCTTGATCCACGACTCTGGGAGAGGGGGAATTGGATGAGAAGAAGGTCTCTCTCTGCCAAGCTAACAAAAGCTCCCACAGCCTTCAGCCATGGAGTGAGAATGATGATTTTGTTATTCATAAGCTGCCCATCTGACTGGGTTGCCCCAGTATTACCTTGCAAGTATAGGGCTCCCTATTCTGCCCACCAAATGTGGGGTGGGCAGAAGTGGCACCAATGGGCATTCCCAACGAAACAGGATTGGGGATGACCTGGGTCAACCCATGACCCACTGTATCACAGCCAGACTCATTGCCATCCCTTGATAGCACCGGAGTCGATCACTATGCCAGCTCCTGGGCTGGCATAGCCCAGGGTAAGCTTCTCCCTGCCCCATGCCTTCTGCAAACAAGAAGGTGGCAGCAGCTATGTGGCTGGGTCATGCTCAACATCTGCCTGGCCATGGTTTGGCTGTATCTGCAAGTTAGTCACACTTTTGTCCCCTCAAAATCAATGGGGCACATTTCATCATATGTGGTGGTCTTGTGAGATAGTAAAAGACGTCTGGGAAATGATTTAGAATGAATTGGGGGGAAACGTGTTTTAATGGCTGCATAAAACAAAGGAAAGAAGAGAGGGGGTTTTATCCTGCCAAGCTGCACACAGTACAAGCAGCCAAGTTTGCCATCTGCAGTACACCAGATACAGCGTCCACTTGGACTGGCACCTGCCCGTTACTGCTAGAAGCCTGGGCAGTAGCTGCTGGCCTTCATTCGGCAACCGGAAGCCACCAAGCGAAGGCACTGAGGAGGGAGCAGGAACCATGGTAGGAGAGTTCCAAACAGGAACGTCCACGCCAACTTACATAGCCGTTGGTGGAGATTACTCTACTCTCCACCCATGTTCTGGGCCCAGGTGAGACATTCCACCCACAGTTCATTGGATTTGCTGATGGGGGGGGGAGATGCAGTTTTGGGAATGTTTTTAGCAGAAACCAAGGAAAGGGAGGAGCTGAGTCAAAATAAGTATGTATATAAATGTAATTGATGGTTATTATTCTTAAATCGAAAAATAAAAAATGGAATGTTTTTAATGAAATCAATGGGGCAAGTCCACCATGGCTTGAGTTTTTACTCAGCGGCAATTGCTGTGCAATCTCACACCATTAATAGTAACTATTATAAACGGCTGGATACGAAGCTGTTAACTCAAGTTTTATGCATCACCAATGAGCTCTAAAAAACACCGCAGTCTCACAAAATCCATCAAGTGATAATTAGATCGCCGCTAATGAACTCTTGGTCTTTTGCATAATGCTCTCTTATTCACTACACCTGTAGAGAGCTCCCCTAAGAGGAGCGCGACTGAGAAACTCAACAACCAACTGCACCGCCATGTGTGACCAGGGGGTGGCAGAGCCCAAACTTCAGGGTGTGTTTGGCACTGCCAACAGCCCCCCCACCCGCAGTGCAGGATTCCTGCTCCCAGTGAGTGCCAGGGCAACAATACCAGACACTCTTCCCACCCATCGATTTAAGAACAAACAAAGGTCTCTCCAACGATGGACACTGTGTGAGAACTCTTCGAATCTTCAACACCCGCAGAATTGCAGCCATAATCATCTTTCCATGCCAGCATTTTGTAGACACATCAACCTACCACCCTGCTTTCACTGAAAAATAATATTGTCTACTCTTCCAAAATTGGCACTTGTTTTACAGCTAAAGAAGCTCTCAATCAACGGCAAGGGTGTTTTTTTAATCGCCTACTGCAGTACCAAGACAGCAGGTGTTGTGAGTACCACTTTACCATGTGGAGAGAGAGATAGAAATTAGAAAGTTCAGAGGTACACCTACACCCAGTACTATTTTTTCTGGGGAAAGAGGTGCCAGAACTCACCACGAATGCCTCCCTTGTTCTCTTAGAATGGCCATGGCACCCACCTGAGAGTTCCGGCGAGTTCCGGCTGCAAAATAGTCCGGCCTACACTACATGTAAACTGGCTTCACAGTTACCTCTTTTCCTCAGAGAAACCTGGGAATTTTCTTTTTTACCTAAAAGACAAAGACGAGACATCTTTAAGAAACTTCCCTTTGTATTTCCCCCCCCCCCCACTCTTTGTCAACAAATGAGAAAAGAAATTGTGTTTGAAAATTATCAAAGGAAACATTTTTGTGAAATCCTCATGGGTCTAGCGCAGGGTTTCTGTCACACTTACCGGAGTTGTGAGGTTGTCTACATGCTTTCTGCACTGCCACCCTCCTCAGTTGGGCTTTCCAGTAAGTGCAGAAACATGAGAAGGAGGACTATAATGCTCCAAGCAACTGTTCATTTATATATATTTTTTATTTTAACATTGAAGGTCTTTTCTTTGTTTGTTTGTTTGTTTTACCTTTAAAGAAATCAGAATGGAAAGATTCCCTAAATAACAAAACCGGCAACTGCACCAATCTGAGGTTCTAGGCAGATGGCTTCCCTTTGTTTCCTGAGCTTCGATTAAAGCCCAAAGGAAGATGTCATGAGATAACTCGTCCCAGATCAGGAAGCGCAAAAGAAAAACACACATTTTCACACACCTCTCTGGGCCATCTTGCAGCAGTAAGGGAAGCTGAAATCACACGCCACCACCCCTTAGAAATGCTAATGATTAAGCGGTATATGAATGCCTTTAAATAATTATGTATAATGCATAAAACCAAACACACCAACATGAGTTCAAAAAAGTGTCACATTAACAAGGCAGAAAAGTAGACGCCTATTTTACAGGGAATAAAACTTCCAAGAAGCTGGAGGGAACATTTCGGCCCGGGACTACTTCCAAACTTCCAAACAAAATGTACCTAAATACCTAAAAATCCTTTAGAACAGAGACGGGGAACCCACAGCCTTCCAAATGTTGTTGAGCTCCAACTGCTATCAACCTGGAGGAAAGCTTGAGATTGTTAAAATAACGATGAAGATTACATTTTGTATTTCATTTGTAGACTTTGGGAATTTTGTTCCCGTTTACTGTCACTGCTATTCTGGTGCAAAATAAAGCACGGGGGGGGGGGGAACTACACCATTAAAATTCAAAAATATAAAAATAAAATTATAGAAACCTATAGTGTAGACTGGGCATTTTTGCAGATTCATGGACCCCGGTGTGGTGTAGGCAAATAAGTACCTGTCCAATTAGCCAACATGCATGACCAGCCTAACATTTAGAAAGTTTGCACATAGTAGATTGAAGCCCAGTTCATATGTAACTTGCTCAGCAAGGGTGAGTGGAAAAGCTTTTTACAGTGGTACCTCGGGTTACAGATGCTTCAGGTTACAGACACTTCAGGTTACAGACTCCGCTAACCCAGAAATAGTACCTCGGGTTAAGAACTTTGCTTCAGGGGAACCAGGGTGGCGCTGTGGTCTAAACCACAGTCTAGGGCTTGAATCCCCGTGACGGAGTGAGCTCCCGTTGTTTGGTCCCAGCTCCTGCCCATCTAGCAGTTCGAAAGCACCAGTGGTGTCAAGTATCCCGTATCGGCCGGGATTCTCCCGTTTTTAATCACATTTCCCGCTGCTATCCCGGATGACTAAAAAAAACCGTATATTCCCGGGTTGTGTGAGAATGAAAGTGGATGGGGTGCTTTGGGGCAGCGCTCCAAGAAACGTGCTTGTTTCGCTCCCCTCTGGCCATAAGCCTTGGAGGCCTGCCGAGCAATGCGCTGCCCTGGGCGGAAGTGGTGAAATGGAGGCGGGAGGGCAGGCCCACGGACGGGGCTGGCCCGGCGGAGCGACCTCAGGCAGGTAGAGCAAGCTTGGGAGACTCATGCGCGCTGCTGTCGGGCGGGAGTGAGAGAGGCGAGGCTCCATTCCATGCGTCCTGCCGCTTTTGCGCCGAGGCACGCCTTCCGCATGGGCATGGCTATGCGGGTGCTGAGGCTGAGCATGAGCGCCCGCCTGGGGCCCGAGGCTGTGGGGCTGTGCAGTGCAGCCGGCCGTTCGTTGCCTTGCTCGGCGTAACCTGTGCAGGGAGCAGTTCCGGCGATGCTGTCCCAGGACTGGAAAAAAGATCGGACAGAGCCGATGACAGAGAGATCGCCTTCTGCTCAGTTACCCGCTTCCCGCAACCAGGTCCGCTACACAACCTGCCTCTTCCCAATCCTTAGGTGCCGGGAAGTGGAGATTCGAATCCATGCTCGTGCCGTGGGGGGGCGAGGCGGTGAGGTAGTGAAGCGTGCGTGATGCGAGTGGAAATCACCAGCAGCAAACGTGTATGCACACGCGGGGGGCATGGAGTGGCGCCCTTAGGTGATCAGACTCTGGACTGAAAGGGTTTCCCCCCCTCCCCCTGTTTAGATAGTTATGTGTATTACGTCGCTTTCTTCAAAATGCCCTGCTGCACTTGCAGGCCTTCCGCTAAGTGGGGCTCTGGACTTCTGCCCCCGAAGTGCTGCCCCGACGGCATCGCTATTTGCGCTTGGGCGTAAAAAGAAGGAACTTTTGACGGTTTTTTCAGTCGCGGGAGCGCTCAAACTAGTCTTCCGAGGAAGGGGACGTCGGCATTAAAATATATAATATTTTGCCGCGTTCCAGCTGCCCCGCCCACTTTTGCTTCTGGCTCCGCCCACCACTGCCATGTGACTATCCCTTATTTTCAAATCCGATAGTTGACAGCTATGGAAAGCACCTCAAAGTGCAAGTAGATAAATAGGTACCGCTCTGGTGGGAAGGTAAATGGTGTTTCTGTGCACTGCTCTGGTTCACCAGAAGCGGCTTAGTCATGCTGGCCACGTGACCCAGAAGCTGTCTGCGGACAAATGCTGGGTCCCTCGGCCTATAGAGCGAGATGAGCGCACAACCCCAGAGTCATCCGTGACTGGACCTAACAGTCAGGGGTACCTTTACTTTTACCTCAGGTTACAGACACTTCAGGTTGCAGACTCCGCTAACCCAGAAATAGTACCTCGGGTTAAGAACTTTGCTTCAGGATGAGAACAGAAATCGTGCGGCGGCAGCGGGAGGCCCCATTAGCTAAAGTGGTACCTCAGGTTAAGAACTGTTTCAGGTTAAGAACGGACCTCCGGAACAAATTAAGTTCATAACCCGAGGTACCACTGTACTTCTTTTTATTATATACCCCACTCTTCCTCCCCAAAGGGTGCCCAGGGCAGCTTGCACAAAATCTGGTAAGTTCAGATCCCAAAACCATAATTACAATCAGAGCCGTCTTAAGGGGATCTGCCGCCCTGGCGCGGCTATCCCTCCGGCGCCCCCGCCATGCCGCCTCTCCGCCGCCTCCCTCCCGCGCTTGCCGCCCCTTGGGAGGGGGGTGGGCGAGCGGGGGATGAGGGGCGTGGCGCTGGAGCGGGCGCCCGCGCTCCGGCGGGCGGAGGATGAGGGGCGGATGGGCGGGCGCTCGCGCACCGGCGGGAGGGCGGGAGGGCTGCAAGCCGGCCGCCCTCGCCTCCCAGAGCCCCAGCTGGAGGGCTGGAAGGTAGCGCAAAGCCCCGCGCCGCTTCAGCGCTCCAGCTGGGGCTCCGGGAGGCGAGGGCGGGCGGCTTACAGCCCGCCCGCCGGCGCGCACGAGTGCCCGCCTGCCCGTGGGGGCGGAGGCGGGTTGGGGAGGGGGAGCCCGGTATGCCGGTGGGCTCGCGGGGGCGCCCCTGGGGTGCCCTGCGCCCTGGCGCGCCGCGCCACCGGCCTCTATGGATGAGACGGCTCTGATTACAATGAGTTTTAAAATCTACAGTACCTTGCTGCGCCTGTCCCCTTCAAAATTTCACCTATTGGATCCAAATCCTTATTATTATTATTATTATTATTATTATTATTATTATTATTATTACTTATACCCCGCCCATCTGGGCAGTTTCCAATGGGATATTAAAAACACAATAAAACATTAAACATTGAAAACTTCCCTAAACAGGGCTGCCTTCAGATGTCTTCTAAAAGTCAGGTAGTTGTTTATTTCCTTGACATCTGATGGGAGGGCGTTCCACAGGGCGGGTGCCACTACCAAGAAGGCCCTCTGCCTGGTTCCCTGTAACCTCACTTCTCACAGTGAGGGAACCGCCAGAAGGCCCTCGGAGCTGGACCTCAGTGTCCGGGCAGAACAATGGGGGTGGAGACGCTCCTTCAGGTATACTGGGCCGAGGCCGTTTAGGGCTTTAAAGGTCAGCACCAACACTTTGAATTGTGCTCGGAAATGTACTGGGAGCCAATGTAGGTCTTTCAGGACCAGTGTTACATGGTCTCGGTGGCCACCACTCTAGCTAACCCCCTGTGCTATAGCTGCCATTTTCTCTGCAGTGCAAAACACACGGGGTGAGATCTAGCTAAGTAGTACTTCCGGAGTAGACTCATTAAAACCAATGGAACTGAAACAAAATGGTTAAGTCCATTGATTTTAATAGGTCTACTCTGAATACCACAAATGCTGTATGGCACCCATCATATTCACAGTATGGGTTATTTTTCCATGGGAAGCAAAGAGCTTGACAGGTGAAAAAATCAGTACATGAAGAAATGTTTGCAACTCAGTCTAAGTCAGGGGCTTGCACAGTTGCATTTGCCCTTTCAAAAAACTCTGGGAGGTCCAACCATGAATCTCTTGCTGTCACATCTAGTGGTGCCAATCCACTCTCCTATTAAATTTAGGAAGCCTTGGCTTGCCACATGAAGTCTGGGTGGCCTTAAATGAATTACTAAGCAGGATACAAAGCACAACTTCTCCGAAGTTTAGGGGCAAATTGGAAAGGAACTTTCCCTTTATGTGCAACACACGGTAATTGTTTCTTCCGATGATGAAGTGAAGTATTTTTGGAGGCAGCTTAAAATAAAGCTCTTTAATTAGTAACCATTATCTCTCAAATAAAAGATTCATTAGTACTAAGTGTTTAAGTCAAACTAAAGAATGCATTTGATCCCTACTGGGCCTCTAAATGTAAAGTTTAAAATTGAAATTAATGTGCTTTGTTCGTTCATGAGAACCCACCGCCCTGTTGCTAGTTTCAACGGTGCAGTTTCCAGTGAAACACCATATTTTTAGATACTATGGTTTGGGTCCAGACCAAGGCTGCAATCGAGACTCTGCTTTGCACCATGCTTGGGGGTGGGGGCTGTTTGGAATTGACAGAGTGGGATTGTTGGGTTGTTGTTGCTATTTTGATTATATATTTTGTGGTTTTATATTATGGTTTTGTAAATTCAATAAATAATAAATCATCATCATCATCCCTCCACCCAGACTTGCTGGTCTCTGTCTGTATAGTGACACCAGCATCATTTCAACAGTGCAGAGCTCCTCTTCGATCCACCAAAAGTACCACTGATGGAAGCCCTGCCTGGGTAGCCTGCAGAAAGCCCCAAAATTGAGACGGGAGGATCCAGCTCAGAATTCACTGGATCCCGGACCCAAGAGCTGCACCAGCTTGCTCCTTGGTAGAAGGAAAACAGGATAAGAAAGAAGTTTTTAGATGAACAAAGGTGCAGATGAATTTTAGGTGATATGCTATTGTAGCACTCTTTCCGTGGTCTCAGAAATACATATGGATCAGATATTGCCTCTATCAGGAATAAAGTCGCACATGTGTATAAATATATGGAGGCAAGGATGTTACCTTACCCGCTGTCAAAAGTCTCGCCCAGGCGGAAATTTCGGCAGCCGTTTGAATTGTCCGGGAAAATGTGGGCATGTGGCAACCCATTGTGTAAGGGGTGTGTGTTTGTGAAATGTTTTAGACACTCTTCCAAAGCCTAGCGTAGTGGGGGTGGGTGGGAGGTAGGGAAACAAAATGGAGTACACAGGCGCATTCAACTGCCTAACAGCATCTGTCACCCAGGAAATCGCAGCCGCAGAGATAAGAAAAGAAGAGCCATACTGTTGTTTAGAAAGGTCACTTCCTGGTTCGCACGGAGCCCATTGACGGAAGCGCACAGCTGTATTGAGGCAGCACCAGGTGTTGAAATTTTGCAACCCCTAACAATTTTGTGCCTGGTGCAACCGCCCCTGTGCCCCCATATGCTACGCCACTGCTCGCTACCTGCATGCTTAGAGATCTGACTCCAAATACAACGAAAGAAAACATGCCAGAACCCTCCTAACAAATCTGATAAATTCAAGATGTCCAAAAGATGATGCAATGCTGCTCTTGCCCTCTGTTGTAGTGAATCTGAAGGTGTTCTTGATGAAGGAATTATCTCTGTATCTATAACTCATAGAGAAATTTAGAAACACCTTCGCTTCTTGGGAGAATAGCAAATTTGCTGAATCCAGTGGTACCTTGGTTTATGAATTTAATCCGTTCCGGAAGTCCATTCTTAAACCAAAGCATTCTTAAACCAAAGCGTGCTTTCCCATAACAGCAGGGGACTCAATTTACAAATGGAACACACTCAACAGGAAGCGGAACATGTTCTGCTTCCAAGGCAAAGTTCACAAACCAAAACACCTACTTCCGGGTTTGCAGCGTTCTTAATCCAAGTTGTTCATAAACTAAGCTGTTCCAAAACCAAGGTACCGCTGTATTTCAATTCAAGGAGGGAGCATTGTGGAGACACAGGCTCCGATCCACTTTAACAACTGGTTGTTCTAGATTCAAGTATCTCCCCCCCCCCATCTTCATCCAAAGATGTGTCCAACCAGTTCAATAGGACCTGAACCTTAACAAAGATCCTAGTGTATAACACTGAAAAGTGCACAGAAAGCTGCTCAAGTCTATGAATCTTTCTTGGAGATCGACACTACAATTTTGAATAATCGAACCGGGGGTTTTCTGCATCCAAAGCTTGTGTTCCCGCACTGAGCTACGGCCCTCATAATTTAGAGAAGGAAGCTTCTATTCCTTTAAAAAAACACACCTCTGTATAAGTTACCGTAATAGTGACAGAGCAGTGCATACTCTAAATAGAAGCAATTAGCCGTAACACCGAGAAAATGAATGGAACAAACAGCCTCCACGATGCTGTGTAATGTCAGAAATGTTTGCTATTCATCAATTATTCCAAATACTATATTAGCTGTTTGGTTTTGTACACAGAATTCCACTAAAGATGCTTGTATGTACTGCTTTTCCTTGCAAAGGAAGTAGTGTAGTCTGGTGAAAAATACTCCTAGAATACCTTTGGAAAAAAATACATCAGATTTCATAGCACGAAGCTGTTGAAGCCCACATCCCCCTACTTGCTGATGGCTAAACAAGAGGTGTCAAGATCAGTGACACTGACCCACATAATCTGGTTTTCGGGGGGGGGCCTTTGTCTTTCCGAGAGACGAAATGGATCAAATGGGACTCTTTCGGCAGCTGTGAAAAGGTATCCCGGGTTTATTCTTTCACAAATGCAAGGATGTAAGTTACACTAGCGACTAGATTGGAAGTATGGGGGGGGGAGCATTAAAAAAAGTTAAACTGGGAAAGAACCATATCCATGAAAGAAGTTGCAGGCTTGCACATGAGGCAGGAGGTGGCAGAGCAGGGAGAGGGAACCTCTGGCTTATCAGGCCTCCCCATTTGGCTCACGAGGCTGTTTTACCCAAGCCGCGTCTGCTCCACACCTGACAAACAGGAGATGGCAGGTGTGGGCCAGGCTCATAGGTTATGAGTTCAAACCCGCTTTCTGCTGGGATTGGCTGCATGGACACACACCTTCCCCATGGGGAATTTGCCTGTGCAAGCACTCCCTGCAGAGATATTACAATTAATTTTGCCGTTAATTTTGCCACTTCTACGTGGTCCTTTATCTCACTTACCCATTCTCAGGACCGGTGCTAGGGCTTCTTGTGCCCTAGGCGAACCACCTTCTGCCACCCGCCCCCCACCAAAGCCTGCTTTAGCAGGAGGGAGGTGGGGGGATGGAGAGGCAAGCAGCAGTTTCTCCGATGTAGTGAAGAGCTGCTGCTCGCCCGCCCCGCTGCCCGCCCCCCACCAAAGCCTGCTTTAGCGGGAGGTGGGGGTGGTGGAGAGGCAAGCAGCAGTTTCTCCGCTGTAGCGGAGAAGCTGCTGCTCGCCCGCCGCCCGCCCCCCGCCAAAGCCTGCTTTAGCGGGAGCCGGGGGGTGGTGTAGGGGGCAAGCAGCACCTCTCCGCTACAGCGGAGAAGCTGCTGCTAGCCCGTCCCGCCCAAGCCTGGCCAGCGCCCCCTCCATTTTGGCACCCTTGGCAATTGCCTAGTTCGTCTTAATGGACGCGCCGGCCCTGCCCTTTCTTCTTTAGTTGGAAGTTCTTCCTCTTAGTCTTGCCATACGTCAGGAAAATTACTGACATGTCCTGGTGTAAAAATGGCGCAAGGGAGGGAATTTTGACGAATTGGCAAAATGTCACGGGAAACGCGGGTGTATGTCAACGCGATCAGCGGAAACAGCTCAAAAGCTTAAAATTACTATTCGGGGGAGGGGGTCCTCCCCCCAAAGCTGAACAACTTGGGTTTCTTTCTCATTACAGTAATTTATATGTGTTCAGTTACAGGTAGGTAGCCGTGTTGGTCTGCCATAGTCAAAACAAAACAAAATAAAAAAATTCCTTCCAGTAGCACCTTAGAGACCAACTAAGTTTGTTCTTGGTATGAGCTTTCGTGTGCATGCACACTTCATACCAAGAACAAACTTAGTTGGTCTCTAAGGTGCTAACTGGAAGGAATTTTTTTATTTTATTTTATATGTGTTCAGTTCTGGTTGATACTGTTGCTGTTACTGCACTGGGTTCTTATCCTCTACTATTCTTGCTTTAAAGTTGTTTTCAAGTTGTTGTTATAAGTTACTTTCAGAAGCTTTCTTGCTCTGAACAAAAAGGTGTACATTCATTTAAATAAATAAAAATACCATAACGAAATGGGGGGAAGGTTAGGACTTTGCCTCTCTCCCCCCCCCTTGAAATATTTTCTAATTCCAGGAACTGACCTTCTCAAATCCGCTGCAAGCATAGATCAGCCATCTTGCTGCTCTTGCATTATAGCTTGTTGTGTCTTATACATTACTCCCATTTTTCAGAAAGAAGGTAGAGGTCAAGAACCATGGCATCTCAGAAGGTTGATGATGAGGCGGAACGTGGACCTGCATCTCTAAGACCCAGGTCCAACACCCAGTGGGAACAATAGCTACAGGCAACGGGATATGCAATGCATGGTAAGTTATTATTTCTGCAGCATTTACATTATGCTGTACATAAATCACAATGTACCAGCCCTGCCCCAGGCTTACAGTCTGAAAGACTAGAAGATACAGGAGTGGAGGGGAAAGGATAGAGATCATAGGATGATGAAATGAGGCTGAAAAGCCATACCCTCCGACATTTCTCCAATGAAAATTGGGACGCCCCATTTCATAATGATAATTTTACTATTTATACCCCACACACAGAATGTCCCAGCTGCTCTGGGCAGCTTCCAATGTATATAAAAACGTAATAAAACATTAAACTTTTTTTAAAAAAAAAAAAAAAAACACCTTCCCTATACAGGATTGCCTTCAGTCGGGGGGTCGGATAACTCCACACCCTCCAACATTTCTCCAATGAAAATATGGACATCCTAAGGAAAAGCAGGACATTCCGGGATCAAATAAGAAACTGGGGTGGCATCTCTAAATCAGGGACGTCCCTGGAAAATAGAGACACTTGAGAGAAGATTGGAAAATGTTTACTGAATATATAAGGGGGGGAGGAATTGAGTATACTTGAAAACATTGGCAGCATTAAGATAAATTCATCAGTGTAAATAAGTGTTGGTGGATGTAACAATGGAATACTGAATGGTTTGGTTTTTGTAAAATATGAGGGATTTGTGAAATTATTATTATTATTATTATTATTATTATTATTATTATTATTATTATTTCTACCCCGCCCATCTGGCTGGGTTTCCCAACAGAAAATTAAAAGCACAATAAAATGTCAAACATTGAAAACCTCCCTAAACAGGGCTAATATGCAAAATGAACCATGGAATGAGAAGAAGGGAAGTCATTTGTATTTTAAGGATGTTTAAATGAGTATTTTCAATTGTAAAACAGAAATTTTAAGTGTGTGTGTGTGTGTGTGTGTGAGAGAGAGAGAGAGAGAGAGAGAGAGAGAGAGAGAGAGAGAGAGAGAGAGAGAGAGAGAGAGACTTGGAGGGTCTGAAAAGGTGAGTTTTTAGCAGGCACCAATTGGGATCAGGTTGGTCTTTTTTTGCTGGTGTTTTTGCAGGTGTTGCATTTACCTGGTGATGCTCAATCTTATGCCCAGTGACTGAGGCCAAATTGTCCTTGCAAGAATGTCATCTCCTGTGTATCCCTGTTCCTACAAACGGGGAGCCTTTTGTTTCATCTTTTGTGGGGAAACAGTGCAATGGGGTGTAATGGGTGAAGGCACAGAGCACGTTTTTAAAAAATGGAGGGGAGACATAGCTTTAGGGGGGGGGAACTGCCCCCCACCCCATTCGTTCAAACATAGCCAAATTAGGCTTTGATCCATTTAAGCAATCAGCAGCAAAACTGGATCCAGCTCTCCAATTTACAGTCAACTTGTTGTGGCTGCTGTTTTTGAAGGGGGGAAAAAAAAGTCTCACCAATATTGGCATGTTTGGGTTTTTAAAAAGATAAAGGCCAAATAAACAGAGGAAGCAACGAAAATGCGCAACCAAATTGTGACAGATGAAATTTCCCTTGGGCAACGAAAGAGCCTGCGAGTTATCAGCGAGCATTTTAGTCTTATCCTCCTGACGCACCTAATTTGGGAATATTCCCCTTGAAAGTCGGAGAAACGATTCCAAGCAGATACATAGTTAATGCTGGAAAACTTACCCCCAGCGCCGTCTAAATGGCAATGTTTAATACTGGTTTTTAAAAAACTTTTCATAATTAGAAGGGGAAACAAACGACACGGGCTTCGCAAATCGAACCCAATAGCTGTCTATGTGGGGAGTGCCATTTCGGAAAAATACGTCTTTGGGTTTTAATGCAGTTGTGAATTTAAATTACGTTGATGGCTTTATTTATCTTGCGTATCTCCGTGTGCTCCCAGTGGCACCCCAGCTGCAGTCCTTGAAGTGCATAGGCAAAGCTGCCGTGGGACAATGCAGTATGAGAGTGGAATACGAAGCAAATAAAACACCGTATTGACCTGAATATAAGCCCCACGTTTTTTCCCTTCCAAATTCTGGTCGCAAAAAGTTAAAGTGTGGCTTAAATTCGCGACCTTGCAAAAACTGGCTTTTACGATATTGCTGCGAAAACAGACATTCGGTAAAACGGAACCGGTGTGAGTGCCTGCGGAATTTTAAGGGAACGGCTTATATTTGGGTATTGTCTTTTTTTTCCCTCACCCCCCCCCCCCCCGAATTTTAAAGCTGCAGCTTTTATTCTGGTTCGGCTTATATTCAGGCCAATACGGTAGGTAAATATATCACCCAATCCAAATTTTGTATACTGGAAATGCAGACTCAACAACTGAAATATACTCAGAGTCAAAGTGTGGATTTCATTATCTTTATTCAGCTCATTGTAGCGAGGAATGCAGTTCCCCCAAAACGTCTGCTTTATATACACTATTTACACAATGGGCCCCACGTGATTGGCTAATTCTGGGATACTCCTGTATGCCAATCGGGTTGCGGATTCACTTCCACCTGGAGCTGGATTGGGTGGCTCCTGCGGACCAATCAGACTGCTGCATTCTGGATCCTATTGTTCTAGGACCAATCAGACTGCTGCATTCTGGATCCTATTGTTCTAGGACCAATCAGACTGCTGCATTCTGGATCCTATTGTTCTAGGACCAATCAGACTGCTGCATTTTGGATCCTGTTCAACTCAGTACATAACAACAACTATGGGCACACTTTTTGCCCACATGCTGTATGGAAGCATAATGCTAAAAGCAGCCATGGGGTTCCACTTTGCATGTTCCCTTCTACCCACAAAATCATAGCACTGTAGAGTTGGAAGGGACCCTGAGGATCATTTAGTCCAACCCCCTGCAATGCAGGAATATGCAGCTGTTCCATACGGGGATCGAACCTGCAACCTTGGCGTTATCAGCCCCATGCTCTCACCAACTGAGCTATCTAGGCTTGTGCAAATACATACCTGTACATCATCACCACCATTTTATTTATGTGCTGCCTTTCCCTAATTCAAACCAAGCTCAAGGCAGCTTACAATATGATTATTATTATTTTTACATATTTACGGACATAACAAAAGTAATCACAGACAAGAAATAAGACGTCATAAAGTACACAAAACCGTGAGATTAGAGATTAGCGTGCAGAGATAAAGCATAAAGGACATGTGCAAAACTGCCTTGCTAGATGATGCAGTTATTCAGGAGTCTGCTGCAGCCTCCAGGTGCAAAATTAAAGTGCCATATTTCCCCCCCCCCCTTTGCCATCATTATGATTTTCTTCCATTTGTTAATGGCTACTGTACAACTCCTCTTCCTTGCCCGTGGTAGTGCTTTCCCAGGCGTTTAAAGAAAAATATTTACCATGGGATAGAGAGGCAGCTGCTGAATGGGTTTTTGTAAAAACAGCAGAGTGCAAGCTCTCTGCTTAGGAAGCATTTGGTGAAAAAGTTGGAGCGTTTTTAAATCAGATGGTCTGAATCTGCCGCGAATCCCTTTTATATTAGAAAAATACAACCTGTGCTGTTAGTTAGAAGTAATACGACTCATGCAGCACGTTGGCGGAAAATATATATATATATATACACGTACAATTGTTTCAAAAATACTTCAACAACATTTATCAATTTTGTAAACAAGAGACAATTACGAGCAAGATGCCACAAAAACTTGCAAACTACCCAAACTAAAATAAACTTGTAATAATAATAATAATAATAATAATAATAATAATAATAATAATAATTTTTATTTGTACCCCGCCCATCTGGCTGGGTCTCCCCAGCCACTCTGGGCGGCTTCCAACAAATATAATATAACAATAATAATAATAATAAATAATAATAATAATAATAATAATCATTAAAATATATTGTATGTATAAGGTGTGGAAATCATAATATTAATAATAATAATAATAATAATAAAATAATAATAATAATAATTTTATTTGTACCCCGCCCATCTGGCTGGATTTCCCCAGCCACTCTGGGCGGCTTCCAACAAAAATCAAATACATTAAAATATCACACATTAAAAGCTTCCCTAAACAGGGCTGCCTTCAGATGTCCTCTAAATGTCTTAAATCAGATGACTGATTTAGCTCAGTTCTTACAGATGCTTGGCTCAGTTTTCTGTTTTCTTTATTTTTTAGGTAAGTTCATAAAGATTCCAGAATTAGGTAAGTTCGAAGTTGTTCACAGTAGCCATGGGGTGCTGTTGAAGTTGTACAGAAGACAGTGTGCCGGCGTTCTACCCCTGTTTCGCCCTAGCAGTCCAAGTAAATAAGAGGCCGCTGTTTCTCCCCAGATGGGGCCAGCTTGTTGGGGTTGGCAAATAGCACACTCCCTGGGTGGTTTTCTGGCCTTCTTCAGTGGTCTAGTCTCGAAGCCTTGACGCATGTGCTATTATTAACTGATAACAATTCCAACAAGATCTTATTAGAATCAACTTAATACATTTCTGCATATTCAATTAGATACAAAGTAAATACACATTATACAAAAATCCAATTGGCTACAAAAATCCATAAATACGTACTTACATAACATTGAAGTTACAAATTCTTGGCTTAAGCTTCAGAGACTGGATTGCTTAGCAAAGGTTACCCTGTTTGGTTACAAATTTAAATACACTCTCTCATTATAGGTTTCTCAACAGGTGTTTAACATTAGTAAAGAGGTGAGGAGGTAAAGGAGAGGATGAAGATGATACTGCTAATACTTACATCACTTATGTTTCACACACAAATATCAATATCCATGGCTCTAATTAAATAAACATCGAGAGATCAGATTCAGAATTCAACATCGAACTTACCTAATTACCTAAGATTTTACTCGAGATTCATTTCAAAGTTGTGAGTAGCAGAATTCCTTCCTGTGGTAGAAAGAAACCACAGTTCTCTAAAGGCACACAGTCATATGTGAGGGTAAAACATGAAGATGGGGTTAAGCATCTAGAAATTCACTCCTAGGTAGGGCTGCCATTTCCCCAGACATTACCGGGATTTCAAAGGTGGAATTGACATCCGGGGGGATTTCTGAAAGGTGGCACTTTGTCCTGGATCTCAGGCAAGTCAAAATTGTGTTTCTTTTGGCGCTTTTTTAGAAGAAAGCTCAACAACTTTGGGGGTTCCTTAAAAATGCCCCACAATCTTGGGGTCTTTCCAAAGAGGAGGAGGAGGAGGAGGAGGAGGAGGAGGAGTAGGAGGAGTTTGGATTTGATATCCCGCTTTTCACTACCCGAAAGGAGTCTCAAAGCGGCTAACATTCTCCTTTCCCTTCCTTCCCCCACAACAAACACTCTGTGAGGTGAGTGGGGCTGAGAGACTTCAAAGAAGTGTGACTAGCCCAAGGTCACCCAGCAGCTGCATGTGGAGGAGCGGAGATGCGAACCCAGTTCACCAGATTACAAGACTACCGCTCTCAACCACTACACCACACTGGCTCTCAACTTTTAGGGTGTCGTTGTATTCAATTTTTGAAATATGGCAACCCTACTCATAGGGCCACATAGGAGCCAACTCCTAGGGGCCGAAGGGAATTCAGCCCCCCCAAAAAATTTGAGGGCTCCCCAAAGTTAATGGATAGTGCCATTCATATGGTGTGTGTGTGTGCCCCATAATGTGATTGACTAGGGTGGGGACACAGTTTTTGTAAAGAAAAAGCTCAACAACTTTGGGTGTTCCTTTTGGGGTGTCCTGGTTTTTACTTTTTGAAATATGGCAACCCTATTCTTTCAATCTATGGTTTTGGGTGCAATTCTACCAGTCCTCACTGCCCAGTGGGGCTGACCAGAGCGATGGGGCAGCCACCACATCAGCAGCCGTGTCACACACGGTAGTCGGGACAGAAGGGGGTCAGGGTGAATGCTGGGCCAAGGATCCAACAATTCCCAAAGTGGCTCAGACCCTCTCCTTCCTTTCCCCCAGAATGTCCCAGTTTGGGACTGGCCACTGGCATTTCTGCCCACATGTCTAGTGGTCAGAAGGGAAGCTGGCACACCAACATTACCTTCAAGGCAACGGATGGCAGGAATGGATGGAAGGTCACCTCTGATCAATGCAGTTTCCCCAAGTGATGCTAAGTGGTGGGTTGCTCTGCCAGTTTGTGTTTGTGTGTGGAGGTTGTATTATTTTAATTTTGATGTTGCAAGTTGGCTTAATTGTTTGGGTTTTTCTAAAAAGAAAAAAAGAAGAAGAAACAAAAACAAAAACAAAAACCAGAACAGTAAGGTTAGGTATAACTGTTTTTAATAAATGACAACATCATATTGGGAACTGTAGTTTGAAGAAGATGCTGAGAATTCATTCAGCCCACTTCACAGATAAGAACAACAGCCATCGGAATTCCTCAAGGTGAGGCAATGACTATTAAACCAAATGTAAAGACATCCATACATCACTACTGGATAGAAGTGAGAGCTGGACTATAAAGAAGGCTGATCGCCGAAGAACTGATGCTTTTGAATTATGGTGCTGGAGGAGACTCTTGAGAGTCCCATGGACTGCAAGAAGATCAAACCTATCCATTCTGAAGGAAATCAGCCCTGAGTGCTCACTGGAAGGACAGATCCTGAAGCTGAGGCTCCAATACTTTGGCCACCTCATGAGAAGAGAAGACTCCCTGGAAAAGACCCTGATGTTGGGAAAGATGGAGGGCACAAGGAGAAGGGGACGACAGAGGACGAGATGGTTGGACAGTGTTCTCGAAGCTACCAACATGAGTCTGACCAAACTGCGGGAGGCAGTGAAAGACAGGAGTGCCTGGCGTGCTCTGGTCCATGGGGTCACGAAGAGCCGGACACGACTAAACAACTAAACAACAACAACAACAAAGACATGATCTGTTTTAGTTCATGAAATCTGAAATAAACTTCAGGTGCTGCAGTGGAATGATTTAAGGTTCACTTAAACTGGATATTTTGTGCGAGAGCTCAGGAGTACATTTGGTCACAGTGGTTTTGTGAAGCAGGCAAACATTGCTGGGGAGGTGGTGCTCTGTAGCCGTTCTTTCTGCCGAATCTTCAATAGATCTGGCTCCTTGCTGGATTTACTTTGTTTAGCTTTAAGAGTTCTTTTAAAAGCTAGCCTATTTCGATGGAGGTGGCGTGTGAATTGGGATAAAGAGACCAATTAACCATTTTTTCTTGCCTGTTCCCTCATACCCAGACATGTTCCGTACAATCCCCAGTTTTGATGTATTATTTTAATTAATCCAAGTCTCTTTGATTTCTTGGGGGGTGGGGGGTGGAGAAGAAGCAGGTTAGCAAATGTAACAATGCTCGAGAGTTTCTTTATCGTAAAAGACACATAATTTCAAGCATTTAATAAGGTAGATTTATTCTGGGTAGTTTAGTTTGCCCAGGCACTCAAACAGCCCTCCCCAAAGACAACATTAAAAATGTGATTAGTTAGCTGCCATCAATAACACAAAATAGAAAAACGCTCTCTGAAGGGACAGCTTTGTGGAGGGCACTGCACAGTGTGTAGTAAAAAATATATGGCCTAATAAGTTTACATTTGCAGGCTCATTTGTTAAAACTCTTGAATTTCTAATTTGTGTCTGAAAGATAAATGGATAGCACCTCAGTAAAGTGTGAGATTAATACTGATAGATGGGGATTCGGTTTTTTGCTAGGCTCTAACTTCCTTGCAGCCCAGTAGGCAGTTTATGGGAGAAACCAAATGTAAATAAAAAGGCCGCACATTATTTACATTGGTCAAGACCAATTACCTGGGATATTGTTCTTCGGAACTTTATAGTATTGATGCAAATTACCCTTATCTAATTATTGTTTTTACTGTACTTTGGTAATCGGGACTGTTGGCAAAGTGTAACTCTCTGCTAAAAGGTACTGGCAGCCATCGGGTTGAAAAGGAGCCTTGCCGGGGGCGGGGGGCACTTTTGTGGGAGATACCAAGCTGATACGGGAAAGATAAAGGATTTTGATGAGCTTTATTTTCAGTTTTCAAGAATTTACAAAGTACACATCTTAGAGTCATATACATATCGGACTTCCCTCCCCCCCCCTTTGTGGTTTCTTCTCTCACTTAGATTTTTAACACTGCATTTTCCACTTTACTGTCTTTTTGAATTAATCTTGGTAATACTTATCACTGCTTGATTTAGGTTAACCCTAGCAATGCACTTAGTTGCATACCATGAAAGGAAAGATAAAGGATTTCAAATCGACTCCGTTGAGCTTCAGTCTGAGATCAAAATGTGCAACCGGAAAGGAAGTGAGGATAACATTAATCGGAACGTTAAATACATTTATTATTATTATTATTATTATTATTATTATTATTATTATTATTATTTGTGCCCCAGCCATTCTGGGTGGCTTCCAGTATATTTGAAAACATTATAAAACATTACACATTAAAAAGCTTCCCTATATAGGGCTGCCTTCAGATGTCTTCTAAGCAGTGTTCCTCAACCTTGTGTCCCCAGATGTTTTTGGCCTACAACTCCCATCATCCATAGCTAGCAGGACCAGTGGTCATGGATGATGGGAGTTGTAGGCCAAAAACATCTGGGGACACAAGGTTGAGGAACACTGTTCTAAAGGTTGCATAGTTACTCAACTCCTTGACATCTGATGCCACTACCAAGAAGGCCCTCTGCCTGGTTCCCTGTAGCTTCACTTCTAGCAGCGAGGGAACTGCCAGAAGACCCTTGGAGCGGAATGATGGGGATGGAGACGCTCCTTCAGGTATACAGGACCTAACCATTTAGGACTTTAAAGGTCAGTACCAACACTTTGAATTGTCTTCGGAGGCAGCCTCAGAGGGAGGGAGCCCAGCCAGCCAGTCCAACCCTTGCTGCTGGGAATGGACAGACAAGTCTCAGGCCCCTTTGGGGCAGTGTGAGGAGGCACCTCTCTTTGGGGCAAGGGGGAAGCTCAGAGACCAGGGGTGGCAGCAGCGGCTGCCCAGAGGACTCCCAAGGAGAGGGGAGAGGAGAGGAGGCTGAGGGAAACCTCCACAAGGGTGTTCGAAAAAGGGCAAGAGGCTGCCAGCTCTGAAGGAAAGGGGTGACATAACTGGTCTCCTGAGCCCCACAGGGGAGCCACAGAAAGAATGGAGTTGGTCAAGGGAGCCGTGGACCCACAAAGCTTGAAAACCTCTGGTATATAGGAAACATTTTTAGAATGCTCGGCTTTGCAAAAATTGTGTAATAGTCTAAAACCTGGCTTGTTCATCCCTTCATTCAGTTCTTATGCACCTGGAACTGCCCCTGGCCTCTCCACTTCCTCTCCCCACCTCTAGTGTCCTGCCTTTCACCTGCTCTTTTTCATTCGGCCCCACACACTTTTCTCTTTTTCATTTTACTTCTACTCTCCCCATCACACCCCTACTTATAAGAAACAAACAGCTTCTTCAAAATCTAGCAGGCACAGTCCCTGGTTGGCAAGGAACCATTGATTATAAACGGTCATAATTGTACCATCTTATATCTGTGACTGGAGTAATTTTCCATCTCTCGTATTTTAATTTCTTTCAATTTATTCTTGTTTGTTTAGTACGACTCCCTTTATATTTTGGGTGTAACAGGCAATTAAAACAGGTACATTTCCTAACATGTTCTTGAGGAAAAACAAAATCGAAAATTCTTTCCAGTAGCACCTTAGAGACCAACTGAGTTTGTTCTTGGTATGAGCTTTCGTGTGCATGCACACTTCTTCAGATACTTCTTCAGAGGAACACTTCAGAGGAACACTTCAGATACTTCTTCAGAGGAACAGCCCAAATATCTAAACAGCCTGACCAATGATATCTGTTCCGTATAATCTCATTATTCTCAACATTGAGCAAAATGGGTGTAATTACTCTAGGAGGCTTTATTCAGTTGTGAAATGGCAGGTTAAATCATTTTAACCAATGATATGTAGAAACGCTAATTGGACTTTCATAGCTCCTTTCCCAGGAGCAAATACAAACATGGGCAAAATCTGGATTCTCAACTTTAAACATCAATGGTACTTAAGGTATTTTTATTTTCTAAAAAAAAAAACAAAACAAAACAGGGTTGGTCAGATAAAAAGGAAACTAGGCAGGTGTGAGGCACAGGGGGTCCTGAAATGGCAACCTACGAGATCTCAGGTGGGGATTCAGCCAGGTCAGAAGAGGAGCGCAGCTAAAAGGAATACTCCGACAAGAAAGCATCTGCTTATTTAATCTTTCCTGCTGCAAGTATTTAAGTGAAACATTTAAATATTCTAATAGACTAATGTTTTCTTATGCATTCTGAATAAATACTGCTTAGTAATTGAAACCCTGCCAGCAACTTCATTTGCTTCCATTCATCCTTTGCTATCCTGCCTTTCCCTCTATTGTCATCCCCACCACCAAAATTCGGATTTGTAAAGTGTGGATTATTCAAGCGAGCTCTAGTATGAGCGGAAGCTACTTTGTAGTAGGGTTGCCATATATCAAAAACTAAAAACCAGGACAACCCCCCCCCCACATAAAATTGTTACTTGTTGAGCTTTTCTTTACAAAAGGCAAATTTTCAATTGGCTTGCCTAAGATCCAGGACAAAGCACCACCTTTCGGAAATTTCTCCTGGACGTCAATTCCACCTTTGAAATCCTGGTAAAATCTGGACGTATGGCAGCCCTACTGTAAGGCTACTCAGCGAGCCCATGACTATACTGCGGTGGCTCTAGATGCAGATGTTCAGGCTTTTAATCCCTATGTTATGCCTGCTTCAGAAATTCTAGGACAAACCTAAATTCCATGCATTCTTATGGCGTTAATAGGAGTGAAAAAACCTAATTTGCTTTATAACTGGATGAGCAAGCATGAAAAAAAAACCAGTTTTGTACATGCTAGAGCAGGGGTCAGCAAACCTTTTCAGCCATGGGCCAGTCCACTTTCCCTCAGGCCTTGTGAATATGGGCCAGTCCACTTTCCCTCAGACCTTGTGAATATGAACAAATTCCTATGCCCCGCAAATAACCCAGATGCATTTTGAATAAAAGCACACATTCTACTCATGTAAAACCACCAGGCAGGCACCACAAATAAGCCAGAGATGCATTTTAAATAAAAGGACACATTCTACTCATGGAAAAACATGCTGATTCCCGGACCGTCCGCAGGCCGCATTTACAAGGGGATTGGGCCGCATCCGGCCCCTGGGCCTTAGCTTGAGGACCCCTGTGCTCCAGCTTATTATAGGAGAATAGAGTTCTAACATGCTTTGCAGAAAATCAAATTGCAAGTGTGTGGGTACTTTGCCAGCTCTGCAAGAGAACATAGGGAGAGGGAGAGAATGGAGGGATGGTTATTTGCCCAGGTAGACAAGGGAAAATGAGAAAAATCCCCGCACAATTCACAGAGGTACTAATGGAAGCGAGAGAAAGGACTGCTGTTAATCAAATGTCAATAGATGTCTAATAGGAGGGTAAGAAGGAGCTGTGTGTTTGAGACCTAGGGGAACGGCACAAAACAGTTTCCCACTAATATTGGTTCAAAAATTAAATGGATCGTTAGACTTCACACATACCTTGTGTCAGCTCTGTACAAACATTCCATCAAGAAATTTTACAATCGGGCAAAGGGGTGGGGGGAGATACCGTAGAATCCTCTAAAAGTAAACTTAGGCTCATGAGTCCTCACAAGCTCAATTTGTACATTTTAGGAATTAAGAACTGGCCACCTGGGGTGAAAAACAGATGCACATTCAGCTTAAATGATCTCACCCTTCAGTCTCTGAAACACTACATTTAGAATAGACAGTTTGTTAACATTTCAGTAGTTACAGATCATTCCACCTCTCTTTTAATCAAGTAAAGTCACTTAAATAAAAGTTTTGAAAGCAATCGTGCAGAAACCAGATTCCTCTAACACTGCCTCTCTCCTACAGTCCCTTGTACCATTAACAATAGATGCCCGTTTTTATTATTAAGCATCGAAACTGAATTAAGTACTGGAAAAATAGAAATGCCCTGGTCCAAATCTAATCAGTTAAATAAAAATACAGGGCACTAGGGGATCAAATCAAACATTGTAAGTTAACATATATGAAGGTGGGGCGGAGAATCTGTGGGTCCTCTCTAGATCAGGCTCCCTGAAACTCAACCCTCCAGATGTTTTTGGCCTACAACTCCCATGATCCCTAGCTAGCAGGACCATTGGTCAGGCATGATGGGAATTGTAGTCTCAAAACTTCTGGAGGGCCGAGTTTGAGGAAGCCTGCTCTAGATGTTTCTGGATTACAGGTTCCATCATCTCTCACCTGGCTGCCTGGTCTGGCAGTGGGGCAAGGTGCCTAAACAATTTGCTTTGGTGCCCACAGACTAGGTCCATGGAGCCACATGGCCCATAGCATTCCTGTCTAACACAGCTTACCAGGAATGAGCAGACGTACCCGTGCATACAGCTCAGATTCTGCCTGCCTGAAGCCACAACCCAACAATGCAATGAAATACATGAATCTGATGAAATACTCCAGTGTAGACGTGCTGTTCTTTCTGCCCAATCTGGGGGTGCTTGGGGAATTTGATCTTTGCGAATTCCGATACAAACTGACCTCGGCTGGATCGAAGTGTTTGTGAAAGGACAACACGGGATCCAAGCCAATGCTTTTTTTGTTTTTGTTTTTAAAAGATGAAGTCTGGTTTGCCATTCTTTTCTGGTAGGGACATTGTCATCTTTCCAACTCTGGGCCAAGAACATCTAAGCGACTGTTGTTCCATACATAGTCCAAGCTGATGGACTATGCCAAGATGGCAAAACTGACTGGAAAACTCAGAAACCAAGAGGATAAAAACTTTATAAAAGAATGGGGGGAAGTTATAAGTTATTTACAGAGCCGGATTTAGGTTTGATGAAGCCCTAAGCTACTGAAGGTAATGGGGCCCTTTATATGTCCAGCTGTCCTTTGTCAACAACAAATTGTCACTGTTTTTTGTGTTGAATATATGCTATATGGTAATTTATGGACCTAATAGGTATCTAAAGCCATTTGCACATAACAAAATATGTATTTTATCAAAGTAATCCAGTTTTTGAGCGGCCCCAAGGGAGTGGGGCCCTAAGCTATAGCTTGTTTAGCTTATACTAGCATGGCCAAACTTGGCCCTCCAGCTGTTTTGGGACTACAACTCCCATCATCCCTAGCTAACAGGACCAGTGGTCAGGGATGATGGGAATTGTAGTCCCCAAAAATGCGGGAGGGCCAAGTTTGGCCATGCCTGGCTTATACGTAAACCCGACACTTATTTATAACTTATTTAGGAGACCATTGTAAGCAGACAGAAACAAGAGCAGGATTTTGACTCACTTGTAGTGTAAAAAATATTATGGACAATATGGTTTGATATAAAAATTGGGGTACGGACTAATATGCAGTTGTAGAAGTTTAAAATAAGACTCCATTGATGGGGTGGGGGTGGGGAGTCTTGAGATTCAGAGAATCCCCTCATACAGTATGATTCTATTGATCTGTTTATTTGTACTTTTTATTTGTAAAAGCAATAAAATGTCTTTAAAAAAAAGACGAAGTCTGGATATTGTGCGACAAACACCAATTGCTACACTTATGTGGCAAATCCATTGGTGTGTGGAGTCTTACTTATAACCTGTTGTTCTGCTCCCCGCCCCTTTCATTTTTCAGTGTTGATTAAAACGCAGACCCTTACACTTAACGGATGTCATTCGCTCTTACGCTTTTCAAAATTTAAAAGCCAAACAATGCGTTTTAACAGCAAAACTCCCTGATCCCTTAAGGCACAATACTAGAGCATTAAGTGCTTTTCAAAAGTGTTGCAGCAAACATTCTTCAGCTTTCGCCGGCTGGCATTTAAAAGCCATTCAGATATTCATTCCTGGATCCAGGACCTCAGTGTAGAGGGCCCGGACTCGAGCTTTCTTGTCACCGCACAAGTCAGCTTTTGTGCACTGTAGGGATTCACACATGTAATCCCATAAAGAATTTATCCATATCCACAATATCTTGACTCAAACAACTTCCTTTCTGTGCAGTTCACCTCCTCCTCCTCTTGCACTGAACCAAGAACACCAGGGACTCGGCTACATTAGTAAATAAAAAAATGTTTTGTATGTGTTCTAACACTGTGACGCCAAATGGCGCTGTGGAGTCCCGTCTTTCGCCAACGGGATTCCCCCCTTTGAGGTTTACAACGCATTTTCCTGAAATGCTTTTCCGATGTGTCTAGATCCAGCCCAGGTCAAACCTCTGAATTGGCCGTAGATAAAAGGTACACTTCATACCTGTTTTACGCCTTCAATTTTGATGTGTATGTATATGTAACAGATACGGACTGTGTAATAGAACACTATTTATTCTGAAAGTTATAGTTAACATATGGAACTAGCTCCCACAAAAGCGTGTGATGGCCACCAATTTGGATGGCTTTATTTTTATATATATTTATTTTATATATATATAATTTTTATTAAATTTTCTGTTTTGCAATTTAGACTATTCATTTAAACAACCTTAAAATATCACTGGCTTCCCTTCTTCTCTTTCCATGGTTCATTTAACATTGCATAAATCCCTGCTTATTTTAAACTAAACCATTCAGTATTCCATTATTACATCCATCAAAACTTATTTACACTGTTGAATTTATCTTAATGCTGCCACCGTTTTCAAGTGTACACAATCCCTCCCCCCCATATTCAATAAACATTTTCCAATCTTCTTTAAAACCACGAGAGGGCAGAGTGCTCTTGTGTTCGAATCCTGCTTGCTGGCATCTGGTTGACCACGGTGAGAACAGGACACTGGACTAGATGAACCAGCAGCTTCTTCATATGTTTTCTCTTATATTTCTGTTCAACCATTTTGAAAAGCTTATGCACATTTCCCAAGCCGCCTCCCATCCAAAGGATTGGCAGGGCCCATTCTGCCTTGTTTCAACAGAGCAATGCTGTGTCACTTCCAAGCACGACTTCATACAACAGTATGGGCCAACCTTGGTTCCTGGTCCGCTTTCTAGCATCACGCTATAGTCGAGATCAGTGATGCACAGCGTTGTAACGGAAGAATCGGGATTAGCAACAGGGGAGACTGAATGGCAGAGACATCAGAGTAAGTGGAGGGAGAGGACATCAGTTGGGAAGAACAGTTAGGGAGGTAGGGAGAGATGCTGAGACAGAGATGAGCAAGCGAGGTAAGAGAAAGAATAGGTTAAAAGTTGGTGGTTTAGATAGCTGTCGAAGCGGGGATTAGATTCAAGTCAGAGCCAATCTTTGCAAACCTTAATGCAATGACTACTTGTCCCAGTTGGTGGTGGTTGTTTTTTTTTTTTTTTTGTCAACAAACATATTCAGCAGTCCTTAAAAGCAATGAATGTATCCTGGAGGATTCTAGGAATAGCATGTCTCACCAGTCTATGTGTTAACTTTGAGAGGCACAGCTAGGCCCTATAAAAGGAAAATCCTACTGCTCCCTGTAACTCAGTCGGAAGTGGCAGTATGTGGAGTTCTGAGGAAAGGATAGATCAGGGGTCAGCAAACCTTTTCAGCAGGGGGCCGGTCCACTGTCCCTCAGACCTTGTGGGGGGCCAGAAAATATTTTTTGGGGGGAATGAACGAATTCCTATGCCCCACAAATAACCCAGAGATGCATTTTAAATAAAAGCACACATTCTACTCATGTAAAAACACGCTGATTCCCAGACCGTCCATGGGCCGGATTGAGAAGGCGATTGGGCTGCATCCCTGGCCTCGCCTACCCCTGGCCTCGGCCTTTTTGCATCCTACTCTGCCACAATGCGGTTGCCGGAAGTGGGGCACCTGAATCTGGATGTGCTGCACTCATGTCTGTGAATATGGTGGTGGCAGGGGTAAACCACAATGGCAGTGGAGCCTATGGCGGAGGCTGCCTGCCCTGGACCGTTGAGTTTTGTGTATATGAGAACATCTACCCTGCACAGGAGCATTTAATTTGCACAATGGGTTGCCATAAGCCCAGGTTGCCCTGGAAATTTTAAACGGCAGCCGAAATTTCCACCCAGACGAGACTTTCAGCAGCTGAATCCCGGCAATGTCCGGGATTTTCCAGATTTATGGCAGCCCTAGGAAAGACATATGGGTCAATATAATCCAAACACTAATCTGGGGCTGGAGCAATCCAACCCACCATGACTTTTCAGGCTCTGATATCACCTAGTAGCATGTGTTTTTTAGGCAGGGATCACAAGAGCTTGGATGGTATGAGATGATCGTGAGCAAGGAATTCCTTTAAAAAAAACTGCTGGAAGAGGCAGATTGGAAGTGATCCTTTTTGTCTCTATGATATGCATGAGCCAACAACACAACAAAATGAATGAAACCACTTTGAAACAACCAATAAGGGGAAACAAGTTAAGTGCAGAGGAATTCTAGAGATTCGTCAGAAATTTCCAATATGGGTTTGGGTTTAAAAAAAAGAAAAACACAACATTTTGAAAAAAATGATTTTCCATACTCATATGGCACGAGGATATCTACTAATATTAATCTATAATACTCAAACCGCTATACCGAATGTAAGAAGTGATATCACACACATTTTTTATTATGGTCCAAAGACCCACAAAAACAGTTTCTAAAGCAAAATGCAGCAGGAATACAGAGAAAACATCCCAAGGCAGCCACTATGTTTTATCCAGAGGATGTTGATTTCTAATTCTTATTACCTCCGAGAGAAATTTTGACACAGCCAGGGTAATAACGTTTGTCTTATCTCCGAGAAGATACTTGAGATAGGAGGTTTCAGAATTTCCAGGTAAATTTACCGATAAGGGTTTAATTATGTGAACCCTGGAAGTAACTTTAACGATGACAACAAGTAGCAATACATTCTGCCAACACAATAAAAAAACCCACACAGAATTAGAGAGGGGAGGGCACTCAACACACCAGCACACAACCGCAAATATCAATTTAGGGAGATGCGACTGCCGTTGTCTTACCAGGCTTTTAATTATGTGTTTGTTTGCTGTGGTGGCCTAATTTCGTCAAGTAGATGAGCCGACATTAAAAGCTGGGAGGAGAGGTAAGTAATCCCCAGGGCGCGAGGTTCATGCAGACAGTTTAAAAGGTACAGGTACAGTAGCGTAACGCCACGGCAAATTTGAGAAGGGGGCCTGCATGATGAACAGCGAAAAGCCCGCAAATCAGATTTTTCACAATTAGTTGGACAACAACTGTGACAGGTTCGGCGCTTAGCGTTTTCATTTGTGTGCTCAAATTTGGTTATCCGTCCTCTTTTATGCAAATGTGATGTGACAGGAAAAGCTGAGATCACTCAAGCAGGCCGATCGCTCACAACAGGAGCCGGAGCCGTACAGAGGAGAGGCCCAGATTAAATGGACCGAAAGCTGATGGAGAAGTGACAAGGAGGAGTGCTCTGGAAATCTCATGAACTGATTTTTTTTTATTTCCCCCCCTATTAATTGTTTTATTGAAAATAAACTCAAATCTAAAGCAGTAAAGTGATACAAAAAAGAAAAAGCACAAAACACAGAACTGTGTAAAGGAGGGGAACGTTATATGAATACATACCAAAAACACCTGAACCCATACATTCTTTGATAAATTTGATATTGTTATCCTAATACAGTGGACCCTCTGGATACAAATGTAATTTGTTTCAGGGGTCCGTAAGTACTTCGAAAAATCTGCAAGTAGAGGCACCGCTTCTGCGTAGACACATGGCGCGATAGAGTGCTTCTGCACGTGCACAAGGTGTGCTGAGGGCTTCTGTGCATGTAGGCAAGGCGAAACCCAGAAGAATACACTTACAGGTTTGCCGCGTTCACAACCCAAAGTTATGTTACCCGAAGATAACGTAACCCAAGGGTCCACTGTACTAATAGAAATACTAATAGTCTACGTTTTGTATAAATTCGTTCCAAATATTGTTGTGTTTATCCAAGCAGCGTCTGTAAGCAGTCTGTTTGTAGGTTGCAAGTGTTATCATATTATCAATCCACTGATTAAAGGAGATCAAATCTTCACTCTTCCAGTTCATCAATATCAGCTTCTTAGCTACCATTAGAGCTCATAAAATCCATTTTTGTTGCCCGGTTGTTAACTTCCATATAGCAGGTATATAGTTCAGAAGAATATCCTCTGCTTTTAGTTTTGTTTTTTTTCCTGAACAGTCAAAGTTATACAATTCACAACTTTCTCCCATAATTTAGTAAGTATAGAACACCGATTTTAAACTTCTCCGGGAAGGTGCACGCCGCAGGACCTCGAATGCCAATGCTGCGATGTGTCAAAGCAGAACAACAAGAAATGAATGCCAGTTGGGCGTATGCTTCATCAAAGCCAATGCATTTGCCCTCCATTGTGAAGAAAAGAAGAAAATACATGATGAAGATCGCAATAATAGGGTTATGCATCTTTTTACGGGACTGTGACACTTTATGGAATGGCGCTTGAGGAAGAAAGGAGGGGAGAAGAGGGAAGAAAGAAGAGAATGCAAACAAAGAGAAACATAGTAGCCAAAGAGTTATTGGACTAACTTGTTTAAACAAAATTAAAAATCAAAAAATTCCTTCCAGTGGCACCTTAGAGACCAACTAAGTTTGTTCTTGGTATGAGCTCTCATGTGCATGCACACTTCAAAAGCTCATACCAAGAACAAACTTAGTTGGTCTCTAAGGTGCCACTGGAAGGATTTTTTTAATATTTTATTTTGTTTTGACTACGGCAGACCAATACGGCTACCCCTACCTGTAACTTGTTTAAACAATTCACCTTTTGCTTAATACATTCCCTCTACAGATATACATAGCCTTGAATTTTGACAATATCTCTCACTTGCCTAGACAAGCTGGGAAAGGCACTTGTAGCCTCAGAGGAAAGAGATCCAGTGTGGTGTAGTGGTTAAGAGCAGTAGACTTGTAATCTGGTGAACCGGGTTCACGTCTCCGCTCCTCCACATGCAGCTGCTGGGTGACCTTGGGCTAGTCACACTTCTTTGAAGTCTCTCAGCCCCACTCACCTCACAGAGTGTTTGTTGTGGGGGAGGAAGGGAAAGGAGAATGTTAGCCGCTTTGAGACTCCTTCGGGTAGTGATAAAGCAGGATATCATATCCAAACTCTTCTTCTTCTAGAGACAAAGATGTCACAAGATGTCACAGACCACCTCTGCCCACATAAACAGACCCGGACTTTGCAATCATAATCTGCGGCTCGTATGTGGCCCCCAAAAAATTGCCCAGAAGGGCTGAAAAAGGTTCTCTACCAATGGTATATGTTCATAGGCACCAGCTCCTAGGGGCCAAGGCACTCCCCCCCCCATTTCTTTTAATTGAGGGAGGCAGGACTCCTCTTATGTTCAGAAGGTGTTTGGCTTCGTCCCCTTTCGTGCGTGTGATAACAGGGTGTCGTGTAGGGCCCCCTCAATCATCCCAAGAAGTTGGTGCCTCCGTATACATTAATGATGTGCAAGAATTGTGAGAAGTCGCTGGAGAGAAAAATAAGCGATGGAAAGGAATGGAAAGGTTACTCAACATGCCTGTGTTGAGCTTCTGTTCACCAGATTGTGGGCAAACGACCCATTCAAGCTGCTGATCTAAGCATATGCCAGGAACTGAAAAACATTAGACCAATCTGTCCAAAGCATTACTACCCCTAAGTAGGATACTGGGAACCATGAAAGAAATTTTCTAATATCTTAACACATTAAAAATATCTTCTTTTGCAGTCTTGAAGAAGAAAGTTGTGCATTAGTATTTTTTTAAAGACTATTTTAAAACTACCACAACATAATGAGCGTTTCGTTGACTTTATTGCTGAGTTTTGGCAAACGTGCAACTTTCCTATGTTTACAAGGAGTGGAAATGCAAATTGCTCAGGAAAATGCTAGAAAGACACCTGAACCTTTTTAAAATGGTCTTTTTTCCCTCACCTGGTGAGTTCAAAGTTCATTCCTCCCCGCCTTTCACGTTACAAATTATCGTTTACGTAGCCCCATGATCCATGTGCTGGCGATTATTCTGGCACATCAAGAACACACAAAACCTTTTCCTGTGGCTTACGCCTTTGGAGCAGCTGGCTAGCTAGGAAGACATCATTGTGACCGTCTGGAGATTATCGGAAGAGAAGACAGAACTAAAGCAGCAGCTGGAAAACAAAGCAAAAAAATGTGCACCTGTGGAGTCTCTCTGTAGGATTCTCTTATTTCTTTTCCGACTTGCTATGCTATGCTTCAGCAGCAACCTGTAGGAAGGGCAGGTAACACAGGCAGATAGAGACAATAATATACCTTACGATTGGAAATCACCTTCCAGGTCACAAAATCATCAACAACTATACATTTGATAAGAAGCCATGTGGTGACTTACAAGGTTAACAAATCACAAATCACATTATCTCAGTGGCTCTCAAAGCAGAGCAGACTAAACTCTGAACTTTTGACGGAACCAAGTGGGGCCTTTGTAAGAATGTGTAACCTTGACACAAAATACTGGACACAAACATTCATTCATTCATTCATTCATTTGATGGGAAAGGCCCAAGAGAGGGGAAACTGACTGAAGAGGAGCCGGCAAGTGCGAGAAAATGAATTTGGTTTCACTTACGGAGACAGACTGCCCCCTAGCCTTCAACAAACAAACAAACAAAAAACCATGCACATAACATCACCATCAACATGTTTCTCCTTCGTTTTCAGAATATCTGGACGGAAAGCGTAGCTTTTGCTATAAAAAGGAAACAAGCTTTCCTCGAACTTGGCAACGACCTGCAAAGCATGGGTGTTCTCAAAATCTGGTCTACAAGCAGATTGGTGGCCTTCTAACATCCTTGCTACATAAAAAGGAGGGAGGAAAGGAGGTGAGGAAAGCTTTCAGACAGAAAAAGCACGATCTGCAGGGATTTCAAAAGCACACATGCAAATCAAGGGTCATTTAGTCCAACGCTCTGCAATGCAGGAATCTAAACTAAAGCATTCAGGAGCAGGACACAAGGCCAAGCAACAGCCCTCTCCTGTTCTTGCTTGACAGCACTCACAGACAAACCACATTTGGATCTATATTCAACACTCAGCTATCATGCCTAGTAGCCAATAAGACTTTCCCTCCATTAATTTGTCTAAGCCCCCTTTAGAGTCATCTAAGCTCGAGGGCAACACTATGAACTCCTGGCGGTGAAATCCACAAACAGAATTATGTCCTGTGTAAAGTACTTCCCTTTGTCAGTCCAACATCTCCTTACTCACAAGTTTTGTTGGGTTTTACTCCCCAAGAATTATAGGAAAGGACCCCTTATTACAAAAAATGGAAGAACGGCTGTTATATTTCAAAAAGTAAAAACCAGCACACCCAAAAAAGTTGTTGAGTCATTTTTAGGAAGACCCCAAAATTGTTGAGCTATTTTATGAAAACCTCCCAAATTGTCGAGCTTTTCTTAGGAAAACACCAAAGTTGTTGAACTTTTCTTTTGTCCAAAAACGCAAAAAACAACAAAACAAAACCCCACTCGTGGTTTTTCGATTGACTTGCCTAAGATACAGGGCGAAGCGCCGCCTTTTGGAAACACCCCCCCCCCGGATGTTGATCCCGCCTTTGAAATCCCGGACATGTTGCAGCCCTAGATAGAGACTAAGCTGAGATGTTGAAATTGGCATGTTTAACCATTTGTTAAAGACTGGAAACCTCTCACGGACTTTTTTGCATGAAACAGAAAATGGTATAATGATTACCTGGATTGGAGGACTGAAGATAATGTTTGTTGATATAGAAAGCGGCTTTGTTGGGTGTTGGGAGTTGGATTGGACAAAGTGAATATTGTTTTTATGTAGCAGACAGATGTCGAATCAGAAGCTATTAACTTTCTTAATCTTATTTTTCTAACTTTCTCATTTAATCTCTTTTCTATTTTTCTTTCTTTCTCCCCCCCCCCCTTTTGTGTTTTTTTAATTGTATCTAGATATAAGTCTTGGTTTGGTTTAAAAAGGGGGGAAGATATTAAGCTTTGTATTTGTCTCTATAAACCTTAAGACTATTTAGATAGATAGATAGATAGATAAGATAGATAGATATTGAAAGGGAGGAAGAAACTCTAACCACTCTCTCAACACCATGCATAAAGGCATGGCATTATAATTGGAAAAATACATTTAAATTTTGTAGGCATAAAATCTCCTTGAGTGTCATAAATGGTTTTGTTTCAGGGTGGCTCAGTGGTTTTCTACAACCTAGGCTCAGAATTATCAAGAATACAGACTGACAATAGTTTGAAAAATGCAAGGAGAAAATAATTATTTGAGACAACAACCTGTGTACCACTGATCAAATGATATGCTGCATTTTCTAACCAAGCAAGTACTGAAATAATTTAACATGCAATCCTCGTCAAGTCTCTTTAACAATGTAGAATGTAAATGAACATTAAAATTCTGAAATGTCCCCCTTCACAAGATATTAATCAACAAATCTGATAACAAGCTATACCGAGCCACTCATTTTTGTGGGGAAATTGGTTTACATAAAGGGCCCTTTTTGATCAAGTAAATTTTGTCACTTAACAGATCAAAGCCAAAATGAGAGCAGATGAGCCATGTTCATTTCAATATTTTCAGATTTGACATTCTGTTATGGTGCTGAAAGGAAAATACAGTCCAGTTAGAGGCCTGACAAAAAATTAAGCATCTAATACAGAGTAACAATGATATGGAAGATTTAGCAATTACTTTTTATATAATACGGAAACAATCAAAACGTGGGAAACATCTAGGGACTCCAATGCCATAATGCATTTGGCAATGAATATTAAAAAATACTTTTAATACCTTAATAGATATAAACCCGAAAGCTGATTTCCAATAGATTTTTTTTAAATAGGTGGTACTTTATAAAATACCTTCAATAATGATGGCTGTTGTTGAAGTGTTATGTTTATCTAGTTCATCCATTTTGGAAATGTGAAAAGGAAAAAATTGGGAAGGGTTTGATTTTATGCAAAAGTTGTTTTATTAATTTCAAATGGACCAGTTAAGGCAACAGAAAGCAACGAGCAACTTACTAAAACATCAGCAAAACCCTTGATTGCTTATTTTTGGAGGCTGGTCCTTGCTGCATTGGTATCTGGCTGGTTCTGTCAAATCCAGGATATGATTTTGACATGTTGCATTCAAGCTTGGCAAAGTTCTGTAAAACAAGGAAGTTCGTTTGAGGATAAGCCATGTCTCTTTAATGCTAGTATGATAAATTCTGCAGTAATATTTGGCTGTATACGCCTTTCTTCTTAAGTAAACTGCTTCTAACCCTAATGTGTTTTCCCCCCCTATTTTGTTGTTTTCAATACTTAACTAACAGTATCTAGTCATTACTTTTAGCAGCTGTCCTAAAATAGGAAGAAAAAAATAACAATGGCAAGAGCTAGAGCAAAAGCTGGGTAACGTATCAACCTCTTAGAAGCAACCTCTTGAAGGCACAATAAAAATCTGAGCTTAAAACTCCAGGCCTCGGGTTTTGTAGAGATACACATTTACGGATTGTATATTTGAATTAATCTTTAAAATACTGTATATTTTAACAATGCCAGTTTTTACAGATCATGCGTTTAAAAAGCCAAGAGCTATGATTTAGTTATTTGGATCTAGCAATACAAAAATCTTGTTCATCGCAGATGGCTGTGACTCCAGCTGTGAAAAGGGGACTCATCCTTAACTCAGTCCCTGGCTTGTAGTGCATCCATTTAATGAGATAGGCAAGTTTGCGATAAACTTGAGGCTCATGATACATTTTCTAGTGTGCTGAACATGTTACTTTCCCTGCGAATGGAGCATGCACAATACAATCCCAGCAGCTGTTTCGATTTCATCTTCCTTTCCGAGAAATCCCAAGGAACTTTTGAGAAAATCGACTTGTTCAGCAATCATACATACCTGTTTAATTAAAAATTACAGCCACCTTCCCAATTCATTTTCCAGGGGCAAAGATTTGTGTGACACTTCATTTGTGTAACGATTATAAAATCTCATTTTCCATCTTGCATGGAAACCTGGCTCAGTTAACTCCCTGACGACATGGTGACCAACAGAGGTCTCCCCATTTCCCCATCTTAACAGGGAAATCCAAGTTATGTCAAAATGCTTGTAGTTGAATGCATATCATTTGGGGTTACCGGAGGAGAAAGCCATGACAGGGGGATGTGGGTATTTTCTGAGATGCCTCATTCATTTCTTATTTATTGGCAACGCAATGCAACTGATGCAGGTTATACAAGCAGCCAGTGTCGCCGCAGGAAACAAAACACGGAGAATTCATATTGCAATTTTCCTGCAAGTAATTCAAAGCGTGCGTGTAACCGCTTTGAAAGCAAGTCCATCAGTATTGCCTTGTGAAGAGGCAAGAAGAATCCTACCACACTTCCCGCTTCAGATCAGTGTTTGAAATTAGCCAGGCGCATTTTGGACACCGTTTTCGACCCCTTGCGACTGAGTCTCAACCACTTGGGTGCCAGGACGGCTCCTGACGCCTCCAGCACCTGGAGGAGAATGCCTGGGGATCATTGGATCTGGACCGTTATTACCCACTAAGATGCCCTCCTGTAGAATTCTATCAGTTATATGTTATCTGCACAATCGAAAAGAATTTCTGGAACCAAAATGCTTCTTCTGTGCAGCCTCAGCAGGAGCAGTCACCATTAAGAAAGAGGTAAGAATAGGGCTGCCACATTTCAAGAAGTAAAAACCCTGACATTTTGACAATTTTTGAAAATCTCCCCCCCCCCCGGTAATTTTCCTGCCCATCAGCTCTACTAGCTGTGTCTCTCCTGCTTGTGTGGGCCAGTCGCCCACGCCAGAGCTGCCTGCACACATTGTTTTGATATTAAAAACCCCCCAGAAACCTGAACATATGCCCCTGGATGGGCATGTAGACCCCCAAAAGAAGACATGTCCGGGATTTCCCATACGTATGGCAACCCTAGATAGGCCAAGAAGGAGGGAGGGAGGGGGGAGGGGGAGGGGAGAGAGAGGGGGTGACTTTTTTTCTTTAAGTTCTCGAAGTTCTTAATCTAGCTCAAGGTGGTCATTTGAACTAGCCAAAGGTTTAACTGAGAATCAATCACAGTCAGTCCATCATTTGAAAAATAAGACTCTAGAGCCATCTTGCCCAAAAATGGCAACTAGACATTCCATTTTGGGGACTGTAACCTTGGTTTAAGGAGCCATTTGGCACCTAGTTTATATATCCAAGTTTCTAACACTGCTTCTGGTAGAGTACCCAACTGTGCTAAAATCAACACGTCAGAATGATCCAGGCAACTGGCCTTCCATGAAGCTACATGTAAAAAAAAAAAAAAAGTTGGTTATCACTAACACATGGTTTGAAGCTAATAAGTAGATAGATTATAAACGCCATTAAAAGTCAGTCATCAGAAGAACAATTATACATTGAGAACTTAGTACATTCTCCATTTTTCACTGCATTGGAGCTTAGGCTTACATTTGCACAATGGACGTAAAACTAGATCTCTTGCAAGAAAGCATTTACTACACCCCTATGACATTTTCTAGTGACATATATAAACCAGTAACTCTGCATCTGTGACTATATTTTTAATTATTGCGTTTAAAGCCTGCCTTTAAGAGAACTCAAGGGGAGTCTCCAGTCCAAGCACTAACCAGATCCAGACCTGCTTAGCTTCAACACGTTTGCTTTGCGTTCCAGTAATAGCCCTGGCTGTCTAGAAACTACATTTCCAGCATACAACTCAACGGCTTGAATTCAAAGATAGTTCATAGAATAATGTATCTGATCCAAGCCTGATATTGGGCAATTTCCCCTCCCTTAGGGATCCATGTGCCCCATCACATATTGTTCAGAAGAGCCTTAAACTTTCCTTTAGGGGCATACTTGCCTGAAAAGAGAAGAACGGGGTCAACACTTTCATTCACATAACTTCCTTAAGCTTCTCGCCTCTTCTTTAAAAAACAACCCGTATCTGCATTGAGCTCCAACCGATCTCTTTGAAGCCCTAGCTTGGAAATACAGAATTGATTTCAAAGTAACTCCAGTTTTCATTTAAAAAAAAGAGATTTTATTGGTGCCATGTTTCAAAAACGTAACACGACACATAATTTTTTTTTAATAAGAATTTTATTGGTTTTTTACAAAACAAAGAACAACAAAACACATACAACAACACAAACACAACAATCAAAACATAATGAAAAACAAATACAAACCACCACTAAAACACCAATAATTCTTTTTCTTGTTTAGAAAAAAAAAAAAAAATTCTTGTTTGAATCTATACTGGGTGACTTCCCCCGTTTTCTCTCCTTTGGTTCCGATTCTAATTTACTTTAATAACTTCTCATCTCTAAAGTTTAAATCATCCAAAAAAAAATCTAAACAGACTTCTTAATATTTATTTTTACTTCAAAATAACCTATTACTTCTTAACTCAAATCATACATCTTATTTCACTTAAACTGCTGCTAATAAAGAATTAACATATCTCTTCACTAGTTCAACATCTTAAATTCTTAACACACTGACTTCAGGGTACCATGATAAGCCATCCTAATTATATTTTAAATATTCTCACCCTATCCCTTTTCTGACCATTTTCCTTCGCCATCTCGGGGTCTCCCCCCAGACATTTCTCCATCTCCCTCCAACACCATTGTCCAGAATGTCCTCTTTTTCTTTTTCTATAAATCCACAGGTCCAGACGCAGTCCATAAATGTCCTTGCAGGGAGCTTCAGGGTACACAAATCATCACCTTCCAGCATCTCCATTTCAAAGTTCCAATCATCTTCTAATTGTAGATTCACAAATCTTCTTCCCTTCATTTCTGGGCTCTCACCCCAGAAATTGGATATAAATTGTCTTCTAACCCTGGGTCTCTCACACCAACAGGATTTTCCATCTTCTCGGAGTTGCATAGACACTGTACTTTGCTTCTCAAAAATTTCCTCAAGTTCCCTACCAAGGTTTTCTTCCAGTTTAACAAAGTTCTCAAGAGTCTTTCCTGTGGGATATAACTTTTCCTCGACATCCTGGTTCAACAGATTTAATTTCTGATTTAGCAGTTCTAACTTCAAAAGAATAATCCTTTGTTCATGGGTCAGTCCTGAGTCTAGAGCCAGTTTAAAAACGAAACCAAGCATGGTAGAAGTAGGCATAGGGTATCAGGTTTCAGTATTTTTCCATCTTTAACCATAAGTTTCAGCCGCCATTTTCCCCGGAGTCAGGGTGAAAAGATTGCATTCCAACAACTTCAAGAAGAAATATTTCCAACAACTTAGTTCCCCCGAGAGGGATTCAGCCAGTCTCACTTGTCAAAAAAAAACTCCATCAAAACTTTGTATCCGCTACTGCAGCAGCAGTCACAATCAGAAACATTGTTATTTTCTTCGTTTAACAAAGGGAGGAACGGGCTTCCTTTTTAACATACCTCCCGGAGTGCCAATTGTCAAGAAATTTAAATCCAATTATCTCCGTACTCACGGCCTGCGGGTTTCTTCTTTTTTCTTCCAAATTAGGTAGAACGACTCGCTCAGTGCAGGCGGCAGCCGCCGCATCACCAGCCTGGTTGGGGCATACCTCCACAGCCCGGCGCCGTTGTCCCTTCACTCCCGCGCCCCTTTTACAAGGGGTACGGGAGAAGGGTTCAGCGCCATAGTGGGCTCGCTGGAGAGCCCATGCCGCGGGACGCTCGACCCGCGGGTTTTGCGGAGCCCGCTGTGCGGTAGCGGAGCTCCTACCCCCAAGGCTGGCCAGGGTCGTTTCGCTGCCGAAACGACCCTCAGCCGCCCGCAATGGCGTCCTCGCCGGAAGTCTCCTAACACGACACATTATTTATTGGGGTACGTTGGATCTCGGATTATTAACTTAAAATTCCTCCTTGGGCTATCATGAAATCTTGGAGGAAGAAACAGAAATTTGGAAGTTAAATACTGGGGTGTGGGATTCATAGCAAAAGAGAAAATAAATCAGAAGACAAATAATTACCTAGGTGAAATACTGGGTTCTTAGTAAGTAGCAGGAGCTCAATGTACCCCAATAGACAAATAGGGTCCCCTGGCCCCCAAATCAACAATGCAAGAAAGAAATCAGTGGTAAAAGTTCACACTAAGGAGAATGTTCAACTCCTATGTCACAATAAAATTTGGAGCAGAATTAAGCCCCAGGACCTGCTTCACCAAACTTTTTAGGTTGGTGGGCAAATTTGTAAAGTAGAGACACTGTCATGGGCACAACCTCTTCTATCAGCTACAAAAGAGTATGTTTTTCAAGCCTATTTTCAGCAAGGTGCATTCTGCAGTGCCTGTGTCCCTGCTGCAAGGGCTGGGCAATATCTGTTTTTCAAGCTACCGCGATATGCTGATATATCACACACAAAGTCTGGAATGTATCTCCCACTGGGAGGAAGAAGCAGTCAAGATTCATCGTCCAGCCCTACTGAGCAAGCTCCACTATCACTCCAGCTCACAGGTGCCGGAGAGGCAGAGGCTTCCTTAAATTGCTCCGCTGGGTGGGGGGGAAGCTGAGTGAACCCTAATAATGTTCCGGCTCACACAAGCTGGGAGGGGGGCTTCCTCAAAGGCCCATACATTGCCCAGCCGATACATTGCCCAGCTCTACCTGCGACATTGGAGACCTCTGCCCCAGGGTAAAATTCACTCTTGAGTTTCAACAACCCCCTGCACGGCTTTGAAACGGGTTCAGAGTGGGTTTGTTTTTTGTTTTTTTTGTATACACAGGAATGTACGGGAAAAGGTTTACCCAAAATTTTAAAAATCTCCTCCAGCATTCTTTAAGTTGTATAAGCACACTCTTAAAAAAAATTAAAATGTTAAGGCAAAAGACTAAGTTATTTTCCCTAGCCTATTTGAGAAGTTGTTGGGAGACAGAACAGACCCCAGCAAGCTTAAGAATTTGGTAGTTTCATCTTCTCATTCATTTCAATATGGGTAATCAGACCCCACAAGGCCAGTCAGGGGAGTATGAAGTGCTTCAGGTTGCTAAAAAATATTTGACACAAAAATATTTTGAAACAGCTGCTGGGGTCCACAGCAACTCCATTAGCTTGCAAGAGTTAACTTCTCTTAGGTTCCCTGCTTACATGCCTTTACCAATAAGGAATGTAGACAGTGCAGTTGTGATACAAAGAACAAATCAAAATTAAAGACAGGAAAGAAAGACCAACAGTTACGGCTTTCTTTGTTGTTTTTCAAACCATCTGCCTGAAATGAAAAAAGGAAATCATCAGAACAACTGTTCAACGAGTGATAAAATATAAAGGATGGAAAGCATAACTTTAGAAGGAAATATAACAGCAATCAATTCAATATTTAACTGGCTTAATGGATTTAAAATTGAGTAATTTAAAGCTGATGGTAGTCAGAACAACCTAGGAAGAAGCCTCGTGGAGTGATGAAGATTGGTCTACTGTAAATAGAAAGGGGGTGGGGTTTAAACATAATACATAACACTGGAGAATAATGGATGCCCAAAGCTGTAAGGGCAAAATAGACACATTATAATCTGGTGCAAAATTGTATCTATAGGGTAGATGGAAGGGGCAAGGAGGCATGACTGGTCTGGCTACTTCTGGGTTCCTCCCTCCCAGGAAAGAACCTATCAGGGACCAGTCTACCCTATCATTTGTAAAGTGATTGGAGCAGATTTCTGAATGTTCTTGTTTTTTTACTCCCTTGTTGTCCCTTATGCCTTGTCTATTAGAGCAGGCATCCCCAACCTGCAGCCCTCCAGATGTTTTGGCCTACAACTCCCATGATCCCTAGCTAACAGGACCAGTGGTCAGGGATGATGGGAATTGTAGTCCAAAACATCTGGAGGGCCGAAGGTTGGGGATGCCCGTATTAGAGCATAACCCATTTTGATAACCTCAATTTGTATTCTGTGTGCAATATTGAGAGCTTAACGAAGAATAAATAAAATTAGTACCTACCGGTCAAGTCACTTTGCCGCATTTCTTTAAATGTGAGCTTCCGCCGCACAAGAAAAACCAAGTCCTCTTGGGTTTCTCAAACGTGAGTGCGGCCATGCCGTTCTTGAAGCAAGAACTCCCTTTGAAAGCCTGGTTCTGAAGTTAGGTAGCCAGCTTGCAATTTCAATTGTGTGTAAAAGGATTTCCGGCATTTGGCTCCAAGGCCAAATTGTTTTATCGTTTACAAGGTTGAAACAGTGATAGTGATTCAGCTCTTTTCGTGAATATGGGGGGGTGGGGGTAGCCACGTGGAATGGTCTCTCTTTTTTTCAATTTTTTTTCTTTGTTATCATGGGCCATGGTATAACGTCATTATTGCTCTTTTTTTTTTTTTGCTTTTTTCCCCAAGACCATTCCATCTCTTTATTTTTTAAACATCTTAAAGTGATAAGGAGATATATGCAAAGCAGTCATACACTGTATCATTAAAACTCCGACGTAAAATACGTACACAAATCCAACAAAAGGCTAGTACATAGTAAAGCCTAAGTATACTACTATGCAATATTATGAATACGTAACTTTAGAGACTTCAGTTTAGTAATGTTATCTATTATTATTTCTGAAAACATTCACAAAGATCTTAAATGCAAATTTCCATTCCATACTTGGAATAAAACAAAACAAAACAAAAATCTTATGTTATAACAACTCCTGGTCATCTGGTTGTGTGACCAATTCTTTAAATTACAAAGAACCCAAAGAATTCCGTAATGTTTCTGTAGGAGTAATAAAAACATTGCATATGTTCCTAATATGATGTCTTCAGCAATCATTTACCGAAATGTAAATGCAACTCGAACATCAATCACTCAAAAGACGGGACCAATCAGCTGCTTGAGTCTTATCTGAAATCCAAATTCACCACTTTCACCCAAACTCCTCGAAGTACAAATATGCAAAAGTACATTAGAAAATGCTAATGCAACACAGGAACAGTTCTAGCATTCTCAGTAATCCGCTGAATCATCTTCTCCAAGAACGAGATTCATTGTCGTCGTCTTCTTCATCATCATCTTGAAGCAATGAGTCATCTACCAGGGATTCTTCCTGAAACTGAAAAATAAATGTTTCGTAAGACCCTGCCGGGAGCACTGAAGAGATGAAATTCCGTAACGAAAAGGGGTGTGTGGCATTCAGACACTTTTTAGGACTATGCAAATTACTTCTGCAGTTTGAAAGAATGGGAAAAACACAATACCTGTGAAAATCAGAATGTTAGCATCTTCCATGCCAAGTGTTGTTTATGGAATGGAGGGAAATTCTATAGATCATGAGATATACATCTCATGCTGGGATTCATTTATTTATGTTAAGCCGTTATGCTGCTGTAAACTGTACAACACTTTGAAAAGCTATCTAATAAATTCTAAACATCACTGATTTATTATGTAAGTGTGACATGAGGTATGGATAACGGTTGTAGGTCTTGCCTGGACAAGCCAACTTCAAAATGTGATTAATGTTCCTGGCTAGTTTTGGCAAACCACTGTTTAACCACACTTCAGTGTACATGTAACAGCAAATCATGGCTAGCTACAAATGGAAAAGAAAGTTTCCAATCTCCTCGTTGCAACTGCACCAGAGGACTACAGGGGAGAGCATGAGTTATTTGCTCATTTATTTTACATCCAAACCCAGTTGCTCTTGTTATTATGGACCAGCCCCCACAGGGCTAACCAGGGTTGAAGTCCTGTGCTCTGAACACTCAGCAAGACAGCAGGTGCATATTCAGTTTTGGTTTGCATGCCACATTAAAACACAGTTAAAATAAACTTTTTAATGTAAACATGCATTGTCCTGGTACATGTGCTGAAATCACAAGCTAAAACACTCCCCCTGCCCCCTTCCTGCTGCTGCTGTACTTCTGTGAAACAAACCATGATTTGGCTGGTCATTATAGCCAACCCTGGACTTGTGTTTTCTTTCCCTCCAAGCAATCTACAAAATATAAGCCCTAAACAAACCTTGCTATCTAGTAATGCACATATATTTTACTTTCATCCTGAGCATTTTGGATAGGGTTGAACCCGAGTAAGGAGAACACAAGCTTGATCTATCCACTACTGAGCCAAAATTCTCCTCTCACAAAAAGTAACTTATTATTTATTGAACACAGATAATTACTTAATGTTTATTTAAATAAATATATTATTTTTTGCAATCAACACATACTACTAGTTCAGAACGAGAGATAATCCATTCCAGTGAGAAGCTATGAAACTAATTTTTCATAAATGGAGTATGCATTTTCTAGGAGGTGCTTAGGCAAAGGTCAGAGCCAAAACCCATAAATAGCAGAAAATATCCTGACATTGGAACAGCAACTCTGACAAAATTTATAGTGAAAGCAATGTAGGTTCTCACTCATAATTTACTCTACAGCTGATACATCCAGGACCTGGTGATTACAAATATTCTATTTCAATACCCCTTGGTGTCTGTGCTAGAAGCACTCATGAAATTCTATCTTAGGAAAAGCTGACATTTAAGAAATACAAAATGCTTGAGGGAACTTTGATTGGAAATCCATTATGTATGGGAATTTATTGAAGAAAAGAGGGGACTGGTTCTGTAATAGTGGAAGAGAACGTAAATTAATATAACCTGGTTAAGTAAATCAGAAAAAGGCCAATGCATACAGGACAGAAAACATGACTGAAGTAACAGAATGTATATTAAGACTATGAGCTAGTAAAGAAAAATATAGGCGCGTGCTGCACCAAAACTATTACAAATGCAAAGTACACAAATTCAGGGAAAACTAAGGATTCCCAATTGCATCACAAGAAGATAGCCAGAGAGAGTTTGCAGTATTTTTACATTCAGCATATACACCAAGTAAGATCTGAATATCAACCACTTGCAATAGTTCTGCATGAAAATTATTATCTGAGCGTGCTATTTTGAATGCACTAGTAGTTTGATGCTGTAGATAGAACCGGAAGTCAGTTTTAAATTTCTGCTTAGGCACAAAGCAATCTGGATAGATATTGGCAACTCACTCTCTCACACAGCTGGTGTAAGGGGAAATATGATAACATGACCCCTAAACTACTTGAAAGGGGGAACAGAAAACAAAATGTAATAAATATTAAAAGTTGCTCCAATGCGCAATACATGGAAATTCAACGAAATTGTAGGGATATTAAGACAAAAGTGTATATATGAACTACCCACTCAACTTTTGAATCATAGTCTATGGATGGTATCTGATCAAGTCATATTCAGAGTAGACTCACTGAAATAATGGAAACTTATCAATATATAATTTTACATTTTATTAATAAAAAATAAATTGACCTACTTTAGTAGGTCAACTCTGAGTGTGATTTGGTTGCATACTATCCTAAGAGCATTATATTGACATCCTCTTTTCAATAATTGTTTTCGAGTTTTCTGCTAACATTTCTGTTACCAAAAAGACACATGTTCCCCCAGAGAAAACAAGTGGTATTAGTGTTACGAAATTACCAGAGCTGTTATGAATCAGCAAAGGCTATCTTTATTAAACAGCAACAGTAACAAGTTTTCTATTCCTCTGTCTGTTTGTAAAGGAGGAGGAGACGATGCAAACTTACTTCCTCTTCATCTGGTTCGGTCTCTTCTGTTTCCATCGTTGAGATATTTGCGACTGGCTTGTTCCAGGCCAACTTCAGGTCCTGCCCTTTGAATCGAGATCCGTGGATAGCAGCCTGAAGAAAACAGCAATATTATCTTTAACATGAAGCATGTCCTCTGGGGGAAACGGTCCAACGGCAACAAGTACCAGGGCTGCAACCTGGATAAACTGCATGCGCCTCTGCATAACAAGGCTGCAATCAATATAATTGTCCCAACTCTCAGGACTTGTTTTTAGGACAGTATTTCAATATGCCACATGGCAAATCACTTTGGAATCTGTGTGTACTAACAAAAGTAGGTTATGATATAGCATTGGGGGTGGGGGGTTTGGGGGAGGCTGTTGTTCAAAGAACAAAGCAACACCCCAGTGGGTACCCCCAAGTCCTTCGGCGAACTTTAAGCCTAGGTTTCAATGCAGGTGTTAGCAAACCTTACAAGGGCACACTAGGTATACTGTAGTCTTAATATGCTATTGCAGATTCCTATTTCCAAGGTAAACGTGCATGCAAGCCTTTTCAGATTTTTTTTGGTGTCTACACATACACAAGGCAATGAAGAAAAATGATTTTTTTAAAAGTCCTGAATTATTTCCACATGCAGGTAGCATACTGTTCAGAGAAACCAACTGCTACTGAACAATCTCCTCATTGGTGTTTTGCTTTTGAAATATTGATAATCTTTAATCTTCATACATTATTACTACTGCCCAAAACAAGGCATCCTGAAAATAAAACTGAGTTGATTTTTAAAAAAATAAACTTAAAGAATATAACTTATTCTGCCGAAAAGCATTCCATTTTCTGTAAAGGCTTGGTAATTGAAATGTTAAAAAAAAATTAACCTATGGGATATTCATGCCTTCTTAAGTACCAGCTGCATTAAGTGGCTGCTTTGGAAATAGTATGTTCAAATTAAAGTAACATGAACTAGCATAAATCAGTGTTAGCAACATTCCGAAATAACTGCCACAGTCACAAAAGATTTATAGTACAATCTGAAAGTACAGCATAATGTGAAATGTGGAAACAATTACATGTTTGATGACATCTGAACATGAATTGTGTGATATTAAGGTCCCCAGGTATAAATTTTAAATCTGTACATATAAATTTATGATCAATTTTAAAAGATTCCATGCCTATTAAAATGCACCACAGGAGTGGGTTTTTTGTCCATGGTCTCATCACAATGTCACAAACTAGAATTTTTAAAGAATACTTATATATGACATTTGGGTTCAGAAACAACTTGTAATCTTTGAAAGAAATTACTGCAACATAAAAATGCAACACTTTACGACTAGGGAATCCTCCTCACCCTTCCAAGCTCAAATTCACACGACCATAAAACTTAAACCTCTTTCATTCAAGACAGTAAAATATTAGCTACCATTCCTTCAGAGAAAGCTATAACTACTTTGAAGATTAACTTCTACTACCAATTATTATTTAAAATATATTGATTTGCTAACAAGTAGAAACTTAACTTGCAGGTATTTGATTTATACACTATGAACTTTTGGGGGGGGGGTTAGTTTTACAGCTAATCAAGTTCCTCTGCTTGTATTCGAGAAAATATTCCTATCCATAGCACAATCAGATTCAAAGTTTTAGAGAAAACACAAATGTGTTGTTTCATTCGCAATGTGTAGAGGACCCCTCTTCCAGGTACTCAGGGTTTTAGAGTGCATCTTTGGGGCCTTAATCTTTCCAAAGTAATTTTGCACAAAACTTTGCTTCGCCATTTAGTGATGAAATACTGTTAGAAGCTGCAAGGTGTTAAAGAGAATCCTAGCTAGCGATCCCTGTGCTCACAAGCGTGGAAAACAAAAGTGTTACAAGGAATTTAGGCCGTAGCTCTTTCTAGCTTTCATAAAGCACATTTTCTCTTGATTCTTCAACTAAAAGCTGAGAAAGAGAACTACAACCAAAGAAAACGCCAATATGACAAAAGCTGATAAATAGAACAGAGGTCAGCCTTTCAAACTGTATTTACACCCACACCCACCCACACACACCCAACCCCAAAGGGAAGAATTCAATGTAGTGCTATGACAATCATTCCCTAGACACAAGCATTTCTGTGTGATGTTTGGAACGAACTCCCCTCTCCACATTCTGCATGCGGTTGTGGAGGTACTCTCAACGCTCCCAGAGCGAATTGGTTGCCTGTGCGGTGGCCTGGGGTGGGGTGGGGAGGGAATATCCCTGCAGCACTAGCAGAAATCCTTCCATTAACGGTACTCCTTAGCTGAATCCAATCCAATGTGCTTAAGATTACATTGCCAGACACACTTCCTTATAGAAACTCCCCAGCAGTCCTCCATCCTCCAACATCTTAGATTGAAACGGGAAAATTGAGAGCAAACCCTCAGTACACACTCACTTTATTTCAATGGTTTGGTCTTCATTATTTCATTAAATAACTGAAGCCAGACAAAGTGTATGCTAATACACAACGCATGTACTACAGATGATAGGAAAGGGGAGGAACACAGAAGCTCTATACAGTGGTACTCCAGGTTATGTACTTAATCCGTTCCGGGTTACAGTACATAACCCGAAAAGGACGTAACCCGAACAATTCGGTCTGCGCACGAAAACCCCTGGAAAAAACCGCGAAAAACGCTCTGCACATGGGCAAATCGCACGCGCGTCGGGTTGCACTTCCAGGTTAGCGGAATTCGTAACCCGTAAAGTACACAACCCAGAGCGTACGTAACCTGGGGTACGACTGTACAATAGTTAAATACGGTTAAACTCAACCTTGCCGCCTAACATGAAAACAAAAAAGGAGGGTATACTTACTGCCTCGGCTTCTGCTCTCGTCTTGAAAGTAATCACTGCATGGAGAGATGAGTCATCTATCTGACAGTCTTCAATTTCACCATATTGCTTTTTGAGAGGAGGAAAATTGTCACCTTACTGAAATAATCTCTCCTCGACGTAAATGCTACACACATAACATGCAAGGGCTGTTAACAGTTCTGGATTGAACACAACCTAATGGTCCCAAATCTTCTAAGATAGTTGTAAAATAAACCATCCCCTAAAAATTTTTAAAATGGAAGAAAAAGGAAACTGAAAAATGAAGCTTAAGCAAATTTAAATATCAAGGAAAACAGATATTCAATTTATAAATAAGTCACTATTGATAACTTTTTTTATTCCAAAGAGCAGCCCAAAAATTTATTATGTCGGATGTGCTTGAAGTTTGACATGAAACTTTGCTTGCTTTTGACTTTGGATCAAGAGAGTTATTTTCAGTTCTTAGTTCCGCTAAGGGTAGCTTCATATGAGTATGTAAAATAAATTCCATGTAGAAAAAAACATAGGCATCAAGTGTTTTACACAGGTCAGGGAATGACTGTTGCCTTTCTAATTAATTTATTCACAGTAGAAACAAACAGTTGCAACATACTTCAAATTATGCAACAGCACACTCTTGAGACAATTACTGTGCAGAAAAGCCAACATTTGTGACAGGTGCCTATTCGTCTTCTCTCTGAATGACTGTTTGCCAGCACGGATGGACAAGTTAGGAAAGGTATCAAAACAAACTTGCAGTCATGACTCTAAGAACCAACCATCCCTGTCCATTGCACTTAATTTCACATACTTGACAGAACATTATTATAGTGCCTGCCTAGTCTAAGGCCTTCCTCCGGAGGTTAGAGATGCATATTTGATTTACAACACTTTGCTGATTTTTACTGATCACAATCACACTGCAATAGAACGTTAGGTTTCTAAGACATATCATCACACTGAGATCAGGAAGGCAGTGGGGCGGGTACTTACCGCAAAATGAGGAAGGAGATATTCTCGGTCGTTCTCTGTAAAAGCAGAGATTTCAAGTGCCCTTGGACGGTGATCCACCACGGCATGGATAGGAACACCTCTTCCCCGACCCCGGCCTCGTCCTCCCCTGCCTCTGCCGCGAGACGCACCGCGACCTCGTGTATGAATTCCTCTCCCACGACCCGAGGACAAAATTCCTCGTTTCGCAGCCTAACATATAATAACAACAACATCTAATACAAGCCAAACTTATCTATATGTGTTATGCTACTGTAAACCTTAAAGCATCTCAATGATATACCAGTATTGTTATGATTTCCACATTACAATTGGGGACTCAGGGGCGATTGTCTAATTGCAGTGTTTCCCAAACTGTTTTCAGACTGCAATTCCCTTCATCCCTGACCACTGGTCTTGCCAGCTAGGGATGGTGGGAGTTGTAGTCCAAAAACAGCTGGAGACCAAAGTCTGGGAAACACAAGTCTAATGCTACCTCAGGAATTTATGGCAGAGGTAAGATTAGAGCCCGGGGCTTGTCAATTGACAGCTTACTCCCTTTGCAACACCAAACCAAGTCTCCTTGAAGAGCAAACCTTTTGAAACACACCCAGAGCAATTACACGTGACAACTTGCACAGATCCTAGGACTCCCAAAGACATTTGTTCATTCCAGATGCTTACATCCATCCATTCATTTTCTTATCTCTCTAATATGTGGTGGTGGTGTCTGTTTTGTCCTGGGCCAAATTCATGCCTGCCCCATTTAGGATATACTATGTGCATGATGGGATTATAGGCTCTCTCCCCATGGGTACGCTGCACTGAGTCAGAGGTGCAAGGCAGGCAGAGGAACACACAGATGGAAAGATCCTTGAAGTTTGCCACTTCTTATTTTCGTATACTTGGGGACAACATGACAGCCATATACCGTATTTTCCATGTATAAGACTAGTTTTTTCCCCCTAAAAAAATAATGTCCAAAATTTGGGGGCATCTGATACATGGCGGCCATCTCCCCCCATTTTCTTAAACCGGAGTCCCCCAAAATAGGGGGCATCTTATACATGGAGGCGTCTTATAGACGGAAAAATACAGTATATATGGTGCAGCAAGTCACCTAACAGGCCAGCAAATGCCAATGTATGGAAGTTTAGGCCTGGTAAAGGCACTTCCAAAGAAATGAAATATGAAAGAATGCTGATCAAGCTAGCATTACGTAATGCTTCATTTTAATATGCTTTGCAAACCGGTAAGAATCGGGAAGCAATAATTAGCAAAATACAGTTTCAAAGAGAAAGAGAACTAACTTTGCATCAGATGACCTTCTGCCATTCATTTCACTTCACTCTAGAAGTCTGGGCTTAACATACAATCATTTTAAGGTAATGCAATGTTGTCAATGCGCTCACGCTCTTCAAAAGGCAGTGAATCGAAAACAGACATTTCCGTACTGCTTACCAGTTCCAAACACCAACAGCACCACCTAGGGGAACATTTTGAAAATGCATACTGCTCCCAAAGTTAAGTTATTTGGATGTTATGGCACTGTGGGTTAAACCATTGTGCCACTTGGGCCTGCAGATTGAAAGGTCAGCAATTCGAATCCCCGCGATAGGGTGAGCTCCCGTTGTTCGGTCCCAGCTCCTGCCAACCTAGCAGTTTGAAAGCACGCAGTGCAAGTAGATAAATAGGTACCACTCCGGTGGGAAGGTGAACAGCATTTCCGTGCACTAGGATAGGCGTGCCTGCCGTGCTCTGGTCCATGGGGTCACGAAGAGTCGGACACGACTGAACGACTGAACAACAACAACAACAACAAGCTCTGGTTTCGCCAGAAGCGGCTTAGTCATGCTGGCCACATGACCCGGAAAAACTGTCTGCGGAAGTGGACAAATGCCGGCTCCATCGGCCTGTAAAGTGAGATGAGCACCGCAACCCAAGTGTCATTCACGACTGGACTTAATTGTCAGGGGTCCCTTTACCTTGGATATATTGCCTAAGCTTCATCTTCTGGGTTAGGGTGGGATATTGTATTTTATGCGTATGGTTGTCATATGCTTTGAGAATCTATTTTTTTCTGTTACACAAATTAACTGGGGGGGGGTACATGTGTTGACCATACGTGTTGACCATCAAAAATGAAATAAACTTACTTCAAGCTGCAGTTCTGTGTACTTTCGTCTTAGTTCAGTGACTTCTTCGCCTGCTTGCATCTTCTTATACAAGTCCAATTCAGTGTCCAGTAGTTCTTTTTGCATCTAAGGGATACTAAGCAATTTAGTATGCATTTCTTAACTCATGCAGAAAACGTGGCAGTAAATAGTCAGACTCCAATAGCCAGACTTACAATGTTTCAAGTTTCAGGGAGAACGTCTTCAAGAGAGACATTAGCTGACATCCACAGGAAAGATGATTGCTAGGTTAGTATAAGGGCCCACTTTTTTTAACGGGGTATAAAGTCAGGAGGGTAATGCAGTTTTGTTTTTCTCAAATTTCAAAAATTGTCTCCTCCTCTCCCACACTGAAAACCACCTTAGGATTTTGCATAACCCTGGTGCGTTGTAATGACCCACCAGTGACAGGTGAATGGATTCAAACTTCTAGTCAGCCATAAAGCTCACTTGGTGGCTTTAAGCAAGTCACTACTTCTCAGTCTAATCTATTTCATGGGATTGTGGTGGTGGGAAAGGGAGATTCCTATATATGTTATCTTGGAGGATAAGCAAAACACAAATGTGATCAATGCATTTGCTCCCAGCTTTCTTCAGCAAACTTATAAATCAAAAGAAAATGATTTAAAGAAAAGAAAGATTAAAAGCATCCAATGAGGACAAAATACAGATACCTGTGTTTTTGTTTTCATGTTTTTCAGTGGAGTGCTTGCTGGAGTGGAGACCCCTTTCAATTCATCCTTTAACTTGGTAATGCTGTTAGTCAAGGTCTCCAGAGTTTTCATGATTTCAGCTTTGTCCTCCGATTTCATCGTTTTATTCTTCTCCAGTTTTGAAATCAGCATCTATTGAAATTACACATATTACTAACAGGAATCCTTTACAAGTGGGTTATTTTTCTTCTTCAAAAGAAGTTTATCTAAGCTTCCCACCATCACATACATTTCTGAAAACACAAGTTTATTTTAAAAAAATAATAATAATTCTCCATACATAATAAGGAAAGCCGCCAAATATCCAAAATGGCACCAACATCCATAGAAAACAGCTCCAACTGGAGAGAGGAATTACCGGTAAACAACCCTTAGATTCTGATGTAGGAACTACAGTCTTGACACAAACTTAGTGCATTTAGAAAGATGCATTGAGAACTCTCCAATACAGAATCCCACTAGTCATTATTGAAACTCTTTGTAAACTGTGCTCTCCTCTGTGAAGAGCTGGGAAAGAATGGCTAGGACAACTCGTGGAAAAGCTTGGCAGCATTTGGCAGAGTTGTACTGAATTTGTAGAAACTCTCCACAACTTGACTTCGGAAGATCTTTTATGTTGTTAAAATCAATATTCATAAAGTACTACTAGCTTGGCAATAGCCCCAGCTGTGAAGAATAGCATGGACTGCTTCAGCTGAGAATCTGGAATTATTTTTTCATGAGACAGATCCAAAAGGTTCTGTCAACGGAAGAAGTTACTTCATTCTTGGAAGGAGTGTTTTACCTTCCACAGGGGGTGCCATGAATGAAAGTGAGAGGGTGATTCTTCACTAGTTCTCCCTTCAGCCCTATGGCATCAATCACCTCACTCAGTTTGAGTGCCCTTGGACCTTCCAGAGTGGATTTTTGGTTGGTGATCCAAGAGGAATTCCACTCAAAGAACACAGACCAATACCTAGGATACGGAGGCACAGGCTTCCACTCCATTAATTCCATCACCACTTTCTGTTTTACTTGCAAATGTTCATCTCTGTGTACACAAGCTCACACCGCCCCAGGTTCATTAATTCTAGTGGGACCCCTATGAGCCCTGAAATGGTAAGATTTACCAGCTTCTCAAACTATGTTGATGTGGTGGATCAACAACCCACACACAATACGCCAATATTTGGTTCCTGAAGTATCCTACTCAACCTGGGCTGTGATGGGGTCATGGACCAGCAACTGATGGCTTGTGGACCAACATCAGTCCATGGACCACCACTTTGAGTAGCACTATCCTACAATACATCAATGATCATTAATATTATTCAACAGTAGTCCAATTGCATAAATGTATATATTTACCTTTTGTGTTTCAATGTGCTTTTCTAAAATCTCTTGCTTTTTCTTTCTCACATCTTGCTGAAGTCTTAGTGCCTCCTGGAAGCATAAAAACACAATTATTATCACCCATTGTTAAACATAAGCTGATGAGTAACTGCACAATTCCCCCCCCTCCACCCATTTTACCCATATATCCTGTCCTATTATAGAATAAACCAATAATGTGGAAAGAACTGATGTGACTGAGCATGAGCAAGCTGAAGGTGATCTCCAACAATGGTAGCCATACCACTAACTGGTGCCTATGTCTTAGTGTAGCACAACAGCAGAATCCAATGGGTATTTTGCATTTCTGAAAGATCATCTTCAGCCCCTAGTGCAACTACTATTATTAAACTCTGCATGCTACCACTTGCACAATGTCAGTTCTCAAACATCTTGAGCTAACAATACATGGAATCTCGCCTTGAATGGCTATGTGACATCATCTCTTCCTATATTTATAATTGAGACAGAACTGCAGTATACGCAGGTACATCATTTAACAACTGATATTTTTGGACCAAATGCTTGTGTTATATCAGCTCCTCTGGACACTTGTACACTCCCTTACTATCTTCAGGATTAAGAAGTGCAAGGTTCCACACTTTGCTACGGGAATGCTGCACGATTGCACCATTTATATATTTAGAGCTTTTTGTGCACTACTTTTTGTCACAGGTGCCTTTCTGGAATGCCAAGATTACTAATTCTGTGCTGTTTGCAGGAGGATTTGTTGGAGTATTTCCAAAGTTAGGGATCTGCGTAACTTTTATAGCTAAACTGCACCTTTCTAGTAGCTGAATTAACAGAAATATTGAAAATATATTGGATTTCCAACTAATATGCATTAAGAGCCTACAGAAAAATAGCTACACATACCAAGGAAATGCAATTCATTAAATCTGGAATACATTCTTAAGACTGCTTCAGTAAATAATTCTGAATTTCTTGTTTCCTTTCTGTTTGAACTTTCCATGACTCTTTGAATAAGGAATTGCAAATGAAGCTGTTTTATGTTAACAGAAATATTTACTGATTCATCACAGTTGTAACTGTGCATTTCTATTTTATTTTTTTAAAAAAACCATATTAGCAGAAAAGTTTTCCATTTTGAGGCAAGACACAGTAATGGCAGTCGTATACTTCAGTTTCATAACTTGAACAAAAGTGAAATTCAAAACAGTTTAACAGAGATAATTTGTCACAAAGCATGTAAGTTTCTAAATTAAGGAAATAATTATCGCCATAACCCTATGTAGCCTATTTTGCTATTCCAAAACCAGAATGTTCTCCTCAAAAACAATTTCTTAAAGCACTGAACCACCCGCATCATGACTTTCAGAGCAAGATACCCAGAAACTCAATTTCTGTGACAAATATGATTAATATGCAAGGAAATTAGAGGAACTGCTTTTCCCAATGATTAAATACAAAAAGATGCGACACAAATATGGGTTATTCTGAGTCAATGGCCTCTAAGAAAGAAATATGAATGTTTGGTCTCTGCAAGTGAAGAAACCAGCTTACAGAACTGCTACATTAAATGGACTACTGAGTAATCCAGTCATTTTCAAATGGAGGTGAATCCCATTCATGTCTGAATTATAATTGAAGAAAATGTGATGCAATAAGAGACCCCTTCCAAAATATTTGATCAAATGGATTTTATTTTATTGACTTTTCTGTAGTAGCTGAAACCAATCTGAACTTGCAAGAGAAGTGAAAGAAACTCTTTTATCATGACAACTTTCTAAAGTGACTAATAGAAATACCAGATTTGTAAGAAATCAAACTTGTTTCTGAAAGCAAGTAACTATGGATCTCATGCCCTTTTATTAGAACATATGCATACAAATTCTAAAATGTTAGAATTAGGTGTCAATGTTTTCAGATATATTGCACGTTAGCCCAATGTGGCATCTCTGAACCAAAGTTGGGCACCAAACTGACGGGGGAATATTCAACTTAATCAGAGTAGACCCGTTTAAATTAATGAACATGACTAAGCGCTATTAATTCCAAGAGGTCTACTCTAAGTAAAACTTAGCTGAATATCACCCAAGGCCTTTCCCCAAATAATCCAGAGCATACAGAGAAATGCAAAGGTCAATAAATGATTCCAAACTGTTATGTTTGGAGACTAAACTGGATAATGCAAGAGTTTCAATTGGTGAATTATCTGATTTACTTAGATAACATAGATGTGTTGTTAATCTTGGGACATTAGGAAGCAAATTTACCAAGTTTATTTATCTTACAGCAAAATGAAGTATGCAGATGTCAAATGGTTTCTACCACTAGGTGCTACATATATAAATACCAGAGTCTGCATCTCCTGATAAATTTTACCAGCTCCATCCCTGTTCTGAAGATCTTATCACCTACCCCAGCATTCAAATAAATTCTCATGCCCATAGCAAAGTTCAAATACTAATCACCTTCCCCTAATTATACGCTGATAAAAACTGTCAACTAATGAAAAATGGTTTGACATTCTGAAAGGGAATGTGCACAATATTATGTTTTTAATCTAGGGTTTGTTCAGCGAAATACTGTGCAGAATACTGCAAATCTGATTTTGGAAACTTACAGCCCTGAAAGGAAAATGTCGATAAAATATTTTAAGCTTGTCCAAATCAAGTAAAAAAAGAAACCAGTCTCCTCTCCAAGGATAATGAGAAAATGTAAGGCATTAAGAGAAGAGAGGCAACCGCTCAAGGCAGAGATTGTTCGGGATTATTTAACTCTAGAAAAGGGAGATGAATACACCAAAAGATGAAGTGCATTGGTAAAAAGGATAAGATAAGAAAACTGGTCCACTATGTTGTGAAAAGTGACGGCTCAGAAAGCTATGCAGGAAGAACAGCAGCAGAAAATACATACTACTGTAAAATGTAACATAAAACAAAGTTCTGTCCTTAAGATCAACACAAGATTAAACTGCTACTTGGTACTGAAGATGTTTCTTTCATGTTTTTGAGTGTAAGATCTTTTTATAGCTCATTGTGCTTTTATCACGTAGAGGTCATCGTTTGTGTTCTTTTGTCCACAGTACAAGGATTTAGCAGGCCAGACATAATTCATGATGGTATTATTTCTATATAGGCACTCAGTATCAGAAGTTAGGCACCAAACCAAGTCTAATGAAAGTCACAAGATATGAGTAACTCATATGTAACTTCCCCTACATTCTCCTTTCCTTCTGCACACAAATCCTCCTTCCGTTTTGCTTTATAATGCTGATGTAGCACTAAATCTGCACCTGCATTTCCACTAGCCATGAACTGATCAACCTTCGGTTTACAAACCCACCACTAACGTTGGCTGCAACTGATTTGGAGGTAAGCGTTTTTAGCAAGCACACTAGTGAGGACAGGATACTACAGCACAGTTAGCTCGAAAACTGGAAGGGGAGGGAATCTGTTAAAAAGAGGGGAAGACGCAGAGAAGGGGGCACCTTCAATCTAATCATTGTTAGATGATCAGAAAGCTTTAGGGTGCATCTGGCCTGACCCACTGTAAGAAAGGCATCCTTCACCTACAATCACAACTGCAGTAAATCACTTTGGGGGTTTTTCTTACATTCAAAAAGAAAAATAATTCACATAAATAAAATTCTAACAATTGGTCTGAGTACTATATAACAAATCTTCTGCAACCCTAGAAGCCAAGTAAGATTATCAAATAGCATCTAACAACCCCACTGCCTTAGGTAACAAGGAGAAAATTACCCCTCTTTCTAAAATGTGTCCATGAAAGCAGATTCAGGTTTATCCTTTACTAAGAAGGTGCATCAACAAAACATCTCAAACTGCAACTTTTGAAATAATTTTCAGAACTTGACAGAGATTCTGGCAAAGGCACAGTACCCAGCTTCTTCAGGAATAAGCAATCATGACCAACTATGTTCTAGATGTTGCAAATTTCTAAATAAATTATTGCTGTTTTATAAATAAGCAGAGTTCAATTTACCTGTTTTTTCTTCTGTGCTTCACTAGAATCTAGCATGGAACTGTTAACAACAGGCAACATTTTCTGCGCTGCTTTCAAAGCAGCTGGGTTATACACTGTTTTTGTCAAGCCAGTAGAAGTAGACAACACCTACAGAAGGAAACCATTTTATTTTGCTAGTAAATAAAGAATTCGTAAATATAGGATTCAAAGTATATTACTCCAAGACAGATGCTTGTTGCTGTGATTGCAAAGATGGCATGAACATAAAAAATGGAGTAAACAGACTCATGTCAATTGAAAGACAGACTAGGACTGCTTCTAAAGTCAGAATTCCAGAATTATTTTCCATATGTTGTAGAAAACAATCTACTTGAGCTTTATCAACATGTGCCTCTGTTTCAGCAGGAAAGTTGTGCCTGGCAGTTTCTATATGAATCAGACGATGCAATATAATCAATTAATGAAAAGATGGGAGTTCCAATTTCTTCACTTATTTTGGGGTGAGTATTTTAAGTGCTGGCAAGTGATGTTTGTTACAAAGTGATAGAATTCCACAGCTGGTGTATAGCTAATAAGATCAATTCCCAGCTGCCAGCGATTGCCCAAGATGTTTGTATGCCCCTAGCATCCTAGAAAGAAGCATTATATCCAACATGGAATATGGTTGGTTAAAAAACATAAAGCTCAAATAAACAAGCAAGCCAAGCTGCATGCAAGCCAAGCATTATGCAGTATTGGAAGATAAAACACAACAACTCAGTAAAATTGAATTGGGGAGAGATTCATTCCCACTGTGGAACAAGTTGGCCACTTACACCCAAGTATACAAACCAAGACACATAAGTACTCTTCTGACTACAGAACCCTAGGATATAGTAGCTCTATAGCCAAGGGATATATCTGCTTAGCAAACCTAAGAATTTCTGTATCGCTAAAAAGTACAGAGATTAATGTTCTTCTCAGAAGTTCCTAGCACAGTAAAACCTAGAAGAAGATTCTTCGCCAATCCCTACCCGCTCACCCCCCAAATGGTTGTTACTTAACGTCTAAGGATGTCCAGTGGGATTGTTCACTTTCCCCTTTGAACAGCAGATCGCCACCCTGCCATACAAAATTGCTTTTAAACATTTCTCGGCTTCAATAGAGTTTTGCTATGCAGTACTGAATATCACGGTCTAAGAAACAAGTCTCAGAAATATGCTCCGTAAACTTAGCACAGATCTTATTTGTCACCCCACCCACACGCAGGAAAAAAACAATAAATGGGGAAAAGGTGTTAACTCTCTTGCCTCACACTGTGTCACAAACAAAAGGATTCACAAATAAAAAAATCAGAATCAGTCTTATTTTGTATTGTGTGTCACAAATACAGAAGCAACGCTACCAAGTCAAGCAGTTTGTTTATATGTATATTGAAGCTATGTCAAAGTAGAAGTAGATAACGCCTATAGAAGGAAACCATTTTCAAAATATTCCTTTAACAGTCACTAGAAATGAATTCTAGGCTGTTAAATCTATTTTAAGCATTCACAAACATGCAAGACCCCAGTTTAAGGTTACTTTCCCACCCCCTTTTCTGCAACACTGACCCTATTCACATGTTACTTGCAAGTAGGGCATAAGTATTTAGACCAAGTAGCTGGGCTATGTTCTTAGCAGACCTGAGTCTTTCCCCACTCCTCAAAAACCATCAAATGTTGTATGAACAAAAAGCCCAACATGTTGAGTTCCTGCTGCACTCAATCAGGAAAGCTGATCGTGTGGGTGCCCTGTTCATGTGGAGCCACTATTTGTGAGCAAGAGTCTGCACATTGGGCCTTCTGTTAACACAACCACACATAGCGCTGCATTTGTGGGGAGAAGGAAAAACACACAATGCTGTGGGCAGGCCTAAAAGCATAGCCCTGCTCCTTGTTCTACATGCTTTTATGTCCAACATACAAGAAAGACATAAAACATGACTTCCAGCTAGCTTTTAAAAAGCTTATAGCACTAAGTGTGAGCAATTTTTATCCAAGTCAAATGACCCTGAAGCACATTTCATGTATATTGATTCAGCAAGGCAAGAAGCTAAGTCCACAGTCCAAGGGCAGCAATAGATGAAGATGCTGCACCCACACCAGACAACCTCTCTTTCCCCTTTCTATCATGCAGTTTTCACCAAGCAGAACAAAAGAGCTCTAGAAGGGAGCGGCATCTCAATCCTGTGGGATGCAGGTCACGTACCCAAGCAGACTGGGCAAGCAGTAAGGCAACAGCAAAAGCAAATGCAACACCGAAAGCAAAAAGCAGATCTCAGCAGAGGCCACCGCTCACTCACGAAGAACATTCAGAGTTTTAAGGAAGAAGGCAGCTCACCCATGCAGTTCCAACTCTTACTGAATATCCTAGACCTCCAAAGAAGTAGAATCACGGTAAGGGATGCCTGTCACCAGATCTCAGAGGCCATTTCCAACGGACCATAATTTTGTCTACTCTTCATTCACAGGCCCAATCTCAATTTAGTATTACAAATAATAACCCTGTCATGCAAGCTCCTGCCCAAACCGCAACCATTTAGGTTTCCATGAAGACGCTTATATATACTGAAAACTTTATTTCATCTTAACTTTGTCAGCAAGGTTTAGTTGTGTTCAATTCACTGCAGAGTTCTATTCATTGGAAGGAGAAGGAGAAGGAGAAGGAGAAGCATGCAATCATTTTGCATTCACATGTTTAATGGACATTAGAAGCACCTATGCTAAGTGTGCATGTGATATTATTGCTATGTGACAGTTCAAGGGCACTATTATTTCCTTACCTTTTCAGTGGTTGGAGTAGGTTGTTTATGTACAAAGCCCAGCCTTTCCTTCACAGATAGTTTTGTTACATTCTAGGAAAAACAGAATATATATATATTTAAAAATGTTTTGGATCATGTATTTTTAAACTAAACACAGGCATTTCTCACTTTAACTGAAGCTATAAGCAAAGCCATTATTTCTTAAGCTTCTGCATTTTCAAATATTCTTTTAAGTTCAGTTAGAAAGGCTGGCCTGGTTGGTAGGTAGGCTGGAGAGATGGATCTAGTACAGCCTCCAGGAGGTTGCAAGAAAAGGTGCTTGCAGCATATGATAGTAAGGAGCACCACTTTAGCAGTCATGGCCAACGGGTAAGAATCTGCCCCCCCCACCTTTTGCTGGACGTGGTAGGATTCAGGAGCTCCACTGCTGGCATGGCAGGTGCCTATCCCAGCAACAAGGAGGTCAAGGTAGTGAAAAGTTGTCAGAGCACCATGGTAACACATCCTTTTGCATTATCACAAGACCCTGTAAGCTTTGCAGGACCTCGAGGGTTGGCAGAGAGATGTCAGCAGTTTGGAAGCCAAGCTACAAAATGCTTGGGAAGAGCAGGCCAATGAGATGCAGCACCAAAGCTTGCAAAACGGGCTGTGGAGAGGCTAGGATGAAGAACACATCAGGGCATCGATGAACCAACCCCCTTTCCTCCAATTAAGGTCATATGGTTTCCACACCCAGGCTGAAGCTGTGCAGTAGTTCTCGTTTGGATAATACACCAAGAACTGCACGAAGACAGATTGCAAACCAATTTAACAAAGGTGAATACAATTTGTCAACTCAACAGTGTGCTCTCTGCATTTTCTTTAGAGGGCAAACCATTAGATAATCTTATACTGGAATTGGGAGTTATGGGAAGCACACAGATATCACACACAAAAAATAGCAGTGTCACGTCATTACCTCAATCTCCCTAAAACATGTGACAAAATGACATTGCTTTCCATAGCTTTTCATTAAAAACAGAAAATAAAAACTGCTTTGCCCATATTTTTCCACATAAAGAACTTTGTTTACCGTATTTTTCGCTCCGTAAGACACACATTTTCCCTCCTAAAAAGGAAGGGGAAATGTCTGTGCATCTTATGGAGTGAAGGCACTGGACTGCAGCAGGATCCCTCGGCTGTTGCTGAAGTTGCGAGCGGAGGGATGCCTCTGCTGCCGGAGCCATGGCTCTTGTCAGCTTTGGGCTGCTCGTTCCTCCTCCGCAGCCGCCGCAGCCAGCGGCAAAAAACTCGTCCCCCCGCCGCCGCTCTCAAGAGCAGGCATAGGATCTGCAGTTCGGAGAGGTGTAGCACAGCGCCTCTCCCAACCACGGCTCCTGTGCCTGCCCTTGCTGTGATGTGTCTGTAAGGGTCTGGGACTGGTGGTGGGACTGATCCTTATCTGTTTGCAATACTACATTCTTTCTCTAAATCTTTATAGTGGTGGTCAGTTGCTCTGGACCTGACGCTTTCATTATGAAGCAGTGTATTCTGGGATACCCTCTGTATATAAGCTTCGGTTACCTGCATCTCCTTGTTATCCAAAACGGTTGCAGTCCCTGATGCCTAACTCATTACAACATTTGATTCAGAATTTTTTTTTTCTTGTTTTCCTCCTCTAAAAACTAGGTGCGCCTTATGGTCAGGTGTGCCTTATGGAGCGAAAAATACGGTAAGTGTATAGGTTTTGCTTGTGAAGTAATTGACATTTTCCAATATTGGTATGATGTGTATTTTGTACCAAGACTTTTAGTATTACCCAACCAGCAGCATAAAAGACAGATATTGCATCTTTGACAAAATAGTGTATCACAGGAGTATTATGTCAGTTATCATCTAGGGCTGTGAAAGGGAGTTTTTTTAAAGAGCCTAACCTGGTCCACAAACTGAAACATGATTTTTCCCCCAGTTGTCAGTATTAGGGGGGGAAACCATCTATAAACTTCAGTATATTTATTAAATAAAGGCCACCAATTTCTGCAAAACAGAACCCTTTATCAAAGAGAAAATTTCAGTTTAGTTTTACAGATCTCTTAATATTTTGGAAAACAAATATTATACCCACCTGAACAGCTTCTGTACTGGCACTCTGAGCTTCAGCAGGCTCAATGTTACTGGCAGGTACTGGACCTAATCGTTCCTTGACAGACTGCTTCACAACAGGTAAAATGGGCTGCTGAGCTAAAGGCTGCATTACCTTAAAAAGAAGAGCAGATCTTTATAGCAGCACATGAACATTCCAAAATGAACTTTTCACCCCTAACACCATTTTTAAATGTTTAAGTGAAAGATGTTCTCATTCTTCCATTGCTTTCTAAACTGCAAGTATTCATCTGCTGAAGAAATTTCCTAGGCTAAGCCTCAAATACTTTTGCAGGAGCATTTATATTTCAGTGCAATTGTTTACAAGGCTACAGTACTACAGTAAATTCTAAGTCTAAAAATGAATTACTTCAAAGTCTAAACAGTCTGACAATTTGTTTTTACTAACCATTGTTGGAATAAATCAGAATTCTTCATTCCGGTGTCACTAGGAAGTGTAGTTCTAAAGCATAAGGTTAAAAATATTCTCCTTTCATGAAGAAGCATGCAAACCTCAGGCTCATGCAGACTAATTTCTGAAACACTGGACTCTTTAGAACATAATGCTAAGCCATTGTTGGTTTAAATAGTGTGGCTTGTTGGAACATTTGAACTGAACCCAGTCCTGTAGGCTAATCATGGTTTGTCTTCTAGCAACAAGGCCTGATGTGAAACCATGGCTTTTTGTTGGATTGTTTTAACTATGGTTTGGTATTATGCCTGAGCAGCCTTGCTTAACCATGATTTAGTTAGCTACTCTACCCCAGGTGCTTGCCAGGCTACAAAGGAACAAAGCAAAAGCAGGTGGAAAAGCAAGCAAGCCATGGCTCATTTGTTCATCTATGAGATAACTCAGGGTTGCTGAGCAAACCATGGCTTGGAGTTATGTGCAAATGCAGCCACTAAATTACATCTAAGCCAGGCTGCTTTCTTGTGTTTGTAGCACATCAGATATTAAATGAATTACCACGGCTAACCTTCCAACATTTACCCCTGAGGCCTCCTCAAGGGTAGGGTGTTTCTGTATAAATAAACACAAGCATACATGTGTATGTGCATGAAAACTAATGTATATTTATGTGGATTAAAAAAAAAATAAACAAAATTTAAACCAGGTTTCTTCTACCCCTTTACCTTCTGTACTGAAGTTGACATTGGTGGAGCACTGCCTTCTCTATGCCAATAGACTTTGATGAAGCGATTATTTAATACTGCTTCTGTGCTCGATATAGCTTTCTTTGCCTCCTCATGGGTAGCAAACTGGATAAGGGCACCTTCTGGATCTCCCTGATAAGCAACCTATGGGTTTCAAGAAAAGCCAAGAATAAGAGCAGAAATAATAACACACAGGCTTGCTGTCCCCATTCAGCCACATCACTTGGGAAAACTGGGAAAGGTAACCCCAAACCGCCAGCGTGCTAGACATTCAGAAGCAAAATGTGTCCTGCCACCTACAGCTATAATCTAAGCAGTCAACAGGAACTGGACAGGGAAAGGGGGAGTAAGTAGCAAGAGAGAACAGAGACAGAAGAATAACTATTAATACAGTCAAACCTCGGTTCCCAAACGCCTCAGTTTTGGAACGCTTCAGCTCTCGAAAGCCAAAAACCCGGAAGTGTTCCTGGTTTCAAATGTTTTTCGGAAGCCAAATGTCCAATGCGGCTTCTGTGAGTGCAGGAAGTCCCTGCAACCAATCAAAAGCAGCGCTTCGGTTGTCAAACATTTCGGAAGCCGAGCAGGCTTCCAGAATGGATTACGTTCAACAACCAAGGTTTGACTGTAATGCACTTGGAACACCATTTTCAAATGTACAAACATTGTCCAAAACGTGCATTAGTACTTTATAAATAGTAGCCTTTCTTTCTAATTTCAGGCCCTCTTTTTTTACTATATATTGGTGGAAGGGATGGCAGAACATTATTTTCCAGAGGGTGAAAACAACATGGTCACACTTGCCTCCGCACATCCTATATAATGATTTGATGTGTGCAGAGCTCCTTTCTTTTAGGAATAGCAGTGTAGAAAACCACTGCAAGGCTATCTGAATATGTAAGACATGTCTGTTTTGTGACATCAGCATCCCTAGACAAATCATGCTTCATGTCTCTGCACAATCACAAAGACCTTTGCTCTAAGGGATGGCAGTAGTGGCCGGAAGTAAGGAGACAAACTACAGCAGGAGACAAAGGCAACAGGGCTAAGGAAGTGGGATGAGTGCAGAAAGCATAACCATTTATACTTGGCTGTTATATTGACGGTAAAGTGGGATAAATCAAATAATTTTCAGCTCATCCTTATATAGCAGGGGTTGCTAAGCTAGAGCCCACCTGATGTTGCTAGACTACAGTTTTTATCATCCTTGACCACTGACTACACAGGTGAGGTCTGATGAGAGTCTTAACAACATCTGGAAGGCCAAAGGTTGCCACCCTGTTAGAAAAAGCACCCTCATGATCTAGGCTCTAATAATGAGCAATGAAAAAGTCAAAGATACCACCTACCTGCAAATTTACTAAATTTCCAAATTTGCTGAAGTGCTCATTTAGTTTGCTGATATTGTTAAGCTCTGGAGGAACTTTCCTCAATTCAAGTTTAGTATTTTCATTTCCAAACTGCACCTTCTTCTGGAAAGCAGGACTGCTTGTTCTATTAAAGTTTTGCCTGCAATAAAACAATGAGTTGGGGACTGTCTTGAGCTGCTAGTAGTACGTTAATTTGCAACGGGACAGACAGGTAAGATGTGGAATTTCAGTGAAAACAAGTCTAAAGCTACATTTTAGGAAATGTTCTGGTGTCAACTGAAGATGCTCCTGTTCATCCGGGCTTTTGGGAGACAGATGTGGAGTGTAACAAGACATTTGGTCTGCTGAGATAAGGAAATTGTTGCAGCTGAACAAATGCTTACATATGTTTTTAATCACTATTCTGCAATTCTTACTATTTTGTTAACTGCCCTGAGAAGGGCTGTTTAGAAATGCAAAAAATAAAAAATAAAACACAGGAGTGGAAGGAGCGCACATATTGACACCAAACAACTACCAAAGGTAGCAAACCTATGTTCCCTTGGCCACACAGGGAGGGAGAAGAAACACCAGTTATTCTGGGAGCTGATCCCCTTTAAAACACTTGCATCAACTCACCAGATCTGGGTAAGTAATTTGGAAATGCAATGATGGGAGGGAGGGTGCTCTGCTCTGAAATTGTCAGCAATCCAACACTGAAAGCCTCTTAAGATTTTAAGGTTAAAAATGTCTGAATTTCCTTAATTTGCAGATATGTACATATGTTGTCCTTCCTGCTACAAGCTGTAGGTATCCATTCATTTGTGCCTTAATAATTTGCATTCAGAGCAGTGTGACTCCCTCATAGGCCAACCAGGGTTTGCATATACAAATTTACTACCATGTCATGCCATGTAGAACCAGACTTAATCATGGAAACCAAATGCTCAAGACTTACAAGATGAAAGTCCTCTCCCCCATAATCTAAAAACACATAAATAGTTATGGGGAACCAATTGAAAGGCTGTACGGTATAACACAATTTAAACACCTGATTGTACAGGTGTATGGACAAGTTAAGTGTTGACTATTACACAAAACAACCTGTGACAAACAAAACAACCATATCACGGAGAGGGGGATACTCCAAACCAAGAACAGAAATTTTAATTGGAGTATCTTGAATGGTTCGGAAATCTGAGCACTGGAAAAGCAAACTTGAAACACATTTCATAGTTCAGGCATTAGTATGCAGTTAGCACATCTAGCAACTACTCACTTGTCAAACCAATTCTTCTTTGCTGGAACTCCATCACCTGAACCAATAGTTCTTTTTCGGGACTCAGAATCCACCACTATCCTCATGCTGCTTTTATTAGGAGGTTTTTCTTTGCGGAAGAAAAGAGTACACTGATTAATTTTTAAAAGATGTTTGTCTGTGCATTTTATAGTAGGATTTTCTCTCCTTATTACCATCAGCTGACTTATTGCATTTTTGGAACATACTAAGTGCTATACTTCTTCAAACCCAAGGTCCCTTTGGTTCAGCATTGGTCTCCAACAGATACCAAAACCAGATGCTTCAAAAGGAAGTGCAAGAAACCCCACAGGGCAACTATAGAATACATTGCCCAGAAAGCAAGATTTCTTTTCAACTCTTAGATATTTAGCAGATGGCTTATGACTTGAGCCCGAAAGGGATGCCTTTGATATTTTCCAATATTTTTGAGAAAGATGCTAGACAAGAGATGGGGCTGTCGTAGACGCACAGTACAAATATAACATGGGTAGTTCAGGAGAGCCTTGCAGCTTTGCAAACTTTATCTCTCTTCCTCCCACCCAAATTTACCCTTCCCTTTTCAGATCCAACCATGCCTTCCGTTGATACCCTGAGTTTAGGCAAGTCTTGTTAGCACCCAACTGGTAAAAGTAGAGTTCCCCTAAACATCTTTCTGAGCAAACTGCCCTGGCCTCAGCTGATTCAAGCAGCAAGCCAGATCCCTTAAGCTTCTACTGGTCAGACTCCCCCAGCGAACCAAACCAGTGCACCAGAAAAATGAGGAGTTTTGGAATGCAGAGAAAGAATTAAAGGAGTACCATCCTGTGCTGTGTGGTGTATTGCAAAGTTAACCAACTCGCTGTAGTTCCCCACAACTCTTCAAGCCAATTTATACTAAAGCAAGATGAAGATAGAACATCATTTGCACCAATCATATACGTAACATAGCCGTTTTATAGTATCCTGAAGCAGCTATACCATTTCTAGTGCCCTAAATACTGACTATTCCAAGTTTTCCAAAACACACAGTATGTTTCATGGCAATGATCAGAAGCCCAGGTCTCATCATGCATTAGCTGATATCTCTTCCCCTCCCCACCAACCATTTAATTTTTCTTTTACTTTTTCGGTGCATTTTTAAAATCAGATAATGAACTTGTAAACTGGGACTTGTCCACATTTATCAATGCAAACACATCTATTATTTTGAATGCTTTATGTACATTTATCAATGCAAACACATCTATTATTTTGGATGCTTTATGTACATGTGCAGAACAGTATGGGATTAGCTTCTCCACAGTAGAGTACCAATTAAAAACAAACACACACACACACACAAAATCCTCTCTACTTTGGAGAAGATATTCTTAACATTTCATGACTACAGAAATACGTCCTTAAATCAGATAAAAGATGTGACATAGCAAAAAGGTACGTTCAAATGATATATTAAGCAAGCTTTTAAAATCTGCCTTTGGGCAGCATGGGAGGCCCCAAGACATCTTACTAATACAAAAGCATCAATAAAATAGGTAAAACCCATACATACAATAAAAAATATCACAATAGCATTAAACCAACATTCTATGAACAGAGGGTTCCATAATGAGCATGTTGCTGCCAAACGAGCCCTGTATTATCAATATGTTTTATTCTAACGTCACAAGCTGGTTAGGCAGCAGAGCTTGGAAATCTTGCTCCTAGCAGATTTCAAAATGGCAGAAAACGTAACCCACCCTTCTCAGGGCAATTATTCCTAGTACTGTATAATAAAACAATGTTAAGATGAGTCTTGAGAACATAGAACATATAAATCTTTCACGATACCTCTTGGTGGCAGGTCCATATCACCTGATGTAAGTCCTATCAAATTTGGTCTTTGGGCATGCACTCTGTGTCTATACATGGGCCTTGAAGTGATAGTTATACTTGGTGCTTCCGGATTATAGCCATCTGTGTCATAAGTTTCTGTTAAAAAAGAAGTTGTCTAGTTACACTACAATACAGAAAGGGTTACATAGCTCCAAATTCAAACAAGGCAGTCTATACAACACTCTCCATAGCTATGAAGCTAAAACTACCTGTAAAGGACAGATCAAAACCTTCCTTTGCTCTGGACAATCTTTGTCAGGATCCAAAGAGCTGCTTTGGCTCCTGTGAGGAGCCTGAACTAGCTCAGTGGATTAAAAATAATAATAATTCTGTTTTAAATTTGAACATCTGATCCCCATGACATATTTCGTATTTTGTAGATTTTATCTTATTTTTATCCTGTTGCACACCACTTGGATGGCTTCAGGCTATGAAGCATTCATAAATTTGCAAAGAAATAAATATATATTTTTAACAAACCGCTTAAGCCCCATGAGTTTCAAAAGTACTTTGCTGCAGGAAGTTGGCTGCTTGCAAAAAATACATTTCATGTTCCATGGGGCTAGGAACTAATTTTGCTATGCTTTTGATCCTGTCATTGAGTGTAAAACTACATGCTACCGTTTTATTCTTTGACAATGACATGTTTCTACCAGATGATAAAATCTGTTACACTCCAATTGTCTATTGCATCTGTCTAAGGATAACAAGACTTTCTTTATCGTGAGTAAATATTCTAGTACTGCACCTGTAAAAAGGGGGGGTGGAGCAGGCAGTGGCTGGTGATGAATACCAGTTGTTACAACTGTAGGAACGGAACTAGTTGCAGAATTTGGGGGAGCATCCATACCAGAAGGTTGCAAAGGTGGGAGAGGAGGTGGTGGTCCTGCGAAAACCATAAATAATTTAATACCAAAAGTGAAAAGAAAAAAGCAACCACATATAGCACAAAATATAATATCCTGACCATTGACAGCATTATGGATCTTCAGAGGTAGACAGCAGCATAAATGCAGACACAGGGATATAATAACTTGCTGTTTAGCTTCTGGTTGTTTAATTAATGCTATCCTCTGTATGTAAATAAAGGTCCTGGTTGTTTTAACCAATATTTAACAAGTGTACAGTCACCAGGGAAGCTACTTGCCGTACTATGCAGGTTCACTGTAAAAATAGTAGCATGCTGTTCCCTATTAGTGTAAGGTGAGGCGTAAAAGGAAAGAGGAGTAGTGCTTGGTTTGATTACAGATTTCAGCTTGGTGCCTGAACCACAATTAGTTCAAACTTCGGCCACCAGAATTTTAAATGCAACAGGTAATAGAGACAATATAAACACTCATCCTTAGAGATAAAGTTGGTTTGAATGCAAATTTAATAAATGTGCCAATTTTGACCGTTAAAGCTTACGAGATCTGCATCATGCATACCTAAAAGAGCACTACTTTCTGTGGATTCCCTCTCCCAGGCAGCGACACCTTATGCACTTGTTTTGTTCTACAACTACAGGGTCGCTTCCATGATGCTTCAAAATGTATCAAGTTGCTGCAAAACCTAGGGACTTCTCAGTGATGGAAATCCAGTTATGGAATTCCATGCCCCAGGATATTTTCTTGTCTTCCTCATTTTTAAGAAAACAGGCATTTCCCCCAATTTGGTTTAGAAACATTGTATCTGAACAGTGTTTTAATGGGTTTCAACATAGTGCAGTAAGTTATTTTGAAATTTAAAAGGTACATCCTACCTGTAACAGGTGGAAGGCTGGGTGGCAAAGGGCCTGGAGGTGGAACAGGAGGTCTAAGATTTACAGGAGGAGGAGTAAGAATAGGAGGCGGTGGAGGAAGTCCTGGAGGGGGTGGTCCTTCAACAACCGGGGGCTGTGCTGGAAAAGGCAGTATGCCTGGAAGGTTCACATCTTCTACAACTACAGGGTCGCTTCCATGATCAAATGGACACATATCTCCTCTCATACAGAAACCCTTTTCTGAAAAGTTAAAACAGTATGTTACCAGGAAAAGTTTGCAGTGTTCTGAGCAGTGCAAATTAATAGTTTTCCATTCAGTTTCGGAATAGTTTACAAACCTCCAATTGCAAAGAAAGCTCCACCCATTTTAGTTTTTATGTTTCACTTGTAAAACAATAAAATTAAATACAAAATACTGAGGATAAGAAATAGTTTAGAAGGAAAGATTTAAAATGTCTGGAAGATATAATGGTTACTGTCATCAATGCACGGCAGGGCAATGGGATAACTCGTTTTTTTGTTCTTACCATCATAGTCTCTGCAACGTTTCTTTGGCAGTGGAGGTCTCCCATAGGAATTGTGGTCTAATTGTTCTTCATGAAAATCTGACCAACTTTCAGTAGTATTATTTCCATGGTGAGCAGGAGCGATAACCGTTATAGTGCTACTTAGTGTAGGGGCAGGGTAATGGCTGGATGAAATGTTTGTTACAGAAGAAACAGGAGTATAGTTGTTTTCTAATGGCTCTGTTCTGTCCAAGTCATATTTTGGTTTCCCTATATCCCTTTCTGCAAAGAAGAACAAGGCATCCACATTATGTCAGTAAGACAAGTATTACGCAAACGGATGAACATTTTTAAAACTAAAAAAACCTCCCAATCCCAGCTGGTTTATCCATCTGAAAGCATACAGGACAGCCAATGGCAATCTCAAATCAAATTTACAAAATCCAATTGGCAAAGCGTCTTAAATCCTGAAACACATAAATAAGGCCCTCTACTGTGGAACGAATGAAGTATGAAACCCAAGAACTTGTTGTGGTGTCATTTTATCAGATTTCACCCAGAGAGAGATCTGGAGGAGACCTCAAGTGTGTGCTCTTCTTCCCCAATAACCTCACCACGGGAAGAAACAGGCAAGTGAACCAGAAGAAAGACCATTCAAAGATATATAGTTTTTCTCAGTTCAATCGCTTCTTTGCACCTCTAGTGTACAGAGTGTGGGAAAAACATTAAAGCCGTTTACAAAAAGAATTGCAATGCTGCAAGTCAGCATGTGCAGAGCTTCGCTCACCTCTGCTCCTTGTTCTACTTCTACTTCGACTCCTGCTCCTGTCGCGGTCTCGATCCCGCAGCCTCTCCTTGCTCCAGCTTCTACTGCGACTCCTGCTGTAGCTCCGGCTCCGCCCCCTTCTTCTGTTGTAGCGGTCTCTATAGGACTCTCTTCGCGGGGGATTCCGGTCGTAGTCTCTCTTGCGAGAACGCTCCTCTTTCTTTCTTTCATCCCTGCTTCTAAATATTTTGGATTGTTATACAGAAATAAATTCTAGGCTCTAAACTGAAGAGGGACCTACAATTCACACCAAATATAAGAGTGTAACCATTTGTATCAGAATCAGTGAAAATATTTTTAAAATGAACACACACACTATTTTCAGTGCCAACTCTGGGCAAAAACAAACTTTGAACCAGCACCAGTTATCACCAACCACAGGCCATTTTAAAAGTTATATAGTTTGGGGCAGGGCTATTTTTCTACAAGAGAGGTGCTGGAACTCACCAGGAACACCTTCCTTGTTCGCTTGTAACGGCGAGGGTGGCCACCAGAGATGTGGCAGAACTAAGTCCTGGTGAGTTCCAGCTGAAAAAAGCCCTGGTTTGGGGGCTTCTTCAAGTATTGATACATCGCCCAGGACTGGTCTGAGGGCCAAAGCACAATGGCATCTTTCTGAGTGGTGTATCTTGAGTGAAACCACCGCACTCTGGAGTCCCTCTGCTGCCAGCACCCAGAACACTGGGGGTTGATGTAGCTTGTCCCCCCCCCCTCCACTTTTCAACATCCCGATGCACTACTATAATGTAATGTTTGGCTGGTGATACATTGTTACGTTGAAATGCGGTATTGCCCAGCCTTAACCTACATTCCTATTATGCCCTCACCATGAACTCCCCATGGACGCAGGAACATGCTATGCCATTTGAGTTTCTGAGCTCAAGGACGTGAAGCTCTGTTACTGTATATTAGAAGCAAACTGGAATACCATTAGCACAGTGCCAGTGTTAGAAACTGAGATAGGAAAGCTAGGAGCTTCATGACACCTTAAACCTAGGTCATCAATGGAATGTCTCAGTGCGCTGTTTTATAGCAGGAATACAAAACTGCAAATGAATCAACTGCAGCTAAAATATTATGCTCATTTTTCACAGGTCTCTTTGCCGGTCTTCAGAGAGTAGCTGGAAGTGGGGAGGCAGAAAAAAAGTCCTCCTTTCCTTCCATTCTGCAGTTTTAATCTGAAATCTCAGGTGCAGTACTGCGCCCAGAGCTCAGAAGTTGCTCATGCTAATGACTTTCCATGTCGCAAAATGCGCCTGTAACAACGCAAGTTTCGAGCTGCACAGAAGACACCCTCCTCCTCTCATTGGAAACACAGGAGCAGAGAAGAAAGTCTGCCCCGATGTAGACTCTCACAAGAGAAAACAAAGCAAACGAAAGGGGAGAGAATACTTCAAATAACCCAGCAATGTATTGTAAAGTGGCTTATATCTCCACTAGACCTTCATGAGCTCAGACATTCTAAGCAGTAGCCATGACAGGATTTGCTTCCATGAAAAATGGATGCATACTAATTCAAATGCAATAATCTGTGCATAGTTGGGTGCTTTCCTGCAGATGCAAGTGTTTTTCCCAATATATCATACGAAATGTATATTGACTTAAGACAATCACCATCCATTTAAGTGGGTGAAAAAAATACTGATGTTGCAGAGTTGTTGTAGGAAAATTCAGAGGTTGACAATTTTCTAATACAAAATTCACTAAGGTGCTCTTTAACTTCAAAACTGTCAGGTGGAAGGAGATAGCTATGTTTGAAAGCACACTCCCTTATGTATCTATAAAAACTTCATTAAAAACTACAAAATTTGGATTGTGCTCTGTATGTATTATGCATGGAGACTTGCTCATTTATACCTTTGCATCCTTACCATATAATTTGTTTCAAATTGCTGTGACAGCAAACAATGTAACTAATTCCACCTCCAAACATTTATACAGTACATGATAAAGGAAGGCAAAGCCAGTAAAAAAAAAAATGAGAACTTTATTAAATGACCTCTCCTGGTTTTTACTACATGAGACAGAATATATGATCACCTGGTTTCTCGATAGCGTGAACTTGACTGAGGGGGACTATGGTTTAGCCTTCTAGAAAACTTTTTCTCTCGCTCTTCCTCTTTAATGACCTTGATAAAGAAGGAAAATGAAAATCATACAAGAGTACAGCACCCAAAGAAACATCCAGCAACCAAACAAAATAGAACTATTTCAAAATCCTTCTCGAGAATTCTACTCCAACCTCAGCCCTCAGTACTGCACATCTTTGTAACAAAAAAGATTATTTGACATGAGAATTTGCAGTTTAGACGAGGCATCAGGCAAAAAATTCCACTTCTCCCATGCCTTTGGTTAATTAAACAATCAACTGCCTTTTAAACTGGGGGGTATTGCTTTTGTTTGTTACTATGGTATGCCCTTTTGTGTTCTTATATTGTAAATCGCTCTGTAACCTTGGATGAAGGGCAGTGTAGAAATTTAATAAACATAATAATAATGAGTAATACAATGAATAAGGGTTTTTAGACATATATGTGATAATCCACTCTTGCTCTGGGTTCTCCAAACAAATATTGCACCTGTAAATACTAGTCTCACACCCTCGATCCAATAGTAACACCCATAGCTTCATTCTCTAAGGTTCACTATCTCTGTCATATAGTTAAGAATCACCAAGTGAAGCTTATCCTCAACGATTACCTATCAAAGGTATTGAGCTTTAAGAAACTGGCATTTAAATGCATTGTAACTGAAAACAGATTAAATGTACAAACCCAAATTGCAAGATACGCATTGAGGATGCATGACTGATCCCTACCTCTTCCTTCTTTGTTTCTTTTTCTTGATGCTGAAAAAAGTCTGATTTCAGGCTTCCCGATGTCGGCTGCTCTGGTGGAGGTAGGTAGCTCTTTGTATTCACAGCATCAAAAAGTTTTTCTACGAATATCTGGGTCTCTAAAACAAGAGCCAAAGGTAGCACTTGACAAACAATTTCTATGGCTAGTATTACTCAGAATTCAATTAGCCATTTTGCATAGGTTGAGCAAATGGTCACTCTCCTGTTTGCTTGGGCGACATGACAACTGTAGGCAGTAGAGAAGACCAACAGCAACCCTTTCACCAACCCTTTCCCATCCCTGGCACAGTGCTATCCCTGACACCCATCCCTAGAGCTTTCAATCTTGAGAAAAGCAGCATCAGGCATTCATCTGCCTTCTCAACTGTTGGCACACTCTTTTCAGACAGTACAAGGGAAAAGAAGAGCAGTTCTGGAAAGCAGAGCACAGAGCAGAGAGTAGAGAAGTATATCTACTATGCACTTTGGAATGTTTTGTTCATCTGTTCTCTATAGGTTGCCTCTTGATATACCGTCACCAAACTTGGTAGAATAATGCCCAAGGTGGGGGCGGTAGTCTTCATCAATGTTTGGATGCCAGGAGCCATTCTGAATCAAGATGGTAGACTAAAACACAACTTTGGGTTGACTACATCCAATTTTTGGTGTGACAGATACAAACTCACAAATTGCACTACTCATTTAATAATCATAAAATGTTTGGGTTTCTAAAAATGCCTGGGGAGTGCCAAGTGCTCTGTAACTGAAGATTTATTATATTTATAGTCGTACCTCGGAAGTCAAATGCTTTGTGAGTCAAATGTTTGGGTCCCGAATGCCGCAAACCCAGAAGTGAGTGTTCCAGTTTGTGAATGTTCTTTGGAACCCGAACGTCCCTCCTGCAGCCAATCAGGAGCCCCAGCTTGGTTTCAGAATGTTTTGGAAGTCAATCGGAATTCCGGAACGGATTCCATTCGACTTCAGAGGTACGACTGCTTTTATTATACAGGTGAAACTCGAAAAATTAGAATATCGTGGAACGGTTCGTTTCTTTCAGTAATTCAACTTAAAAGGTGAACTAATATATGAGATAGACTCATGACATGCAAAGCGAGATATGTCAAGCCTTTGTTATACAGTAATTGTGATATTATGCCATACAGCTGATGAGAACCCCAAATTAACAATTTCAACTTTGGGGTTTTCATCAGCTGTATGCCATAATCATCACAATTACAAGCAAAGGCTTGACATATCTCACTTTGCATGTCATGAGTCTATCTCATATATTAAACTCCAATAGCTAATGAAAACAATTGCTTACATAAATGGACTTTTCCAAGATATTCTAATTTTTCAAGTTTCACCTGTATATCTAAGGCATCTACTATTTAATTTTTAGTATTTCTAATAATTAATTCTAGATGATTATCCAATAACCACTCAAAAGGATTCAGAGCTTCCCAGAGTAAAACATATTATGCATTTATTTGCTACAACAGCATTTGAGTATGTGTAATGTCTCTTAGATGTTATACACTATTTTCTTTCTATGACTCAACAAATCTGTTGGGTTGCATACTTTTTTGTTTTATTTAATGCAGAGCCATTCAGCCCAGGATGCAATAATAATCATATACAATTAATTCAAGATGGAGTCAGAATTCAGAATAAGTCAGTGATATATTTACAAGAGCTTACCCTTTTGAAGAAACACATCCAACTGATCAACACATAATGCCTTCAGTTCTTTCTCACTTTTATCCTTCTTTACCAAAGCAAGAACATACTTAGCTAGAGCTGATGGGTCTGCATCACATCTGCAAAAGGAGCAAAACAAGACTGCTGTCAGTTAATGAAGATACCCTAAAAAGTTAACTCGAGCTGGTGCAGTATGCCCAGGGTGTTCTGCATCTTTAAACTTTCATTTTGCATTGATGTATGTCATATAAAATGAATCAAGTGTCAACTTCTACTGAAAAAGCCAGTCTATGAGTTTCATTGCTGCACTGCATTTTGGACCACTGTTGTGCTCATGGCTGTTCCCATCCCTGAACAAGGGTTACCCAGCCTGCAGTGACAGGGTCAAAATGCGTAAGGTTGACCCAAAATGCTGGGCATTGTGTACCCTTCAGCCAGGCTTTCTGCAAAGTATTAAATCCCCTTTGATCCAATCTTTAAAATACAGGCACGACCATTTTAGGAGTGTCCAATTGATGTGTAATTGCCAACACTCGGGTGCTTTGGGATGCGGAATGGGGGCGGGGCAGAACAGGACTGGTTAATATATGTTCCGCCAACATGTACAGGGGGCAGGAACAGAAACCCCACGCAATATGGTCACCGCCTGTAACATTTTGCTAGTTAGTAAAGGAATTGTGGCCTCTGCTGTTCTTATTTTTTTTAAAGGTGGGTGAAGTTTCAATGGAATAGTTTTACCATTGTGATGTTCATTTTATCAATGATAATTATTGGGCTTCTAACCATTAGTTACTGTTCTGCAGACTATATGTAATTAGCTGATGAGGTATCACACAGAGAAAAAGAGAACCGGCTAATACTAAACATAAAAGCATTTCATGGTTAACCAAAAGTTGGCTCAAGGACAATCACATCATCACTTATTTCTTAACCATCCGTTGACAAGTGGGGTTAAATGCACCCCAATGGCACTGAAAAAACATTCATAAAACTTTTGGGTTCTTCCACAATTCCATGTTGTAAATAGTCCCCAATGATGAAAGGTTGTGGAATACTGTTATGTATTGATATCTGTATGTATTTGGTTTGTTATAATAAAGTTGTATTTTATAAAGCACTATGGTGAAGTATAAATTGCCATAGGTTGTTTCTGTGAGGGCTAAATTATGGAGGTTTTTATTTTTACAACTTTTGATGTCAATTCTGCCACTACTGTAGTAACTGAGAAACCATAAAAGCTGCACAAAAATCCAAGAAGTCAACATGATCCCAAGACATTCACTTCCTTTAACACCACCACAAATGGTATCAGGGCAAGGTCAATAATATTCCACACGTTTACCACCAAATTGCTTTACAGTTCCAGATAAAGGGGGATCTAGGCTTTTCCATATGCTCATAGTGTCATCTTCAAATTTACTTATCCAACTAGAGCGGGGGTCGGCAACCCGCGGCTCCGGAGCTGCATGCGGCTCTCTGACAGGTTTCCCGCAGCTCCGGCATGCCCCCTTTCAATAATTAAATGGTTATCAGCAGGGGGCAAAAACCGGCCCGCGCGCCAGGCGCTGCCAGCAACCCTATGGGAAGCTTTCCGGGCAGCTTTCCTGCACTCGAGGCGAGCCGCGCTGACGGGAGAAAGGCATTGCTGACCTTTTCATCTCTCTTCTCCCACCTCCTTCCGCGTCTTTTACCCCTCCCCCTTTCCGCGACCGCAGGCCTCCCTGCCTGCCCGTTTCCCCTTCCGGGCCAGCAACAGGAGCGCGCAGCGGAGGCGGCTTAGTTCTGAGGCGGACGCAGGCCCGCCCTCCCTCCCTCGCCTCAGCCGGTGGACCGGTTTGTGTCCCTTTTCTTCACCCGCCCCAATCTTTTTTTCCTTTCCTTTTCCCCTCGTCAGGCTGCGCCAAAGCAGCGCCCTGAGAAGTGCGTGCGCGTTCGCGCTTGCCGTGGAGGGAGGGGGCCCTTTGACTCTCGGCTTCCTCTCCTCTTCCTCCTCTCTTGCTCAACGGCCTCGCGCGAGCTCTGACAGGGGGTGGGTTGAGCCTGCGGCGTCCGGCCCTTTTTCGCCACCGCCATGTTGAAGCAGCTGCCCTCTCCTCAACCTGGCTCTCCGGCCTCGGCTCCCCCACCGCCCACCACGCCGACGCCGCCTCCCCTGGCCACCGCGGTAGCCGCTGCCGCCGCCTCGCGCAATGCCAACCTGACCCCCGCCAGCCCCAACGGCAGCCTCAGCCCCGGGGCTACGGGAGGAGCCAGAGCCGCGACGGTGGCACCCCGGTAGTGGAGGGGGAGGCCCTCCGGGAGGAATCGGCACAAGGGGCCAGAGCACAGGCAAAGGACCTCCGCAGTCTCCCGTTTTTGAGGGTGTCTATAACAATTCCCGAATGCTGCACTTCCTGACAGCAGTTGTGGGGTCCACATGTGATGTGAAGGTGAAAAATGGAAACACATTTGAGGGGATTTTTAAAACCTTGAGCTCCAAGTTCGAGCTTGCTGTGGATGCTGTGCACAGGATGGTACCTGACCAGGCAGTAGGGCCCAGGAGAGAGGATATTGTGGACACCATGGTTTTTAAACCTGCCGTTGTCATGTTGGTTCACTTCCACAATGTTGACTTCAACTATGCCACCAAAGATTACCCTTTTCTCCCTCTATCCCCCCTTTTTCTTTTCTCTTCCCCTTTTGTTTTTGTTTTCAAAAAAAGGAAAAAGAAGAAAAAGATTTCCCCCCTTTATTTTTATTTTTTAAACTACTACATATTTTTAATAGATATTCTCCCCACCCCACCCCCAATTTATATTTTTCCACCCCACTTTTCCATTCCCACCCCCATCTGTTTTCTACCCCGTCTCTTCCTTTCTCTCTTTCCCTTTGTGTCCCTCCCTCTCCCTTTCTAAACCAAATCCCCCCCTTTTTCTTTCTTTCTTAGTTCGCTTGCCAACCTATCTTAGAGGGGGAAGCCCTCTCTCCCACCCACCACACACCCCCAAAACAACTTTGAGCTGAACCCCCAAAAACGGGGGTAGATCACTGCTGAAAGTAGATCACAGTTTCTTGGGAGTTGGCCACCCCTGGTATAAGACATGTAACTAGAATAAAAAATTTAAAAAACCAAGCAAATAATTGTAATAACTACTGTAATAAAGCACTGCTATAATTATATATAATTTCCCTAAAATTTTGGTTTCATTCGCCTTTCCGTGCTGAAATGTCACAACCTGAACGACCATGGCTTGCCCCCCCCTAGTTTTGATCCTGGGTACGCCCCTGAGTCAATGCAAAAAAGTAAGAACTTATTCTTGTTGTTTTTACTAATTATACTTTGCATTGGCTCCTATACGTTATTTATTATTATTGCATTAAGGTAAGAAACAATATATGCAGCGTTATATTTGTTTTAAATGTTGCAATGGTTTTGCGGCTCCCAGTTGTTTTTTCCCCCTTTGGAAACAGGTCCAAGTGGCTCTTTTTGTCTTAAAGGTTGCAGACCCCTGAACTAGAGTATCCTTAAGGTGTAGGTGTGATACACGACTGGCACAGGGTTCAGTTGAAACTTTACTAACTTGTTTCATCATGGTGCATCTTTCTAAAGGAGACTAATTTCCGTCTCTCTGTGGAGGAGTGTGATATTCCATCTAAACAAGTAATGTTCTCTGACTGTCATGATCAAAGTAGCCTTAAAGAGATGGTTCAAAGAAACTGGGAACACCTGAAAGCATCAACGGTCTTTGCGAGACTGGATGTTCTTTTAAATTAAAAATTAACTTTACACTATTTTAAATATTCCTCATCCATCGTGTCCAAATGGTGTCTCAGGGACTGGTCAGGGGGTGCTGGTTGGCAGGAGCTGAGGCAGCCACGGAGCAAGCAAGCAAGCGGGTGAGGGAGCTCAGCCAGCCAGCCCACCAGGTCCTTACTGTTGGGAATGGACAGACAAGTGGGAGGCCGGGGAGGTAGGCAGGCAGGCACTGTGCTTGCTGGCCTTTCTTGTGCTTGCTGTGTGCAAGGCCTGCCTAGGAGCTGAATATCCGGTTCTGAAAGGGAGCCTTTCCACCATGCAGACCCAGCAGCACCCGCTGCTGCTACTACTGCCTCCCAAGGTGAGTAAGGCGCTGGCCTCGTTCACCTTTGGCCAGTCTCTGTTGGGCCACCAAGGCTGGGGGCATCCTCTTCCCAAGCCCCTGTGAGGCAGTGTGAGGAGGCACCTCTCTCTGGGGCAGGGTGGAAGCTCAGAGACCAGGGGTGGCAGTAGCGACTGCCTGGAGGACTCCCAAGGACAGGTAAGAGGAGGGAAGGTGTTTGGAAAAGGGTGAGAGGCTGCCAGTTCTGAGAGAAAGAGGTGATATAACTGGGCTCCTGAGCCCCACAGTGGTGCCGCAAAAAAATGGAGTTGGTCAAGGGAGCTGTAGACTCAAAAAGGTTGAAAACTTCTGCCTAAAGTTTCAAAGTTATCAGTGAAAGGTCCCCTACCAGTATTATATTAAAATTTCTAAGCATTTCAGGAGTTCATAAATCTACCTGCACAGTAAATGGCTACTGAATTAATGATTCATAGAATCACAGAATTGTAGAGCTGGAAGGGACCCCAAGGGTCATTTAGTCCAACCCCCAGCAATGCTGGACTCTCAACTAAATCATACATGACAGATGGCCAACCAACCTCTGCATAAAAACCTCCAAGGAACCATCTCTCATGGGAGTCTGTTCCACTGTTTTATCTTCTAGAAACCACCTCCTCTGTTGAATTTACATTGTTCTCTTCTGTGAGGAACAGCTTTACATACATTATCATTGCAATTGCTTTATCTGTTTTTATAATTTTGCATTTTATTGTTGTAACCCATCCTGGGACCTTACAATGAAGGGTGCATAGGAATTTTTTAAGATTAATTAAAAAAAAGTGGGCTTCTCAGAAGTTCAACAGTCTGACTCAAGCATGAAAATCATGTCAAGTAAAGAGGAAGGTAAGCCAACAATGGTGTTGGAATGATAACAAAAGACCTTGTACGGGCTGGCTGCCATGATGATGTCCCTTGTTGTGTGCCCTTTAAAACATTTACCATATGAAGCTTCCTGTGTCATGTTTCCACTGGATGCATCAAGTTCGCAAGCTTACATCTGTTTCAAATGTTTCAAAACCATGCTAGACAGCAACACACACTTGTTAAAAATCACTGTATTTTGTGGTTACTCAGCAAACCTTTCAAGGCTGGAGAGTTTATACAATTACACTGTACAAGATTTAAAACCTTTTAAAAAGAAGTCATGAAAAAATGGAAGTTTAGCTCTCCTGTAAATTACAAACATTCTTCCAGTTTTTATATAGTTCACAAACTCATTCAAGCTATTGACATATGTAATGAAACGGATCTAAGTTAAGGGATTTTCAGAAACCCATGGTGTTTTATGAGTTAATGGGCACCCCAGTTTGAGTGGCAGGTATCTCATGGGAGGCGGGACATTCCGCTCTTTAAAAGGAGGGAGCAGCCGTTAGAGAGGGAGGAGTGGTGACTGGAAGAAGGAGGGCGTGGGGCCAGGATAGTGGTGGGTAGGTTAGGATAGGTTAGGATACGTTGAAGATGTGTATATGATGCTGAAAGAAAGAGTTTACACTGTTATGAAACTAAGCTTATAAACCATTACTGAAACCGTTATGTTCTGAAAGAAATAAAGACTTCTTATTGTTGAGCTAAGAAAATATCGTTCGTTCATTTGGTCCAGCGAGTTATGTATGCTCATGAGGAGGTGAACTCAGGGAAAGGACAAAACTGACCTGCAGGGTGATAGTTTGTGTCTTGGAGTTCCCTCAGGAGGGGCTAGCGGGCGGAAACCCTGGTATTGCCACAGAGTTGCTAAGAGGGCTTAGCTAACTGATATAGTGAGGGATCTAATGAAAGAGAGACCCCGAACTGTAGGCAAAGAAGAGTTTAACCCCTGAAGCCCAGAGCAGAGGATATAACCGGCCACGGCCGCTGGACAGGAAAACTCCCGTTACTAAGAGATCCCCAGATTATAAATAAAAGGGAATTGACATAACAGACGGACCTCAGAGGGACAGGTGGGGTGGATTGAAATTTGACCCAGAACACCTGATTAGAAATTCACTTAGTAACAAGGGGAGAGTGTGAAGTGGAGGTTCGTCGCAACATACCATTTTTAACTGACTCGTTGACAAGAATCTTGCAGCCAATATGGCATAGCATCATAATTTGTTTAGCCATCTGAGCAAATTATTTCCAGAAATCAAGTTTCAGAAGCCAAATGAAAAATCTAAATGTATACCCCAGTTCTGAGCTACAAACTCTGCCCACTCAGCAACATTCAGTTGTACACACACTTTAACTTTGTATTCTTTTGGATAACATTATATAAAAGTGGTGCAAACAAATCCAACTACTAGTAGCTTACCTGCAACATCATTATTTCCCAAACATAATAGTTTTTAGTGCTGTTCCCTGGGAGCAAAATGCAGGTTATTTTTTTAAATGAATGGGTGCAATGCAACTTGCTCATACAGTAAACGATGAACTATGTATAAAGAATCCAAATGACATGAAAAATGTGAGAAAATCTAAGAAAACAGGAGACCAAAAACTTTTAGAATATAGGAAGAAAAAAAATCCTCTCAGGAAGTTAAAAAAAGAAAAGAAAAGAGGACTTTAAGTCCCAAAACAGGCAAGTGCAGAAATTCATTACAAAATAAAGTATGTCCATCATGCTGTATTTACTGGAATCTAATGCTCACCTTTTTTGGCCAAATGACTCTGCGAAAATTAAGGTGTGCCTTAGATTCTATGGCACATTTACATTCGCCAGCAAATACTTTTTTGGTTTCAAGGTTCTGAAATTTGAGGTGTGTATTAGATTCAATGGCGTATTAGACTTGAATAAATAAGTGATCTCCTTCAAGAAAAACATTTCTATTCCACATTGTGACGATTCAGTCAAGCCATTTTATCATTTATTCAGACAACGTAAATGGAATAGAAATTTCTCTGCCTGGGAAATGTATACAATGAATTTCAGTTTACTGTTTCAATAAATGTCTGCACTAAGCATCATTTTGAGGCTTTGCCTCCTTTTGGGGACTTGCAGGCCTCTTCCTTTTCCTGCCCAAAGATTTCTCCTACACACCGCTTATTTACTATAAAAGATGGGAAACAAAAGTAATAATAAAACCATGAACTACATTTAAACCATCTCCTTGATTGTATTCCCGTCATAATGAATTACAGCAACAAAATCCCAGGGCATTTAACAAGCAGAAGGAACATTTTCCATTTTAATGAGCCTATGCTTCTACAAAGTCTCTGTACAATACTAATGTTTAACCATGATTTCTCAAAATAACCCGAGTTAGATAATAGTAAACTTGTGCAAAAAGTATCATTCCAAGAGAACTTAAGTGCAATAGGTTGAATATCCTGAAAAAGCCAAATCAAACAAGTTCAAATGAGAAATAAATATGATTGAAAACTCCAGGGAGCACTGCAGTGAATCAACACGGCAACAACAATGACTGAAAGTGTTTGCCCAGTCTACACGGACAACACCTCCAGGGATGCTTTTAAACTGGGAGAGAAGTATATTAACAAGGAAAACAGGGAGAAAGACTGTTCAGAATAATAATCAAAACCTATTTTCACAATAACCATTCCATATTTACTGATTTTGTTCACAAGACTGCTGTCTTATGAGGCCACTCATCTTTTATCAGATAGATTCTCCATTAAGAAAATCTACCATAATTGAAGCGGCTTCGGTTGCCATATGAAAGAAAAGTTTATGCATGTTTCTTGGAGAGATTGATTGCAAAGATGTCTTCATGTTTGGTATCAAAAAGTTTAAAAAAGCAAAGGATTCCAAGTCAACGTTTTCCTTAGTCACTTATTTATCTGCAAAGAATAACCTGGTCCAGACATGCAGAACTATGAGATGGGAACGGGAATGGCAAAACAAACCATCTCACTTTAGACTGTGGAATGAATCACATTTTTTAAACCTCTCTGGTGTGGAAAAAAAAAGTGTGCCCATCAAGTGCAACAAGAACAAGGCTGAACTAGAATCTTTCTCCATGGTGTGCCACTATTACTTGCAAATGTAGCTATGCAATTTGCTACTCACTTAGGGCTGGTAATAATCGTTCCCAAAGATTACCTGAAAGTTGAAGGAGAACCTGCCCAAGGAGCTACTGCTGCACTATGCTACACTGCCCCAAGTAGGTAAATAGTGAAATGCTACAATGGTTGTATTTATTCCATCAACAATACCTAGATAAGACCTTTTGCTTGTTAAGAAGGCTAAACAGAGAACTAGAAGTGCATCAGCAGCAGTGCTGCGTTTCCCAGCTCCACAATAAACATAAAAGTACTATGCAATATAGGAAATGAGCATACACTTAGTCAAAGCAACAGTCCACCCAGCTCAGTACTGTATTATCCAGACCAGGGGTAGGCAACCTAAGGCCCGTGGGCCGGATGCAGCCCAATCACCTTCTCAATCTGGCCCGTGGACGGTCTGGGAATCAGTGTGTTTTTACACAAGTAGAATGTGTCATTTTATTTAAAATGCATCTCTGGGTTATTTGTGGGGCATAGGAATTCGTTCACATTTTTTTTCAAAATACAGTCTGGCCCACCACATGGTCTAAGGGAGGATGGACCAGCCCACAGATGAAAAAGGTTGCTGACCCCTGATCTAGACCCGTGATTCCATAACACTTGCCCCTCTATGAACCACTTGAAAATTACAGACTCTTGAAGGGCCACTTAATGATTCCCACCCCCACCCCAGCCGCCTATTGTAGCTATTGTAATGCACTATGTGAAATGATGTGTGATTTCTATTTGCTTCTTTTATTTCTTATCCAACACTGATTACAAGTTGAAGTCCAAAATAAATAAAAAAAATCCTTCCAGTAGCAGCATAGAGACCAACTAAGTTTGTTATTGGTATGAGCTTTTGTGTGCATGCACACATCGAAAGCTCATGCCAATAACAAACTTAGTTGGTCTCTAAGGTGCTACTGGAAGGGAGGGGGAATTATTTTTTTTCGACTACGGCAGACCAACATGGCTACCTGCCTGTAAAAAGAATTCACAGGCACACTGTGGAACAGCAGAATGATGTTTGTGGCCCAGAGTTTGCGAACCCCTGGTCTAGATTGACAGTGGCTCTCCATGGTTTCTAGCAAGAATCTCTCTTAGCCCTACCTGGAGTTGCCAGGGATTGAACCTCCATGCAAAGAAAATGCTCTACTTCTGAACTGCAGCCCTTCCCATTTTATGAAGTGGCTACATATGTTCTCTTTCTTCTGTTCTTAAGGCAGAGAGCGACCACAATGCGGTGCCGCTTTTCCAAATAAGATGTAGTGGATGAACAACCACTCCTGAAACCTAACTGCAAAACTGCACAAAAGTATACATATCTGACCAAGGATTGCAAGATTTCCCTTTTTTTGCACATACACACATGAATGTTTCCACACACAGCACACTTCACTGGGCACAATAGTTAAAAAACCGTCTTGCATTTTCAGTATTTATTTGGCACCCAAAATCACACCTTAAAAATCTAACTGGTCATCTGCTCCTTCCAGGACTTTTGTGTTAAAACAAGGCTCCTATTGCTTTTCCATCTAGGGCTCACTATCCCCACCAAACAAATCAGCTCTTGCAAAGAATGTAGCAATTTCTGTCCAAGGTCCTACTTTTGCATTTGACACAAGAATCCCTGGGGTGACCAAAAACTGGGCAAACTGAGAACCAATGATATCTCTTCACACCATTTCTTATCATATAAGAAATAAAACATTTCTTATCATGTTGGTTATGGAGGCTTAATCTGCACAGAGCATGAGATTGTTAATCTCAGAGTTGTGGGTTCGAGCCCCATATTGGGCAAAAGAGTCCTGCATTGCAGAGGACTGGAATAAAAGACCCTTGGAGTGGTACCTTCCAACTCTACAATTTTATAATCCCAAAATGTAGTTACAAACCCAGAAATCAACCTACAGTGTTCAACTTCTAAGATAATGGAAAGGAGTATCACAGCCATTAAATTTTCTTACTGTGTTTTGTCCATTCTGCTTTTATGCAGTAAGTTATATTAAAATGTTTTGTTATGTTAAAATAATTACTGATTCTTCATTCCAGGAGTATTTCCACTGTACCAACACCCTGCTTTGCCACAAATCACAATTCCTACATGTTTTTCTACATATCGGCTGCACAATGCAAACTCTCTGAATTGGTGTGTATCTGAAGAAGTGTGCATGCACACGAAAGCTCATACTAATAACAAACTTAGTTGGTCTCTAAGGTGCTACTGGAAGGAATTTTTTTTTTATTTTGTTTCCTCTGAATTGGTGGCAGCCCAGAAATAGCTGGCAAGAATAAACATCCATTAAAAACACGCTGCACACTCAAACTTTGGTGTCAACAATTCAATTCAAAGCTCCAAAGAGTGAAGCAACGATTCAATTTAATACATTGTTAGACAAGAGTCTCAAAGAGGCAGGAACGGCAGCTGACATTTTGAAAATTTCTTGCAACTGAACTTTTACTTTTAATTTTAACCTTTAATTCCTTGCACACAAGGAACTGTGAAGCATACGACTTTATGACAGAAGTGCAAAAAGCATTTGTAAATTAAGTGTGCTTTCTCATAAGGAAACTAGCACAATTTGTACGTCATCCAATATGATGGCAGTATAATTCTATACAGCATCAGTTATTTACACACTATAAAGTCTGAAACATACATATTTAAGAGTCAGGTGTACCAGATCAAGGAGTATGCATACATAACCCATAGGTGCAGATCAGTTAAGCACAACAAACTTTCAAGACAAATACAGCAAAGGAAAGGTCAAGTCACCCATCCTCTTGCTCAGCAGCGCCCTTCCACAAACTTTGAGGCAGTAATACCTATGTGGGCTAATTTCCAACTTGTGTTTCGAGTTGCACCACTACAGACTGGAGGTATAGGGGCTGTCATGAGTTGAAAGCACCTCCATACACAATGTTCCCCCCTCCCCCACACCACCAAAAAAGAAACACACATTCACAGAGTGAACTAGATCAGTGGCTCCCAATTAGCTAATTACTGAAGAACCCGTATTTTTCAAAATCCAAGGAAAAATTTGATAACTCTACAGTAGCTACCTCTGCAAAGCAAGTCCCTAATAAGCAAATTATTTTAGGTATGCTAAAAAACAAGACAATAAAATTTGTGATATTACCATGCAAAAATGGCAAAAAATTTGTTGAGGGAGAGGCAAGGGATGGAGTTGCAGACCCCCTGGGTGCATTCTGTGGACCCCCAGGGGTCCCCGGACCCCTAATCAGGAACAGTGTTCAAAACTTTTTATGATTCAATAATCATAAGGTGATGATTGTTTTCTTGCTAACCTTTAAGGCTGGGTAGTGCATTGCCATAGCTTTGAATATAACACGTGTGCTACTTTGAAATTGCCTACACCCAGCATTCGAAACTCCCATTATTTGAGGCGTGCTTTGCAACAAGGAATTTCATTAGCGAGAGCTGTTTCTGAGCTCTGGGCGCAGTACGGCACCTGAGATTTCTGCTTAAAACTGCAGTGTGGAAGGAAAGGAGGACCTTTTTCTGCCTCCCCACTTCCAGCTGCTCTCCGAACACTGGAGATGAGGCCCTCTTAAGAATATTAAGAAGGACCAGACCATGTGCAAAAGGAACATAACATTTTAGCTGCTGTTCATTCATTTTCAGCTTTGTATTCTTGCTAAGACAATAAAAAAGCACGCCGTGGAGCCCATAACCTAGGTTTAAGGTGCCATGGAGCTCCTAGCATTCCCAACTCGGTTCCTAACACTGGCATTCCAGTTTGCTTCTGAGGTACAGAGCTTCACGTCTGGAAGCTGTTCAGATACTCAAATGGCATAGCGTGTTCATGGTTGGGGAGGGGGGGGAGGACAGGCGTATGTTAGGGCTAGGCGACCCCGCTTTTCAACACCCCCAGCCAAACCTTGCAACGTTGTCACGCGTCGCGATTGGAAACCACTGAACTAGATGCAAGGGAGGAGGAAGAAGTCAGGTTTCTGCACACCAGACACCCCACCCCCACCCCAGTGACACTATGGGTCCATTTTTGCAATCCCCGCTTGCAGAGGCTCCGCGGGGCAACGTACCTCCAGGCTGGCTGGTGCGTATTTATGCACCTCCCGCACACGCATATGCAGAATGAAGGCGCCCTGAATACACGTGTGCGCGCGCGTTCAGACGTTCCCCAGGGCGGCGAGGAGGAGGGTGTCCCCCCCCCCAGCGCCGCCTGGACACAGCTACTACTCACATGGGCTCCAAGGTCTTGCTGAGCCACGATTTCAGCGCCTCGAAGTTTTCTATGATCATTCTCGCCACCATCCAGAGCCGGCCCGAGCCCCGCCTCCTCAGGCAGCGGTGACGAGGGCTTGGCGGCGAGGGCCCCGGGCTGAGAGAGAGGCCCGAGCCAAAGAAAGGGGCAACGGCAGGCAGCCAGGCAGCCTCCCCGGCCCTGACTCTGACTCCGGAATGCTTATGCGGACGCGGCCCCAGCTAAAGCCTCTCTCCTTTCTTTCTATTCCCCCCCCCCTTTTCCCGCCCCTTCCCTTCCTTTCCTCGTCTTCTTTCGCGCAAGGAACAACTAAGATGGCGGCTGGGAAGCGTCGCGAGGCTTGCGGAGACCTCGCGAGGGGGCGAAACGCGCGAGGAAAGCGGGAGGCGGAAGAGGGAGCTATAGCGCAGGCGCGGGGCGGGGCGGCGCGTCACTAGCAGGAGGAGGCTGCGCGCGCATCCCCTGTTGGTTACAAGGGCCGGGATCTCCTTCAAAAGCAAGGGGGCGTGGCCGGTCGGACGGTATGGAGTTATATGCAATAGGAGATAAGTAATTAAACAACCTTCAGAAGACATCCGAAGGCAGCCCTGTATAGGGAAATTTTTTAGTGCTTTACTTTTATTATGTTATTTTATATGTTGAAAGCTGCCCACAGTGGCTGCAGCAACCCAGCTGCAAATAAAACGTTTTAAATATGTCATAAAGTGCAATATACAAATGTGACGCTAGATGGCGACAGTGAGCTCTGCAAAATTAAATGTCTTTTTCAAAACTTTTTTTTTTAAGCGTTTTCACAGCGTTTTTTTTTATATGTGTGTAGATTTCACCCCAGTCTTGGGAGGGCGGGGAATAAATAATAAAATTATTATTATTATTATTATTATTATTATTATTATTATTGAATAAGATGTCCCTATTTTCATTGGAGAAATGTTGGAGGGTTTGGAATTTCCACCCTCTATATCAATGCTTGTGTGCCTGGAATCAAGAGATCCAGTCCAACCGCCTGCCAAGCAGGAATGAGCCCATTCTGCCACAATGTGCTTGCCTTTCCATGTTCTGCAAGATTCCCCTGCATCTGGCATATGACTAAGCTGCGCCTTTGGAACTTGTCCTGATGCCTTGTGCTTCTTTTCTCCTTTAGCTCACCCCAGTTACTTGGCAGTACGTGCTGTACTGCCAAACCCTGCAGGAATCACTTTCAGGATGCACATCATTGGATTGTTAGGAGCACAATCTTTTCAGTGCTCATCTATGCTTCTTTATTGTTAATTTAAAAAAAGGTAAAGGTAAAGAACCCCGGACGGTTAAGTCCAGTCTAAGGTGACTATGGAGTTGCGGCACTCATTTTGCTTTCAGGCTGAAGGAGCTTGCGTTTGCCCACAGACAGCTTTCCGGGTCATGTGGCCAGCATGACTAAACCGCTTCTGTGCAACTGAACACTGTGACAGAAACTAGAGCGCATGGAAACGCTGTTTACCTTCCCACCACAGTGGTAGCTATTTTTCTACTTGCACTGGCATGCTTTTGAACTGCTAGGTAGGCAAGAGCTGGGACAGAGCAACGGGAGCTCACCCCGTTGTGTGGATTCGAACCGCCGACCTTCTGATCGGCAAGCCTAAGAGGCTCAGTGGTTTAGACCACAGCGCCACCCGCTTAAATATCGACTGCTTAAATAATACCCAAACCAACCTTTAAGTGGTTTACAAAATATAAAAGCCAGATACGCAAAGCAAATTGAAATCCATGGTAAAACAGTACCATAAAAACAATGCAATGTTAAAGGGTCAGGAGATCAGAAACACGCTTGCATAAATCATGGGTGCACTGGAAATTGCCATTGACCATTAACCCAGTGTTTTTCAACCTTTTTTGGGCAAAGGCACACTTGTTTCATGAAAAAAATCACGAGGCACACCACCATTAGAAAATGTTAAAAAAATTAACTCTGTGCCTATATTGACTATATATAAAGTAATTTTCCCACGGCACACCAGGCAACATCTCGCGGCACACTAGTGTGCCGCGGAACAGTGGTTGAAAAACACTGCATTAACCTATCTAGCTTTTATCTCTGCTAACAGGCCACAGATCTTCAGGGTTTCAGTGATGGGTGTCTTCCAGCCTTTCCTGGAGATTAGCGAATTTTGTGTCCTGGTACACAATGGGGTTAGCTAAGTGTGTAATTAGTAAACATACACAGAACGGCACCTTTAAAATGTACATGTATTTCTAATATAGGCCAACCACCCTTGCTGTGTTCACTCTGAAGTATTTTAAATGGTGTGGCTTTCAATGGGAACCGTTTCTGAGCGAGTAGCATACTTAGGACTGCAACAAATGCATCATTCTCAGTTCATGTTCTCGTGCAAATACTTTTTTTTTTAAAAAAAAGTAGAATTTAATTTGGAGGAAGCACGGCTCACAACAACTCAAATGCATGATGATTTCAGCTCCGTGCAACTGAGTGGATTGCAAATCTGAATGGTATATTATGTATCAGATCGGCTGGGAGATGACCTGTGCTTTTCGGAGACCAGAGATTTCTAGCGCAATCCTAGGCATGTACTGTACAATGGGACTTGCTCCCAGAGAAGTGTAGGCGCAAACAGCGGGCAGCTATCGTAAGGACACATCTCAGCATCATTGTTGGCCCTTAAAACAGACTCCGGGGCTAAAATGAAGCTTGGATGCATGTAGAAAAAGGCAGTGAAGTTGTAGCTAATTTGCACATGTCGCAGATTAGTTCAGAGCTTTCCAAATGGTGCATTGCAACACATAAGTGTGTCGGCTGCAGTCTGTAGGTGTGTCGCACGAATGCTCCTTCCGGGGCTGGAAAGGGGTTAGTTTCAGGGGCGTAGCGAGGGGGGCGGGGGGCGTACCACCCTGGGCAGCACCCTGGGGTGGGGGTGACACTTTCAGGTGGGAGGCACCGCCCCCCGCGATCAGCGGCGCCGCGCTTGCTGGCTTAGCCAGCCGCTGGCGCCTGCTTTTCTTTTTTTCCTCCCCGCTGCTGGGGCGGAGCTGCCGGGGTGGCCAGTGAGGAGGAGGGGTGACACCCCATCCTCGCTGGCCCGCCCCACCCCTCGCGCCTGTGGGCAGCTCTGCCCGGCAGCGGGGAGAGAAGCCCTTTTTAAAAAAGAAAAGCCAAGGCAAGCAGGCTGCTTGCCTTTGCTTTGCTTTTTTTTTAAAGGACTTTTTTCCCACTGCCAAGGCGTCATGATGCCCCGTCCCCAGGGGTGCCTCCGGTCGCTGCCCCGGGTACCGAGGAGTCTTCCTACACCCCTGGTTAGTTTAACCTCTGGTTTGCTAGTGAATCACCGCGTTGCAAAATGATGCATGTCTAAAAAAGCATGTCAGCAACAGGAAAAGTTTGCAAAGCTCTTACTATATCAAAAAGTCAGCACTGAGTCGCTAAAGTGGATTGGAAACTCTATTCATAAATATTCACTGGGGAAACAGCTATTTTGACATATTTTGCCTACCCTAACAGTGAATATAGCAGGCTGTGGGGAGTGTATTAAAGTGTATCTCGCCTCCATTAAGTGGGTTTGAATATAGTCATATAGAATAACAAACTGTATTAGTGATGTACAGTACAGTTACATCAAGAAGAATTAACTTCACGATTTAGCTGGACTCGGGGCTGGAGGAACAGCAGCACTTGTAACTCTCCATGCTTCATGATAGAACATGTTCATGCTGGATGTAGTATTGTACAACCTTAGCTGGATTTCTGTTCACGTTTTATGAGATATATGTGGCCAATCATATGTAAAGCATCCTGAGAATGCTAGTCTTGTCTGATGATTCAATAAATCTTGGGTATGAAGGCCCACGACTGTATGGCATATATGCAATTTGTGGCTGCTTTTTTAAAACGAAAGAAAAGGACCATTTTGAGGATAGAAGTTTTCAGGCTTCTTTACCATTCCCCATTGGTCTATTTATGTGTTCCAAGTGCCTCCAAGCAGCTAACTCCTTCCATGTTTATTGGGAGTATCAATTATGGTCATCAGGATAATAAATATTATAAATAGTTTTGTCGTCCTCCTGAACACAGCAGAAATAGAAACGAATTCCGTCATGTGACTACAACAGTCAAACGTGAAGCCATTCAAATCCCGTAGTGTGACAAAGCCCTCTGAGGGTTTAAGCCAGAAAATGCTACATACCGCGAATGGACCTGAACTGAGGGTCTCGGGCTGAAATTCTCCATGTTCCTGGAACGCATCAATATCCTTAGCAACACGGAGACTCTTGGCTGTTAAACAATTGTTTGTAGAATGGAATGACCGTGCATGGAACTTGGTGACATCGGGTTGGGCCTGTCAAGCCCATGGCTGTCGTGCGAAAAATGAGATTTGACACTACAGTCTGTGGGCCTGATTTTGTGTGCCCATGAAGTATGGAAATTGACACAAGGGGAATTTCACCATCTGGCATAGGAAACAGGCAGAATGGATCTCAGGTACTGCATCTTCCTTGATTTGAATAGATTTTATTTTTTTTACAGAGGAGGAGAATAGTGCTCCCCGCCCCCGGAGTAAAAACAGCAGGCGTCCGGGAAAAACACTGCAATTTAAGAATATCAATGTGTTATACATATACAAGGAGTTAGAAAGCAGTTGTCTTTTTGTAAGGTGGGAATGGGGGGGGGGAAATGAACGAGAAAATCCAAATGGAAATCTCAATATTTCAGGTTCAAGACTGGAGGGGAAATGGTTAATTCCAAATATTGGAATGTTGATATTGGCATTCTGGGTAGTTTTTGGGGTGGAGTGGGGGAGGGAGGACCGTTGGAAATCCTGTTCCTAGAAAATGGACCTCCACAGCAATGTTCATATACTTACACAAAATAAGAATGTACACGTTTGAACATTTCTAACTTTTAAAAATGCTTCAGTTTGACAAATTTCACCTCCGTTTCTTGTTGCGACTTAGTTGGCAAAAGGAAACTCGACAATGTAGGCCTACTGTCTTCTATGCTTGCTTCATGAGGACTAGCGTCTTAGTTGGGTGCTACCTCCATGGTTGGAGGCAGTATGGCATACCACAGGCATCTGTTTGGCCACTTTGAGAAGAGGATGCTGGGCTTTTGGTCCGATCCGCTGGGCTCATCTCTGTGTTCTTATGCTCCCTGTCCCCCGCCTGTTTCCTTGGTTGTGACACCATAGCTCTCGAAGTGGCAAGGACACTGCCACCACAATCCTGCGCGTGTCCTTTCAGAAGTCCCGGGTAAATGCTTGGATTGGAGTTACGAATCGGCAGAGCCTCAATCCAAATCTTGCCCCTTCCATGAACTCACTAGGTGGCTTTAGGCAAGGGACGGCTTTGCCTCAGTTCTCCGTCAGTATAATGGGCAAAATAATACAGGCACCTGGCTCCGCCTAACTTTTTTTGGGAGGCGGGGAGTGGCGAACATGACACGTCACACGCTCCAAGGAGACCGCGAGGCCCATCATGGCAGCGGGGAGGTACGCTGCAAAGTTAATTTTCAATATGATGGAAAGGGGAGTGTTTTCTTGCCACTTAGCCTTGTTTGAATAAGTGGAGTGCTTCCTGAGTATAGTTTCAGCCAGGGTGGACTTTGGTTTTTCAGCGGCTCCCTGTGCGAGCCCAAAATTTGGTGCCCCCTCCTCGCCTCTCTCTCTGTTCTGCGCATGCACGATGTCCTAGCTGCAGCACCCCTCTTGGCTCAGCACCTGGCGTGCAGAAACCGGTCACACTGCCCTAAATCTGACTCTGTTTCAATACCATATTCATTAGTTATTAACACCTTGGCAGCCCTTTCTCTCTCTCTCTCTAATTCTTATTTATGATTTTCAATTTTATACATTTCAATAATGTTAGGACGTTCAGTGGTTGCTTGTGAGTAACTCGCCAGGACTCCGAACTTCTAAAAACTAAGTTCTTTATTGTGAAAGCTATGTACAGTGCAGCAAAACATCAAACGTCCATCTCAATCCTCCGCAGAGTCCCGGAATGAAGTCTTCCGGTTCTTTGTCCAGCAAAACAGCCGCGGGATTCTAAACCCCCGCCTCCCTCTCCCACGTCCTTCCTGCATCCGACCTCGGACCGTGGGAACTTGACCCCGCTCCCCACTTTCCCTATGGTGCTGAGGCTCTCTGACCCCTTCCAAGCCCCTGCACCACCTTCCTGGCTCCACCTCCCCTTCCCCGCTTGAGGAATGGTCGCTTCCGGCTGAGAAGGGGGAGGAGGAGCTCGTGAACAGCGGACATGGATCCCTGTATGCTAAACTCTCCCGCGACGCCGGCAGTCGTGGGGAGGGAGTTTTCCTGACAAATAATTTTACAGTCATTTTGAAATTTTGAAACACAACTTCCTTCCCCCTCTTTCTGCGGTTCATTAAATAAAAATTAATATATTTTCTGCATATTCCAAATTAACTTAATCATTTATTCATCTACTTTAAATGTTATAAAACTGCAGGTTATTACAATAATCCTGCTAATGTTCTTCTCTGTTTACAGTTTGTTTGTAAATATTCAATAAAACCATTTCCATTCTTTTATTAAAATTTGTTATCTTGATTTTTCCCCCCCGGTAAACTTTGCCATTTCTGCGCATTCCATAAGTTTTTGTATCCATTCTAATTTTGTCGGGATTTCTTCTTCTTTCTCGGCAGCCCTTTCAAACAAAGTAGTTATAAAGGTGCCTTTTCCTTACAGTTTGTGTGTATGTGTGCACGCATAGAGTGAGGGTTTGAATGTCAGTGACCGTGAATGACAAAACAATTGCTGTATCCAATGAAATCTCATCCCTTCCATCTCTTTGGCAGGGTTGGGGGAAAACCCATAACAGATCTGCAGGAGGCATGTGGGGGCAGAGGAAGTATAATTGCACAGGTAGAACTCCTTGTGCCAATGGGATGGCATTGTTGGAGTCAACCTAATGCCTAGTGGAGTTGTTATTACCGGGAGTTGGGCATAAATTTTGCTCTATATAAACAGGGATGCAGGTGGCACTGTGGTCCAAACCACCGAGCCTCTTGGGCTTGCCGATCAGAAGGTCGGCGGTTCAAATCCCTGTGACGGAGTGAGCTCCCGTTGCTCTGTCCCAGCTTCTGCCAACCTAGCCGTTCGAAAGCATGCCAGTGCGTGCAGATAAATAGGTACTGCTGCGGTGGGAAGGCAAGCGGTGTTTCCGTGTGCTCTGGCTTACGTTATGGTGTTCTACTGCGCAGAAGCGGCTTAGTCATGCTGGTCACATGACCCGGAAAGCTGTCTGCGGACAAATGCCGGCTCTCTCAGCCTGAAAGTGGAGATGAGCGCTGCACCCCATAGTCAAATTTTACTGGACTTAACCACCCAGGGGTCTTTTACCTATATAAACAGTTGCTTTTAGAGCCAACCATTTTGTATGACATGGATCCTCTAGAGCAGGGGTCAGCAAACTTTTTCAGCAGGGGGCCGGTCCACCTGTCCCTCAGACCTTGTGAGGGGCTGGACTATATTTTTTTGGGGGGGGGGGAATGAACGAATTCCTATGCCCCACAAATAACCCAGAGATGCATTTTAAATAAAAGGACACATTCTACTCATGTAAAAACATGCTGATTCCCGGACCGTCCACAGGCCGGATTGAGAAGGCGATTGGGCCGCATCTGGCCCCCAGGCCTTAGTTTGGGGACCCCTGCCCTAGAGAGAACAGGAACGGGGAACTTGTGACCCTCCAGGTATTGTTAGACAACAGTTCCCATCATCCCTGATGGCAGGGGCGGATAGGAATTGGGAGTCCAAAATCTGCAGTTCTGCAGGTTCCTCATCTCTGCTCTAGAAAGAGAAGTGTTCTCCAGGTGGCCTTTTTATGGAGCATTCATTCTGATTTGCTTGCACAAAACTTAAATGGGTGGCTAGAGGAGTTCTGGGCTCTGCTGAGCATTTGCCCTGACTTGTTTGCGGTGAAGTTAAGCGGTAGTGAGATTTTTCATCCTGATGTGCTTACACAGTAGTTAAACACTGCGCTTTTCTTCTAGGGAAAAAAAAATGGGTGCTGGTACTGCTTACCCTTGAGTACCTCCAGAAAAAAGTACCGGTTATACATCTTCCTGTTAATTGGCTATTTGTGCCACATTTCAAAGTGCATTTCCTCATTCCTTTTCTAACCCCAAAGTGGCGTCTTTCTTTTCCTTTACAAGTGGATTTGTTGGGCCAGAACAGTACAGCATTTTAGTTCTCTATAATTGCACAAACCTGAGTTTCTGGTAAGCCATTGATTCCCTCCTGTAAAACAACTGGCAGTCTGTCAGCAACCAGAGTTTATTCTACCAGTACAGTATTTAGTGGTACTTCTTCTGTGGTCCCGCCAGAGGGAGCTCAAACATTGTTTCTTCTTCTGCTTAAGTGCCTGCCCTATATGTTTGCTTTAGCTATTCCCATATTTCTCCCATAATGATACACAGCTCAGAGGTATGCAAGAAAGGGAAACTCTTCCCGATCTTTTTAAAAAATCTAAATCTTTCCAAATGTGTACGAGATACAACAACCTTAACAAATACAGATGTTTCTCTTTTTTTAAAAAAAGCATTTCTTTTTTGCCATATAATTTTTTATTAATTTTATAACAATACACTATTAAAATCCATCACATTATTTTCCAAATCTTAACATTTTGACCATTTATGGCCTTGACTTCCATCAAACCCTACATATGACATCCTAACATTCATCTCTAGCATCTATATTTCACAAATCAATCACTGCTTAAATTCTCATACTTAAACTTCTCACTAAAAATTCATATTACAATGACATTCCTTTTATTTAAACTTCAAAGCTTCTCGCAGTCCTACTAACGTATTCAATTCATCAAAGATTGCTAATCAAAGATTGGACTAAATTTACAGAATATCTGAAAGACAATTGCACACAACTGAATATGTTTAAAAAACGCATTTCTAATACAGACAGAAAACCTACTCTGCGGCAGGGAAATCAGTATGGCTTCTTTTCTTTTTTTAATAAATAAATAAAACTGCAAACAATTTTATGAAGGACTTCCTTTTAACAGACGAATGTACTGTACACAGTTCATTCAGATTCTCTCAGGAATCTTTCAGGCAGGACAAGTTCTGTAATCTTAGAAGTGTTTGTTGTGGTGGTAGTTGTGCAGAAACAGAGCGCAAGACACCAGTATTTAGATATAATTGTGATGTTTCCTTCCCACGTCCTTCCCTCCTATATGTTTCTTTTGTCCTTTTTTTTAAGTTACAGCAGTTCACTGTACTCCACAAGGGTCAACTTTCTTGCACCCCCAAAGTTTTATATTCAGCATTTGCTTCCCTCGGGTAGAATCTCTCGATCATTGTGAAATAAGAAACATACTCGTGATAGATGGTTCTCCTTTTAAGTGGCTCAAATCATCTCAAAATGTTTGCGCATGAGTTTAAAGAGAAAGATCTTGTACTGCTAATGCTTGTAGCCATGGTCTACAGAACTGGACTTTAGTAAGTTTGAAATGATTTGGGCTATTGGCGTGGTTTGGGTTTTGTTTTATTTTGTTTAGCAATCGCCCAGATCCACTTGAGGTACTCAAAGGCAAAACTTTTGAATAATATAAAGACAGACATGGTACACGGGGTAAAATGGCACTCATTCATGAATGTCGTTCATCAGAGCCGACAACTGGAAAGTTTGCTGTATTGTAAATCTGAAATCAGAACTCCTGCCCTAGGGTGGACTAATATGCAGTTCAGATAAATATAGAAATTGCCACCTGACTGAAGGGTTCTGCAAGGAGATGATATTGGCTATAAATACACCAGGATGCATGCAGATTAGAATAATCTTGCAGAGAAAACAAAATAAAAAATTCTTTCCAGTAGCACCTTAGAGACCAACTAAGATTGTTCTTGGTATGAGCGTTCGTGTGCATGCACAATTCTTCAGAATGCACACAAAAGCTCATACCAAGAACAAACTTAGTTGGTCTCTAAGGTGCTACTGGAAAGAATTTTTTATTTTGTTTTGACTATGGCAGACCAACACGGCTACCCACCTGTAACTTGCAGAGAAAGATGCACTTCAGTTCACTCAGCATTGTGAGGTCAAATTGTCACAAACGTTACAAGTAAGTAACAAAGCCTATTTAAGTAGCTACTTTGTGGAATTCCATTCAAGATGCAATTTCATTGCTAACTGAAAATGGCAATGCATGCAGAATACAAATAAACTTACAAAAGTTACTGTTTTGCAAAATGTGAACCGTACAAATAAGCTTACCAAAGTTACTAGTTTGCATTGTTTATCTATATATGCCCGTTTAATCCATTTGGGGCACATTTACAATCTTAACCAAAACGGGTAAGGAGGGAAATCTGTTCCCTACATTTACAGTACGATCCCCTTCCAATTTACTGATGGAAACTTCACATTTTACTATACTGGTGTTAAACCAGCGTTTCCTTTAGTGAACACAAAACATACATGCATGATCATCATACCTGTGGACATCTTCCCCCCCACATTTTATTTAAAGTTTTCAATTTCACAACAAATACATATTTATTAAAGTAATCTCATTATCCTCCACTTCCCTTCCCCACCTTCCGTGGCTCATTGAAGTTTCCCTTATTTGACTGCATATCCAAAATGCCCCTTTACCATTTTATATTCACCCTCGGCCTTATTTTGTTTCTCTGCTCTGATTATTCTAGTCCCGCTAGCATTTTAAGGTGTTTACAATAATTCTTCATATATTCGACAAATTTCTCCCATTCTTTCTTAAACATCTCCTTCTCTTGGTCTCGAATTCTGCTTATTAAATCAGACTTTTCAGCATATTCCCAGAGTTTCATCTGCCATTCCTCTTTTGTTGGAGTTACTCCTTCCTTCCATTTCTGGGCATATAACATCCATGCCGCTATCATAGGTAAGGGACCCCTGACCATTAGGTCCAGTCGTGTCCGACTCTGGGGTTGCAGCACTCATCTCGTGTTACTGGCCGAGGGAGCCGGTGTACAGCTTCTGGGTCATGTGGCCAGCATGACTAAGCTGCTTCTGGCGAACCAGAGCAGCGCACGGAAACGCCGTTTACCTTCCCGCCGGAGCGGTACCTATTTATCTACTTGCACTTTGACGTGCTTTCGAACTGCTAGGTTGGCAGGAGCTGGGACCGAGCAACGGGAGCTCACCCCGTTGCAGGGATTCGAACCGCCGACCTTCTGATCAGCAAGCCCTAGGCTCTGTGGTTTAACCCACAGTGCCACCTGCGTCCCGCCGCTATCATAGCATACACAAATAAGTTCTTTTGATGTTTTGGAATCTCCTCCCCTATTGTTCCTTTAAAGGGGGCTTCTGGCTTCTTCTTAAAAGATACCTTCAGCAATTTTTTTTCCCCATTTCATTATATATCATTTCCCAGAAGTCCTTTACTAATTTGCAAGTTCACCGCATATGACACAAAGTTCCTCCTTTTTCTTTACATTTCCAACAAATACCTGTGGACATCATTTTTAAACATCAGTTTACATGGTTTTTGGAATCTTGGCAAATTACGATTTCCTTAGCATGTGTACATGGGTGTACTGTTTAAACACGCTCATACATGTATGTACGAAACCAAGGCCTTATGTGCCAGCTGAATTAAACACCAGTGTTTCCCTAAGCATTTGTCAAATGGATGGATCCACCTTAAGATGGTAGTTTCATGGCACTATGACTGATTAACATATCTGCTTTTTGTACCTACATATTAAATGAAACTTTTCCAGCACATTACCTGATGCTGCTGTGACATCCTGTATCTTTGTACTCACAGCTTACATTACAGATTTGATTCCAGTATATGCCTTTTGACACCTTCTTTCTTTCAACATGTCGTGTTTTGTTTTCAAGAGTGATAGCCCCGAGGCAAATAGAGGCCTCAGCTGGAGGGGTGGGAGTGGGGAGAAAATGCATGTTTTCTTTTGAAGGATCCCACCTCCCGTTTCTAATTCGCGACAGGGTGCAAAGTTACAATAAGCAAGCACTAAAAACAGGGACCGATTACCATTGTTCATTCCCTGCTTCTAGTCCAAAGACAGACACGGCACAAAGCGCCTCCCAATTTATCGCCGACTGTCGAGGATAATAACTGAGGATGAAGGCTGGGCTAGACTGTGCCTGAAAGCCTTTCGTTATCATGCATCTCTTTTGCTAATCAGTTGCATGGAAAGTGTGCTGCAGGGAAAATGAGGTCAGCATAACAGATAGTTATTAGATCAGAACTAGTTCCAGGGCTTCTGAGTAAGCAACTCTTCTAGGCAGCTCCCCAGGGATAATTTATTGTAGGGGTCAGCAGATGGACGAGATCTTTCCTTTGTTGCATCATGCTGGTGCATTCAATTCTGTGGCCCAAGAGCTTGTTGTTTTAAAAGTGTTGCAGCCTCGTCTCAGAAGATTCTTCTTAAGCCTAGGTATAATATATCACAACATGGTTTATACATTCTTGAACACGCCTGGTTGGCTGTTGCTCAACTTAGAAGGCTTTGAGAGTAAACATAGCATCAGAGCTGTGGATTCATTTAGAACATGCATATGCAAACTAAGGCCCAAGGGCCGGATCTGGCCCAATCACCTTCTAAATCCGGCCCGTGGACAGTCCGGGAATCAGCGTGTTTTTACATGAGTAGAATGTGTCCTTTTATTTAAAATGCATCTCTGGGTTATTTGTGGGGCCTGCCTGGTGTTTTTACATGAGTAGAATGTGTCCTTTTATTTAAAATGCATCTCTGGGTTATTTGTGGGGCCTGCCTGGTGTTTTTACATGAGTAGAATGTGTGCTTTTATTTAAAATGCATCTCTGGGTTATTTGTGGGGCATAGGAATTTGTTCACCCCCCCCCAAAAAATATAGCCCCCCGCAAGGTCTGTCCCCCTGTTGAAAAAGTTTGCCGACCCCTGATTTAGAACTTGTTTGTACTGCTAAAGCCACAGAACTATACAAACTTGTTCATAGCGGCTTACTACAATCAGCTTCGTTGCCTACAGAAAATGTGCAAAGTGCATAAAACCACAACCACATCTCCCTTATAAAAGGCCCGAATAAAAAGAATGAAAGTTTGCTACCCTGCCTTTCCCTCTCCCCCAACCTTATACTCAGTGGCGTAGGAAGGTGGAGGCGATGGGGGCAGGGCACCCCGGGTTCCAGGGGAGGGGGTGACACTCGGCGGCCCCTCCCGCCACTCCCCAAGCCGAGCTCCGCCGCCCGGCACCCCGACATTCCGCACATGCGCACTCCGTCCGGGCCGGCGCTGCTGCTCCCGCAGCACCCTTACGGCTTGCAAGGTCACCACGGGAGCAGCAGCGCCAGCACGGAAGCCTGCATGCGCAGTCCATCCTGACGTGCGTCAGGAGGCCTCACCCCCAGGGGGTGCCTCCGTTTGCCGCCCCCGGGCGGCCAAGCAGCTTCCTCCGCCACTGCTTATACTGTACACAACATTAAAGTCTCACGTCGAGCATAGCTGATCTGCAGAAAGGACATAATGATCTGAAAATAGAGGTGTCTGTGTCATCCAGGAGATTGCAGCCGCAGAGATAAGAAGAGTTGTTCCGTTGTCTCCTGGTTTGCGTGGAGAAGCTGATTTCAATAAAGCCCAGCGAAGGATGCGTGCAGCTGTATTGAGGCAGCACCTGGTGTTGAAATGTTGTGCCCCTAACAATTTTGCGCCCAGGGCAACCACTCCTGTGCCCGCCCCACAGTATGCCACTGTACGGTGCTCTTGGAATGGGTCAACCCCTGACTGCAGGTCCTGCTTGCTAGGAATGATGGGAGCTGTATTGCAACGGAAGCTGGAGACCCAAGAAACACTGCTCTAGGCCCTTGCCTGCTAATGTCATTGAATACAAGCTGGTGCCTTAGGGGCCTCTGGACAGGTGAGATCCTTGGGGCACCATTTCCAAAACTATTGCAACGACCTGCTGATTTCAATCAGACACCTCGAACCAGAGAGTATGCAAATCCAGCTTAAGAATTATGCTGAACTAAGAGTTCACAAGCAATTCTGCTCTTTCCTCATCGGAGAGCTGTTGCTCTCCCAGGAAGAAGGAACACACACAGTGAGCGTCTCGGAATCGTTAATCTTCTTTCTAGATAAACAGCCAGATAACCCAGGTATCTGATACCTTGACACCTTGAGATATTGGAGTGATTTCAGAAAATTATGCTGCATCTTTTAAAACTATTTGTGATTTTTCTTCATTTCCACACACCACCGTTAAAAATACTATGCGTCTTCAGCTAGGGACAGGAACGTAAGAAGCTATCTTATATGAATCAGACAATTGGTTCACATAGGTAAGTACTGTCTTCTCTGGTAGGCAGCAATTCTCAAGGGCTCTTTCTGACCCCTGTCTAGAGATGCCAGACATCTTCTGCATATGAAGCAGATGATCTGCCACTGAGCAGTGTCCCCAAGCTTTGTCCCGTTGCTCCTCTAGTATAGTGGTCACCAACCTTTACGGGCCAGTGAGCACATTTCAAATGTTGAGAGAGTGCTGGGGGGCACCAGTCACAAAATAGCTGCAGTGGCGAGGGGGCAGCATGGGACAACGCAAATTGGCTGCCACGAGGACAATGACATAACGTTAGAGAGACAGCTACTTTAGACCACCTTAAATGGGGTGTCAGCTATATCCTGCCGGCCGTGAATGTGAAGATCAAAAGGTATTGATTTCATACACACGGATGCTGTCGATGTCTAATCGCAACAGGGAGCATTCCTCAGTACTAGCAAAAATATGCAAGGTGGCCACAACACACTCATTCTCATTTCACAGAAATCACTTAGAGTGGACCTGCACCTTTTGCTCCATAACTTTCAGTTGGGGGGGGTGGTTTCTAAAGGCTTGTTTCTCCCCCTCCCCACTTTTTAAAAATAAAAGCTCAGTCTGGGACACCTGTCCAGCGGTACCAGTGGACAGGTTGCCAAGTTGGCAACCCTTGCTTTGGACAGTGGTTTGGGTACTGAACCTAAGATCTCTCACACTCAAAGCAAGAATTGTGCCGCTCAATTAACAAGTTAGACATAATAAGGAAGATTTCATTTTGGCTGCCTTTAGTTTCTTATATAGGACATTCCAACACATGCTGATTTTCCTTTGTGCAATCAGCACCTGTCGTGCCCTGAATTTCAGTGTAATGCCATTTGGGTTTTCCTTTTCCAGCATCAACAATAGTACCCCACAACAGAGGCATATCGACCTGGCTACAAAATGACTTGTTAGCAAAGGGCATTTGGTACTGAAATTTCTTTCACCCTGGGTTTCATCTCATGAGTTCTCTTCCATCTTCCTCTGAGGTTTGGACTGTATATTTTTAAATCTGAGTCTGCATGTTTTCACCAAAGAGCCTTCTTTTCAAAATTATCTCTCTCCCCCCCCCCGACTTTGATTGTCACCTCATTCTTCTGAATCTCTTGGTCCATCCCCTCCCCAATTCCCGCAGTAAATGTCTTAGTATGGGATGAATGGGACTAGCAGCCAGGTGTGTGCAGATTTGGCACGATCAGGTTCAAAACAGACGCAAGACATCCTTCACTAATCACAAGAGAAGGAACTGTGTGTGTACTGTAAACAGGGCACAGTGTACAAAGAGCACAAAAGCTTCTGTTTGGGGCTAACATGGTGACAAACATAAACAAACAAAACATTAACCTCAACCCAGATCTTTGCGGGTAAAACTACACCCCAGGTGCACTATTCGCTGCACAATTTGCACAGAAGTAGACCTGTAATGTAGTCCTCCTAAGATAATGTTGCTTGCACAGAAGTAAACAATGGGACTTGTCCACGCCTACATTTGATGTGCTTTCAATGCTGTTTGCATTCCTTTTCATGTGGTGTTGTCCGCATGACGTCTCACTCCAACAGCAGCTATCCTGCTGGTTCCCCCCCAGTAAATTTGGATTTCCACGATCCAGGGCTTCCAAACCACTCCACCCAAGACAGTGGGCATTTCACTTTTATCTTGGGGGATTGAAGAAACACCCATTTTTACAGCTTTCCCATTCATACGCCCCCACATCCCCTTAATGCCCATTCAGTTTCAGCTTAACCTTAGTGGAAACTGTCATTGATTGTAGAGCTGAAAGACTCCTCTTTTTCAGATACAGGTAGGTAGCCGTGTTGGTCTGCCATAGTCAAAACAAAATAATAATAATAAAAAATTCCTTCCAGTAACACTTAGAGACTAATCTGAAGAAGTGTGCATGCACACGAAAGCTCATACCAAGAACAAACTTAGTTGGTCTCTAAGGTGCTACTGGAAGGAATTTTTTTATTTTGTTTCCTCTTTTTCAGTTTAGGTGAAAACAGCCTGTGTGGGCTTCGGGGACAGATTTGACTGGTAATCAGATGCCTACCCAGCTGTCTGCTGTCAACCAAAGAGCTCTGCTAGATCTGAGGGTGTTCAATTTGCCCTTTCATGTAATCCTAGTGTGGGTACACTTGGGAGTGGATATTCTTTCCTTAAGCACTGTTTAGGCTCAAGTGTTTGAAAGCAACCTGCGTCGGGTTTTCAAAGTTTAAAAGTTCTGCTCATCATGTTGATCTTTCAAAACAAGTCTTTTAAAAGAAATATACAGCTTATGGATGCAATGTTTACTTGCAGGAGAAGTTTCGCTATATTCCTGGCATGCCCGTTTAGCTATTGAGAACCACACTTTTCATTTAATGCAATTAACATAACAGTTGACCAACAGATTGGCTGTCATTTCTTTGTAGTCATTAATTTAAAGAAAGGGTGCCGTCCTTGGTTAAGGAGTAAGTTCCATTGAATTCACTTGCTTACGACTATGAGAAAGTAGGCAAAGGCAGAAGCTTCTGCTTTCATTTATTGTGTGGATTTTCACCTCCCAGTCTGTTATGTCCTTGGCTAAATCAGTGCAGAAAAATCTATGCATCTGTTTATTTTTGTTGTGCAATTCTAGGGTTGCCATATTTCAAGAAGTCAAAATCCAGAAATGGTTGCTGAGCTTTCTTTGGACAATCATCCAAAAAGTTGTTGAGCTTTTCTTTTTTCTTTTTTATTATTATTACTAGCTGACCCGGCCATGCGTTGCTGCGGCTGATTTTGTGAAATTGAAGAAGTTCCCCTGATCAGCTTCCGTCTGCCCCTTCTCTTCCCCCCGTTTTCAATTACCCTTCCCACGTTTTCAATTTTTTCGGCCCCTGCCCGTTTTCAATTACCCTCTTTTCCGTTCCCCCCCTGTTCAACTTCCGTCTGCCCCTTCTCTCCCCCCTGTTTTCAATTACCCTCTTTTCCGTTCCCCCCCTGTTCAACTTCCGTCTGCCCCTTCTCTCCCCCCTGTTTTCAATTACCCTCTTTTCCGTTCCCCCCCTGTTCAACTTCCGTCTGCCCCTTCTCTCCCCCCTGTTTTCAATTACCCTCTTTTCCGTTCCCCCCCCTGTTCAACTTCCGTCTGCCCCTTCTCTCCCCCCTGTTTTCAATTACCCTCTTTTCCGTTCCCCCCCTGTTCAACTTCCGTCTGCCCCTTCTCTCCCCCCTGTTTTCAATTACCCTCTTTTCCGTTCCCCCCCCGTTCAACTTCCGTCTGCCCCTTCTCTCTCTCCCCCCCCCCGTTTTCAATTACTGGCTTGCGATCTCGCAAATGGCCGACGGAGCTCTGCCAGGGGGAAGCTGTATTAGCTGCAGTACCAGTTTAGCCGTCGTTAGAGGGCGATGTTTTGCATGTGACGTCTAATTGTGGTGCCAATGTTTAGCTTTTTTGGCTGCAGTACCAGTATAGCCGTCGCTAGAGGGTGTTGTTTTGCTGGTGATGTGTATTAGGGGCGACAATTTTTTGGCGTTTATTCTTTATTTTAGGTATGACAGGTGTGGTTTTTTTGAATTTTTATTATGTCAGATCCTTTCCTGATGGTCATGGAACACTGTGTCCTAATTTGATGTGATTTGGTCCAGCAGTTACGGAGCAAGGGTGTTTCAGATGCACACGCAATGGGAACATTTAGATAGATAGATAGATAGATAGATTATTATTTGGCAATCAGCAGGCATTTCTGCTTCCACCTAGGAACAGACAAAATCCTGGACATTTAATATTATTATTTTTTAAAAAATTTCCCTGGCCGGCTGTGTTAGCCCCCACCCCCAGGACACCACCAGAATTTTCTGGTATATATGGCAACCCTATGCATTTCACTGCAAGTATCATCCAAGGTTGAAACTGCATGTCATGTCAGCAGCAGAACTTAAATACTGGACATGGGGCTGCTCCATTCTCATCTAAAGCAGAAAGTAGGGGTGCAATTTAGTGGGGTGCACAGTTGGAGGGTGATAAACCCTTCCTCTGCTCCTGTCATTTCCTCTTGGTGCCCACCCTACCCCCTAGCCCTTGTCATCCAGCTGGGCTCTTGCTCTTGGAGACTGACCAGAAGAAAGAAAGAAATTCCTGTGGAGACAGATTGTAGGGGTAGGGATCGATGGTGGGGCAGCACCTCCACTTCGGCACCCCTTTGCCTCACCCCTTGGCTCAGCATGTAGCCTTTAGACGGACCATTCACTCCTATGTGTAAGGGAATGAAGTGTGCCTCTTTTAGGACAGAACTGCCACCTGAGGTTTCCTGCAAGTACAGTACTCCTATTAAAAATAAGCAATGCTTTTAAAAACAACTGTGTTTCTAGCAGACTATTGCTTCTTCTTCAGTGTGGTGTAGTGGTTAAGAGCGGTAGACTCGTAATCTGGTGAACCGGGTTCGCGTCTCCACTCCTCCACATGCAGCTGCTGGGTGACCTTGGGCTAGTCACACTTCTTTGAAGTCTCTCAGCCCCACTCACCTCACAGAGTGTTTGTTGTGGGGGAGGAAGGGAAAGGAGAATGTTAGCCGCTTTGAGACTCCTTCAGGTAGTGATAAAGCAGGATATCAAATCCAAACTCCTCCTCCTCCTCCTCCTCCTCCTCCTCTCTTCTTCTTCTTCTTCTTCTTCTTCTTCTTCAAGCCTACTGCAAGCCCAGCTGGCTTGTCCATTACTTAGAGATGAGAGGGGCAGGATGCCAGTTTGGAGGCTTCCTTCCTTACCTATCTGTGGGCCTTCTCGGGTTGTGTTTCAGGATATGGCTTTGCTCATCAGACGCTTATAGCTTGTCTGTCAAGGAAATCTTAACAATTGCTTGGGTACACGGATGTGAGCTCAAGCAGGTCTCTTGTAACATCTATTAACGGAGAGCTGATGTTCAGAGAGCCCAGAGAATCCTGGCAACAAACCCAAAGGGGTGGTTATAACAACAACAACAACAACAACAACAACAACATTTTTAAAATTGATATCCCGCCTATCTTGCTGGGTTTCCCCAGCCACTCTGGGCGGCTTACAACATATATGAAAACACAGCAAAGCATCAAACAGTAGAAAACAAAATATCCTAAACGAGCAGCAAACCAACCAACAAATCAATAGAAACCAATAGTAGCAATAATCATAATAGCAATGATAAAGAGTTTGCAGTTATACCCAAATTAAAATAACTGCCATTCCCAACTAAACATTAAATCAACATCAACCCTACAAAAACAAAACAGAGGAACCAAAATTAGAACTGTTTAAAACATTTAAAAAACTTTTAGCCAGTTGCCCCAACCCAAGAGTTGTGGCATCACATTTGAGTGTGCAGCCTGCAATGAGGAGCACTTTCAATGAGTAAGCATGCCTCATTGTTCGTGTGTGTTGGTATCAGGGCCAGATTTAGGTTTGATGAGGCCCTAAGCTACTGAAGGTAATGGGGCCCTTTATATGTCCAGCTGTCCTTTGTCAACAACAAATTGCCACTGTTTTTTGTGTTGAATATATGCTACATGGTAATTTATGGAGCTAATAGGTATCTAAAGCCAATATGTATTTTATCAAAGTAATTGTTGGACTGAAATACAATTAAAAAGTATATTAATAGTGAAATTTTGGGGGGTGCCCCAAAGAGGGGGGCCCTAAGCTATAGCTTGTTTATCTTATACGTAAATCCGGCACTGGTTGGTATGTTTAAAACTCAACAAAGGCTTGTTATTTACAGTAATGCTTCTGTAACATAGATTGATGAATGCTCCAGAGCCAGTCCGAGGGGAAGAGCCACAACCCAGTGCTAGAGCATCTGTTTTGCATGCAGAAAATCATACAATCATAGAGTTGGAAGGGACCCTGAGGATCAACTAGTCCAACCCCCCCCCCCCACAGTGCAGGAAGATGCAGCTGCCCCACACAGGGATTGAATTTGCAATCTTAGCACCAGGCTCAATCCCTGGAATCGCCAGATAGGAATCTAAATCCCTGTAGCCAGTACTAGGCTAGATGGACCCAAGGTCTGATTCAGTATATGGAGGCTTCCTTTTTGTTCCTGCCAGAGTGAGGTGGCTGTGATGCAGCGAGTGGCTAGGGTCAGCCCCATACCCTCCAGTCATCACCGTCCACCTTAGCTAGTAACCCAGTGGCGACAGTGCTTGCTTGCTGGTGTCCTGGTCTGGCTGGTTAGCTGCCTCTCATTTGATAGCCGGCTTCCTCTTAATATGTCGCAGACGCCAACATTCGGAAAGGCCTCAGGACTAGTGAGCAGCTAGAGAGGCAACCGCCCTGAGCCATGCAGTTCAGCAGTCAGGATGCATGTACAGATGTCCCTTGGCTTATGACGCAAGCTGGAGTTGCGTTCCTTTCGCAACTGCACTCTCCCCTCCTGTGGTTGACAGCAACTGGTATTCAGAACACTATCCCATTGCCATTGTTGAAGTAAGATTCAACTTAATTCCACGCAGAGGCGTAGCAAGCCCAGGTGGTACCCGGTGCAGATTTTTTTTTTGTCATCCCCCCACATCCCTTAAAGTCACAGTGAGCATTTTGTGCCCCCCACAATGCTTTGCGGCACCTCATTTGCATGCGGATGGTACCCCAGGTCTAGGCAGACTGCAGACTGAGTAAAGCAAGCACAGCTAATGCTTTTGCAGTGCTGTGGTGAGTCCTACGCCCAAAGCCACTGGATTTGCTTGAGGCTCTAGGTGGAGGTGCCAAATGTCACCCCTTGAAGATGGCACCTTTGTACCCCCTGAGAGGGCAGTGCCCTGGTGAAATGTGCCAGGCTGCTGGGTGGAGCCCTGGCTGGGCAGAGCTGTGCTTCTGTGGCTCTTCCCAGCAGGAAGGAAAAAGCAAAGTGTGTGCTGTGTAAGCCAGCTGCTGCACTGAGCAACTTATGAGTTGTGGGGTGGGCATGCTGAGAGTCACCCCCCTCCCCTGGAACCCGGGGCGGTCTGCCCCCCTGCCCCCCCTAGCAACGCCCCTGCTTCCATGTGCCTTCTGCATGTGGAACAGATGGAGAGGCACCAGATCAGGGCAGATTTAGAGCTGTGTGCATGGTGCCAATCCAATCCAAACAAACTTTATTGGTCTTTTTTTTTTATTAACTGAGTCAGTTAGCTACTAGGGGACATGTATGATGGCAACTTTCTCACAAACGTCCCTCAGAGAGTATACAGCTTTTTTTCTATGCATTTCTATATCCAAAGCAATAGGATTGCCTCTGGATAATACTTAGCAAGTATATATTGAAAAGCGAGCACTTCAAAACTAGCATTTTAAGTATTGGGCCTAAATTGAAGGGGTTTGGGAGTATTGTGATGTCATTGCCATTCTCCACAACAATGGAGATTATTTTCCTCTACCCCCCCCCCAAACCTTGCCCTCTGTATTATTTATCTTGAGTGTTCTGACTCAGATATCACCAAGGCCAGCATCTTAGCATGGTCATGACCAACCAGAGACAATAGCAGTGCCTACGCTTATAATAACCAAATGAATGTACTTGATGGTGACCTTGAATGAAGCAAATGTGCAGGACAGTGGAGAGGGTGGCAAGAGGACTTTTTTCTGTTAAAGGGGACCTAACTTAATTTCCCATTACCATGTCTAGGCACTTACAAGCGGGGTAGCTGCCTGCATGAATAAAGACCTCTGTTGCTATGATACTCTTTTTCAACCTTATAGAGGTGTAAAAAAAATAACTCCTGCAAAAAATGTGATATGGGGAGGGTTAGGTCCACCGACCTTGTAATGTGGGAGGGAAATGTCTAAATATAAAGAACTAACAATCATAAATGTTAAAGTTTCTGGGTCTCTTCACAGAGGCAGTAGGAATGAGGGAAACTACAAATCTAATCTGCAAGCTATCGGAACAATTCATGCAGCAGTCACAAGCCTTAATCCGCTCTTACAGCCCCCACAGCCCCTCCAAGTGTCCCTATTTTCCAGGGACAGTCCTGGATTCACATAAGTTTCTGATTTGATCCCAGAATGTCCCGCTTTTCCTTAGGACGTCCCTATTGGAGAAATGTTGGAGGATATGGTAGTATGTCCCTATTTTCATTGGGGAAATGCTGGAGGGTTTGGAGTTATTTGACCCCTGAACCATCTGAAGGCAGCCCTATATAGGGAAGGGTGTTTATTACGTTTTCATATATGTTGGAAGCCATCCAGAATGGCTGGGGCAACCCAGTCAGATGGACGGGGAATAAATAATAAAATTCTTGTCGTTATGGAATAGGGTGTCCCTATTTCAATCGGAGGAAAGTTGGAGGGTATACCCCATGGCTGTAGGGCATGGAAGAGGAAATTGCAGTCCTCCAGATTTTGTTAGACAGAAGCTCCCATCATCCTTGATCACTGACAATGCTGTCAGGGTCTGATGGGAGCTGGAGGACCACAGGTTTCCTCATGTCTATCTTAGGGCATGGCCAAAAATTGCATTTTAATAACAGGATCCCATATTGCTGTTGTTGTTGTTCAGTCGTTCAGTCGTGTCCGACTCTTCGTGACCCCATGGACCAGAGCACGCCAGGCACGCCTATCCTCCACTGCCTCCCGCAGTTTGGCCAAACTCATGCCAGTCGCTTCGAGAACACTGTCCAACCATCTCATCCTCTGTCGTCCCCTTCTCCTTGTGCCCTCCATCTTTCCCAACATCAGGGTCTTTTCCAGGGAGTCTTCTCTTCTCATGAGGTGGCCATATAAAGCTCCATAATTACCTCAACATGTTGTCCAACTCCTAAAACCTAAGAGTTTTGTATCTATATAAGAAGATCATAGTAATCCGTTGTGCATGGCGTGTGTTTATATTTTGCAAAAACAGATTTACTTGGGTTTGTGATGCCAACTTTTATCTTTAAAGCTGGAATGCCAAAGTAACTAAGATAAGTTGCAGATGTTACTGCATACTTTCCCATGATTGCAACCTTGACCCATGGCCAAAGAGACACAACTGTCTGTCTTGTCCTTCAACATTAAACTACTCCTTCAAGCACACCACTTGCATGAACAGTTGTTTGCATGGACAAGCTTACCTGAATAATGGCTGCATTGACTCTTGGACTGGAAAATAGAGTACCCCAATCAAATATCATCAAAACCCTTAATTCACTGGGTGGCCTCAGGCAAGCTAGTTTCAGTCCACATCTGCAATATGTGGATCATAATATCAGGCAACCTCACACGGTTGTTGTCCGCAATACTAAGAGAATACATGTGAAATATTATATAAATGCAAAGCATTATCCCCTCCAAGCATGACGCCATTGTAAGGAAATACATTTATTAATGATAACTCAGATAGCTTAATAATGAATCACGTTGCAGTTCCATATGTTAAGAAACAATTAAATTTGTGAGACTGCCCATGTTGAACCTTTTAGATAGATAAATAATACTTTATTCGGCTATAAGCCCACAAGGTAAAACAAATCAATAAAATAAAATCAATAAATAAAACAGCATTTTACATTCTAAAATATCAACTAAAATATTTCAACGCATAATCTCCTTCGCATTACTTACAATCTCTAGATGTACCGTATTATGGCCTTAAAGATAAAGATGGAGCATAGAGTTTACTAGATTTTTAATAGTCATGCAGCATTCCATGAAGTCTTTTATATGAAAGAACTGAAATCAGGAATCTGGCAACCTGTAATGTTCTATAAGAGTCAATGTCCTGGAGTAGATAAGCTAGATGCAATTCAGGTGGTTTAGCAACAATTTCCAGAATGATTGAACTCAGAATCCTTGATCGGGGAACAATGTATAAAGGGCAATTTAACAAGATATGGTAAAGGGATTCTATTGATTTGTTATCACATGCGCATAAAACAGAGGTTTTACCGTTAGAAAATCTATTGTTGAACCTTTTAGTAAATACAGTAGTTGTTTTGGTCCTAAGCTTGAGAGTAACTCCATTGCTCCTACTTTGTGAGCACTTGCCATGGTTCCTGCTTGGAGAGTAATAAAACTGACAGAAACTGATAAAAAGTTAATACTATCTGCAAAGCCAGAAGTGTCATATTCAGGTATCAGTATCCAGATTATTTTTCCTAGCTGAAGAATTGCAGTTCAAATGTTATGTTACTCTGTTGCAGCAAGAACAACAAAAAGTCAAAAATTTATTCAATTCCAACATATACATAGTGGCACGAGTTTCTGGGAATCAAAGCCTACCATCAGATACATGTTTTGGGCATCAAAGTGGGGTGGGTGTGTATCTTTTTGTTGGTGGGGGGTGGGGAGGTGCTTGTGTTCATATCTTGATAAAAGTGCTGTGCAGGCCAGAAGCAGCAGCATAAAAAGTCATGCTGGTTATACAAAACAACCCCTTTGCAATGCTATAAATCCAACTCAATGGCGTAACATTAGAAAGTGTCAATCCCTTTTCCTACCTGGGCGGTTATCTTTCCACAAGAGCCAACACTGATGCCGAAATCCAGCATCGCTTGAGCTCTGCAAGTACAGCTTTCTCCTGAGTGAAGCGCAAAGTGTTTGAGGAACCGGGACACTACCAAGTTTACTGTGTGCTTGTGAAACATGGTCCACTTATAAATGCCATCTCCAACTCCTTGAAAAATTCCATCAACGGTATCTCTGAATTTTTTTACACATACTTGTGAAGACAGGCAAATTAATGTCAGTGTGCTGGAAGAAGCAAAGATCACCGGTGTCGAAGCAATGATTATTCAACATCAACTTCACTGGACTGGCCATGTTGTGCGGATGCCTGATTATTGTCTTCCAAAGCAACTACTGTATTTTTTGCTCCATAAGATGCACTTTTTTCCTCCTAAAAAGTAAGGGGAAATGTCTGTGCGTCTTATGGAGCGAATGCATGGTCCCTGGAGCCAAATTGCCCAGGGGGGAAAGGCAGATCCTGCTTTTTCTGTTTTAGAAAGAGCTAAAGGCTAACAAGAGGGAAAGAGAGTGTTGAAAGGAACCCGCTCAACAGCTGATTGCAGGAGATCGGGGAGGGAGATAAGGGAGCTAGCTCCCTTCCTGCCCCGCCCAGGCCCCTTGCACAGTAGGATCCTGGGAAATTGAGGATCCTGGGAAATTGAGTTTTTCAGCCATTTGGGGCTTTCTGTTACTTTTCCTCTTGCTTTCTATTACTTGCTGGTGCTTACTGGTTTGCTTTCTTCTTGCTTCCTATTACCTACTGGTGCTTACTGGTTTGTACTGGTTTGCTTTCCTTTTGCTTTCTATTACTTGCTGGTGCCTTACTGGTCTGTACTGGTTTGTACTGGTGCTTACTGGTTTGTACTGGTTCGCTTTCCTCTTGCTTCCTATTACTTGCTGGTGCGTACTGGTTTGTACTGGTGCTTACTGGTCTGTACTGGTTTGTACTGGTGCTTACTGGTTTGTACTGGTTTGCTTTCCTCTTGCTTCCTATTACCTGCTGGTGCTTACTGGTCTGTACTGGTTTGTACTGGTGCGTACTGGTTTGTACTGGTGCTTACTGGTTTGTACTGGTTTGCTTTCCTCTTGCTTCCTATTACTTGCTGGTGCTTACTGGTCTGTACTGGTTTGTACTGGTGCGTACTGGTTTGTACTGGTTCGCTTTCCTCTTGCTTCCTATTACTTGCTGGTGCGTACTGGTTTGTACTGGTGCTTACTGGTTTGTACTGGTTCGCTTTCCTCTTGCTTCCTATTACTTGCTGGTGCGTACTGGTTTGTACTGGTGCTTACTGGTCTGTACTGGTTTGTACTGGTGCTTACTGGTTTGTACTGGTTTGCTTTCCTCTTGCTTCCTATTACCTGCTGGTGCTTACTGGTTCTGTACTGGTGCATACTGGTTTGTACTGGTGCTTACTGGTTTGTACTGGTTTGCTTTCCTCTTGCTTCCTATTACTTGCTGGTGCATACTGGTTTGTACTGGTGCTTACTGGTCTGTACTGGTGCTACTGGTTTGTACTGGTTCGCTTTCCTCTTGCTTCCTATTACTTGCTGGTGCGTACTGGTTTGTACTGGTGCTTACTGGTCTGTACTGGTTTGTACTGGTGCTTACTGGTTTGCTTTCCTCTTGCTTCCTATTACCTGCTGGTGCTTACTGGTCTGTACTGGTGCGTACTGGTTTGTACTGGTGCTTACTGGTTTGTACTGGTTCGCTTTCCTCTTGCTTCCTATTACTTGCTGGTGCGTACTGGTTTGTACTGGTGCTTACTGGTTTGTACTGGTGCTTACTGGTTTGTACTGGTTCGCTTTCCTCTTGCTTCCTATTACTTGCTGGTACATACTGGTTTGTACTGGTGCTTGCTGGTCTGTACTGGTTTGTACTGGTTTGCTTTCCTCTTGCTTCCTATTACCTGCTGGTGCTTACTGGTCTGTACTGGTTTGTACTGGTGCTTACTGGTTTGTAAGCAATGCTTTTCCCCCTTTACAAAAGCTGCACAAATCTGAACTGATCCTCAAAAAGCAGGGCTTTTCCCTTTGCAAAAAAAAGCTGCAAAACTTTGAGCTGATTCTCAAAAAAAACAACAACCATGGGTTTTAGAGGAGGAAAACCAGAAAAATATTTTTCCCTGGTTTCCTCCTCTAAAAACGAGGTGCGCCCAATGGTCCGGAGCGTCCTATGGAGCGAAAAATATGGTATTCTATTCCCAACTCAAGAATGGAAAGCGAAATACCGGTGGACAACAAAAGAGTTTTAAAGATGCTCTCAAGGCAAATCTTTTTTTTTTTTAAACACCCCATAAGCACTGATAAGTGGGAAACACTGGCCTGCAAGTGCTCCAATTAGAGAACAGCCTTTACCAAAGGACTTTGAAGACGCTCGAACTCAAGACGAAAGGGAGAAACGAGCTAAGAGGAAGGCATGCTTGGCAAATCCACACCGTGATCAACTCGTGCCCAGAAACCTATGTCCCCACTGTGGAAGGACAAACTTAGTTGTTCTCTAAGGTGCTACTGGAAGGATTTTTTTTTTTTTTTACTATGGAAGACCAACACGGCTACCTACCTGTATGTGGAAGGATGCGAGGATCCAGAATTGGCCTCCAGAGTCACTGACAATCACTGTTAAGACTGTGTTTATGCAAGATAATCTTTTTTTTTTTTAAATAAGATTTTATTATTTTTACCATGAAACAAAACAATACAACATTAAACATACATAAACACAATAACAACAAAATACACAATCAAACAATATAAAACATAACAATACAATGCAAGAAAGAAAAAAGAAAAACACCTATACAAACCTTACAATTCTTAACTTTGTTTCTCATCTTATTTTCACTTCTTAAGGGGACTTCCCCTGGTCCCTCCTCTGTCTTCACATACATATAAACTCTTTAGGTAGCTTCATTTCTTTTCCCATTAATTCATATTCAATATCCTAATATTCTTTAAATTCATCACAACCCTTATAATTCTTAGCTTCTATTCTATATCTTAACCTTTCCTAAACAAATAAATCTAACACATTGTAATTTCTTCTAGACTATTATAGTTATTCTTAAACCTCTAAAGCCGATTCTTATATATGTTTCTGCACAAATATTCAAACATTTATTTTAGCATATTTAACAAGATAGTCCTTAAATTTCTTCCACTCTTGCGACACCTTCTCCTCCCTCTGGTCCCGGATTCTGGCGGTCAGGTCTGCGAGTTCCATATACTCCATCAACTTCATCTGCCATTCCTCAACTGTCGGTAACTCTTCACCCTTCCAAGTTCTTGCCAATAAAATTCTAGCTGCTGTCGTGGCATACATAAAAAATACTCTATCCTGACTGGGTATCTCTTCATTGGTCATGCTCAAAAGAAATGCCTCTGGTTTCTTGCAAAAGGTAATTTTCATCACCTTCTTAAGCTCATTATAAATCTTATCCCAGAAGGCCTTTACCCCTGAACACGACCACCACATATGATAAAAGGTACCTTTCGACGATTTACATTTCCAACACACATCCGACATTTTAGAATTCATTCTAGCTAACTTAACTGGTGTCAGATACCATCTATATATCATTTTCATAACATTTTCTCTTAAACTAGTACATGCAGTAAAATTGATACCCTTCTGCCACAATCTCTCCCAGTCCTCCATCATAATATTATGGCCCACATCTTTTGCCCAATCTATCATTGTTGACTTAACCAATTCATCTTTCGTATGCCACTCTAGCAATAAATTGTACATCTTGGAAAGGTTTTTAGAGTTCGATTCAATCAGTTCTGTTTCCAGTTTTGATTTTTCTACTTGAAAACCAATTTTTTTATCCAGTTTAAATGTTTCATGTACTTGGTGATATTGCAGCCAGTCAGGGATTTGATCTTTGACCTGATCATAACTTTTCAACTTAAATAAGTCCCCTTCTTGCTGCAATATGTCTATGTACCGTAACCAACTTGCAGACATATTTGGTCTCTTATAGGCCTTGGCCTCCACTGGTGACAACCATCTAGGAGTCTTTCTCTCCAGCAAGTCTTTATACCTAATCCAAACCTGATACAAAGATTTCCTAATTATATGACTCTTAAAAGTTCTGTGGATTTTAGCTTTGTCATACCAAAGGTATGCATGCCAACCAAACATATTATCATGTCCTTCCAAGTCCAGCACCTCTACATTGTCCAATTTAAACCAATCTTTCAACCAGCAAAAGGCTGCTGCTTCAAAATAGAGTCTTAAATCCGGCAGGGCAAAGCCTCCTCTCTCTTTAGAGTCTGTCAAAACCTTGAACTTAATTCTCGGCTTTTTGCCCTGCCATATAAATTTCGATAGATCCTTTTGCCATATCTTAAAACAATCCATTTTATCCAAAATTGGTAAGGCTTGGAATAAAAACAGCATCCTTGGTAAAACATTCATTTTGATCGCCGCTATTCTTCCCAGTAACGACAATTTCAGTCTTGTCCATATCTCCAGATCTTTCTTTATCTCTATCCACAGCTTTTCATAATTATCTTTGTACAAGTTCACGTTTTTTGCTGTGAGATTGACACCCAGATATTTTACAGATTTAACAAAATTGAGGCCTGTGCCTTCTTGTAGTCTTTGTATCTGTTCTGCACTCATATTTTTGCTTAAAACTTTGGTCTTCTGTTTATTTAGTTTGAAGCCAGCTACACGTCCAAATTGTTCAATTAAATCCAAGGCTTTGGGGACACTGCTTTCCGGTTCTTGCAGGGATAACATCAAATCATCTGCAAAGGCGCGTAGTTTGTATTCTCTCTCTCCCACCCTAATTCCTTTTACCTGTTTCTCTTTTCGTAGCATATTTAACAGGACTTCCAGGACCGTGATAAATAACAAAGGGGAGATAGGGCACCCTTGTCTAGTTCCTTTTTCAACTTCAATTTCCTCCGATATCACACCATTTACTATTATTTTTGCTCTTTGTTCTGTATAAATGGCTTTAATACCATTTAGAAATCTTTCTCCAACTCCCATTTTTTCCAAATTCTTTTTCATAAACATCCAAGATATCTTGTCAAAAGCTTTCTCCGCATCAATAAATAGTAGTGCTGCCTCTGTGTTTATGTTTCTTTCCAGTTTTTCTAAAATGTCCACAATAATTCTTGTATTATTACTTATTTGTCTTCCTGGAAGGAAACCAGCTTGATCTTTATGTATATAATCCTTCAGCACTCTTTTCAGTCTTGTAGCCATAACATTAGCAAAAATTTTATAGTCCACATTCAAAAGGGAGATTGGACGATAATTTTTCATTAGCAATCTATCCATATCTGGTTTTGGAATCAGTGTGATAAAGGCTTCTTTCCAAGTCTCTGGTGCCCTATCTCCTTCTAGTATTTTATTGCAAACTTCTTTCAAAGGCTGCGAAAGCCAGTCTTTAAGAGTCTTGTAAAACTTTGCTGTTAATCCATCTGGTCCTGGTGCCTTTCCTAATTGCATGTTCTTAATAGCATCCTCAATTTCTTGGGTCGATATTGGGTGGTTGAGAGTTATTAATTTATCCTCTGGGACTTTTTGCAAATTATGTTGTTGCAGAAATCGATCTATCTCTTCTTCCTTTATCTTCTCCTCCTTGTACAGTTGCTTATAAAATTTTTGAAAACATTTTCTGATTTCCTCCGGGTTCTCCACTATTCTCCCATTTACTGCTAAATTACTGATGACATTTGCCTTTTGTCTTTTCTTCAGTTGCCAAGCTAGTAATTTTCCACATTTATTTGCAGATTCAAATGATCTTTGTTTCATCATTTTCAATTTCCATTCAATATCTTGATTCATAATTTCAGCATACTGGGATTGCAAGTATTTAATTTCCTTTTGAATTCTTAAAGATTTAGGATGACCTCTTAGCTCTTTTTCTTTAACTTTAATTAGCTTCAACAATCTTTCCATCTCCGCATTTTGTAATTTCTTCTTCTTTGCTTTTTCGCTTATGAGGAATCCTCTCATTACCGCTTTACTTGCATCCCAGGCAATTCTTTTTTCTACCTCCGAATTCCAATTAATTTGAAAATACTCCTTCATCCTTTTCACAGCTCTTTCTACCAGCTTGGAGTCTCTCATTAACGCGTCATCCATTCTCCATCTGAAAGAACCCTTGGAGACCATTTTAAGAGTTACCTGTACAGGATTATGGTCCGAATAAGTCTTGGGGCCAATTTCCGCTTTTTGTATTTTCGATGCCAATTCATTCGATATCCAAATATAGTCTATTCTCGACCATGACTGCTGAGATTCACTAAAGAAAGTTGCCTCAGTATCGGTGGGATTTTTTAATCTCCAAGCATCCTCCAAATTTAAATTGTCCACCATTTCAAAAAAAGTCTTAGGTAGTTTCCCATCATTTGTTAATTTGGTTCTTTGGGATCTATCCATTAACGTGGAAACTGCACCATTAAAATCTCCCAGGCAAACTAATTTGTAATCCATATAGTCCAGCAGCAAATCATGTATTTTTTTATAAAAAATTGACTTTCCATCATTTGGTGCATAAAGTCCCAGAATCAGAAGTTTTTCGCCTTGTATCTTGATTTCAATTGCGATATATCTCCCTTCTTCATCTTTAAATAGCTGTCTTGGGCTGTATTTCTCCTTTGCATATATTACCACTCCTCTCTTTTTGACCTTATCTGATGATATGAACTCCTGGCCTAGTTTTTTATTTTGTAATAATCTTCTATGTCGCCGAACTATGTGGGTCTCCTGTAAACATATAATGTCCAAATTCTTCTTTTCTAATCCATGAAATACTCTGCGTCTCTTTGGTCTCTGGTTCAATCCCCGTACATTCCATGTCAATAACTTGCATGCCATCTTCTTTTATTTTATTCTTCTCCTCCGGTTGCTTCTGCTTTCTTACCTTCCTCTGGGTCCTCGCTTGGTCCTGGTGTCCCCGGCGGTGGAAATACTCCAGGGCGTCTGTGTGGTGATGGTAGATCAAATAACTTGTCTTTGAGCTCTTCCAGATGCTTATCCAAAAACTTTTGTTTCTCAGCCAGGGATTTAATTCTTATCTTTTCTCCTTTAAATGTGAACGCCAGGCCTTCTGGAAATTCCCAACTGAAGGAGATATTGTTTCTTCTTAGCTCGGCAACCAAGTCGTTGTAAGGAATTCTTTTGTCCAAGAAGTATCTGGGGATGTCCTTATAAAAAATGACTTTGTTCCACTGTACCACCAGGTTGTTTTTATAATGTAGATCCAGGAAGAAATCTCTATCGTTTCTATCATGCAACACCAACAGACAGTCTCTGACTGTTTTGGTAGCTTTCTTCCCTCTGGCTCCTCTGGATCCAAATCTAAAGGCCTTCACTATGCGTGCCGAGACGTTTATTTCTTCCAGTTCCCAAAATGTCGAAAATTGCTTCACAATATAAGCTTTTAGGTCTTCACCTTCCAATTCTGGAAGACCCCTCAAACGAATATTCCCCTCTCTCTGGTGGAGTTGAAGAAACGCAAGAGACTCTTCTACAGTTCTCTGTCTTGTGCCAATTCTCTCTAAATTCTCCAAATCAATGTTGTCCAATTTCTGTTCCACTTTTTTTATTTTTTCTTTTATCACTTTAGATTCCTCAGAATCCTTTTTCAGAGTAGTTACCTCTTGGGCTATTTTATTTATTTCATCTCTGTTCTTTCTTACATTCTCTTCAATTTGGCCAATTGATTTCTCCAATGTATCCGTGGAATTTTTAATATCAGCTTTCAACTCAACTTGGAGTTTTTCTATTGCAGAGTTAACTGTAGCAACTGATGTAGAGATTGTATTGACTATGCAAGATAATCTTACTCGGCTAATTGTTCAGTCGTTCAGGCATGTCCGATTCTTTGTGACCCCATGGACCAGAGCACGCCAGGCACACCTATCTTTCACTGCCTCCTGCAGTTTGGCCAAACTCATGCTAGTCAGCTTCGAGAACACTGTCCAACCATCTCATCCTCTGTCGTCCCCTTCTCCTTGTGCCCTCCATCTTTCCCAACATCAGGGTCTTTTCCAGGGAGTCTTCTCTTCTCATGAGGTGGCCAAAGTACTGGAGCCTCAACTGTCCTTCCAGTGAGCACTCAGGGCTGATTTCTTTAAGGATGGATAAGTTTGATCTTTTTGCAGTCCATGGGACTCTCAAGAGTCTCCTCCAGCACCATAATTCAAAAGCATCAATTCTTCGGTGATCAGTCTTCTTTATGGTCCAGCTCTCACTTCCATACATTACTACTGGGAAAACCATAGCTTTAACTATACGGACCTTTGTCGGCAAGGTGATGTCTCTGCTTTTTAAGATGCTGTCTAGGTTTGTCATTGCTTTCCTCCCAAGAAGCAGGCGTCTTTTAATTTCGTGACTGCTGTCACCATCTGCAGTGATCATGGAGCCCAAGAAAGTAAAATCTCTCACTGCCTCCATTTCTTCCCCTTCTATTTGCCAGGAGGTGATGGGACCAGTGGCCATGATCTTAGTTTTTTTGATGTTGAGCTTCAGACCATATTTTGCGCTCTCCTCTTTCACCCTCATTAAAAGGTTCTTTAATTCCTCCTCACTTTCTGCCATCAAGGTTGTGTCATCAGCATATCTGAGGTTGTTGATATTTCTTCCGGCAATCTTAATTCCGGTTTGGGATTCATCCAGTCCAGCCTTTCGCATGATGAATTCTGCATATAAGTTAAATAAGCAGGGAGACAATATACAGCCTTGTCGTACTCCTTTCCCAATTTTGAACCAATCAGTTGTTCCATATCCAGTTCTAACTGTAGCTTCTTGTCCCACATAGAGATTTCTCAGGAGACAAATGAGGTGATCCGGCACTCCCATTTCTTTAAGAACTTGCCATAGTTTGCTGTGGTCGACACAGTCAAATGCTTTTGTGTAGTCAATGAAGCAGAAGTAGATGTTTTTCTGGAACTCTCTAGCTTTCTCCATAATCCAGCGCATGTTTGCAATTTGGTCTCTGGTTCCTCTGCCCCTTCGAAATCCAGCTTGCACTTCTGGGAGTTCTCGGTCCACATACTGCTTAAGCCTGCCTTGTAGAATTTTAAGCATAACCTTGCTAGTGTGTGAAATGAGCGCAATTGTGCGGTAGCTGGAGCATTCTTTGGCACTGCCCTTCTTTGAAAGTGTTCAGCTAATAGTGATCGCTGAAGAAGAAGACCATCTCAAAACAACAACAAAACAGCAAGTGTGTGTGTGTGTGTGACCTTATTAAAGAGAATGCAAGGAAGAGTATTTTTACAGAGCAAGGGCAAGCGAAGAGAGGTAGTAGTAGATGCATTACAGTTGAATTTTAGCAGAGCAGAAATGAATGCAGAAGACAACAAGTGGGACCTGCAACAAAATGTTGCAGTGTAGAGTAAACAATTTATAATTTCACTCAGGCAGTCTGGAAGGACATTCCGCTCCATTCCTTCTTCCACCTCATTCTCATAAGCATTCTATGAATCCTGAACATGCCCAGTCCTCATCAACTCTGGTTTCTCTTCAGATCGTATAAATCTTTCGCCTCATCAACTTTCCTTAACGATTGTTACTAAAAGATGTTTTTCTACTGCTTCAAACCTCTGGGTTTCACCAAGCCTATTGCTATCAACTCTTGTGGAAGTGTGTGGTGTTGTTTTTGGCTGCATAAGCAACAGTAGTCATGCCTGTGCATCTGAAAAAGTGGGAATGATTAAATTTATGAGTTCAAGGTGCCGTCAGCATGGATGTGATCTACTTCTGAGGAGCAGCCACAACAGATGAATAGGTATAGCAAGAACAATAGTGCAAATAAACAGCTAAAAAGAGACAAATGCTTTCGGTAATGAGCTAACCACACGCCATAGCATCAGAACTGCTAATGAATTCCAATTAGGAAGCTTCACGCTAGAGTTGCCTGCCTCCGGTGAGACTGAAATGCCCCCTTCACTGGTTTTGGAAACAGTCTAAATGTCTTGATGTGTGCCCATTTATTTTCCGCAGTTGAAGCTGACCAATTTGAGTTATGCTAATTGCAGAAGGGCATTGTGGAGTGATGATGGCATGTATCATGTTTGAAGATGTACATGTGAACGAGCCTTTGGTAGTATGGCTAATATTACTGGGTCCAATGTGATTGTTGCATCAGGGATGGCGAACAACCACCAACCCTGTCCGGTGTCTTTGCCACCTGGAGTTGGTGTTGGGAGTCTGGCAGCATCTGGAGGTGGGGCTGCAGGTACCCCACCACGGCCTAGGTAAGCATGGGCACAGAATTGGCATCAGGTATCGTTGCAAGGGTTTGTTCCTAGGCAGCCTGATCAGAAGGTTGGCGGTTCGAATCCCTGCGACGGGGTGAGCTCCCGTTGTTCGGTCCCTGCTCCTGCCCACCTAGCAGTTCGAAAGCACATCAAAGTGCAAGTAGATAAATAGGTACTGCTCCGGCGGGAAGGTAAACAGCGTTTCCGTGCGCTGCTCTGGTTCGCCAGAAGCGGCTTAGTCATGCTGGCCACATGACCCGGAAGCTGTACGCTGGCTCCCTCGGCCAGTAAATCGAGATGAGCACTGCAACCCCAGAGTTGGACATGACTGGACCTAATGTTCAGGGGTCCCTTTACCTTTACCTAGGCATTTCATTCCGGGGGGCGGGGGGCTGTCTGTGAGCTAGGACAGGTCTACCACCCAAGGCCTGTCAGTGTGACAGTGTGAGTTGTGTTATTTTAAGGCTAGTCTATATAATTGGCTAGTCTACATTGTAGGCCCTACAGTAACAACCCGACACCATGTTGACGTCAGACCTGAGTCAACGGGTAAACTGAAAGTGGCAGTGAATTAAGAGGGTCAGCAGTCTGCAGTAAGGGCTATCTACTCATTCCCCATTCTTTATTCCCCTTTATCTCTTCCCTTCCCTCCTTTATTTAATATATTTGTGATGCGTCTTTCCATCTACGGTATGATCACATATTACATGCATTTAACTTGTATGATTTCAGCCTTGCATGGTTGAAGTTTGGCTGGCTAGAAATAACACAAATTTAATGTGGACAAGGCTGACCCGGTGCAGAAAGAGCTTTAAGCTTTTTGTCTTGCTCAGTGGGCAAGTCCTTCTGACTGCACTGGCTTTGGAAGCCTGGAGGTGATTGCGTGAATTCTCCCAGGAACTCAGACGGCCTTGAGAGACATTTTTACCATGGATCAGGGCAGTTATTTTTAAATGAAGACATTTTTATCCTATTACCATGATCACCTCCCACAAATAAGGAAACAACTGCAATGTGAACACATTGAGTAACGATACACCAAGAGTTTCGATGCTATCACTTGTTGACTCAATGGAGGCAAATGATTATTAGCCCATTTTATGTGTTAATTAGATCGCCTATACCAGGATGTCTGTGTCATGAAAACCTTTTCTGAATTTCCACTGTTAAGTATGTCATGATCACTGTCTGTATTTTCCGGCATTCCATTTCCCTCTTCCCTAACCTTTTACAATCACACACCCACCCCTGTAATTGAGGATAACATTTTGTGCATTTGATGAAGTGAACTTTAGTTAACAAAAGCTGATGCCACAATACTTTTGCCTGCCTTCAAGGTAAGGTGGCCATGTGCCCCACTTTAAAGAGAGGACAGTCCTATATCTGAGGACTGCCCAGTCCCAAGACTGATTTAAAGATACGGATCCACATGGGAAGCAGGAGTCTCAAAGCTGCCCATAGTTAGCAGCACCTAGCAACTTCCCCACTATAACAACAACAACAATTTTATTATTTGTACCCCACCCATCTGACTGTGGTGGGATCTACACACATATTTAAAAAAACATTCTGAAAATGCTTTGTTATAAAGCATTTAAAAAAATATAGTACATTGAATTTTCCATAAGTCTCACCATCACCATCTAGTGTCACATTGTATGTTGCATTTAAAATGCTTTATTTGCAGCCGAGTCCTGAGCCGCCCCAGCCACTCTGGGTGGCTTCCTGCATATACATCTGGCACAGCATGAGAATCTTAACCTCAAAGTTGTGGGTTCGACCCCTATGTTGGGTGAAAGATTTTGGAATCGCAGAGGGTCAGATAAGATGACCCTCGGGATCCCTACCGACTCTACAATTCTATGATACCTCTGTAAAATTGCTATATGCTATTTGAACTTTACTTAAGCTTAACCCACTCATGTGCGTGTGTCAATTTTTTAACACGGAGAGGCATAGAAAAACAAGCACCTCAAAACGCTGACAACAACAACCCAGAGTCCAAAGGAGTACAGTGGTACCTCGGGTTACATACGCTTCAGGTTACAAACTCTGCTAACCCAGAAATAACGCTTCAGGTTAAGAACTTTGCTTCGGGTTAAGAACAGAAATCGGGCTCTGGCGGGCGTGGCTGTGGGAGGCCCCATTAGTTAAAGTGGTGCTTCAGGTTAAGAACAGTTTCAGGTTAAGAACGGACCTCCGGAACAAATTAAGTACCAGAGGTACCACTGTACTGAACAGCCCACTTTGGTACTGGAGGTTTTTTTCCATCGCCTCATTTTGATGAATGTGCAGACCAAGCTGCGTCTGTTACCGAACAGAGACACTGTAGGGGGTGGGGGGAAATGGATGGGAGTTATTCTCTAAGATTCAGATCAGGGGTGCCATCTTCAGGGGTGGGGAGTGAAGATTCCTTGTTCCATGGGCGTAGCTAGGATTTTTGTTTGGTGGGGCAGAACCTCAGATTTGTATTGATATGTATTGATTGGGGGGCAGGCTTCTGTTGGGGGGCAGAACCTAAGATTTGTATTGATTTGGGGGGCAGGCTTTTGTGGGGGGGGCAGAACCTAAGATTTGTATTGATTGGGGAGCAGGCTTTTGTTGGGGGGGGGCAGAACCTCAAATGTGTATCGGGCTAAGCCTCGCCCCCGATGAGTTGTCTCCTATGCCTAGAGCGATGCTCTGTCCTATTAAGAGTCATACACTCGGAATACTCCCGAGCATCCCTGAATTGCACTGGGGTTGGACTAGATGACCCTTGGGTCTCTTCTCATTTCCACAGTTCTTTCATTTTAGGCAGCCCCGCCGCCCCCGTTTTTCCTTTTTCTTTTTTTTTTTAAAAAGCTCCGATATCCGTGTATGCAGCCTCGCCTCTCCCAAAGGCCGCCACACGTCGAGAATCTCCCGGACACGCGAGCGCGGAATCGGCGGGGCGGTCCGTAAAAGTCCGGACGCGTCTTTGGGGTGGGGTGGGGCGGGGGGGCCCCCGCTTTCATTCGGGGAGTCTCTCGAGAAGCGGACTCGGGCCACCGCTACCGTGGTGCTTCCGAGCGAGCGCCGGAGAAAGGAGGCCGCCTCCGCCTCCGCCTCCGCCGCCTCCTCCTCCCGTCACGCGCGCGTCCCACCTCTGAAGGGGGACGAGCCGAGAGGGCGGCGGCCTCGACGCGAGGGGAGGAGCCGGCCCGAGAGCGACGAAGGCGGAGGGAAAGAGAGAGAGAGAGAGAAAGAGAACAGACACACACACACACACACACACACACACACACACACACACAGAGGCTGCGGAGGCGGCGAAAGCAGCGAGCCGAGCGTCGAGGCCCCAAGAGGCCTCCGTCGCCGGGATGGAGCACCACCAGCAGCAGCCCGCCAGCCGGTACCAAGTGGTGAGTCGCGCCGCGGGGTCCTGTCAGCGCGTCGGCAGGGCGGGGCGGGGTAGGCCGCAGGCCAACTCGAGGCCTCCCCTGGCCAGCTTGGGAGGCGAGGCTGAGGAGGGGAGCCCTCCATTCCCTCAGGCCTCCGGGGCCGAACGGAAAGCGCCTCCGCTTTCTATAATACTGAGGAAAAGCGTATCTGGTGTGAGGCCTCCCCGCATCCCTTTCCTTCTCCTTCCTCGTCCTTAACGGCCTCCTTTTTTCCCCTTCCCTCCTCTCCTCCTCTTGCGCTCCTCTCCTCCTTTTGGCTGCCCCGAGGCAGCCGCCCAGATGAGCTTTTCGGAGCCCCTGTCGAGGGGACGCCGAGGGTCATCAAGTCCAGCCCGAGTTAGAAACGGGAGGTCTCACTCGACGGCCGTGGCTTTCACCGAAAAAAACAAAACAAAACAAAACATCTTGGAGTTGGGGAATAGGGAGCGAAAAGAGGAAACGCTCCAAATCGCGAGCGGCAAAATGACACACCACCCTCGATGTGAAATACACAATGTATTGTTGTGTCTTTGTAGGGTGGCTGGGGGCGGCAACCCCAATCAGATGGGTGGCGTACAAATAATAAAGGTATTATTATTATGATTATGATTCACGCTTGCCTTCCATGAGCAGACCTTTCTATGCTGTGGTGGAGCTCAGTGTTACCTCTGATTCAACCGCAGGACTGAAATAATAATAATAATAATAATAATAATAATAATAATAATAATAATAATAATATATTTTCTATACCCCGCCCATCTGGCTGGGTTTCTCCAGCCACTCTGGGCGGCTTAAATGTTGCCACGCTCCCTTCGTCAACACAGTGAGATCGAGTTTGTAGGTCTTCCAGCCAGAACAATAATTCCTCACCTGCCTTGCCTTTCGGTGGATACAATCGCATCAGTGAATCGATTCATGTGAATTTCGTTCCTACCCAATGTTTTACTTTAAGCCCTTTCTCTGCCCCCCTTCGGTTGGTGAAGGGAGCAAGAGGGAACTTTTATGATTCAATAAGCAGGTGATGCTGCTTTTCTTTTGCCAACCACAGACAGCCTTCAGTGCTGTCACTTCCTGTTTGGGTAAGTGCACTGCAATAGCTTTAAATATACAGTAGTACCTCGTTTTGAGTCCACCCTAACAAGTGTGTGTGCTGCTTTCGAAGGGCCGCCAATGAAAATGGCCCACACCCCCATCGTTTGAAACTCCCATTGTTCAAGGTGTGTTTTGCGACAGGGAATTTCCTTAGCGCGAGTGGTTTCTGAGCTCTGCATGTAAGATTTCAGATTAAAACTGCAGAGTGACCTTTTTCTGCTTCCCCACTTCCAGCTACTCTCTGAAGACTGGAGAAGAGACCCTCTTAAGAATATTAGGGGGTGGGCAGGGGAAGGACTAGACCATGTGAAAAATGAACATAATATTTTAGCTGCTGTTCATTCCTTTTCAGCTTTGTATCCTTGTTATAAAAAAGCGCGCCTAGACATTCTGTTGTGGCCCCCTTAATCTAGGTTTAAGGTGCCACTGAGCTCCTAGCTTTCATAGCTCAAGTTTCTAACACTGCCTACACCAATGAATCAGGCAAAGCCTTAGTTAAGAAATTTACTGATTACCCGTGAAAAGCTTGAAGCCTGTAATACAACATGCAGTTTCCAGCTCCAGCTCTTATTCTTAATGCCATACCTATACCACTCCAGGGCATGCGAGACCTATATTGCTTGGTAACACTGAAAAGTCCGTAGGCGCACAGTCTCTCTTATTAAATGAAGAAACAACCAAGCACAATGCTTGTTGTGATTTCTGTATTGCATATGAAAGAGCATTTTGTAATGGAGATAAGTGGTCCGAAGAAAGGCATATGTATTGGCAACATACTGGCATAATAAAACACACTCTCATAGAATCAGGTTCTCTTTAATTTTCCTCTAATTGCTTTTTATTTCACATTGAGGATGATCATGTAGTTTTGTCATTTTGTTGCTTCATTTTTCATATTTTTGCTACCTATTTCTGAAACAAGTATATTTTTTAGTGAAAGTCACTTGTCATTGACTGCCACCATAACTAACACTTTTATTAGGGTCAGAGGCTATGGAACAAATCCTACCTACTTTAGGTTAGGTCCAGTCGCGGATGACTCTGGGGTTGCGGCGCTCATCTCGCTTTACTGGCCGAGGGAGCCAGCGTACAGCTTCTGGGTCATGTGGCCAGCATGACTAAGCTGCTTCTGGCGAACCAGAGCAGTACACGGAAATGCCGTTTACCTTCCTGCCAGAGTGGTACCTGTTTATCTACTTGCACTTCATGCTTTCGAATTGCTAGGTTGGCAGGAGCAGGGACCGAGCAACGGGAGCTTACGGCGTCGCGGGGATTCGAACTGCCGACCTTCTGATCAGCAACCCCTAGGCTCTGTGGTTTAACCGACATTGCCACAAAAAGAAGGAACTCATCTGAAATGTGGGTGGGGAGTATTGTTTTATACCAGGAATACTATCTTAATAGAGATGTTTGATGTCAGATAGCAAGCTGAGAGAGGAAAGTGTTGGTGTACATATAATATGCCAAATGCCAATCATTTCTCAGCTTATATGAACAATTTTATCTAAAAATGAAGTAAAAAAGAGATTTGTTCCTTGCCATTAATAACAGATTTTTCCACATTGTTTCAATGATGCTCCCAATTTTTTTGCCAGTACCTCATGGATGTCTTTTTGGGGTCAGTTTGAGTGCTACTGGGTCAAAATTGGACAAAAGGTGTGAAACCTATATCCCCAAACTGGATGTTACCCATTCTTTGCTGTTTCTTTTACATAATTAAGGTGTTTTCCAATGATGGGTAAGCATTTTACTAGAAACTTAGACTATTAAAAAGAGCCTACCTCATTCTAGATGTTAATGACCACTCCTTATCTGTAAACTAACATGCCGTATTAGTACAATTCTTTGGATTCTTACATCTCTTTGTAGGGAAGGGCTGGAGCTTAGTGGTAGAGCACTTGTGTTGCATGCAGAAGATCCCAGGTTTAATCCTTGGCATATCCAGGCAGGGCTGGAAATGTCCCGTCTGAAACTCTGGAAAGCTGCTGCCATTCAATGCAGAGAATACTGAGCTAGATGGACCAGTGGCAGGACTCACTATAAGGCAGCTTCCTATATTTAGGATGAGTGAGCCTCCACTTTCTGAAGCTCCACCTTATAAAATTTTGTGCTGAAATAAGAAATTTATTTGTACATAGTAGAAGAGCTCATATTTTGGAATAAAAGGTATTCCAGCGTTGTGATTTTATTATGGTTTGTTTGCAAACCATTTTGAGAACTGCTGAGTAAGAATGCTGGATTTAAATTTATAAACAAAAGTATTTGGCAAAAAGTTACTTTGGACTTTGCTATTTCTTTATATTTGTCTTTGCTTTGAATACACACAGTCCCTGGGAATGTGACTATATACAAAATGTACTTCAAACAATGTGCATTAAAACATGCTTAAAAGCAGATCTTTGCACATACAAGATTTAGAACTGGAGCATCTCTTACCCTGTGTCTTATTTTATGAATGGAAAGAGTGGTGTAAAGCTCAATGTTTCTTAGAATGTTTCTTTTTCACCCCTGCTGAACCTTTTCTGTAAGCAGATAATAGCATTTGTTTGTGCTGGGAAACTGGGGGTGGTTTTTTGATTCTGCTGGAGGCAGCTGTAGTTACATCATAGGTGCCTTTAAGGATTGGCTGCTTGCAGAACTTAAGGAACTAACCACATAGCACTTAACTTGTTCCTTCCTTGTCTTATCACATGATAGACGATTTTGGCATGGGGTAACTCTTAAAGCAAACTCCTTTGCTTGTTTGTTATTGCTCATGGCGAGAAGAAATTAAGGGTGTTAAAACAATTTAAAGGGGAAAAAAGAAACAAAGAAATAGGCTTATAATTGGACATGTTCCCGTCATTAAAGCAAGTAAATCAGAAAAACATAACCCTTGGCTTGCAAATGAAACTTTAATAGGCATTGGTGAAATGATGTACTGTAAGACTTCCCCCATGCCTCTGATTTTAGGTTACATGCTGATGTGGTTTTAAATCTGATTGCTCATGACCAGTATACAAAAAAGTACAGTGGTACCTCGGGTTAAGAACTTAATCCGTTCTGGAGGTCCAGTCTTAACCTGAAACTGTTCTTATCCTGAGGTACCACTTTAGCTAATGGGGCCTCCCGCTGCCGCCCGCCGCCGCCACACGATTTCTGTTCTCATCCTGAAGCAAAGTTCTTAACCCGAGGTACTATTTCTGGGTTAGCGGAGTCTGTAACCTGAAGCATCTGTAACCTGAAGCATCTGTAACCCGAGGCACCACTGTATACCCTTTCATGCATATTTTGGGAAGAGAAAGTAAGGAGTATTTTGGGGTGCACATAGATATGCATAGTTTGAGTGATGAAACTGCTGCAGATCTGTACTTACCCTTTCTTCAGAAAATCAAGCTCAGGAAGAACTGTTCCCCTCCTCCCCCAAGCAGAAGTTGACTATGCAGATTGAATCAAGTCACTTCCTATATTTGTCCTATATATCGGGATGGGAAATTGGTGGCCATCCATTGACTGTAACTCCCCATTAGCCATGAAACTGATGGGAGGTGGAATCCTAATACTGCTGAAGAGCCATAGGTTCTCCATCCCTGGCCTATGACAATATTTAAAGTTTAATCTTCTCTCCCCAAAAACATTAGCTTTTGAAATGGGAAGTGGCAAGGGAACAGTTCACTAGATATCTTGACTTTTTGAAGCTGAAAGCCTGCCCACAGCATATGTGTATGCGGGAGGCAGGCAGCAAGTGGTACGTCTGAAAATTGATGCACCATATGAAGTATTTTGTCACTTGCCACTTAAACCTTTAGTTCTTCCCCTTGCTCCCTTCACCCCTCCCGCCCTTAACTACTAATTGCACTGCTGCTACAGTCAGCTCCAGATACTCCTCCTTTGTATTACATTTCTCTTTAAAAAACAAAACCATCCAACTCCTACTATGCTGTAAAGGGAAAGCTGGAAATTTATGCTGGGTTTGCTCTTCCTTCTGTATACCGATTATGTATATCAGCTTTTAGTATCTGTGCGCATTATGAATATGACCAATTAGTAGTTCACAAGATGGCTTTCTACACAGTCACTGATTGAAATCTCTGGCTTGGCCCAAATGTTTCTTTACTTCAATTCCTTGACTTCAATATATTAATTTTACTGACCTAGTTTACAGGAATGCTGTAAGGATTGAACATCAATTAGCATTCTATATAAGAACATAAAGACCTGCTGGATCAGACCATTGGCACATCTAGGCTAGCATCCTGTTCTCACTGTGGCCAACCAGATTCTTCTGAGAAACTAGCAAGCAGGATTTCAAGCACATGAGCAGTCTCCCCCTCCTGTGGTTTCTTGTGGTACTCGGAAGTGTTGCTGCCTCGACTGTGGAGTGATGTAAAAATTGGGGTTTGGCTTTTGCTGCTGAATTCCCCATGGGACTCTTGAGTCCCCTAAGTCCATGATCGGTCAGAGAAAAATGGATGGAGACTGGATCCAGTGGAAAGCAAGGCAGATATTTATTTTTCTGTTCCAAGGACAAAAGCATGCAGGAACCTTTAAAGACTTTTGACATTGCCCAACCCACTTAGCCAAAGACCACCCCAAAATCATCATACATACATCATAGGAGGCGAGTCTACAGCAGAAATCCTGTCTGCCTGGATACCTGATAATGATCGCTGATTGCATTGCCTGGGCAGCCTGGCCATTCTTTTGTGATGGTTAACACTTTAGTTCCTGAATCCAAGTCACAGGCTCACCCTGTTGATACACAAATAAGCCCTTAAGACAGGATTTGTAAGCAGAAAGACAATGGGAAGGCTTTCCCCATTTGCCTCCCTTACTGCAGAGGAATATTTGAGGTCATTGAGAGAGTCAAAATGGCATTAGGATTGCTCTCCTGTACAATTTCAGACACATGGTTTATATATTTAGATATGTGAGCATTTATTCATATTTATTCTATATTTGAGACCTTAGAATTCTTATAACAGGAGGCAGAGTATGGTAGCCATCAATGGATTATAACTATGATAGCATAGCTCTTTGTATACAGTATTGTTTTGCAAGGTTTGCTTATTTTTGTATGAATAACTTCCTGGGGTGTCTTCATTCTAACAATTGCTCCACTTCAAGCAAGTTCCTTGTATCACAGTTGCTCATAAATGCATTGAGGAAGTGAGGCAACTGCTGCAGGTGAAATCTATATGGACCTTGTAAGTAACCTGGCTGATCAACTATTTAGAAAACAGGAAGGAAATGCAGCATACCATGTCCTGTTTCTCCCTTTACTTCTATTACCGGTACATAACAAAAGAGGGAGAAAAGCAGGTGGGAGAACATTTTTTCAGCTCAAAACGTGGGTAGGGACCATGGCAAAAGTGGGTGGAGCAAGATATATGACTCTTACCCATGGCGCCATGGGTCAGTGTTTCTGGCTGTTAAGCAGAAAGTTGGTGGTTTGAGCCTAACCAGGTGTGGCTGTGGGCAGGATTCCTGCATTGCAGGGGGTTTGACTATATGACTTCTTGGGGTCCCTTCCAACTCTCCAGTTCTACCTTTGTACAGTTAGCTGCATTCTTGCTGCACAAGTCAAATGTTTCTACTTTGTTTCTATCTGTCTCACTCTCTCTCTCGCACACCTAAATCCAGGAAAGCAAGGGGCGTTATCACAGTTTGAGAGCAAATTCCAGCCAGGTAAAAGCATTCAAGGAAAGCATGGAGCAGGACTGGGGAAAGGGGTGTGAAATTTTGAACAACAGCCAAGAAAATCTGTAGGTTATGTATCTGTATCTGATAGGCCTGAGTTGGTGAAAGGGGCTTGTGCTACACTTAGAATCAATGTATTTCTGTCTATTAATGTGAATGTGGGAAATTTACAGGGTAGTTTTTTTAAAACATATTTTTGTTGTTGTTCTGAATATAGGAAACCACAAGTGAAGGGGGTCACCAAGCAGCAACTGGCAACTTTCCCAGTTTCTGAAGCTTGTAGTAACAATCATTCACTTTGTCTGTTGCAATAGTGTTTGACTTTGAACTTTTCCAATGATTCCTTGGAAGCCTGTTAGGGTTTTGTAAAGGTGGGTAAGCTTTGTTAAGGCAGTCCTGCAGTACTCTGATCTTCTCCTTCAGTTTGTAGCAATAGAGTATTGAATTCACTCTCAGTTGACATGGTGTCAGCATGGTGCCCAGGGCCCTTCCTTCATTTGTGCCCTTGAACAAGGCTGACTTCAGTTTTGCATCATCTGTGCTTTCAGCAGCAACTGGCAACTTTCCCAGTTTCTGAAGCTTGTAGTAACAATCATTCACTTTGTCTGTTGCAATAGTGTTTGACTTTGAACTATGTTCCAATGATTCCTTGGAAGCCTGTTAGGGTTTTGTAAAGGTGGGTAAGCTTTGCTGTAAGGCAGCTCCTGCAGTACTACTGATCTTCTCCTTCAGTTTGTAGCAATAGAGGTATTGAGATTCACTCTCAGTTGACATGGTGTCTAGCATGGCTGGCCCAGGGCCCTTCCTTCATTTGTGCCCTTGAACAAGGCTGACTTCAGTTTTGCATCATCTGTGCTTTTTTTTTTACTAGAATTCTTACGCTCCCCCAATGTGCAAGACTTGGGCATAACTTAATCTGTACGTAAAGTTTTTCAGCAAGGATAAATTGCTCAGTCCCCCTTAGATGGGCATTCCTGCAGGAATTCCAGCAGGAATTCCACCAGGCACTAGTAAGTCCATCAGATGTTAGCTAGGATTCCAAGGGGGAGCTAAATAAAAAACTTCCTTCCAGTAGCACCTTAGAGGCCAACTAAGTTTGTTATTGGTATGAGCTTTCATGTGCATGTACACTTCTTCAGATACACTGAAACAGAAGTCACCAGACTTCTGTCATCCCTACCCTCATAAATCCTAGAACACTGCAGAATTCTCTGCAACACACAAGTGTTGCAGATTATTCTTTCTTTCTGCTGAGAAAGTAGATGTTTTGGAAATTGCTACCTTGTTTGTCATTTCCATCTGCATTCCGTCACACACATATGAGTATCGCTTCCAATGCAATATTATCCAAATCTGATGAGAAGTAAGTCTTCTGAGTTCAGTGAAACTTGCTCCCAGATAAGGATGAATAGGAACGCAGCCTTTCTTTCATTTGTGGCCAGATCACATATCACTGGTGTGTGTGTGGAATAGGCACATCACTCAAAAATGTAAGATTGCTTATCATTATTGTTGTCAGTGTTTCCATCTGTGAAACATAAATGTAATTCAAACTGCCAGGCTAAGATTTTCATCTTGCTTCCCAGCTTCCTTCAGAAGCATGTGGTTCAGAGGGCAGTGCTTGGTCTTCTGTCCCCCCCGCCCCCGCCCCCCCCCAGCCAGTGAATTCAGAGACTTTCTGTTCAAGGAAGCAGGGATGGTTAAGAAAAATTTAATGTTGGCCAAAGCAATAAACCAGCATGGTGTAGTGGTGAAGAGCGGTGGACTCGTAATCTGGTGAACCGGGTTCGCGTCCCTCCTCCACATGCAGCTGCTGGGTGACCTTGGGCTAGTCACACTTCTCTGAAGTCTCTCAGCCCCACTCACCTCACAGAGTGTTTGTTGTGGGGGAGGAAGGGAAAGGAGATTGTTAGCCGCTTTGAGACTCCTTAAGGGCAAGTGAAAGGCTGGATATCAAGTCCAAATTCTTCTTCTTCTTCTTCTTCTTCTTCTTCTTCTTCTTCTTCTTCTTCTTTTTTCTTCTTCTGAGGCACTTTTTTACCAGAATTCTGGAAATTCTTCTTCCTCATTACTAATGGTAGAACTTGAGGAATAACCCAAGAAGTAATAGAGCTGGGAAAATCTACTCTTTTACAGTTCACCCACACAACCTACTCTTATTTATTAGAATCATGGTACCATAAAGTTGCATGGCACCCCCAACGGTCATCTAGTCCACCCCCCTGCAATGCAGGAATCACAACTAAAACATCTGCTTAAAAACCTCCAAGGAAGGAGGATCCATCACCTTCTGAGGGAGTCCTTTCCACTGTCAAACAGCTCTTTCAGTCAGTGAGTTTTTCCTGATGCTTAGTTGGAATCTTCTTTCTTGTAACTTGAATCCATTGGTTTCAGGCCCACCCTCCAGAGCAGGAGAAAACAAGCTTGCTTCTTCTTTCATGTGATAGCTTTTTAGATATTTGAAGATGGATATCATATCTCCTCTCAGTGCCCTCTTTTCCAGGCTAAACATTCAAAGCTTGCTCTGTACAAGCAGCAAGATTTTGTTCAGTGGGAGAAATTAGACTCTGCGGTGGGCTTTTATCAGCTTCCTCCAAATCTAGTTCCATTCCCCAAATGCTCAATTCAGCTGCAGCTTTGCACATGCCCTATAATATGTTTGTTTTGGCTTGGCTGTGAGTAATGAGTGTGGCTCTGTTGCAAGAAACTGGAGGAAGTTACAGTAGCTGAATCTAAGTATCACCCCAGCCTAATATTCTCCAAGCAGAGAGTGGCTCAAGCCAAATATTCTCCTTATATTAGCTGTGCTGCACAGGGAAGTTCCTTGTCTATAAACGATACACATAAGGAATCATGTAACTACATACCTAACTGGTTAGTTAAAATAACTGAGGCAACCCCCGCAGCAAGTACCAACTCGCAGTGATAAAATTACTGGGAGTTATTTTACAGTTATTGAAAAAGTGCTTATGTTCTTAGATGGCTTATAGATGTTTTAAATTGTCTTAACATTTTGATGTCTGCTGCCCTGGAAGAAAGGGTAGGGTGCAAGTTTAATAAATATTCATGAAGATATATTCCTTGAAGTAGAAAAAGTTGTGTCCTAAGAGCATGGTCCGATTGGCAAGAGACCTGTCTTTGCCTCCTTTCTGGCATGGAAATTATATTGTGATGACTAGACATAACTTCCTACCTGTGTTCTTTAATGCTGTGCCTCTTAAGCCCAGCCCTGCCCTTAATAAGATCAGCCTCTGTGTCAGAGCAAAGCAGTATTGGTATTTGCAGAGTAATCATGCTTGCTGCAATGAAATCTGTGGTGCACAATTGTTTCTTGCATAGATACATGATTAGATCTGGTAACAGTTCACATCTTCCCACAATTTGCATATATATTACAATTCCCACACACACACCCCAAGTTACAAAAGTGCATTTTTTAAAAGTTCAGAACAGAATTTTATTTTTCACACATCTGTGCATTTCATGGCACAGGAATTTGGGTTTCATGATGAAACAGAATATCTGGGGTCACTATGAATGCAGTGCATTGCTTAGTATTTGTCTTTGCATTTAACACTCTGTGCAACCCCAGAAGGCATAATGTCAACATGTTGATCTCCAAATGTCCAAAGCAGAAAGTATGGTGGTTGAAATAAAACACCTAAAAAGAACGGACACCATAGAACCAAACTTGTGTGTGAGGAGCTGCAGTATTGTGAAATACTATACACTTTAATGCATGCATGGTGTGAAGAATGTGAGGACATTCATCTAGGTGTGAATCTAGGGTTGTGAAATGTAAGTGCTCTGGATGTCTAAGCATTAGGCCTAGATGTCTGCAAAGTAAAACTTGTGTAAATACATCTTTATGCATATGCTTTTCTTTGTATAAGACATTTTCATTGAACATACAGTATGAACATTGGGGTTTGGGCTCAGGGTGCTTTGAGACATTGGCTGTACAGCCCTGTTGTGCACAAACACACCTTCACAAAACTGTGAAATCAGGGGTGTTTGTTAGATTTCACAGAGTTTTTAATTTTTGGTATAAGGTCCCTTTTCATCAAGGGACATCGGGAAAGACTTGAGGAATTAGAAAGTGGCTCACAATGCTTTCACTTACAGGATAATGCTTTTTGAGTGCTGTTATATAACCTTTTTGATTGTAGATTGAGTGGTGGAATTTTTCAACTCCTGTTCAAGAGGAGGACTTTAAAACAGCCAGTGTGACATGATGTTAGTTGTTGTAGAATAACTTCGCACAATGCGAGTGATGTAACTGCTGATAATGAACAAGTTATAGTACAATTCTTTTTATTTCTTTAGTTCATATCACGTAAGTGCAAACTATAGCCTCTTGAGCGTACCTATCTGTAGATGTAATGGCGATGAATCATAATGTAATGCAGATGAATCACAAACCTGGCAAACAGAACGAGCTATATAACAAGAATACAGAAAAAGAGAACAAGCACCAATTTGGTCACAAATTAGTGAAATTTACATTGCGTGAGGAAATGGTAAATGGCTACATCTCAACCATTTCTGAGTAGATTTTTCTGAAATCTGGGCAGCTACAAGTGGTTTGCATAACCCATATTTTCTACTATCGTGTCTTGTTCTGACTTCATATTCTGAAACTAGGACTTTGTAGACACAGTGAAATAATTGGAGGATTTTCAGGCAAATCTGAAATATTGTTGTTCATAGGAAACTCTTGCTTCACACTCTGGACTAGTATTTGAATCAACCATAATTAGACATTATAGGGCCTAACATCAAGGGTTGTTAGAAGCTTGCCTAGTACAAGCTACTCATATCTACATAATAAGTCACAATACATCAGAGGTGCAATGAGTTTGACTTCGCTTCCAATTATCTGTCAGGAAGAGTGCAGTTGACAGTTTAGACAATGTTCTGTGATATTCTTAAATAGCACATTGTTATCTACATATCATGAAATGGTTTCATATATTTTCACCCATTTACTTTGTCTGTGTCTAGTTGATCCTTATGTTCTTTTAGGAAAACACTCAAATACACCCCCAAATACATACAATAGGGTGATGGTGAAACACTACAGTACCATTCAGCCTTTTATCATAGGCAAATACTTGCAAGTAGTACATTTTTTTTTGGGGGGGGGGACATTTTACGTACTTGCTACCTTTTGGGAGAGGTGGGAGGTGAGTAGTATGGTTAAGTCCGGATTAGGAGTTACTCTTGTTACTAGTTTCACTTTAGTCGTTACTTAATAAATTGCATTGGAGTAGATGAAACAGTTCTCTGAATGTATTTGTTTTTCTTAAAAGCTTCACAATGAAGATGATCTTCCAGAATCATCAGTGGCTGAACAACCTTCCACCTCTACAGAAACTGCACCAGCCTCTCAAATGGAGGCATCTTTACCTGAAGAAGATACTTCACCTCCACCTTACTGTAGTATTGCTGCAGAAGCAGCTGCAACAGCAGGTATTTCCTTTCATTTATATAACCTCAGATATTTTTAGCAATGCTGGAGCAGTAAATATAGCTTGAATAATCTTTTCAGAAGCATATGGTGCCATCATCTCTTCATGCTTCCTTCTGCTGCCCTTTCTAAAATATGATCTGCTCTTTTCTTTTTGTACAGGAACCCAAATGACTTTGTGCTTAATAGAGCAAATAACCGGATTAAATTAATGTTCTTTGTGATACAGATTTGTCTTGGATGCCTTTCTATCTATGTATGATAAGGCTAGGATGTCTTATTTGATTAAATTTGGACCACAATCCTAACAGGACAGAGATATGAGGAATCAATTGTATTGATAAATATATAAAACCACCCTTAGTATTTCTAGCTATAAGAAACAATACAGCATTCTTAAGGGCTTTATAGACTTGTAGTTCTGACTAATGAGTTGATGTTTGTGTGTGTGTGTTTTTTTTTAACAGAAATGGAATCGCCTAATGACTTTTACCCTGTGCCACCTCCATACAGTGTAGCTACCTCTCTTCCCACTTACGATGAAGCGGAGAAGGCCAAAGCTGCAGCAATGGCAGCTGTTGCAGCAGAAGCAGCAGCAGCTCAAAGAGTGAGTGAGCAATCTGTGCAGCTTGAAAACATGCAATTCTGAAATATGTAACTTTGGATTGGTTTCGGTATACATTGGATAAAAATCAATTTCTGAAGCAAACTTCATTGACACTCGCTTAGCTTGTTAAAGGATATATTAGCTAGCTAAATTAAGGTGGGGTTTGTTTTGATTATTTGTACAAAGCACCTTAAGAATCGAGAATGTTTCTGTAGCGCTTTATGGAGTAAAAAAAAAGGACCCATTGACCCGTTGACTGCTTCAAGCTTTATTTCATGCTTAATATTCATGAACTCAGTTTATAACTAATCATACCTTGCATAGTCTACCAGCTACAGGAGCTCAGTAGTTCTTTCTACTTTGTAGACCTAGAGAGGCAACAATAGTAGCTCCACTGAATTCTTGGTGGGCCACCATATGCAGTGGTTAAGACCTGAAGGGTCACCAGTTACAATGCTAGAGAGTAAGTATATGTTACAGTACAAAACTGCAGGTACTGGCTGCATGCACATGCTTAATTTTGCTGGCACATAGGAATTTTTGCAGGTTTTTATTCTCATTCTTGTTCAAGACTGGTATTATTTATATATATAAAAAAACTAGTGCATAAATATTTGAAATGTTTTTCCCATCTCTGTTGTCATTGTACTGGGCTGTTGGTGGTATTCAACAAAATAGCTGTGCTAGTACAATTAGTCCTGTTACAAGGGGATTTCCCTTCCCTACCTCCTTACACGCACCTTGTACCACCCCAAATCTGCTATACAGGGTTGGAGGAATCCCCAAAATTGATTTAGGGGGTGCATGGGGGGTAGAGGAGGAGGGGGAAGAATGCTCCATTGTGCAAGGAGAAATCCTTGCAGTGATGGAACGTTTTGGTTAGCTCTACATTGAATGCAACACATTGTATTCATCTGAATGAAAAGCCATTTGCTTACTTAAAACAAACTCACTCACTCACTCACTCACTCTTACACTTAAATGGGGCTAGCACTGGAAACTTCCTTCCCTTTTAAACTACTCTCAAATCTTATAAATCGGATAAGAAAGTGCTTGCTCAAATACAGAGGTTTTCCATCACAGTAACAATGTGATATGCTATCTCAGATACAGGTAAATGTTAAGACCACAGAAAGCTGTTTTAGCCTGTATTTTGACCTCAGTTGCCCATTTGTAAAAGCTGTTGCATACTGTGTAGTAAAACACATTTTTGTGTGACTGTTTCCTCGTGAGTTTTTCATTTCTAATCAGACCAAATAGCAATGATCTATTTCCATGCTACAATCCTATGTTCAGAAGTAAGTCCCATTGTACAGTGGGGCTTGCTTCTGAATACGAATGTATAGAAGTGCACTGTCAGTATTTGAATTACTGGATCTCTCTCTGTGAGCTATTTTAAATTCCTTTTATATTACGGGTACATTACATTTAAATTATAATTTAGTTTGCTAGAAACATTGCTTGAATGTTTGACTTGTACTGAATGGCTTAACATTCCTTTAGTTCTTCTGTCTTATTTTCTTTACATGCTTAGCACGGCCAATTTAGGGAGTCTAGGAGTCTGTTTGATGAAATATTCCTGAGCCCACCAGAGGTATGAAACAGTTCTATGAAGTTTAGATTTTGCAGTGAGTTTTCTTCCTGCCAAGCAGAAACAAATGAATTTCTCAATGCCTTCTCTCAGTGAACTTGCCACGATTCAAATTGCACAATTCTGTATTAAGATTCTCGTTAGTTTTCTATAAAGACTTAAATAGAAATAAGGACTACGGAGCATACTGGGACTTACGTTTATTTGTAAGCATGCATAAGATTGTGCTGTTATGAAAATATCCTTTCATCTGCTATAGTAGTGGAAATAAATTTGAAAACATGAGGGAAATAACCAGGAATACCTGGTAAATTGGGCATCCTTGCTCTAGAAGAGCCTTCACTGTGTGCATTGTACCACAGCTCCCATCATCCCTGGCTATTGACCATACTGGCTGTGATTGATGGGAGTTCTAGTTCAAAACAACTGGATAACATCACTTTGGGGAGAATTGATCATGGTCATTCAAACTAGCATCATTTGTGTGGGCAACTGAGCCCCCCCCATTTTAGAGTGTATCTTGATTGGATATTGGATATTGTTGCAATTTCCAATATTTGGGGGTTGGAGTGGGAAATGTATCCAGTAGGAAGGATGAAAGGAAATTAAATGCAACACTTGCTTTCAGTTCATTAAGTTTCTGTGAGGTGTTACTACGCGGCACCTTTATGTTTCCAAATGATGATTGTTTGGTATTTCTAAAATACCAACAAAGATGTGTTAGTCCTAATTTCTGTCAAATACTTGTTCATGCTGCAACCACCAAACATTACCAGGCAGAATGCGAAGCAAATATATGTTTGTTATAATGTCTTTTCATATAGTCAAAATAGGTATAATTTTCACTATTATATAGTTCATACTAGCAAGTAAAAAAGATCATAAATAAATATCCCTTTAATATAGGGATACCATGCTGCCACTTAACATTGCAATGGTATGAGCACCAAAATTATGGTACCTCAACTGAAGTTGTATTTTTTAGGATGTTAGCACCCTCTGCTGTCTGATAGCAGCAAAGCTTTTGATTTAGAATATTCATTACACACTTGCAGATGAACTATTGTCCTACATTGCACAATCACATGAACACATGTTGAATATCTCAATTGCGTAGCTAAAATCAATGAGATTTAAGTTCATATTATTTAGTGGGAATTTAGAGAGAGTCCCTAACTACTAAATATATGTGAACAGGTCTGTCTATACTTATACAGGGGCTGCAGCAGCATTTTAAATAATGCTCAATAATGCTCTACATGCATCTTCAAAATAAAACCCAGGAATGCTGTAGAATTAGGGGTTCTCCAGCTTCTTTCATGACAAAGTTCCCTTAACAAAAATCATCTCCAAACTTCCCAAAGTTCCACTAAGACAACAGGAAAACAATGACAAGAATCCTTGGAAGTTGCTGAAGTGTCTTAGCTGTAGTTCTAACTTTTGTGTGTTTTGATCGAACCCTGACATACCAACTGGATACCTTCTGACCACCTACTTTATTTACTGAGGTGCGGCAGTCAGAAGTTAAGACTTGAAGGCCAAGGCTCAATAAGCATAGGGAGCAGGTTAAACATTTGGCTTTGGTGGAGCTTCATTGCGTCTGTCTCTACGGCGGAAATAATCTTTCTCGAAACTGACTTCCTTTTCAATACAGAAGTCGGGGAACCAACTTAGACCTTTCTGCAGTCCCTCAGTAACTATTGCTCCTCGTTGAAACACACAAACTCAACAGAATCTAAAATCTTAATTACTGTAGCAAGCCTTAGGGAAGAAAGCCACATACCTTAATTTTATGTTGAGTTAACCAGAAAGCACACAGGTGTTTCACATGTTAAGGTGTTGTGTTAAATATTCTTACATAAACTGGTGGCCCGTTGACATTTTAGTGTTCCCCATAGATGTACATTTTTGGGGAGCAGCCAGTCACTGCTGCCTCCTGTGTGTGTGCATTTTTAACCGGTGTCTTTGTCGTACATGTTATACTGCACCCCAACAACTTGAAATGTGAAGGGGCTCTCTGACTTCAGCGGCTAAGTAATTTTAGAGCCCAACTTTTTGTAAAATTATGTGGTTCAGTGAGACCACCACCCTTTGCTGCTTGTTTTGGTTGACTCTTGAGGGAGATGAAGGAGCAACCAGGAAGGGATGTGGGCCTAACCCATTAGCTTGGGAAAGAGAGGAAGTGCTGAGGATTGTGAGAATCTACAACTCCCATGATCCCTAACTAGCAGGAGCGGTGGTCAGGGTTGATGGGAATTGTAGTCACAAAACATCTGGAGGGCCGAGGTTGAGGAAGCCTGGCCTATACTTTGGTAAGAGGGAGACTTGGTTGGTGAGCGGTTCCCAGGTCTGTATGGAACCGCAGTCTTCTGACAGACCAGATGTGTCATTTGGGTGTGTGTGTGTGTGTGCGCGCTCTGTGATCCATCTTTGCCAAGGGAGGTCTGGATAACATTGATGGCAAGGCATGCCTATTACTGGCTTAATTTGGTTCACCAACTGTGCCTTTTTCTCAGCAAGGATAGCGTTGCCGCCTGATGTGTGTGTGTGTTGGTAATCTCAAATTGGACTTCCTTAATGTGCCTTTCAAGAGACAGCTCCACAAGCTGTAGCCTTTGCAGAACACCGCACCGCAGCCAGGTTGTTGAGTTGAGTACATGGTTGCAGACATATTACAGAGAGAACTACGCTGGCTGCCAATTAGCTGCCAGGTCATTTTCAAGGACTTGTTCCAGTTGGACAGGGCTTCTGTAAATTATTTACCTAAAGGACTGCCTGCCTCTGTAAAGTCCTGTACTCACACCCCACCCTACAAAAGAGGCTGCTGAACTCCAACTGTCATCAAACCATGCCAGCGTGGTTTGGCCAGGGATGGTGGAATTCATAGTTCAGCAACATCCGGAAGGCTGCAGGTTTCCCATTCAAGCAGTAACCGGGAAATCGTAATTTTCTGCTCTTGCTCCTGTGTTCTGCATCCTGCATCCCTCCACCGCACCTGAAATGTCCTCTATTAGTTGCTTTGAACATCTGACAATGACATAATTTCTTGTCCCAAGTTTTCCCAGACCCATAAGATTCGACCCTACCATTACAAGATTTGTTTTTATGATACCGTTTTTCTGTTTGTCCTTAGAAATCTTAGAATATGAAGCAATTTAGAAACACTTTTCAGTAAATAGGTTTAGCTTGGCTTCAGTACAATATTAAAATAAATGATACTGAACTTGGGATTTTTTCTTAGTTATTTCTTTTCTAATTATTGAATTTTATGTTTTTAATTATTTCATTTTTTATTTTGTAAGTCACAATTTTATTGATGTGTGGCCGTGCACACTTAATAAATAAAAATAACATTATGAACAAGCAATCTAAGCAACTGAAGTGTACATATGTAAGTCACCTTGTTTTTTTTTTACATAGATACCTACTCCCACTTAAATTAGCAGTTTGAAAAGTATTAATTTAATTCCATGCAACGTGTGTTTATTAATCACCATCATCATGATCTTAAAGGAAGAAGAGTATCCCCCAAGGGATGATTTCAGTGACGCAGACCAGCTTCGCGTGGGCAATGATGGCATCTTCATGCTGGCTTTTTTCAGTAAGTAACGCATCTTTGCGTCCTTGTAAGCAGCAGTTGTTTGAGGCATGGGTGGGGAACACCCTTCATCCCAAGGGCCACTTCTCATTGCAAACAACTTTCTGACAGCTGCATACCAGTGATGGGTGTGGCCATCCTCCATTCAGACATGCAAAAGGTTTCATCACAGTTCAAGGACACATTCCAGCCAGGTAAAATCGACAGAGGAGGATGTAGAGGGAGGGGGGAGCACAGGGCCCAGGTTGAGTCCTGGGGACACACTCAGACCCTGAGCCAGAGGTTCCTCCTCCATGGCATAAGGTAAATGCAGCAGGATTCTTGATGCCACTCAGTTGGTAGAGCATGAGACTCTTAATCTCAGGATTGTGGGTTCGAGCCTTATGTTAGGCAAAAAGATTTTTGCATTGCAGGGGGTTGGACTAGATGACCCTTGTGGTCCCTTCCAGCTCTACTGTTCTATGATTCTAATAATCCTCTCTTCCCAGCCACACAAGATGCAGCATTTACTAATGGAGAATAGAGAAATATATTAAATTCTTGTTCATAATTTAGCTCTCTTCTGGGGGCTGTTCCACAAGTTAGGCAGTGGCAATTTGCAGTTTGACCTAGATCCCTGTGCGCCACAAGGAGCCACAACCAGCCTTGATCTTCACGTTTTACGATTTTAGGCGTATACGTCAAATTGCAAAGCATGTTAGAATCCTGAGAGAGATCTGTGTTATTAAGAGTTGCCATTGACATACGGTTTGGGCAAATTTAACACCATGAGCGGCCAGTTATATATTTGCACTTGACTTCCGAGGCTGGATATGTGAGGCATAGTGTAGGTTGATTATCTGTACTCTGAAATATCAGAGTTTTTACTGACATCAATAACATATGATGGGTTCTTGCAATGTGGAGTAGGATGAATAATCTTTCTCACCCAGATCCTATCCTCCTCCCCAGTAGACCAGTGCTATGATAAAAGCCCCCGGTTCTGAATTTACAGTAATTGAAGCACTGTAATTCAAGTCCAGTAGTTTCATAGTGTGTCACACACACTGAACGTTACTTTTGAAGTTAACTTAGTTTCTGTCCTTGCTGTGGATCATGATACGTGACTGCCATCCTGTGACAATTCTTTGCATTGCAGCTGCTATCATTGCATGACTTACATGCAACAAGTGTTTAATGTTTTGCAACTATTCATGTCGATACTTGAAATTACCTGCAATAACTCAGGTCTTTAGCACAGAGATTCTGTGTTGTTGTTTTTTTTTAATTGAATACTACAGATATGTTATACAAGCATATCTTTGGGTGCTGTTGGCAAAGTAAAAAAGCACATTAGAGCAGAGCTTTCCAAACTGTGTGTCGCGACACGTTAGTTTGTCAGCTGCAGTCTGTAGGTGTGTTGCAGGAATGCTCCCAGCGCTCCTCCAGTGGCTGGAAAGCCTCTGGTTTGCTAGTAACAGTGATTTACTGTGTCGTGAAAAGATGCATGCCTAAAAAGTGTGACAGTAACATGAAAAGTTTGGAAAGCTCTGCATTAGGATAATTGGGCAGGGGCTTCTTTCAGTTCATGTCAGCCAGGTCAGCACTGCCCAAGCACAGCAGATGAGCCCACGTAGGATAATACCAAATGGTTTTGCCGCCCCTAATTTTCACAGGCAGCAAAATCAGGAGATTTATCAAGCTCTGGGTAGTCACCATATATGGCCTTTAGGCTATGTTCAGTTCAGTGGGTTTCAAGTTATGCAATCTAGATGTAAACAAGGAACTGGTGGAAGAGTAAAATTACATTTTGACAGCGCTGATTAATGTTTCTGGGAAACTGGAGTAGCTTCTCGAAAAGCTGAGTACTCTAATGAAAATAAGAGCTCCACATGATGGAACTTGCCACTTGTAAATGGCAATGTGAGTTTGTGCACCTCCTTAGCGCAAGGCTTAAGATGTGATGCTCCTTTAAATATTTAGCACACCACTGTGGAGGCTGCTTTTCCAGTGTAGCAGTATTGAGCAATGGGGTGGGGAACACAAACCCTCCCTGGACCTCTAGAAAGAAAAGGACCATTAAATCTGTTAATCTTTGGATAGTGGGTTGTGTTCATCCTCAGCAGTTGAAGCCCCTCACTTTTAACAGAGAAATTTCCAGAGAGGGGTGCAACGTAAAATCCTTAAAAACAATGAAAGGGTAAAATATCTTCAATGAAAAACCACAGATGGAGCAGCCAGCTAAAAATAGAGTTGAAATTGGTGACCTAAGAAGCCTGTTAAGTGTTTCCCCCCTATGCTGAAAAGATAAACTTGGTATCTGGAAAATCTTTGGGAAGAGAATTCTAAAGCCAGGATGATGCTATAGAGAAGGTCCAGTTGCTAATTGCTATCTTCCTAACATCCTGGAGGAGGGTCTCTAAGGCAGATCTTAATACATGTTAAAGGTCAATACTGAGACTTTGAATTATTCCTGGAAATGAGCAGGGAGCTATTTTAGCCATTTTAAAGCTGGTGTAATGTTTTGTTCAACCAGACCCAGTTAGTTCGAAATGTAATGGCTAGATTGCCGACTACATTTTCTGAGAGTTTTTAAAGGCAGTACAGTACACTATAATCAACGGGAATGTTAATAGACCATGGACAAATTATCGCCAGGGTATCTGTGTCCAGAAGGGGCTAGAGCTGCTGCATAGCCAAAGCTGATGAAAGCTGCTTTGTGTTATGGAAGCTACTCAGGGCTCCAAAGACAAGGAGAATGCAATCCCATCAAGAACAGGTTGAACTTCTAGAGCAGACAAACCACCTCCTAACACCCCCCCCCCATCTTGTCTGGACTGGATTTCAGGTTTCTGGCCCTCATGCATCACTTACTAGATCCAGGCATCAGTTTAGCATCCCTACAGTTTCACCTGTCTTGAATGAAAAGCGAAAGTACACCTGGATGTTATCTGCGTGTTAGTGACATCTTGCTCCAAATCGCTGGATGTCCTCCCGGGATGCTAAAACAATGAGTGCTTCTTTTAAAGCCATCTTTCATGGGGAAACTTTGTAACGTTAGAAGTGAGGAAGTCCATATCTCCATAATACATTTTTTTGACTCAAGCTTTTTGCTATTTATTGGGAGATCCTAAGAGTTGCTCACTCTGGACATTTTATCAGGAGTGTCTGTGGTGCCTTAGAACTTTGGTTTGGTTCATCCCAGTTCACCTTAAGTATTACAAGCTACTCCATTGCTTCTCTGTTCTTAGCAGTTTCTTTTTTATTGTTTGATTTTACCTTTTAAACAGTCTTAAATAAGTATCTTGATAAAGTCAATTTGCACACACACACACACACACACACACACATATATATGAATTCAGCTAAACAGAAATGCAATTAATTTTTAACGAGACGTTCATTTCATTTTAGTGGCATTCATTTTCAACTGGATTGGATTTTGCTTATCGTTCTGCATAACGAACACCATAGCAGGAAGATATGGTGCCATCTGTGGATTTGGGCTGTCTCTGATCAAATGGATTCTCATTGTTCGAGTAAGTCTCTTTCAATTGCAGATTTTAAAGTGAATTTCAAAATTACTTTTTTTGTTTAAAATGAATATTGGCAGATAATTATTTCCACTTTGATCAAGAATCTACTTAAAGGACCAAGAATTTGTTGTAGTTTAATGTAACAAAATTTGAGTTATGTGGTTGTTTTTATATGACATGGGAACTTTTGCCTTTATAGTTGTTTTGTTTAACTGGTTACCTTTTAATACTTTAATTTTATTGAACTATGATGTTGATATTTCTACACATGATTCAATTTAGGCAAGAGGAACAACATGTCTGTCAAGCAACTTGGTAGTTTGTGTATTCCATTCTAGCTAGTCATTATTATAAGACATACTATTCACATTTAAGAATTGGTGCCTGAGTTAGCTTTCCGCCTATTCCCTTCAGATCCCTTTTTCATTTTGGGCCATGCATTTTGGATTTTTTGGCCTGAAGTCTGGAAGTGTCCTCTTTTAATTGATTGTATGTAAGATGTTGTGGAACAGGGTACAGAAGCTGCCAATAAATGATACAATATGATACCTTTTGCCCCAAATCATTAAAAGCTTTTCTAAGTGCTATTAATGTTAAAATTTGGGCCCAGTTCAGGTGTGAGGGTCTGGGCACACCCAGGGCATATGGGCACCAGCAGCTACTTAAGGATGCCACAGATTCCCTGCTCCTGCCACATTTTTGAGAGGGTGCAAAGGTGAGACAAGCAGGTCACACCCAAAAGAAAGCAGTGGGAGGGGTGAAGCAAAGGCAGTCTGTTGCAGTTAACACAGCAGCAGAGACCCCCCTTAAAATTGCTCAGGCATGGGAATTTTAATAGATGTCAGATACTTGACCTGTTCTGCCTACAGCTATTACAAACCTTCCTTGCTGGCCTGTTTGGGTTTCCTGTAGCTCCCCCCTTTTTGCCCACAGCCTGGGGAAATCTTGGACTTACAGCAGGCTTAAGCCCTTTCCAGTGTGTGTCCTCTGCTGCACTGCAGTTGCGTCATGATGCCAAATCTAGGTGATATAAATAGGTGGGACCACACAAAAACAGAGGCAAGTGTACTGCTTGGTTGCAGTTGGCAGGAACAGGTTGTTCATGGCCCTATGAGACATTTATAGTTGGCCAGGCTATAATAACGTAGCCATCTCTTACTAAAGTGTAGTGAATGTGTTGTAATACTGTGGGAAGCTTTTCTGCATTTGGTGAATGCGTATTGTTAGACTTTGTTGGAAGTATTTTTGTTTTTACTGTGTTTTCTTTTTGCAAATGCCATAAATACACTAACAAGCTTTAAATAATGGAAATGCTCCATTAGCCAGTTTAAATGATTATGTGCAAACTGGCCTTATTTTTCTGCTATGTAATCATTTATAAGAGCATTTGGCCCTGCCTTGTTTCTTTAAATGTTTGACTTAACATACTGCATTAGCTAATTAGCCAATTATTTACTGACACGAAACAACCTAGAGTTGATTGGCAAGTTGGGGGCAATTGTAGCAACAGAGAAGAAAGTGATTGAATAGCCCCTGCTTGACTAAATTGTTTCTTACCACCCTCTAAAAGTTGCAGTGGACGTTTTGAGTTTCAGGCTGTAACTGTGCTGAGTTCTTGGAGACATTTGATTCAGCCCTTTTTATCAGTGAAGCATGCAGTCTGCTGAAGGCCAGATACCTGTCTCCAAAACCATCGCACCCTACCCTCCAGCTGCCTGTTCAGATTCCCACATCACAGAGAAGACAAAACTGTCTACGGTGCTCGCTAACAGGAACGATTGAATTGGCCCTTCAAGGTTCATTTAGCTGCGTTCAGCTCACTGCTGGGAACTGAATGCAGGAGAATCTAGTTTGAAAATGAAAAGAGTTTAATGAATCAGGGGTCTTTATGGAACTGGTATTCTTGGCAGCGATTATCAGTAGGGGGTGTACAGAAGGTCAAAAGCTCTCCTTTTGTGGGGTCAGCCAAACATCCCCATCTGATAAGATTAAACTAATGTGACTTTTGGTGTTAATATCGAAAGCAGCAGGCTCCTGTAATGTGTTTGAGATGGCAGACGGGGGGGAGGGGGGAAGACGGATTTACAAACGCAGCCATTATTATGGTGAATGTCTGATTCTAATGAGCAATGCTTAATAAACCATTTTTTCACAGGTTGGTTGAGACTTCTTTGCTTGCAAGAAAGTAAAAGAAATAACTCCTCTTTTATTCTACAGCCGCACAGAGTATATTTGTCTTCCCAAATGCACCAATTGTGATTTTTTAAATTTGTTGTGTATGTTCTGTAATGTCTTAGATATGTATTTTCAGTAATCCTCATATGTTACAAGCATGATTTGAAATGTAGCTAACATGTTTGGGGGCTTTTCTCCCCTTCCAGTTCTCCGATTACTTTACTGGTTATTTCAATGGACAATACTGGCTTTGGTGGATATTTCTTGTACTTGGTAAGTCCCAGTCAAAACCTTTTTGAATTTCCAAATAACTTGATAACTGAGTAGAACAATCCTAACTGGGTTTAAGAAAGATGGGCAGTAAATTTGCACATGTATGCTCATTGAAATCAAGGGCTTACTGTAGTGGCAGTAGAACTTATCACAGATCAAGCACGTTAGATCGAATTTCCATATTGCCTCTTCACAGACAAAATAATTTTCACAAGAGGCGGTTCATACCTAAATGTGGCACCAGTCCTCAATAAATAAAGTTTGAACAATTAAATATCTAACTTAACTTTTAAAAGCAAAATCCCAAACGTGCTAATGCAAAGGGTCATCTGATTCCTATCCTCAACATTCTGTTTGACAATCTGGTTTATATTTCTCATCCTCTGTGGGTTTCATTGATATTCTTTGTTTTACCGCCACTCCTTTTTAAAAGTCAGAAAAATAGAAGTCTGTTAGAGACAGAGGGTAGATTTTTCTGAATAACTTTTTTTTACATTTTCTAAATCTTAATAAGATAAAGCTTTCTGAATTTCTGAATTGATCTCATTATGTTTAAAACACAGCATCATAACTGAACTAAGACTATTCAAGTATATAAGGTCAAAGTTTACGTATAAGCTTTCCTTTTAAGATACCTAGTTTTTATAATTATTTTCTTGGACTATATGAATGGTTTTGAATGCGAGTGTGCCTGTCACTTTGTATTCAGTCCATGGAGGTATCCTTTTTGCCTTAGAAATGCACTGTGCATTAATCATTATTCACTCAGGCAAGGGGAAGGGCTTTATGCTGCTGAACACAGTGCTTCTGTTCCCTCAATTTTCTTTTGAAAAGCTGTCTGCTGAGCTTCAGGCTTCTGGGGCAGCTGCAGGGAAGGTTGCTGGGGAAAATAAGGCTTTTAAGTGTATTTGAGCATCCATTATACGTCCGAAGCTTGGCTCACTGGCTTGGGTCAGTTGGTGATCTTGCCTTGTGGTGTAACTATCACCTTAACTATTTATAGCTTCTTCCTACCACTTTATTTTAAAATTCTGTGCCAGCTTTCTTGAAACGGCCCATAAACAATAAAATATAATGTAAATGTAAACAGCGACAATGTATAGATGCACCACTGATGCAAATAAATGCCCATATGGCCCATACATACCTTGGAAGTAAACACAAGTCTAATTAAAATTAAGGCCGTTGATTGATTCAGTAATTTATCACCAAAATCTTAATATAGGTTCCTTTTGGAGATACTGTGATTGATTGCGTAGGAAAGTTAAGCTTTCATCCTACTTGCCATATATTTTTAGCTTCTCTGTTCAGTCCCCGACTTCCTACTTAGAAAGCCTGCTTAGGAAAGCATCCTTTCCTTGCACTCGCCAAGGTATGTTGATGCGACTCTATAAAAGTTCCCTGGTATACGTACTGTACGTGTAAAATGGCAAATTGTTGAAAGCTTGCTTCTTTTCGATTCGTATGAGAATGCATCTTTTAATGAACGTTTCACATTGCACCTCTGCTTTCAGGGCTCCTCCTATTTTTCCGAGGTTTTGTTAATTACCTGAAAGTCAGAAACATGTCTGAAAGTATGGCAGCTGCTCATAGAACAAGATTTTTCTTCTTGTACTAGAGGTAAGCACCGTTGCTCCTTTCGTAGGTAAGTACTTGGCACAGAAAATGCCTTCAGCCAAATTGCTTTCTCAGTTTTACACACTTGGGTATGCATGCACAAATATTGCCTTCTATTGCTTGATTGTTGCCTTTGTTTTTCAAGCCTATTTCTGCAATGCCAGGGTTTAGTTTCCCCCCTTTCTTTTTTTTAAAAAACAGCAACAGCAAATCCCATGCATTCCTCTGACGGAAAAGCGACCTGTTAATATCTGATTTCCCCAACTTTGTTAAATGTTGTAGGCCTCTACATAAATGTCTGACTCTTCTATACGTAGTGGGGATAAATCAACTCCCATAACCCCTTTTTAAACATTTGGCTGGCTTAACTAGTATGTCTTCAAAGTCCAAGAACATTTAAACTTCAACCCACATTCTATAGAAAAGAGATATATCAGGCCTTAACTGATGGAATATGGTCCCATTGCACGTTGCCCATGATGTTTGCATACCCTTTTCAGTTTTCAGATAAGGCTTTTGCAAGGCGTGCTGACAAAATGCAAGCTAGACCATATTTCAGTTTTGGAGTGTGTGTCATGCGGGCTGAGATAATAGCAAGGTGCATAAAAGTAGCTCGCAAGTTCATTGCCAAAGTGCGATTTGAATTAGAGGCTTCCCTTTGCAACACTTGCGGTCCTAATATAATATTCATATCACAATACTGACTCTTTCCAAACATACTCATATCCCTGGACAAAGAAGAGGATGTTTAAACTGCACCGTCAGTGTGCAGTGGTGCCTTACAGAATTATGCCAGCAATGTAGATGGGTTCCTGTTTCCCAAGGAGCTTAAAATCTAAAAGGGAGAGTGGGGAGGGGGGGACACAACAGAAGAGGGAAGAATGTGGGCAAATGCTGTTACAAACACTTGAAGTTTGGATGAGGATTAAGAGGATAAACAAAAAGCCATGTGGAAAAGGTGGGTTGTAAGGAGGGATTTGAAAGGAGAGGGGTGGCATGCACAATGTTCACTTTCCGGAAGGCTGTTTCATGAGGTGGGGAGGGAGGAAGGAAAGGACAGAGTAGTTTAAATGCATAATAGTCTGATTTATTGATTCATCTGGGTTATTTCCTGAAGTTTGGGCCACAACAGTAGTCATCCCTATATTCAAAAAGGGCCTTGCATCCAAACCAGCAAGTTATAGACCAGTTAGTTTGCTACCTGTAATTAGCAAATTATATCCAAAGCGTCTTTACAGTAATCTAGTTGATTGGATAGCCGATGAAGCTATTTTTGCCAAAGAGCAAGCAGGATTTAGACGAAGCAGATCCACTGTAGACCATTGCTTTGTACTAGCCCATTTTATAGATAAATATGTTAAGAAACTAGGTGGTGTGCTATATGCAGATTTCATTGATCTGAAAGCTGCATTTGATTCAATCTTTCAAGCAAGACTGTGGGATAAGCTGAACTCTTCCATGTATAGATAAAATATTGTTGCTCTTGATTAAATGTCTGTATAAAAACACAGTGCTGAAAGTGTGTTGCTCTACAAATGGGCGGCTCACAGGATCCATACCAGCCACAAAGCGAGTTAAGCAAGGTTGTATCCTAGCTCCCACACTGTTTAATTTATATATAAATGACATTGTCCAGAGTTTAACATCCCCAGAGTATCATGCCCCTAAACTGACCACAAAAGCTATCTATATTATTATGCGCAGATGCATAGAAGGGATAAAATGAGGAAAGGGCCCCCCAAATATAGTGTGGTAAGGCTGTGTTTAAGGCAAAGACTATCTTCACACTTAAAATAGTTATCAATATTCAGTATTTATCTGTTATAATTTACTATACTATAATCTAGTATTAATCTGTTATTACTCTTTGTATCACTCTCTGAATATAATTCAGGGGATGCAGATAAGAATGTAGACCAACCAATTTATTATGGCTTCAGAATAATGTAAATGAGCTGTGTGCTTGTTTTCAAAATGTGTAACTGACCGGAGCCCTTAAAACATAGGTGAAAACAACATCATAGCATAAATTCTCAATAAAAACAGCTGAATGTCTGACGATTCTTGACATGGAATAGGTAGCAGTCTGTAAACTGTGTCTTCCAAGGGTTTACAAACCTAAGATGTTTCTAAACAGAGAGGTTTCCATGGGCTTTAGAAAGGGCAACTAAATGAGTCTTGGGTTTTTCTGAAGGAAGGGAATTCCACAGTCGTTGGCCACCACCCCAAGGTGGTGGCCAGTCACATTTCTGATGGACCTGCAGGAAAAGCCTTGCTTTCTTCTTAAGACCTGGGGAGGAATGTAGGGGGGAAATGCTCACTCAGATATCGTAGGGGGAAGCATATGGGGTTTTAAAGATTAAAGCACCTTGAACTAAGCCCAGAAACTAATTTGCCTCCACCGGAGTTCTTCTTGTAATGGTGAAAAATTCTCCATGTACAGTGGTGCCCCGCTAGACGAAAATAATCCGTTCTACGAATTTTTTCGTCTAGCGGTTTTTTCGTCTAGCGAAGCGGCAATGACAGCCGCGCTCCGCTAAACGAAAAAAAAAAGACGAAAATTTTTCGTCTTGCGAAGCAGCCCCATTGACTTTTTCGTCTTGCGGGGCAGCTTCCGCTAGACGAATGCCGTTCATCTAGCGAGTTTTTCGTCTAGCGAGGCATTCGTCTAGTGGGGCACCACTGTACTGAAATATCCCCAAGGGACTATATACACATATAAATTTCAGAATGCAGTATTGTTAAACATGTTGTTTGATTATCTCACTGCTGTTTTAGTTAACTAAAATACAGCTCTTTTCTTTTATTCCCAGACTGCATCGACCAGACATTCCTTTCTTATACCAATGTGAACTTCCAGCCAATCTGTAACCTTCCAAGCGAATAGGGAAAGACGACTACTAGAAGCAGGAGATAAATTTGAAGCAGGATCTTTTTGCCGCTTAGGGAATGACAGGGTGGTCTGTGCTTAAGTGCCATTTCTGTTCATTCCACTAAATATTTATATTAAGCATTGCCTTTTGTCTTGCACATATGCATATGTGCTAATTTAACAAGAACTTTAAAAAGAATAAATTCCATGCATATGGTCTGCTAAGCAGTTGAATACAGCCAGACTTGACTAATTTGTGTTTTGTATCTGGAAGATTTAAAGTGGTAACTTGTTTTCACAGTATTATGTACTATCTACTTAACAGAAGTTTCATTAAGTACAAGTAATTTGTACCGAATGACTCACAGTAAGCCACTCAGACTCTGTTAGTATGTAAATTGCATTCATCCAATTATGCACATAAAAACTGCTCTATCACATGATATGTACTTCTGTAAACACACATTGAAAAGCTGTTGAGGGCTAACCAAGGTTTCCCTAGTGCACCTCTCTTACACTGGTGTGAATTTGGGTCCTCCCCCCCCCCCACATAGATATGGGCCATAAAAGCAGTAGCCTTAATCACTGCCGTTTTAAGCCCAATTTGAACAGATTCTTAAAGTAAGCATACACAGTATTAAAAAAAACTGCATGTGCTGTAGTTTATAAAGTCTCAATATTTTACCAGTATATTACAGGAAAGCGTGACACCATCCCATGCTGTTCTAGTGATATAGGAAACCGGAAGAGAGATGGGAGCAGTAGCCTCAGTTATCAGACCAGGAAGTAATGGGATTTCTCTCTCTCTCCCTATGTGGCCTCTCCATTTCTGCCTTAGCAGAGCAACATGGGATCAGTGGCTACGTTGGATCAGTGGCTGCGCTGCTCCCAAAACATTCCCACCAGCCCTTAAACTTCAAAAAGAAGTGTCCGGATTGCAAACAATGGCAAAATATTAGCAATATCACTTCATTTCAAATGTCTTAGCAGTTTGATGTGCATACGGGTCTTTGGGGCTGTGTAACTATGAGGGTTAAGCCCTGCAAGAAAGCTTTTGGCAACTATCTGTACACAGCCAAAAGAATTAAGACATGCATCAGAACAAGGATGTTTCCTTAAGGGCACAAATCTGATGGATTTTGAGTCCCAGTCCTGCGGGGGGGGGGAATCTTACACTCGGTTCACTGTCATGTTCATCATCTCATTGGAAAGGCTAGCGTAAGATAATTGCTGGTCTGATCCTGCACTTTTTTTCTAGGTAGGTAGACCTCTACCCCACTCCTCTTTCTCACCCAGCCCTACAATCATTGGCTCTAACTGGAGATCAGGACTGTACACTCTCTGACTCCGGCTGCACAACCTCCACTCCGCTAGGTGAATTTGTCAAGGAGCCCTGCTCCGTTCCAGCTGAAAGGAACGGACATTGCACATCACCAGTGGATGAACAACCTAGTTCTTTAAGCCGGAGTGTCAGTTTTCCTTTTCATTGTGTTTGGTGGGAGTATTTCCATAATTGCCGTTCCTTAACCCCAAAGATTACTCACCATGCTTTCGCAGGAATGATGTTAAGTTTAGGTCAATTCCATTAGGCACATTTTCATTTTCCTTGCAAAAATGCAAGCAGTTCGCAGTCAGTGGTATCCGCACCATAGTAATGGTAGCCCTCCCGTTCAAAGGAATATATCTAGGGCTTTTTATGGGGAGGCAAATGTTGAAGCACATGTGTTTCTTCCCCAAACATCTCTGGGACTCTGCACTCTGGCATGACGGGAGACAAAATCTCCCAGACATCCACAAACAGCTCTCATCTCAGTTGCTGCCAATCACTAATCACTCTGCATTTTGGGAGTGGTAGATGCACATTTATTCTTTTGTTTGTTTCTTAATTTGATCTCTTGCATTTTTAATACTAATGTATAGAGGAATTATATGTCTCATTTAGTGCTGTATCCAATTTTGTATCTATTGTATGCATAAGGTTTATATTCTTTAATATTTCAGGATTAATAATTTTTAAAAAGGCCGAAGTTTGAAAGCAAAAGCCCACTACTGCTTTTCATGAAAACAAGATTCTCTTGGGAATTCCCATGTGTTTCTCTCTGAATTCATCAGTATTTTTTCTATGATTTTCTCTCCTCTCTATCTCTCTTATTTATCTTATCTTCCTTTTTTGCATTATTTGTTCTCATAAGAGACAGGTGAATAAAAGTTGTTGTTTTGGAATAAAGGCTCCTGGTTTTATGTTGCACATTAGGAAACCCTGCTACAGTTTCTATCAGGTCGAATGGTTCATCTGAATGCTTTCTGCTTGCTTCCATTTTTAAAACTATAAATTTGTTAAAGTGTTGCGGAGGATTTGTGAACAGGTGTGTGTGTGTGTGTGTGTGTGTGAGAGAGAGAGAGAGAGAGAGAGAGAGAATATACTTGTGTGAGTGGTGTTTTTATCTAAGATCAAAGCTGCTGCTTTGGCGATCACTCGTTGCCGAGTAAGCTTGTCTTCCATGAACACAGTCTTAACGCTGAGTCCATAAGTGACTGTGGAGGCAAATTCTGGATCCGTACCTCCTTCCACAGTGGGGACATAGGTTTCCGGGTGGGAGATGATCACGGTGAAGGTTTGCCAAACATGACTTCCTCTTAGCATGTTTCTCCCATTCGTCCCGAGTTCAAGCATCTTCAAAGCCCATGACACTTTTGGTAAAGGCTGTTCTCCGATTGGAACGGTCACAGGCCAGTGTTTCCCAATTGTCGGTGTTTATACTACATTTTTAAAGATTTGCCTTGAGAGAGTCTTTAAACCTCTTTTGTTGCATTACACTTTCCATCTTGAGTTGGAATAGAGTAGTTGCTTTGGAAGACAATAATCAGGCATCTGAACAACATGACCAGTCCAACGAAGTTGATGTTGAAGAATCATTGCTTTGACACTGGTGATCTTTGCTTCTTCCAGTACACTGGCATTAGTTCACCTGTCTTCCCAAGTGATGTGTAAATTTTTTCAGAGACACTGTTGGTGGAATCTTTCCAGGAGTTGGAAATGACATAAGTGGTCCATGTTTCACAAGCATATAGTTGGTAGTACAATAGCTTTGTAAACAAGAATTTTGGTTTCCCTGCAAATGTCCCAGCCCTTAAACACTCAGATATTAGGGGCAAGGCACTAAGGAAGAGTCTCTTGATTCCCCCATTCCGGTGGAAGTGTCCTTTTTTTTAAATAACTGTGTGCACATAGAAAGAAAGAGACTTGATATTTTCCCACAAGGGAAAACATACAGGGATTTGAGACGAGTAGAAAAGTTATTTCCCATGGCTAGAAATAAATCATTTTAAGGTGACTTCCTAGGTTTGCTCCTGCTGATAAGAAACTGGTTCCTGCCTGGAAACTGCAAGGCAATAAAGGAATTTCTCATTCGGGATGATCTTGCTGCGGAAGTGACTGCATTCGTTATTCTTCCCTGAGAAGTCAAGTCTGCAAGTTTCTGTTGTGTATATGTACTTTGCAGTCCCCTTAAAAACAATGAGGTTGTAGGGCTAAGTTCTTGAATCTATTGTGTCTGCTCCACACCTACACCTGCCCCAGAGTGGATTATTTTTAAATGAAAGATACAGATGAGACATTATTTAGAATCGGTTCCCCCCATGTATACTCCATCTGAAAGTGTTCATCTAAATAGGAGCTTCATTCTACCCACAAGTGCAGTCCAAAGCCCTTATAAGTGGGAGGGCAAGTAATAATGAAATGAATTATTTGGGTTTCTCTGTACACATAAACAGACATTGAAAAACAGTGCATGCTTCAAGATGCAAGAGCTCAGAAGTTTTCATAAAGGGGGAAGGACTGGTAGAGGACAATACATTGTCTCAACAGGAAGCAAAGTACAAGCTCCTAATTTCCTTTAGGTCCCTTGGGTTTTGACTATGAATTCATCTTCTTCCCTTCTTTAGTTCTTCTATTAAGAAAAACAACCTGAATTATTTACAAGGGTTTTTATTATAGCTGCGTTGCTTTCAGTGGGGAAAAAAATTTAAACGTGCTAATTTGCCACAATAATACATGATCTATAGCAGGGTTTCCCAAACCTGGGTCTCCGGCTGTTTTTGGACTACAACTCCCATCATTCCTAGTAGGACCAGTGGTCAGGGATTATGGGAATTGTAGGGAAGATGGGGATTTGTAGTCCCAATACCGATGGAGACCCAAGTTTGGGAAACACTGATCTATAGTGTCAAATGCTTGGATATTGTTCCCAATAGGTTTTTTTTTTAAATGTAGAATAGGCTGTAATAGAGGGTTATGGATGGTTTTAAAGAGATTTACCGTAAGTATAGAGTTTAACAGGCGTCCTATATTAAATACAGATTTTAAAAATAATCTGTTTTACATTTGAAACAGTTCCTGGGACCAAAAGTCCTTCTGCATCAGAGATCAAAATAGCAGGACCTTAAACAGCCCATTCATAAAGTTTTGTTCTTTGACTTCAGTTCTGGATATCTATGAACTTATCTCAAGTTCATTTTGTGCTCGCTTCAGACAGATATTAGAGCCGAGCGATTAGTAGACATTGTTCTTGTAAAGAGTTATTTGAGGAAAATCAAATAAACAGGACTTAAGACGATCTCTTCTGAACATTTTAATGGTTTTTGGCTGTAGTCTCTTGTTATTGCCATGTTGGCAGAAAGTTCTGCTTTTTTTAAAAAAACAACAACATCTATATTAAGCTACTAGTATCATAGGAAGAGTTTAAATCTGCCACTGGATTGACTCCCATACAGAATCTCCATCAATTGGGGAGACTTACTTGAATGGGACTTGTGCACGTGTAACAAGATGTAGGCTCATAGCTTAGGATTGCCAAGATTTACAAAAACACGATTTTTCAATTGACTTGTCTAAGATCCAGCACCACCTTTCGGAAATTGCACCTTTGAAATCCCAGTAATGTCTGGGGGAAATCCCGACAGATACCGGCCCTATCATAGCTTCTGGGTATTGGATGTTTTGAGGAGTCATGTAAATGTGGATTGGCTTTTAAGATTTGGTGTTTTTATTGTGGAGCACCAGTCGGGGAAGAAGGCTGAAGAGCCAGGCAATTGGTGGTGGGATGATGGCGACTGGTTAGAGAGGAGAAGGAGGAGGAGGAGGAGTTTGGATTTGATATCCTGCTTTATCACTACCCAAAGGAGTCTCAAAGCGGCTAACATTCTCCTTTCCCTTCCTCCCCCAACAACAAACACTCTGTGAGGTGAGTGGGGCTGAGAGACTTCAAAGGAGTGTGACTAGCCCAAGGTCACCCAGCAGCTGCATGTGGAGGAGAGGGAGTAGACTGGGAGGATGAGGTGTTGGAAGCTGAAGAGGCAACAGGCTTTAGTGAGCAGGAAGTGACTGTGACAGAGATCAGTCCAGACTCCTAGGCGGAAGCAGAGACTGGAGAGGAGAGAGGGCAGGCTGCTGAAGAAGCCAGGGAGTCTACCCTTCCTTCTGTGTCTAATTGCCCTCCTCCCTGGTCTCCCAGAACACAGGAGACAAGAAAAAAGAGGCAAAGGAGCCTCTGGTTGCTGGGGAAAGAATCTTAGATAGCGGTGGGAAGGTGATGACCTTCATTCCTCACAACGGCCTCATTGGGACAAGACCTACTGGGAAGAGTTAATGGGATCGTGAGGCCTGCGCTGTTTTGGTTTCTCTGAATAAAGAGTTGACGTCCCAGACAGTAGCTAAGTGGCATTCAATTCTGTACGTTCCCAAAGTGCATCGCTCTCTGCTACGATGGGCAGAAGTGTAAACTATTGGAGTCCCCCATCCCTAGGGTTGCCATATATGTCAGGAATACTGCAGCCACAAGCAGTGTCCGGGCAGAAATCGGGGGAGAACAATAAAAAGTGGTGGAGGTGGGTATGCAAAAATGGAGCCCTGTTTATACTGCAAATAAAATATCTGTGGCAAATGAAGGAAATGGTGAAGCTGGCGTACAAAGCCCTTCCTATGATTTTGACAGAAAAGGTCACCAATCCACCTTAAATTCTTTAATTGCAATGCTTCAGCAGCTAGCGATTTTTTAGGAAATGGGTGGGAGTGTTGATTCCTTTCTTGCAAATGGAGCCTTACACAGTCTGCTCAGAAGGAAGTCCCACTGTATTCACTGGAGCTTACTCCCAGGTAAATGGGTCGACACTGGGCAGCCTTACACTGCAGTCCTAAGCATTTTTACTCAGAACTAAGTCCCACAGGGTTCAATAGGATTTACTCTCTGGTATGTTTCTGATTATTCTCACAGTTTATTCTCACAACTTTTCTCTGATGAAAACAGGGATGTCCTATTCTATTATTATTATTATTATTATTATTATTATTATTATTATTTTTATTTCCCTGACAGTGACTTGAGGCAGCTTGAATTTAATTTCATTCCATTTATCTATGGAAGGCATTGCACGTGTTCCCTTCCCTCAAACATTGTTTTTTCCGTACAACAATCCTGTGAGGCAAGTTCAGAGGAGAGGCTGTCGTTGGCTTGAGGAGACAGATTTGTATGCGTTTATGAGGTCTCTGTGTGCGGCGAGATCAAATGCAGCAGAAACTTCCTGATGCAGAATAAAACGTCGCTATTTTCGTGTGAGAAGTGTTGGAGGGCCTTGCAGTTTTTAAGGGCACAAAAGAGACCTGATAGTAGAAAAGAAAAATAATAATAATAAAATAATAATAATAATAATAATAATAAAATCCTTCCAGTAGCACCTTAGAGACCAACTAAGTTTGTTCTTGGTATGAGCAAGAAGTGTGCATGCACACTTCTTCAGATACCACACTTCTCTGGTATGAGCTTTTGTGTGCATGCACACTTCTTCAGGTACCGTATCTGAAGAAGTGTGCATGCACATAAAAGCTCATACCAAGAACAAACTTAGTTGGTCTCTAAGGTGCTACTGGAAGGAATTTTTTATTTTGTTTTGACTGGCAGACCAACACGGCTACCTGTGACGGTAACATGAAGGTGCTGGAGGTGAAATAGTTAAACCAGGTTACCAATCAGAACCCAGAGGGGGTGGAGTCAGAGTGACAGTTAGTTGGCAGTTGAGATAGAGAGAGTTAGTTGTGGGAGTGGGTTGGAATTGGGAGGTTGGTGGGAGTGGGAGTGAGTTAAGAAAGAGTGTGCATAGGTAAAGTTAATGTAACAGGAAAACTGAGTCAAGACCAGTTAGGAGAATAGAAGCCAAGTAAATAGCTGAGAAGTGGTTAAGTGAGGGAGAGCTGGTAGAGGGAGTTATAGGTCTGGGAAGACACCCATGTTTGACATTGTTTGCAATCGTTTATGAAACCACATGCTTGTTATTCTGTAATAAATAAACATAAGTTTGATTTTACAATTTAACCCTGACTGGACTCAATAGATTTACCAGGTAGGGCCTGGTTGGTGGCAGCGAGAGAGGAGAGCGTGGTGGCACAGGGATCAATCGACCGTGAAACGTCCGGGGACCCTGTGTGCGATCGCCACACTACCTACCTGTAAGTAAAAAAGAAGTCAGTCCTATTCAAGGCCCAGGAGAGGGTTGTCATCTCCTTCCCACCCTGTGTGTTTTACAAGAGCCTGACGAAGAAATTACAGAGGTGATGCTTTTTCTAAAGTCTTTCTTTCTTTCTTTCTTTCTTTCTTTCTTTCTTTCTTTCTTTCTTTCTTTCTTTCTTTCTTTCTTTCTTTCTTTCTTTCTTTCTTTCTTGGATACGAGTTTATTAGTAAAGATTTTCCTGGATTGCAAAAGAAAGTGCAACGTCTCTTTTCAGGTCTCAAATAATAGATTAGTTAGGTTCAGGTCTAACTAATAGATTAGTTTTCAGGTCTAACTAATAGATTAGTTAGGTTCAATGCGAGACCGATGTTCAGTATAAGGTGGGAGGGGAAGACAAGTTGCGGGAGAGGGTGGGTGGTAAACTTAATCTTTTCAAAACTTAGTGCATGCGTGAGGTTTTTGCATCAGCTTGGGTATGTTCTCTTTCCATTCATTTATTGGTTTTCTTTTCTTTTCTTTTTTTTGCAGCAAGAGAAAGCTCTGCCGGCTTCAGAGGGCGGCTGGTCCCCCATTTGGGACTGGCAGGGCGTAAGGCAGGGAGGTGAACAGTAGGGGGAGCCAGAGCCAATGACGGGCAGAGCCAACTGATTCTCGTTTGTCTTTCTCTTCTTCCCTGCCATACGTCCTGATTTTCCAGGACATGTCCTGGAATTCGCCTCTGAAAATAGCATCCTAGATTCTTTCTCGGAAGTCGGGCCAATGTCCCGTGAAACCGGCAACGGGGATTAAATCGTGCCGAAAATGCCCAAACAAAGCTCCAAATTTCTGGCAGATCAATAACCTTTGTTGTTCAGTCGTTCAGTCGTGTCCGACTCTTCGTGACCCCATGGACCAGAGCACGCCAGGCACGCCTATCCTTCACTGCCTCTCGCAGTTTGGCCAAACTCATGTTAGTAGCTTCGAGAACACTGTCCAACCATCTCATCCTCTGTCGTCCCCTTCTCCTTGTGCCCTCCATCTTTCCCAACATCAGGGTCTTTTCTAGGGAGTCTTCTCTTTCATGAGGTGGCCAAAGTACTGGAGCCTCAATCAGGATTCTGCCTTGTCTGGCGAAGGGGCTTGAATAACTCAGGGAAGCTATGACTATGGCCAAAGTACTGGAGCCTCAACTTCAGGATCTGTCCTTCTAGTGAGCACTCAGGGCTGATTTCTTTAAGAATGGATAGGTTTGATCTTCTTGCAGTCCATGGGACTCTCAAGAGTCTCCTCCAGCACCATAATTCAAAAGCATCAATTCTTCGGCGATCAGCCTTCTTTATGGTCCAGCTCTCACTTCCGTACATTACTACTGGGAAAAAACACAAAACTCAACAACAACTTTTGGGGGGGGGGAGCTCAACAACTTTGTCCTGATTTTCACTTTTGGAGATGGGGCAACCCTCTCCCTGCTGCGTTCAATTGCAACACTCAGAGTCTGGAGGGAAGAAGCTGCTGGCAGAGCCCCTCTCTGGACTTTCCGCAAGCATGATGGTGGATCAGGGAGGACCAGCTGTGGGCAGGCTGAGCCCAGTTTGCACTAATGGCCTAATTAATTTCTCCGGTCGCTTCTGGATGACCTATTGATTGCACGTCCCTTCCTACTTTGCAGCGAGGTTATGCAAAATTGCACCCAGCAATTATCTTGTATTTTCCCGTTCATTTCCTTACCGCCTAAAGTCTTGATGTTTTATTTTTTTGGGGTGGGGGAGGAGGTTGTTGTGCAAGAGCACCAGATCCCTTTAATTGCACAAACAGATTGCAATGGGATTTGGTTGAATCCCACCTGCAAAAGAGATTGCAACCCTCTAGGGCAGAGTTTCCCAAACTTGGGTCTCCAGCTGTTTTTGGACAACAACTCCCATCGTTCAGAGCTAGCAGGACCCAGTGGTCAGGGATGATGGGAATTCTAGTCTGGAAATAGCTGGAGACCCACGTTTGAGAGACACTGCTGTAGTGGGTAAAGGAGCTTTGGAGACTTAGAAATACAGTGGTACCCCAGGTTATGTACTTAATTCGTTCTGGGTTACAGTACGTAACCCAAAAAGGATGTAACCCAAACAATCCGTGCGCAGACCGAAAAAACTTGAAAAAACAGGGGGAAATGCGAAAAACGCTCTGCGCAGGCACAAATCGCGCACATGTCGGGTTGTGCTTCCCGGTTAGCGGAGTTTGTAACCCGAAAAGTACACATACCTGAAGCGTACATAACCCGAGATACCACTTTATGGGGCCTGCCTGCAGCTTCTGCCTGTGAGTTACCTGTGCAACGTGCCAATGGCCTCCTGAGAGCTGTGCAATGGGGGGGGGCATCAGGGCAGCATTCTGCTGTGCTGTCTGGTTCATCAGCATTGCACCTTGGCATTTTAGGATCTTTTGGCTTTATCCAACTGACTTCTATGTGGAGTACCCTCATGTCAAATGAATAGACCCTAAGTAAGCCATACCGAATAAATTTCAGTGGGTCTACTCTGCCTCTGGCTGTGGTTTGATGCAGCCCTATATGTATCCCTCTGCCCAGAAAGCTTATCATAGAATTGTAGAGTTGGAAGGGACCCCAAGTTTGATGCAGCCCTATATGTATCCCTCTGCCCAGAAAGCTTATCATAGAATTGTAGAGTTGGAAGGGACCCCAAGGGTCCTCTAGTCCAAACCTCTGCAATGCAGGAATCCTGCTTTCATCGTTTTCAAACTCACCCGAGATGCTGATTTTGGAAATTTTTTTCCTTCTGGTTGTGTACACACTATAGCTTAAAAGCACATTCAAAGCACACACACACACACACACACCCCAACCCTCAAAGAATTCTGGGCACTGTCATCTGTTAAGCCTGCAGTTCTAGATGTTCATCTATTGGGAAATCTTTCTAACGGTGACCTTTCGTCGGAACTGATCATTTCCCTTCTCGTTTCCGGCTGGCCACGCCACTATAATTTAATAGTGTTCTTTTAGTTATCAGATACAGGGGAACTGAAGGACTTTGCAAGATCGGGAGCCAACTTAAAAAAAACAAAACAAAAACAAAACAAAACACCTCCCTCTCTTTTGACTTGAGCACAGAACATGGACGAGAGGGGGAAAAAATGCCCATAGATATTTACACAGGGTAAGTAACCAGTTGCGTAATGAGTATCCGTATGAGGACCTGAAGGGTAATGAGTTCATTAAGCTTGGGTTTCTGCGTGACCGTTGTGACCACCCAGAAGGCTCAATAAACCACTTTCCTCTCTTCCGTTGTTCTCCGGAGAAGTGGCCTTCCTGAATCCAGCTATATAAGCATTTAATGAGTGACCTATTTGCGAGGCAGCTTTCCGAATTGGCAAACGAGAGAAGGATGCGGAATGTCGAAAGCCTTTCCCTTTTATAACCCCATCTTCCTGCATGGAATGTGACCAGCGCAGAAATGGCACCGGTTACCGCAGGGCTGAAACGCCGCGCTGACAATAGCTGTCGGCAGCTTTTCTCACCTAACTGTCATCAGACTGAGCGGGGAAATAAGAGGGGGGCGAGTGGGGAGAGAAATATTGAGCCAATGTGGGACGCTTTCGGATTTCAGCTACTGAGAAATCCCCTAGCAGGTTTTGCTGCATTTCAGAAAGTGAAAATCCAGACAAAAACATTGTTGACTTTCTTTCTTTCTTTCTTTCTTTCTTTCTTTCTTTCTTTCTTTCTTTCTTTCTTTCTTTCTTTCTTTCTTTCTTCCTTCCTTCTCTTCTTTCTTTCTTTCTTCTTCCTTCCCTTCCCTTCCTCCCTCCCTCCCTCCCTCCCTCCCTCCTCCCTTCCTCCCTTCCTTCCTTCCTTCTTCCTCCCTTCCTTCCTTCCTTCCTTCCTTCCTCCTTCCTTCCTCCTTCCTTCCTTCCTTCCTTTTTTGAACCAAGTTTTTCTGCTAGTTTAAAGAAAACTCACAACCCCCCCCCAACAACTTGCAGAATGGGTTGCCATACAACATTCGAAACGAACAGTAAAAAAATCCTGCCCAGATGCCATTTTTGGGATCAAAATCCCGGCGATGTCTGGGATTTTCCGGAATGCATGGCAGCCCTGTTTACAAATACAGATGTTTTGTTTTCAGTGTACAACCTGCTTCACCTCCCAGACTTGGTGTAGGTAGGTAACAAGGCTGGATTTAGGTTACTACTGAAGGTAATGGGACGCTTTATATGTCCAGCTGTCCTTTGTCAACAACAAATTGTCGCTGTTTTTTGTGTTGAATATATGCTATATGGCAATTTATGGACCTAATAGGTATCTAAAGCCATTTGCACATAACAAAATATGTATTTGATCCAGGTTTCTTCCCTTTAATTTTTTTTGGGCCCCCCAAGAGAGTAGGGCTATAGCTTGTTTAGCTTATACGTAAATTCGGCACTGGTAGGCAATCACATTGTCAGATAAAACAGCGAGGGACCCATATTCTGGGGGTTCTCAAGCTGAGTTGTATCGGCCATGCACAGTGAGAGGCGAAGGAAAAGCATGCAAGTTTAGCATCTTGATCATTCGTGGTTCATTTTTGAAAGTGTGGACTAGAAATTACGACCCCTGAGAAGAAGAAGAAAAGCTGCGAGGACAATCTCCCTCAGGCTCCATTTGAAGCAGTATCATACCGTTTTAAACAGCAGCGGTTTCCCCCAGTGCTATTTTTCTAGAATATGAGGTGCCAGAGCTCTCCATGAACACCAACCTTGTTCTTTTGTGACAGAAACGGCGTTCCACCTGAGAGGTGCTGGAACTGAGTTCTGGCGGGGAAAAAATAAGCCCTGGTTTTTCCTAAAGAGTCCTGGGAAGTATAGTTTGTGAAGATTGCTGAAAGTTGTCAGGAGGCCTCTATTTCCATCACAGAGCTACAATTCCCAAAATTCCTTAGGAACAGGGATTGACTGTTAACCTCTCTGAGAATTGTAGCTCTGTGAGGCAAATAGGGATGTTTTATTCCTGTGAAACTTTACCTTTTTGTGTATGTGCATTTTGGAATGCAAAATGTCATCGGGCACTGAGGGGCAGGGGAAACTAATAATAATAATAATAATAATAATAATAATAATAATAATAATAATAATACTATTTGTACCCGTCCATCTGACTAGGTTGCACCTTGGCACTCTGGGAGGCTTCCAACAAATTTATAAGCATATGAAAACATCAAACATTAAAAACTTCCCTATACAGGGCTGCCTTCAGATGTCTTCTTAAAGTTGTATACTTATTTATCTCCTTGACATCCAAATTATTTCTATGTGTGATTGCCCGGCCATTGATGATCCCTGTCAGCAAATGGGATCAGTTTGATAACAGCTGGCTCTGTGTTCTTGGAGCATTTTATATGTGCTTGCATCTTACCCCTTATTTAACACATTGTCCCTTATGACATACTGTATCAGAGCCATCTGAAGTTAGATGCATGGAATTTAGGTTTGTCCTGGAATTTCTAAAGCAGGCATAACATAGCACATGGATAGGCAAACTAAGGCCCGTGGGCCGGATGCGGCCCAATCGCCTTCTCAATCCGGCCTGCGGACGGTCGGTCCGGGCCTTTTATTTAAAATCATCATTTGTGGGCCTGCCTGTGTTTTTACATGAGTAGAATGTGTGCTTTTATTTAAAATGCATCTCTGGGTTATTTGTGGGGCATAGGAATTCGTTCATTCCCCCCCCAAAAAATATAGTCTGGCCCCCACAAGGTCTGAGGGACAGTGGACCGGCCCCCTGCAGAAAAAGTTTGCTGACCTCTGAATCACGGCCTGACCATCTGCATCAAGAGCCACTTCAGTATAGTCATGGATTTGTCAACAACTTTCAGGGTGTCCTGTTTTTTACTTTTTGAAATATGGCAGCCAAGGAGAGTGTTTGTCACCCCCTTCATTTGTTTAACTTTTGAATACCTCCTTGCATAGGCAGTCTGTTTTGTGACTTTGCTTCACAAGTTGCATGCGCACTTTTGTAAGAGAATAAACTTGCACGCTGTGCGGCTGCATTTATTCACACCGTGTGAAATGTTTGTCCTGCTTGTTTTAGATGTATCGTGGATACTTGGCTAGGTGGTTCATGACAGGTATATCCCAAATAACCCCGACCCACCACTGTTTCTCTCAACCTCAGTCCCCTTGGTTTGCAACACAGTGATAGCGATATTGGCTTACATTGCAGGTTGCTGGAAGCATTTCTGAGATGATCCTAGAGCTCTTAAGGAAATCGCTGTATAAATACATGTTTCTGAATGTGTCTCTTGCCACCTGCACTTTCAGAAACCAAAACACTCAAGTGTGCGTTTGCAGACTTTAGATATTTGAATCAGCAATTTCTGAGCAACCTCGTGGCAGCCTTGCATGTACAATCCTTCGGCAATTCTCAGGTGACCCTGTCAGGTGACTGGCGAACTCTGGATTAAAAAACAACAACAATGTTCTTCCCTCAAATACCAGAGTGTTGATCTTGCCAAGGTCTGCATCGCCTGAAGCTTTGACTTCAAACTTGACTTCAAACGTGTTGGAGCGGATGTCCCAGGGAGTTTGATCATTTATTTGTGCGCATCGCAAAACCACCACATAACTTGGCAGGGGAGACAGGAATGGCAAAGCTTTTGCGGGTCAAGGAGGAGGTCAGCTGGCAGAATGTGGAAGGAGACACACAAACTTTCAGACGACAGCACTTCTGATATGTAGTCTCTTGCATCTGTTACACTGGGACCCAAACTGGGGGGTTAAATGCATAGGTTTTTTTTTTTTTAAGAATGCAAATGAGGAGGGGAAGGATTAATGGGATCACAACATGCAGGGAGGGGGACTTTAACCCTTTCCTGCCTTCTAGTGTCCTGATGAAAAACATTCGTTGAAGCTGCTATTTGCACTGTGAGGAATTTCTCAATTTTTGTCTTTTTGGGGGGGCATTCCTCCCAGTGCAACCAGTAACTAAAAAAGACTCCCACATATATGCTATATGCAGGGTTCTGTGCACGCTAAGCCTAAATAAAGTTGTATTTATTAATAAAAGGTGAATTCTGTGACCAACATACCTTTGGCTTGCTTCACATAATTTTTATATACTTTGAAAACATTTTTTTTCTCCTTTTGTTCAGCATGAAGAGGAGCAAGGAACATCACGGGGCCCCAAAACCCCGCCACTGGAGGCTATTTTAAAGTTGCAGTTACATGCACTTACAATCCAATCCTATGCTTATTTCTTCCGATGTGATTCCTACTGAGTTCAATAATCCCAAGTAAGTAATGCATAAGATGGCAGCCTTAATCAGAAGTGAGATGCATTTTGAGCAACAGGACTGACTTCCAAATAAACAGGGATACAACAGGGCTGCACATCATTTATTTTTGCGGTAGAATTTCAGATGCTTTTCCAAGTCTATCATTATATCAGTAAGAATGAGGAACTTTTTAAAGAAATGAGATTTATGTTTAGCCTGGAAAAGAGGAGGCTGAGAGGCCATCTTCCAAATTCTCAAGATGGAAGAGGGAACAAGCTTGTTTCTCCTGCTCTGATAGCCATCTAGAGGCCGGTCCAAATTCTCCCCAACCCGCCCCGCCCCCACGGGCAGGCGGGACTCGTGCGCCGGCGGGCGGGCGGGCTGTAAGCCGCCCGCCCTCGCCTCCCGGAGCCCCAGCTGGAGCGCTGAAGCGGCGCGGGGCTTTGGCTACCTTCCAGCCCTCCAGCTGGGGCTCTGGGAGGGAGGGCGGCCGGCTTGCAGCCCTCCCGCCCTCCCGCCGGTGCGCAGCGCCCGCCCATCCGCCCCTCTCCTCCGCCCGCCGGAGCGCGGGCGCCCGTTCCAGCGCCACGCCCCTTCCCCCGCTCGCCCACCCCCCTCCCAAGGGGCGGCAAGCGCGGGAGGGAGGCGGCGGAGAGGCGGCATGGCGGGGGCGCCGGAGGGATAGCCGCGCCAGGGCGGCAGATCCCCTTAAGACGGCTCTGGGGAGGACTCAAACCAATGGCTTTAAGTACAAGAAAGAAGGTTCCAAATAAACATCAGGAAAAACTTTCTCACAGTAAGAGCTGTTCGACAGTGGAACGGTCTCCCTCAGGAGGTTGTGGGCTCTCCTTTCTTGGAGGTTTTTAAGCAGAGTTTGGATGGCCAACTGCCATGGGTGCTTTAGTTGAGAATCCTGCATTGCAGGAAGTTGGACTTGATGACCCTTGGAGTCCCTTCCAACTTTACAATCCTATGATTCTACGGCAGTTGAATTCAGGGCAACATTCCCGCTTTTGCTAGTGCAAAATTGTAGAATGCACACCATTCGCTTTTCCTTGTTGGGAGCCGAGTTTAATTTGATTCAGTCTTGAGAAAATGTTTGGAAGCAGAGAATTTCAAAACACACAGTTGGGACACTTTGTAACGTCAAGATCTGCAGGTATTTGTTTTGAAACGCCATTGTTACCTTGGGCATTCTTCCTTGTTAGAACATCCCCCCAACCCTGCAAAATAGTCTCTTTTCCACTCAATGTCTGGTTTCTGTTTGCAATACTTCCAAAAAACAGCTCGAGCCAGTAGTGAATCATTGCTGTTATCAAGTGCTCTGACAGCCTGGTTTCAACAAGTCAAGCCTCTCTTTAACCTACTATTTTAAGCTGGCTGGATGGAAGCCTCTACCTGCCAGAACAAAACCCTTTTGCATGTACTAGGAACAATATCTTATTGTCTTCGGAGATAGCTTGGTGTCGATAGAAGGAATAATGGCAAGCGATGCAGTGATTCTGAACATGCAGTCATTCTCACCATCACATGCTGCTGTTTGATATACGTAGACCCCGAAAATGGAGCTTGGCTCACATTTGTATCATGAGACATTGCTGCTAGTGCTAAATACTTAATGCATTTATACCACATGGTCAATAGATTTCCAACTTTCCAACTTCACAGCTCACTTTCCACACTGATCTGTCCACGAAGGAGCTTTTGAGCATCTGCCGGAAAATCTCCGCATACTGCTTAGGATTCAGAGGCATGTGCTAATATGCAGACCCATGGATTAAAAAATGAGAGACATTGGAGATCTGTGACTGCGTACCTGGATGCTTACTAAGAAGGCAAAGAGCAGGTGAGCGAGCAGAGAGGGATGTGTGATCACCAAAGAATTGATGCTTTTGAATTATGGTGTTCTTGAGAGTCCCATGGACTGCAAAAAGATCAAACTTATCCATCCTTAAAGAAATCAGCCCAGAGTGCTCACTGGAAGGACAGATCCTGAAGTTGAGGCTCCAGTACTTTGGCCACCTCATGAGAAGAGAAGACTCCCTAGAAAAGACCCTGATGTTGGGAAAGATGGAGGGCACAAGGAGAAGGGGACGACAGAGGATGAGATGGTTGGACAGTGTTCTCGAAGCGACTAGCATGAGTTTGGCCAAACTGCGGGAGGCAGTGAAAGATAGGCGTGCCTGGCGTGCTCTGGTCCATGGGGTCACGAAGAGTCGGACACGACTGAATGACTGAACAAAATGGCAGAAGGGGCACATGTTGACATCCTCTCCGCCATAGCATGGTGGGCAAATTTGTCAGTTTGAGGTTCCTTCCTTTTCTTGTTTTTCCTCCCCCTTAAATCCACACCTCCACATTTCAACACCAGTTTGAGATTTTCTTTGCAAAGCCCTCACGAAAATTCATCCGGGCTTAATGTGGATTTCGCCACATTTTTGCCAACCCACCTTCTCTAATGCAATGCGTTTGTTATATTTTATTTCTACAAATATTTGCATTTTTTGCACACTTGAGCATAGGCATGATCATACACATTACTTGGCCAGAAACTGCAAAATTTGGAGAAGTTTGGCTGCATTTTGGTTTGCATAGCATTTTGGAAAGCACCATTTCGGTAGATTCGCCTTTAAATGTGAAGCTCATCAGATTTCTCTCCCTGCATTCCTACTCCAGAGAGCTATGGTCATTACCCAGCCAGGGACATAAGCCCCTTCTCAGTGAGATCCTCCTGTTTACTGCTATAAATTTTGATAGGGGACTGGTGGCTTCACTTGAGATATGCAACCCTTAAGGTCCTGCTAAACGAGATGGCTGAGATTGGCCCAGTGTGGATTTCTGCAATGAACCTAGTGCTAAACTCTACCCAGGGGCGTCGCTCGGGGGGTGCGGTGGGGGCGGTACGCCCCGAGTGGCAGGTGCGACAAGCAGCGGGTGGGGGTGACAAGCGCCGGCCCCTCCCGCCACTCCCCATGCAACGCCGGTCACCCTGGGAGCAGCAGCACTGCACGGACGGGGTGCTCCCAGGAACATGGGTCAGACCGCCCTCTACACTCCCCTTGCTACACCCCTGAGTGTAGCTCTCTGTCAGCTTGGCTACCTCATGGAGGGCCAGTGCCAAGTGCATTCATTGAATATATGTCTGTAGAGATGGAAAACCTGATGACCTTCAGAGGTTGTTAGACTCCAGCTCCCATCACCCCTGACCACCAAACATTGTAGCACCATGAGGGGAACAGGGGTCTCCTAACAGCTCTCAGCTTCCTAAACCAACTGCAGTTACCAGGATTCTTTGGGGAAAGCCATGGCTGCTTAAAGTGGTATATGGTGAAGATGGAGCCTAGCTCCCTCTTATATGGTCTGGAATCCAGGTCCTAACCATAGATGAGTCCTTCTGCTCTTTCCTAAGTGTTCCACAAACTTTTGTGGCTTCCTTACCTCACCTGGGCACCCATGTCTCAGGATGGCCATACAAATACACCCTTCCGGAAGGGGCAAGCAGAATATAAAATGGAAGAATGGTATAAAGAGGCGTGGGATATAGCTATTAAGGATAAATTAACACATACCATTAAGATAAGACGGGGAATACGCAGGAGAAATGATTCTGAGGAGATAATGGAAGGTGTTTGTAGAATTTGTACTGTTAAAACGGAAAGGGGTCAAACCATCGCAAGGGGTGCTAAAATTTTGGGAGGTTGGTTAGTGACAACGGAACGGTCTCAGTGGTGAGGTGCACATTTTTATTCTTATTTATTTATGATTATTACTTTGTCAAAATAAAAAATGGGAAAAGCAAAAAAGCAAAAAGAAACACACCCTTCCAAAACCTTCTATACGTCTGCTGTGTGCTGTATTAACAGCATTTACGCTTTTACCCTGATCTGCTAGAAACTCTCACTTTCTCATCTCCCTCCCTGTACCGGGGAAAGGCTCATCCCACATTAACAATGGGTCTTTTGTGCTCCCGGATGCATTCCACCACGCCCAATATCCCGAGTTTTATTTCCCTCACACGCATAACATCTTTCTTTTTTTTCATCCACAGCTTTACCTGTATCCCTTGGACTTTGTGAACGTTCCTCCGACTTGTTTTTGGAGGGGCGAAAGGAGCAGCGAGCTTGCTCTGAAATCACGGTCAGGATCAGGGCCGGCCCAAGATTACGACTACTTTTCTGCCGCTCTGGGCAATTTCCAACTCTCCCTCACCTCATCACCCACCTTGTCTTATTATCATATGCACACACTAAAGCTGCAATGCTGGCCAAAGTAGGCTCCATTGAATTCAACGAGGCTAGAAATGTGCTGGGAATTATAAATAGGTGATGGATAGAAGACAGGGGCCTGGGTGGAAGGCGGGCAAGAATGGGATTTTCTTAGAGTGTGAGGCTGAGGGAAGGGAAAACCTTACTAGGTGTATGTGTGTTATTATTTCTAATATTTTTCTTCTCTCTCTCTCTCTCTCTCCCTTTCCTTTCCTTTCCTTTCCTTTCCTCTCTTTTCTTTTGTTGTTGTTTCTTCTTTCTTTCTTGATACTGGATCTAGATATAACCCTATTGCATTGTGAAAACTTTAATAAAAATCTCTGCCGATAAAGGAGGAAAATTATAGATATTTTACTGCGATATTCTGTCCCCTTTGTTTTAAAGATTTGTCCTTTTTTTTTACTCCCGGGTCCTTTGCAACAGTGCCCAAGGTGCCACATGACATCCCCCAAAGAATCCTGGTAAATGTGGGTGTTGAGAAATGTAGGGGGCAAACTACAGTTCCTGGGATTCTTGGGGGGTAAGCTCAATCCTTTAAATGTGTGGTGTGTATGCAGCCCTACTCAGGGGAGCTCACAAGTTCAGAGGACTCTGGTTTATTGGTTTGCTTACTGACTGAATCCACTTTTCAGACGGGTATTGCCTCCTGAAGTGGCTTCCTGCCAAGAAGCAGAGACAGACACCATCGGGCTCACAAACGAAAAATTCACAAACACACCACAAAGACGTAACCGGCTGTATCAAGATAATATTCATGCAATATATTTCTCTCTGTATCAAAAGTTCCTCACAGACATAGTCTACATGTAGAAGTCAACAAAGTTCAGCAAAGTAACGTAAAAGCAAAATGAATAAAAGTCCCAATGAACAATATCAATCACAAACGAAAAAGGCAAGACATACACTGAAACGGGGAGAGGAGAGAAAAGGTGGAGGAAGGAGATCAGTTCTTCAGGGCTGGAATAAAAATGGTCATCTGTAAGAATGCAGTTCATTTTTTATTATTTTATTTTATTTTAATGTTTATTCAGTTTTACAAATAACATTGACATTTAAATAAAAATCATAATCATAAAAATATGGGATTCCCCGAATCACTGGACTTCCCCCCATGGGGTCCATTGCTAATCTTATTCAACTGCATCTAATAATGTTCTTCACTTTTCGTTCAAAATTCTATTCTTACCATAGTTCTTGTGCTATTACAATCCTGCTAGTGTTTTTAATTGTTTACAGCGTTCTCCAAGATAACTTATAATTCCCCCCCCCATTCCTTGTTAAAGTTTTTATCTTCTTGGTTTCTAGTCTTCCCGGTCTTTTTCGCCATCTTGGCATAGTCCATCATCTTTAACAACCATTCTTCTCATGTAGGGACTTTATCTTCATTCCATCTCTGGGCAAATAGTATCTGCGCAGCTGTCGTCACACACATAAATAGCCTTTTCTGCTCCTTTGGTATTTCTGCCTCTAAAATTCCTAGTAAAAAAGCTTCTGTTTTCCCCCACAAAAAGTTATTTTAATCAATTTTTTTAACTCGTTATATATCATTTCTCAGTATGCTTTTGTTATCTTGCATGCCCACCACATATGGTAGAAAGTGCCTTCCTTCTCTTTCCATTACCAACAAATATTTATAAGAATGCAGTTCAGGTCAAACTGGTCTTCCCTTGCTGGTGTTTTCTTTCTCCTTTGAATGATGGATGGGGTCGGAGGAGGGATGAGTGAATCTCAGTGTCTCTCAGTTTCTCATTTCTCCAATCTGAACTTTAGTTCTTCAAATCGGAACTTGCCATTTTATTTTATTTTTTTAAAAGTCCCTCTAACACACACACACACACACAGCTTTATCACTGTCCATAGACCCAAAACACACACTACAATAATAGTATATATCAACAGTTATTAAGGTGTAAGATCGTCCTTGCTAGTCAACAGAGGCTGCACATACTGATTTTTATTTTTATTTTTACTGCTTCCGAAAGAAATTCTGCTACAGCCAGTGTAATAGTATCAAAATTATCCTCAAGGAGGACCTTGACATGAAACGAGTCAGCAATTCCAGGTTGTTCTATTATCATTGGATGGCTCTAATAAAACCCTTTCCCCTGCCATGTTTTCCCCCCCACTAATAGATGCACATTTTATTCCTGGGCTGTGCATTCTTGTGTACATTTCCGGGCCGGAGAACGGCATTGTAAAATTTGGAGGAGTGCATTTTTTGAAAGAGGGCTGTGTTTTGGTTCACGGATTGTGTCGGAAAGGGTGGATTTGAGAGCCTCTCCTTTCAATGCAAACAGAGTAGAAATTCTCCCCAGTCCTTAAGCCCGGGTGTCCTCTTTCTCTGGCTTGGCTTCTGCAACAGTCAACTAGAGTTGAACATTCTTTCAGGCATGGAGGGGGGAAGCAAGTTCCCTGCAGCTGCTGCTTCTCTGGCTGATGGATGGAGCCAGGTCGGCTTCCCCGTTGCCTTGATGTTTATTCCTGAGAGGCAGAGGAGTGCAGCCTCTCAGTGTCTCTCGACCCCCTGGCTGATGTAAGAAGCCAGGATACACTTTTCTTCTGCATCTCCTCATTGGGAACCTAAGTTCCCAATTAGCTAAGTTCTGCGGGACACCCCCCCCCCGTTTTTCAAAAGCCAAGCCATGGACCCCCCTACATTTGAAAACGTTGATATATCTGCAGTAGTTTTCAATATGTGCCACGGACCCCTTGCTGTGTTACACAGGCCCCTTGGGGGTCCCTGGAGCCCTAGTTAGGAACTACTGCGTTAGAGTATTAATTGATCAGATGCTCTACCAACCTACTTATTATGCTACAATTTGCAACCCGTCTTTCTCTTTGAAGACACACTGGGAGACTTACAGTTATGGCCGGGGAGGAGTTTGATCTGGTTTCCATCTGAAGGTGAAACCACCCAATTCTCACTTCTCAGACCAAGACAAGAACCGAAACACAATTATGCCTTGAAATTCCTTCTTCTCTGAATTCTGCAATGACCAGACAATGCGTATAAAAAATGCATACGTCAAAGGTGTGCATAAAAATGCAGGTATAAGAGAAAGTAACATACAGAAATTAGGGGGAATTGCTGCAAAAATGTGTATGTTGGGAGAAATTGGCATTAAAATGCTGGCAAACTTTCATGAAGTTTTTTAAACAAGCAAGCTAGCTAGCTAGCTAGCAAGCAAGCAAGCTACAAATCACTAGCAATGTGGAGAACTGAATTTAAACCAAAACCAAAATTAACAGATTTGTCCAGCCTTACAATAAACCAAATAAGCAAAGAAATAATTCCAGATCAGCCACAGAGCTACATTTCCCCAATATCCATGTCTATCTGTCTATCTATCTATCTATCTATCTATCTATCTATCTATCTATCTATCTATCTATCTATCTGGAGACTGTTTACCAGGCCCCTAAAGTAGCTTTTCTCGCTTGTCTTCTTTTAATCTGATACCTTGTGTTTTTTTTCCGGGCTCCTTCCTTCCTTTGCTCCAGCTGTTCCTTTGCTCCTATGGTTCACTACCCAACACAGAGCAGCTTTTGTGCGTTCCTGACATCCACAGCAGATGTTTGTCTGACTTCAGTGCTCCTGAGCACCTGTCGGTTTGCCTTCCCCCGCCCTCAAAGCTCTTATTTTAAAGAGCCCCTCGGAGCAAACACATCTGGATCTGCTATGGGGGGGGGAAGCAACCTGGGGAGGGTGATTTTGAATTCGACATGCCTGCTCCCTGCCCCACCGGTCCAAACCACAGCCTCCTCAAGGCTGCTTTTCAGTGTCACACAGCTCCGCCACTCAATTTTGCACGCAACAAGGACCACGCCCTCGACTTCGATCCAACTTAGAGCCAAGAATGACCAGACTGAATTTGGGTCAGAAAAAGCGGGACTTAAATTAACAGTATTTACTTTCTTGTTCAGCATTTCACCCAGCCAGCAATGCGTCCATCTAGACTATTGAAGTCCAGCTACAATTGGCATGATGAGTGCATGTGTCTTCTGCGGTGTTGGACTGTTATTTGCTGCCTGAGTGTGCCTGGCTCTGATTTTTTTTATTTTATTTTACTTTTAAATGGAAATTCCACTGAGAATTATCAGGGGTTGGGTAAATAAGAAATATATGTACAAGTGCGAACCAGCTGTTATTTATTGAACCAACCACCTTCTACTGATGAACATTTCATCTGTTCAGATGTATGCTTGTGAAAGATGGACCACTTACAGACACCATCTCCAACTCCTCAAAAAGTTCTATCAATGGTGTCTCTGAAAATTGTTACACATCACTTGGGAAGACAGGCAAACTAATGCCAGTGTACTGGAAGAAGCAAAGATCACCAGTGTTGAAGCAATGATTCTTCAACATCAACTTCGTTGGACTGGTCATGTTGTGCAGATGCCTGATTATCATCTTCCAAAGCAACTACTCTATTCCGAACTTAAAAATGGAAAGCGTAATGCTGGTGGTCAACAAAAGAGGTTTAAAGACTCTCTCAAGGCAAATCTTTAAAAATGTAGTATAAACACTAACAGCTAGGAAACACTGGCCTGCAAGTGCTCCAGTTGGAGAACAGCCTTTAGCAAAGGTGTCATGAGCTTTGAAGACGCTTGAACTCAGGACGAAAGGCAGAAACATGCTGAGAGGAAGGGATGCTTAGCAAACCCTCACCATGATCAACTGCTGCCCGGGAACCAATGTCCCTACTGTGGAAGGACGTGTGGGTCCAGAATTGGCCTCCACAATCACTTACGGACTCATTGTTAAAACCGTGTTCATGGAAGACAATCTTACTTGGCTACGAATGATGACCAAAGAAGAAGACTGATGAATATTTCATCCATTCAGAAGCTCTGGACTTTTCAGGTGATAGAATACAGTGTGTGTACAAGGAACATGAACCTGTTTCTTTTTGTCACTTGATTATGACATCAAGAATGGCATAAGCATTGTTATAGATTTTACCTAGATGGACGATACAACAAAATGCCTTACGAAGAGAGACCCTTTCTGTGTGAACAACCATTTGCCATTACTTACTACAATGTCCACTATATGCAGACCCAAGAAATCGATTCATAAAACCCCTTTTCACAAAGGAAACAAGTCTAACCAGGGTAGAGAGGGTGAAATGGCTGCTGAGTGATACTGATGACTCTTTGACTTATAAGGTGGATCTCTATGCCTTGGCAGCTAGGAAGATGAGGAAGAAAGAACTGGATGGGCTATCGGTCAGTTGCAAAGGGGACTCGGAGATCTAACTTGAGCATTTTATCTGAGAATTACTTTTTATTCTGTGCAATAAGGGATTTTGGTGGATTTGATCATGGTTTTACTGCACATGTAGCAACTGCTGTCTCTCCCCCACTGTTCCCTTCTTTGGAGGATACCATGGACTTTGGCTAGCACAATAAAAGTTTATGTTATGTTATAGATTTAAGGGGAGGATCCTTTTAAGGGGAGCATGTGGGTGATGTTGTGGTCTAAATCACTGAGCCTCTTGGGCTTGCCAATCGGAAGGTTGGCGGTTCGAATCCGCCAAACGGGGTGAGCTCCCGTTGCTCCTGTTCCGGCTTCTGCCAACCTAGCAGTTCAAAAGCACACCAATGCAAGTAGATAAATAGGTGCCACTGTGGCGGGAAGGTGAACAGTGTTTTCGTGTACTCTGGCACTTGTCACGGTGTTCCGTTGCACCAGAAGCAGTTTAGTCATGCTAGCCACATGACTCGGAAAGCTGTCTGTGGACAAATGCCAGCTCTCTCAGCTTGAAAAGTGAGATGAGCACTGCAACCCCATAGTCACCTTTGACTGGACTTAAATGCTCAGGGGTCATTTACCTTTACCCCCAGAAATTAATAAATGCCAGGGTTTTGATTAACTGGGATATGGATTAAAGTAAAGAACTGTGCCGGACAAGGAATTCAGGGAATTCCTAGGCTGGCTTATGCAAACCAGCCTAGCTGGACGAAGAGCAAACCTGTTAACATGACAAAAGTTGGTGGTGGGCCACTAGGGAGAGAGATGCTACCAAGGCAATGAGGTGTATGTTTGAGGGGACAGGAAAGGGGTTTCTGGGAAGAAGAATTAGGAAAAAGAGCTGAGATCCACCTTTGCAGGAGGCTGGTTGCAGGCTGCTTGAGCTGCTGCCTCTTGAATTGACCATGCTATAAGATCTTGACTCCCTCCATGCAGACTGAAGGTGTAAATAGGTGAATAAACCATATTTCTTAAAGCCACAACAGTCTCCACTGCGTCTTCTATTCTGCAAAGGGACACAGGCATTGTGTGGGTGCCTGTGACTCCATAGGGTCTTGCCACCGCTCAGCAGAGAGAGGGGCAGGCACCCGACTTTTGTAACGGTATGCTTTTTAAAAATAATATTTTTATTTATAATTTTACTTTATATGGTTTAACAATAGTCCTAACATTTCAAACCTCGACTTCCACCCTCCTCTTTCTGAGGTTCCTATGATTTATTTTATCATTTCCATGTTTGTAACAGTATACTTTAAGAAGCTACCCCAACCCGCCCATGAAATTCTTCGATCTTCACTGCAGCCACTTAGCAAACAGCGTTGCTGGAAAGGTTCCCCAACCCCAACCCCAACCCCAATAAAATGCATCTGGAATAGATCTTTTTGCTGAAATGTCTGCCACCAATGTCAGTTCCCTCTGATCTTGGCTATTGCCTGTGTCTTCTTCCTGTGCTCCAGCTGACTGTCTGGGACCCTCTCTGCTTTGCAGCATGTTCCCTTCATCCATTTGTATACCTGCCAGTCATTGTCACAAGGAACTTCCTGCTTCATCCCTGCTTGACAAGGTTAAGCCAGACTGATGATCTGCAGTTGTGCTTCACTTCATCTCTCCCTCCTCCACCCTGCTTCCCCCCCCCGCCCCACCCAGATTATTTCTGAGCAAATGTGAACTCTGTGGTATGTGTTCACTGCTGACGGAAGGCCAAGTGTTGTGTGTTAGCCTCTGTATTTCCATATTGGCTAATTCTCCAAGGAGTGAGAATGTAATGACATCTATGGGGTGGGGTGGGGTGGGGTGGGGTGGGGTGGGGTGGGATAGAGGAAACTGCTCTCCCCCCCCAGCATCAACCTTGTCCCCTCCCAACCCTTAGGAATGAACATTAATGCCAAACCTGCCTGTCTTACTTAGGTGTCAGTTCACACAGCTGGAAATCCTGAGCGAAGGGATTGCAAGGATCATATGAAGATATTGTTTAGGAGTATCGCTATCTTGATTACTGCAAATGAGCCTATCGCTGGGCAGCTAACAGAATTCGGCTAACCAAAGAATGGGGAGGTTCCTTGATGGCTCCATGTCTCTCTCTCTCTCCTGCCCTTGGAATAGGATGCAGAGAAAGAGAGAATGGCAGAGAACCAAGAGTTCTTAGCTGGACTAAGTTAAGCTGGTAGCCGTCTGGGGAGGCTGCAAGGGGAATAACTTGCTGTTGTTCTTTGGGTTTCAGAGATTGGCATTCTGCTGCTTGCAGAGATTGGTGGTCTCCACAGGCTGTCAGACCATCTCCCAGCAGCCTTAATTATTACGGTCAATGGTCAGGGAGGAGGAGAGTAGTTGTAGTTCGAAGGGCACCATGTTAGCTATCCCGGTTGCAGAGAAACAGTTAGATTACAGAGATGTTGTCATGACCCTCTGGTATTCTCTTTCACGTAAAGAGACCTTTAGACCTTTAAAGTCCTAAACAGCCTTGGCCCAGTATACCTGAGGGAGCGTCTCCACCCCCATCGTTCAGCTCCATCCCCACCCACTGAAGTCCATCTCCGAGGGCCTTCGGGCGGTACCCTCACTGTGAGAAGTGAGGTTACAGGGAACCAGGCAGAGGGCCTTCTCGGTAGTGGCACCCACCCTGTGGAACGCCCTCCCATCAGATGTCAAGGAAATAAACAACTGTCTGACTTTTAGAAAACATCTGAAGCAATTTCCCCAAATATTTTCGTATGCTATTTTCACTAACCAATACAACTTTAGGCACATTTTACTTGGAAAACTGTACTGAAAAACCCGGAGACGTGCAAATTATGAAGTATAGCTGCTTTGGAGTTTGCAATTTGGTGAGAAGTACGTATTGGGCACTTTCTCATTGAAATGCAACCAAAGTTGAGTTTTCCCTCCATTGTAAGGTGGTATGAACACTATAATTTATATCTCCCCATTTCAGTCTCATGCAAAAATATTCCAGGCCAGATACAGTCATGATGGGCAAGAGAAACAATGGAATATAATATAATATAATATAATATAATATAATATATAATATAATATAATATAATATAATATAATATATACCGCAGTCATCTGAACCTGTCTCTGGCAGTAATCAGGATTCACAGACACCTTGTAAGGCAGGGAACAGAAGTAAAGAAAAACATCGCAGTAAATATGTCAGCCAAGCAGTTTGAACTCCTAAAGTTTATGTTGTCATGGAAGCCAAATGCAATATTTGGTATATCCAAACTGGCTTTGGGCGGCTAATGCAGCCAGAAGTACAATAAACCTGTAATTCCGCAGAATATCTGCCTTCACTAGGTGCATTGTGACAGCTTCTAAGCTACAAATCTCCCTCTTTGGCTGTTTGCGCTTCTTCCTGAGAGCAATTACAGTTAATTTCAAAAGCAATTAAAGTTCAAAGATTTTCCGCGGAGATGGGGGTCTCCTCCAGATGTTTCCAGCTTACTACTAGCATCAGTCCCAGCCTGCGTGGCCAACAGACAGGGATGATGGAAACTATGGTCCCAAGCAACCAGAAAACCAAGGAGATAGCACTAACAGGAAAAGATGCTAAGCTGCTTGAGGAAAGATTTCATTCAGGCCTGACACATTTCAGAATACAGTCAAACCTGGGTTCCCGAACGGCTTAGTCACTGAACAAATCGCCTCCCGGATGCAGCAAACCTGGAAGTAAGTGTTCCGGTTTGCGAACGTTTTTCGGAAGCTGAACGTCTGACGCGGCTTCCGCTGGAGTGCAGGAAGCTCCTGCAGCCAATCGGAAGCCGTGCCTTGGTTTTCGAACAGTTTCGGCAGTTGAACAGACACCTGGAATGGATTAAGTTCGAGAACCGAGGTACCACTGTCATCATCATAAACTTTATTGCACTAGCCAAAGGCGATGGTATCATTCACAAAGGAAACAAAAAGAAAAACAACAATAACCATAAAACCATGAAGACATCAGACACTGCAAATACAATAAACCACGGTAACGTCACCTAGAAATGATTTGTTGCATACGATAGAATAAAAAGGGGTTCTCAGATAGAATGTGGCACCTTAAATGTCCAGATCACCTTTGCAATTGAGTACTATTTTATCTGGGACGCGGATGGCTCTGTGGTCTAAATCACAGAGCCTAGGGCTTGCCGATCAGAAGGTCAGTGGTTCGAACCCCCTTGATGGGGTCAGGTCCCATTGCCCGGTCCCAGCTCCTGCCAACCTAGCAGTTTGAAAGCACACCAGTGCAAGTAGATAAATAGGTACCGCTCTGGGGAAGGTAAATGGCGTTTCCGTGCGCTGCTCTGGTTCGCCAGAAGCGGCTTAGTCATGCTGGCCACATGACCTGGAAGCTGTACGCCGGCTCCCTCGGCCAATAAAGTGAGATGAGCACCGCAACCCCAGAGTCATCCGCGACTGGACCTAATGGTCAGGGGTACCTTTACCTTTACCTTACTATTTTATCTAGTTCTTTTCTCCTGATCTTCTTAGCTGCCAATGCATATAGTGCTACTTTATAAGTTACAAAGTCATCAGTATCACTCAGCAGCCATTTCACCCTTTCCGCCCTGTTCGAGTGTGTTCCGTTCATAAGCAGGGGTTTTATAAATCGGTCTCTTGGTTCTATATATAGCGGGCATTGCAATAAATAGTGGTACAGGTCCTCTATGCAAGGCTGCCCACACAGGCAAAGTCTCTCCTTGTACTGTACTTTGCCGTACCGACTGTTGGCAAATATCCCGCCTGGGGTCAGTTGTGAGACTGCCCCGAACCTGGAACAAAGCCTTGTGCACATTCCCGGCTACGCGAGACCGGTGGCACATTCAATATGCGATTGTTCCCCAGTGTGAAGAACAACACACACAAGCCATTGATGAGGCTAAACTATTTATTATAGGTAAATGCAGAATATGTCTCTGCTAGCCAGCTCAGATACTCAGAGCTGTGCATAAGAGCGTCTAGCATCTCTCGAGCCAGAACTGAAAGTAAAGTACAATAACATCACATGCGTGAGAAAGCAGATATAAGACTACTGGCTTTCTCACAGGATAAAAAACAGACACATTTACACCAGCCTCACTGTTGCTTTTGCAGCTTGGTGTGTACAAATATCCCAACACCGACCATCCACCACCGCTGAGGGCAAGATACCACTGTAGTTCTTCCTCGGGGCACGTAGCAATGATCATTGAGTTCTTGAACCATGACAGTGACCCATTTCCACCGCAGTGGTCCATGCACTTGATAGGAAACGTACCCCAAAAGAAGCACATTTCCCCCTAATTGTCGCACCATGATAATGCAGATTGTACCTTCTTCGATGCGAGCTCAGGAGAGAACAAGGGAGTCCACCACCTTGGCACACATTTCATTTGCTGAAACACTTCTGCTGTTCAATGCGGTCTGTAGTTATCCAAGTCATAAGAGGAGCACTTACGCCTGCCTCAGTACCCTGTAATTATGTTTTTTAAAAAAGGGAATTCTGTGAATCTCTCTAAGACCAATATTATGCAGGCTAGCTAAAAAGGATTCTGTATCTGTATAGACTTGCTCATTCATTGTCCTCCCTAATCGTCTAGTTTTTCCATAATTATCCAGGTGAAACTTGAACGTAGAGTTCCATGCCCCTTATAAACTGCAGTGGCCACCACCTGTAGTTTTTATTATTATTTATTTCATTTCTATACCGCTTTACATTTTTAAGAAAAAAACCCTCAAAGCCGTTTACAACACATTTAAACATCAAATAAAACAATCCAGAGTAAAACATTTCTGAAGAAAGTATACATTCAAAGCAATGTAGTTAACAGGAAGTTGCCTGTAAAGCATTGTCTTAAAGATTTCAAAACAAAACATTATGAAGGTGGTCAACTACAGAATTAACACAGCAAAGTTAACAAAAAAACAACAACAACCTTAAACATTTCAAAAAAAGCATCTGAAAGGAAGTCAAATATAAAATGCACATTTAAAACAGCACAATTAGCAAGTCTGTTATGATTTGATACTTATTTAGTATTCTACTTACCGTATTTAGCGCACCATAAGACGCACCTTTTCCCTCCTAAAAAGTAAGGGAAAATCTCTGTGCTTCTTATGGTGCGAAGGCTCCCTGTCAAGCAAGCCACCCGCCGCCCCCTTCCCTGCTCCGTGAAGCATCTCCTCTGCCTCCCCCCACCTCTGCCGCATTCAGCGAGAAGAGGGGGGTGGCGAAGGGATGCTGCTAGTTCTTCCCCGCCAACGGTAATAAAATTTTGACCAGTTCCTGGATCTCCTATGATCATGGCAGATCTGTGTGTGAGAGAGAGAATTGTGCATCATATTTAGAAAAGGACCTACCATATTTTTCGCTCCGTAAGACGCACCTGACCATAAGACACACCTAGTTTTTTGAGGGGAAAAGGGGGAAACCCCCCCCTTTTGAGGATCAGTTCAAAGTTGTGCATCTTCTTTTGCAAAGGAGAAAAGACCCATTTACAAAAGGGTCAGCTCAAAGCCCTTTCTGCAGTTTCCAGACAGATAATCTAATCAGCCAGACACATGTCACTGGGGAAACCAACAGCCTCCTCTGCAGAAAGGGAGCCAGCGACCTTATCTCTCTCCCCATCTATTGCAGATCAGCTGTAAAACGGCATACTTTCAACACCCCCTTCTCTCTTTGTAAAAGAAAAAGCTCGATCTTCTTTTGGTCCCTGCGCAATTCAGCTCCAGGGACCATGCATTCGCTCCATAAGACGCACATACATTTCCCCATACTTTTCAGGGGGGGAAAAGTGCATCTTATGGAGCGAAAAATACGGTCGTTTGAACTTCGGTGAGCTACCAGAGGGGAGGATGTTATTTACCCAGCATGCAATTATTGATAACTTACAACTTCTGGGGGTTCCTGAGAGATACACCATCATTTCCTTTTGAGCCAGCTGGGCAGAGTCGGTTTAGCTGTTGTCATTCTCCAGCCAAGGTACCTTGGGAACTGTAGTTCTTTGAAATGTTCTATAGCAAATGAAGCCAGGCTTGATGAGGGTGGGGTGGAATGGTAGTTAATTAAACTGGCTTTCGTGAAGTTTAGTATCTGTTGTGTAGTAATAGTTAGCTCTAAATGTGTTATTCCCCATGCGTTTACTCAAGGCAGCCCGCCAATTTATCATGCACCAGTTGCATCATGACTTCATGGAACATCTGGCAATATTTGTGGAGGTCAAATAGGAGGAAGGTTAATTAACTAGTGTCAACTGACAATTTTGACCAGTCTTTTGTCTGATGTGCCAACCTGAGATTAATGGTATCAAGAAAATGGTAGCATGAAACTGTCTACAAGAGACAATACACACTCACTAGCTTATTTTAATTGAAGTGAATGGAGCAGTGGGAATTATTTGAGGAGAGTGGCCCACTCTCATCACTTCCCATTGGACATTATCCCTTGTGTACACCCGAGTTAATGATCTGGGTCTCATACCCCAACCAACTCACTGAACAATGATTGTTTGCATCCAGACAATCTGTTGAGAGCACTCCCAATGCGAGTATTCTGTTCTTTACATCACCTTCTGCTTTCTATCTTCATTCACAGTGGCATTCTGGTTCAGGGCCTTTTGAAAATGTGTTGCCAGATGGTCAGCCTGAGAATTTTCTGCTGGTTCTCTGAATGTCCCGATTGCCTTTCCGACAAGCCCCGTTCGACTCTCCTTCCCATTTGGGTCATCATGTTGGGAAACATGAGATGTTACGTTAATCTTCAGCAGGCGATTTCAGACCTTTTAGATCTACTTATAACCTCGCGATGAATTACCTCACTGTTTTGGCAAATATTAAATAACATCTTTTTGTTGTGTGTGTTGCTGTGGCAGTGTCTGTGATCTTCGGGCTCCAGCTGGCTCCAGAAGCTGTTGCTGCTCAGTCTCAACTTGCCTGCCTCTTCCTCTCGCTTGTGTCCTCCTGTTGAAACGCAGCTGGTTTGCATCTGTCAGGACGGATGGAGGGACATTTCTAACTAACCTGGCAAGAGCTGAGAAGATCCGGAGTGGGTTGGTTTGGGAGCTGCCAGTCTTGGAGAACAACTCTTGGCTCCCGCCGAGTACCGTATGCCTGGGCCTGAACCAATTATCTTGCATTACACAATTAGGGAAATCGACTCGCTCCTCAATCCCCACATCCTTTCCATATTGCGTATTTCAAGGCTGATCCAAACATGCAGAAAGCGTGTGGGATGCCACTTCAGACAGCAAGTGGGAAGATGCGATTGCAAATACACCCTTAGCAGGGAGCAAGCCCCACTGAGCTCCATAGATGTACTTACGAATGGACACACATCTGCTATGAATGTTAGGGTACTAGGGATCAACAGTAGCACCCCTTGGTAGGTGCCTGATGATGGCAATTCCTGATGCCAGCCCTGTCTAAGTTGGCTTGGCATGTCGAGACTGGTGCTCTGACCTTTAAACAAAGCCGAAAGCACCAGATTAGAAGAATGATGGGGCTAGGATTGGGAAGAGGGGAGTGAAAATGAGGAAAGTGCCATGCATCATTTCTTCACTAGGCCTACCTGAGAGCCAGCAAATTCTCCTGTGAAGCCCTCTTGCCTTCATGCTTTTCTGAGAGCCAGTGTGGTGTAGTGGTTAAGAGCGGTAGACTCGTAATCTGGTGAACCGGGTTCGCGTCTCCACTCCTCCACATGCAGCTGCTGGGTGACCTTGGGCTAGTCACACTTCTCTGAAGTCTCTCAGCCCCACTCACCTCACAGAGTGTTTGTTGTGGGGAGGAAGGGAAAGGAGAATGTTAGCCGCTTTGAGACTCCTTCGGGTAGTGATAAAGCGGGATATCAAATCCAAACTCCTCCTCCTCTTCTTCTTCTTCTTCTTCTTCTTCTTCTTCTTCTTCTTCTTCTTCTTCTTCTCCTCCTCCTCCTCCTCCCCTTGACAGATCAAGAATCTTTCAAATCACAATTGATTCTGCTGATGCTGTGATAAGTGCTATCCATTAGAATAAGTGATCCTATTTGCCCAACCAAAGTATTAAAAAAGTTTCCATTAACAAGTATGCCCTGTGATGTTTTAGACATCTCTAATATTGTTCTAATAGGAGGAAAATAATGTTAAAACAGGTCAGTGTAGATCCAGCCACAGTAAGCCATGCTCTCCATAAAGCCTATTAGCCAGCATTTAAAAGGGATCTAGGCTGCATTCTCACATATGCTTGCTCAGGAGCAAGCTAGATTGGAGGCTGTGAAGGAGGAAACTTGCTTAGGATTGTGCTATTAGTCTTCCTGGGATCTGTGGTTCAGCTGTGGGTACACCAGTTTAAGCAGTCTGTGGATTTCAGCACAGTGCTCCTCTAAAAGAAAACCATGCAATAAATGCAGAGGTTTCTCCCCTCTGTTCTCTATCACATAAGGGCTGACAGAGCAATCTAGGGGGAAATGCTGGCCAGCCTCAATTATAGCTTGCCTTGGGCCAGTATTTACCATTTCCCTGCCTCAGCTCCGCAATGTATGTCAAGTGGGAAGCTTGTGTGGTGTTGGGGATTATGTCTTAGACACTGAGTCAGACTATAATAGGCAGAATGGTGGGGGGAGGTGGTAGCATAGCTGTCAAGTATCCCTTTTTTGGCGGGAAACTCCCTTATTCCAAGCCGTTTCCCGCTGCTCTCCCTTATTTTTGATATCCCTTAAAATTCCCTTATTTCAAAGGAAGCAGCTCCTCTCCCTAATCCTCAGCCTCTCTCAGCAGGTCCCGAGGAGGCTGAAAAGTGAAAATATTTTATGTAAGTCACTTCAATGGTTAAGCGATACACTAATTGTGTCAAATAAACAAAAAACATAAGACATGCTGCTGGTAACTGGAAAGTACTGCGTATGCCAGCAGTTAAAATTAATCTTGAACCAAAGACTCCTTGGGCCATATTCAGCATTGGGCCACTTTTTCCTCGCTCACAATAAAAACAGTGCATACAGAACTGCAACCAACAGATTGAAAAACCAATGTGATTGATGTCAGAGTAGGTTAAATTTACATGAGATGTTCATATTAATTGTTACACAGAAGATTAAACATTCTGAGGTAGTGCATTCTGTTTATATGTAGGAACTGGGGGAGAGGAAGATCAGTCTCAGATTTTGTACTGGGCTTTCAGGTAGGGGCACTCAGATTGCTTATGAGCTATATAGCACAAAGTTGGGAGATAAGGAATAATGGATGTTCTAAAGGGCACTGAGCAAAATCACTTCCTTAAGTTCCAAGTGCCAGAAGTGAGGGGTGGTAGTTACTGGGAAGATAATAATTTTATGAACTAGGAAAAGTTCAGAACTCAGTATTTGGAAATCATAAAATAAGAGCGGTCCAGGACCATTCAGATGGTTGATTTTAGTGAGACCCTGAATAGTGTCAGGCAGGCCATGGGGGTGGTGTCCATTCTGAAGGACATCGGCCCTGGCTGCTCACCGGAAGGACAGATCCTGAAGCATTGCATGAGAAGACTCCCTGGAAAAGAGACCCTGAGGTGGGGAAAGATGATGGTGTGTAGCCTGGTGTAAATTAATTTGTAGCCTGGGGGGATTACCATGGCGTGGACTGTCCCTGAGAACCGTATACTGTCCCCGGGACAGGTGAGGGTGCTGATCCCTTATTTTCATATCCAAAACTTGACAGCTGGTAGAGTTCGTGAACTGCAACACTTCAGAGTTGGGACACTGGTGTCTAAACCACCGAGCCTCTTGGGTTTGCTGATCGGAAGGTTGGTGGTTTGAATCTGTGCGACGGGGTCAGTTCCCGTTGTTCTGCTCCAGCTCCTGCCAACATAGCAGTGCGAAAGCACACTAATTCAAGTAGATAAATAGGTATCGCTGTGGCGGGAAGGTAAATGGAGTTTCCGTGTGCTCTGGTTTCCGTCATGGTGTCCTGTTGCTCCAGAAGTGGTTTAGTCATGCTGGCCACATGAAGGAAAGTTGTCTACGGACGAATGCCGGCTCCCTCGGCCTGAAAGCGGAGATGAGTGCCGCACCCCATAATCACCTTTGACTGGACTTAACTGTCCAGGGGTCCTTTACCTTTTACCTTACCTACTTCAGACAGCTGTTTGCATGCACACACATTTTTGAACGGTGGTGAGGACGATTATATCTGCACATTGAAGCCCAACATGAAGCAAGGTTTTCTATAGCCCTCTTCCAAATTTTCAGGGGGGCTGTTTTCTGTGTGCAGGGGGAGATCCGAAAAAAATTACCCCACCTGCATTTTGAAGTGGTGCAACCAGAATTCTACCCCATCTCGTTGTACACAGTGCTATTTTTCTAGGAAAAAAGTGCTGAAACTCACCATGAACTTGTTCTCTTAGAATGGCTATGGTGCCCACCTGAGAGGTGCCGGAACTGAGTTCCAGCAAGTTCCTGCTTTAAAAAAAGCCCTGATTGTATGTAATCTGTAGTTTGGCTCTTAGACAAAGAGGAATGACTCCGTGTAGCTGTAAAACCTGCTGGGTGACTTGGCCCTGTCCTCTCAATCTATTCTACTTTGCAGGGTTGCTGTGAAGATGAACAAACTGTGTGTTTTCCACTCCAGGGAAGGTTGTTGGCAAAGAGGATAAAGCTTGTTCCTTGTGCACAGGAGTTGATTTATATAAGACTTCCAAATCAATCAACGCTAAAGCAATAACACATAGTATAATAACTGGCAACTGCTTCGTATCTCGGGCCTTTGCATGCCAAATGTAATCGGATACCCGCACACATTTAGGATCCAAAAATCTGAAGGGCCACATTAATAGACACAATGCAGATGTCTTGAATTTTATGAGGCCTGGTTCTTAATAGCAGCTGTCTTTCCCACATCGGTTGTGACCATCTGTAGATTAAGCCGAGCTGCCAGTTTCTTTCTTCAGCCGAGACCCCAAACAACACTGCCTGCCACATGCTCCTTCTGGGTTCTCCCTTCGTCGTAGGCGAGCCCAGTTCCTCCTCAGTTGTCCCAGCTTTTAACATCCAGCCCTTTGAGGAATGGATTCAATTTTCACCGAGGGCTGTTCCCAAGTACATAAAAAAAACAAAAGGCACTTTGGTTCTGTGGATTACACATTTAATAGACGGCCGTGGAGCTGCTCCGTGGGAAATTCTTAGCTCATATATTTTGCAAGTCGGTGCCATTTGGCATGGTGGAGCATGGAATTGGTACACAGCTCAAATCAGTTGCAGCTGACTCGCCCACATGTGCGCTGAGGAATTGGGGTGGGGGGAAGGAACCCCCCTAACTCCTATTAATACATAATTGGCGCACTGTGCTGCACAGATTTGCTCAGAAACGAGGACCACTGCGTTCAACGGGACTTTCCACCCAGGAAAAGTGCTTGGGATGGCAGACTGGCTGTGCAATCCTATCCCCGTCTACTCAGAAGCAAGCCCCGAAAAAGCACCGCTGGGCTTACTTCCAAGTAAGGGGGTATAGGATTGCGTCTGAGGCCGCGCAACAGCCATCACAGCTGGGCTTGCCCCGAAGCCTTCATGTCAGTACTTGGAGGCTGCTCAGACTGTGGTCGGCTTTGCATTTGATTGCCTTTGCAGTAGAGCTTTGAAAACATGGAGAAATTATGACTGGGGAATGGGCTGGAGGTTATATATTGAGGGAGACTGTAGAAATGTACACATATAATGTCTGCCGGTCTCCCGTACATATCGATTGTGAAGAAATGCGGGGGGGGGGGGACTTCAAGAGGGAATTTTGATTCATTAAACCCAGTGGTTTGCTCCCTTTATACAGAGAAGGATTTAAGTGTGCATCAATACCTTTTTATCTCTCTCGCAAAAAATTATAGGGGCATGAATGCCACCTTTTCCTGTTTCCAACTCCACGTGTGCAAGGTTTGTTTGGGCAAATTAATGGACACTGATTTTTTCTAAATTAAAAAAAAACTAGGATCAGAGACGTTGTTGTTAAAATTCTACAGGTGAAACTCGAAAAATTAGAATATCATGGAAAGGTTCATTTCTTTCAGTAATTCAACTTAAAAGGTGAAACTAATATATGAGATAGACTCATGACATGCAAAGCGAGATATGTCAAGCCTTTATTTGTTATAATTGTGATGATTATGGCGTACAGCTGATGAGAACCCCAAATTAACAATTTCAACTTTGGGGTTTTCATCAGCTGTACGCCATAATCATCACAATTATAACAAACAAAGGCTTGACATATCTCGCTTTGCATGTCATGAGTCTATCTCATATATTAAACTCCAGTAGCTAATGAAAACAATTGCTTACATAAATGGACTTTTCCACGATATTCTAATTTTTCGAGTTTCACCTGTATACTGCTCTTCATCTGAGGATCACAGGGCAGCTTACAACATAAAAACACAAAAATACACACCTTGTAATAAAAGAAAACAATACCCCACCACAGTTTAAGAGGCCATAGATCG